>OZ038485.1:86724679-87109679 GCA_964036315.1 Acanthosepion esculentum
GGGTAGAATCCCTGACTGACGTCAATTAAGACGGGTTTCGATCCTAGCTAGAGGCAACCGGGTGTCTAGCCACACTGATGAGCTGTGATACAGCGAAACAGTCGGTCTGTGGATGACTATAGATAGATAGATAGATAATGGATCGCGACTCTGAAGGAGAAATCGGAGAAGAGAGTTCATTACATTCACCTACGCACAAATACCGTCGAAATAACGTGAAACTCGAGTAAAGTTTCCGACTGTCCTCTGTTATATGTTAACGTTGTGAAGCGTTTTTTGGTCTGTCTATATAATCTGGGCGTTGAACACTTTTACTGAGTGGGTAGGTGTTTTAATTTTTGTCTTCTTTTCTTTCTTTGTTCTTGATGTTTTCTTGATTAAGGTGTCAGGTCTTCTGGCAAGTTGTCCGTTGATGACAACTAAATAGTTGTTTTTTCTTTAGTGCGTGTATATATATATATATATATATATACACATACATATATATATATATATATATATACGACCTAATATATATATATATATATATGTATATATATATATATATATATATATATATATGTATATATATATATATGTATAGGCGACCTTTGAAGACCTAATTTCGAAGTTAATTTGTCGACAATAAATCAATATATATAGTTTGGTCAACGGCGTAGCGAAGCCCAGCAGTACGTATTATAATTTTATATGTAGTGTATGATGCGACCCCTTTAAATTAACTTCAAAATTTGGTCTTCAAAAGTTTCATAAAACGCGAATATATAAGCTGTACATATATATATATATATATATATATATATATATATATATATATATATATATATATATATATATATATATATATATATATATACCACTTTAACTGAAAGCTGAAGGATTTAAAATTTACTAATTCCAGTAAGTAAAATACTACGTGGTGTATTTCAAACAGAAATTATCTTGATCTGAATTGATTTTTTTTCAGTAAAATCCATACAGGTCAGCCATTTTTTAAACATTAGTAAACAAATGATAGTAATTCTCGGCTGCAAAAAATCTTCAAATATATATATTTCTGAAACGTTATTTGAAGAAAATTATCAAATTTAAAGTTAAATTAATCTGATTTGAAATAAATATTACTTACGTATAGCATAAAATGTTGTATACAAACATTTCTTAACTTCTTGTTTTTCTGACGTGTTAATCGATTTATTGACAGCCGAACCTGTTCATAGTTAAGTGTAGAGGAACGGACAATAAAGTTTATAAGGGGGACAAACCTTAAAACACGTGACCTTTTAATAATAGATTTATCGGTTTGTACAACTATACTTCAGAAATTCTGCACGTATATACACATGCAAAAACAAATCGAAATTCTTTAAAAAATATTCTGGGTCATCCCATTGTAATGAGCTTTACAATATACTAGTAAATTTAGTTTTACTAAATAACAATATTTCCTAAGAATTATCACATTGAACATGAATTTTAAAAGATTTAAAATCTTTATAAATTATTCAATTTAAAATTTCAAAAAAGAAAAACAAATCTTGTAAAATTTCATTTTTTGTAGAAGCTTTTTTCTTCAGACAATAAGATCTTATTCATAAAAGCAATTAAAAGCTCCTCTAATTAAATAATGTCTTAGTTTTATTGTGGTAATTATTTTTAGATTCAGAATAGATTTTCGGTAAGACTGGGTCCGATTTTGCAAAAAAGATTTCGGTGATTTAAATTCTTCAAAGAATTCTACTTTTAACTAATATAGTCACTAAAAATTAACACGTTGAATTTCTCAAGTTTTCATAAAATTATGTAAGAGGCTGAAGCACATGTAAAAAATATTTTTACCGGGATTTTCTAATAAAAACATCAAAAATAATTTACTTCAATCGCTGACACAAGAAAAATCTTTTAATCGAAAACTCGAATGTTCTAAAAATGAGTTAAATATTTAATTAAATAATCAAAAAATAAATAATATAAAGATTATGACGATAAAACCCTGTTTTTATTACGTTTGAAGCATTTTTTCATCCTTATATATATATATATATATATATATATATATATATATATATATATATATATGAAAAGTTATCGATGCGATCAGTACACATTTATAAACACACAAACAAACACACGGAGATAGATAGATAGATAGATAGATAGATAGTGTGCGGATATAAAAAGTAAACACTTCATAGTGACTGACAGTTTCACGCCTTAAGCGACTATGTTTGCGGGCGTAACACATGGTCTGATAATCGCATAAGATTTTTGGGAAGTAGAATATTTAATTAGAGCTGCGGAAGAGGTATAATTAAAACGGGCAAAAAGGAAAACAAGTATTAATACAAAATTAGGAGCAAGAAAGAAAGAAAAAGACAAGAAACACTTTTTGGGAAAGTTTCTAATGACGGGACACTTCGTCTTAGGTAGGCGTCTTCAGGTCAGAATCTACCAAAAACACGAAGGCGAAACGCATTGTCACTGAAAAAATTTCAACTGTCTCATTTCTCTACTTTTGTTCGGATTGTATATCCTACTAATACACATGTATGCATGTATATATATGTGAGTGTGTGTGTGTGTGTGTGTGTGTGTGTGTAAATTGATGTGTAAGCCAATAAGTGTGTGTTTGTGAGATAGGAACAATGTTACTAGAAATCGTATAATGATGGTTGCATCATACAACCATTTTTCTTTCTTTTCTGTTTTTTGTGAATGAGTTGTTTTTTTGTCCATTGCGAAGAAGACAACTAGACTACAGTTTCATATAAAGAACCACCATGAGCAAAAAAAAACATTTTAACAGTACGAGGAGCTGCCGAAGGAATGTAGGGTGTCAATGTACTAATAGAAATCCTTTACCAAACTGATCACGTGTACTGCAGCGAAGTGACAGAGACGGGGCAGACGGTTGTTGTGTTAACATAGTTATAAACGATTTGGTAAACACCCACATATCATTTGAGCAAGATGGGAGATCATTCCAGTCAAAATATATAGCAATTTACTAAGCGTAGCTTACATGTGGTACAAGGCCGAAAATATGGAGCACCCAGTGAGGATCGAACTCACTACTCAAAACATATAAGGATAAATATATTTCTTTATATATATAGATATATATGAAATTCGGTTTAAGTAAATTTTCTAATTAATAAGCGAACGAACTTTTGCCCAACCCAATAGATAATGGACTCACCCGCCATTTTCGATGTATGAGGGTGCACAAATCATTTCTTAATCAGACTACCCACTCATCTGATTTTATTATAATGTTGAGGGATTGTACAGAACCTTTTTCTTTACTACTGCCATGCGTGATACACACTCAGGCGACCATGTATCTTTCGATACATGGCTGACTAGGCAGATCTTTTTACCGCAGTAGATTGACATTTGTCTGGTAGACCAGTTGTCATCCACGGCTATAGAATACGGTCTGCTTTGCTATTAACCCATAGCTGGGGGGGAGAAGAAGAGGATTCATACCTTTCCCAAGAGTATTAGCATCTAAGTGAATGTAATGGATTCGACTGGAATTCGAACTCGGTTCCCCGATTACCTCATTTCTTAATCAGAGCTGCTATCCATTACTCTACGTCTTTTGGCAAGAACCAAATACTGAAAACTGGTGGATATAATGTCACAAGGTCTCCAAACGACCCCCTTCAGTTTTTGAAATCAGAGTTGTCTTTCTCGTAGACTAGTTGCCAACCAAGTTTGAAAAGTACAGCCTGTCCTACGATTTAACACATAGCTAAGTGAGATGAAGAGATGGATTCATACCTATATAGAAGTGTTTGGGCATAAATGAGTATAACAAACTCGACTGGAATTCGATCTCGGTTCTCCGATTTCTCATCCCAAGACGCTTATATCACCGCACACACACACACACACAGATACACATACACACACACACACACACACACACACACACACACACACACACACACACATATATATATATATATATATATATATATATAGTTAAAAATTGTAATATTTATAGTGGAAGAGTGTTCAATATTAGAGATAGAGCATTTATAGATATAGGCATTGTGGACATTAGAATCAATAGTGCATGGTGACTGCCAGTTTCACTTCTCGGTGTGATATTCAGATTATGCGCCACTACACCTTTAGTAGGCTGTATATATAGTGGATTGTGTATCTAGTACCCTAGAGGAGTAATGGAAATGAAGGGGAAGATGTAACAAGCCCTTTTGGGTTTCCTTTCTTTCGGGCTATATATTGTTTAGAAGTTGTTATATTTATCGAGGAAGAGTGCTCAATAACGGACATATTGACCACCCTTATTATCGGAGTTAATATATAAGATATTTAGCACTCTTTTTATATATACATATATATTATATCAGAGATACTGATATATATATATATATATATATATATATATATATATATATATATATATATATATATATATATATATATATATATATATATTGTTTTTAAAATGATGGAGCATATTCTTTAAAAGGAACCTTTTTCGTCCAACACTTCTTATAATTGAAATAGGTCTTTTTCCGTCACTTCCCACGTGTGGAACTCCCTTCAGTTTACTTGTTTCCAATCTTCAAAAATTTCAATACAACGTCAATCGCCACCACGTCTCTTCAACCCTCTCTATTTTCAATCTTCTCTTTCACTTTCATTACCTTAACCCCCCCCCCCCACACACACACACACACACTGAGTATTAGTAGCATTCCCGGCTTGCTTGGGGTGAAATGATTAAAAATATGCTGTGTGGATTTCTTTGCTGAATAAAAAAAAATCGAAGTGCAAAAAAAAATTGGACGATCAATGATAGCTGTTGTCGTTGCAAATAGATAATTCGATCATCCCAGTAAGTGATCATAAAATCAATAATGTTGATTGTAAGACTTTTGATAAGAAACGATAAGATTAAAAGTGATGAATATGATGAAGTTAGCAAAGAGAATTACAAATAATATGTAAATTAATGATACTGCTTGCGGGCAAAAAGGAAACACACGGGCCATGCATGAAGAACAACAATTGTGCAATGTCAATAACAAAGTGGCTCAATTCCTACTACTCTTGCTGCTGCTACTACTGCTGCTGTTATTGTTGTTGTTGTTGTTGATGATGATGATGATGATGATGATGATGATGATGATGATGATGATGATGATGATGATGAAAAATGAAGAAATTTGACGGAAATAGGAGAGACCATTCCGTGCGGGAAAAAATACCACACAAAATACTGCAAATTTGCGCATATCGTTTACCTAATCATTATATTTTTCTTGTTTTCAACGACAAAAAAAAAAGACACAAATCGCGGGAGTTTTCAAATTAATATTGGTCTCAGGGCGATAACCTAAGCATTACTCCTCCTTCAGGAGACGGTCGGGTCATTACGAATCGTTCCCGAAATTGTAAGTGCAGAGAGGTGCTTGGGGCTTTTTTTTTTTTTTTGAACGGCTTCCAAATCCGACTATAAATTTGGTCCCTTTTGTCAATTACTCTGCGATTGGGAGCATGAATATATATCCTACCTCCCTATCCATACCTTACCGTGAGGTTAAAAATTGTATATAACGTCTCTTTCCTGAATGGGGAGTTCACTACCTGAAGCATGAAGCGTCCAAGAAGGGCAAACACCGAGAAATTTAAATTCGACTCTCTGCCATATTCTGTGCGATTGGGAGCATGAATATATACCTACTTGCCTATCCCTGCTGGATTGTGGGATGAAAATTATATAATAATGTACTCCAGCCACAGGTAATACGTCTCTATCGGGAAGGAGGCAAACTTGAGGTGTCCCCATCTGGAGAGCTTGAGCAATTTTTGCCTCTGATCTGATTACGTCTGGGTTCCCATATCACTTTAAACTCGACCCTGTATCACATTCTGTCCGGTTAAGAGCAAGCAAGTAAGAATATATTAGCCGGTATAAGGTAATCACGTTTCTTCTTTATGGATTCTGTGCTTAAAGAATACCAAAGAATCATTCACCTGAAACGTTATGGTAAAATATATTTACCACACAACGAAAACAAAGTGGAACGCACGGTCTTTTTAGTGGGAGCTAATACTTATGCCCACCCGATACAGTTATACGATTTAAAGTCGCAATATTTGGTGTGTCATACAGAAAACTATTCTCCCAGCTGTTGCAACAGACACTGATGCGTGCACCTGATTACTCTTACAATATATCCCAGTTTAGTCCTGACCGTTCCTGTTTGATGGGCCTGTCTTTCTTTCTTTCTTTCTTTCTTTCTTTCTTTCTATGTACCGCATCCTTTCAGGTCATAGGCGATCTTGGCTCTCCACCTCCCTCTATCCCTTGCAACTCTCAACAAGTTCCTTCCCTCTGCCACCTACCGCAGACCACGTTCTGTCATCCACTTGCTTAAGGCCGCTAGGTATATCATGCGTTGTTTTCCCTTGTCTCTCGTTCCCTCTATTCGACCCGTGAGTATCAGATTCTCCAGGCCCTCCTTCCTCATGGTGCTATAATTAGCAATATTGTGTGTGTGCGAGTGTGTGCGTGTGTGTGCGTGTGTTTGTTTGTTGCCCTTCTAGCTTAATTGGTGCTGAGTCATGAAACCAATGTATTATGCACTTTACACGATTAGACCAAAAAATGAAGTATTGCTGCCATATCAAGGCTGGAGCCGCTGAACCTTCGCAATCCATTTGCGATCGAAGTCAAAACCGTTTACATGGTCTTCTAGCGGAAAACTTAGTCTCCGCGCTGCAACCCTGCAACCCTTTCTCAACCTGTCGCTACTCTATCGCTATTCCCATGGTAAATATTCAGACGAGCTTCATTCTTTAGTTCCACCAGTTCAGACCTTCACAGCTAGGGGTACGAGTCGCCATGCTACGTCCACGGAGTCGAATCATCCTCATTTCCTCCGTATTCCAATTGTAAGAAGGAAGTTCAACTCAAACATATTCCACAAAAGCCGCCACTTTGTGTTAGCGCGTGGATGCTTTCCTGAACACTATAATGTTAATCTCTTCAAGTCAAAGATCAATCGTTATCCATCCTCAGAATCTTCACTTGCGACTGCCTTCCCTAACATTCTCTAATATGTCACATTTCGTTCAGTAACTTTGAGTGGCTCTCGAGTTTTGTATTGGGTGAATTATAGTAAAATAAAGTTATAATACTCATGACACTACCACTTTTAGTATCTTGGGGACGGACCTCAGTTCACCCGGTGTAGAAACGCAAGACTAACAATAAAAGAGTGAAAACAGCAGAGCGAACAATAACGTAATTTCTAATTTTATTTTCTTCTTGCAAACTAGACTTTCTTGTTCCAGACTCCTTCGTTGTTATAGGGAAACAAAATGCCGAAATTTTAATATTAAAACAAAAATACGAATTGTAAGAAGTGATACTGCCTCCAATTCACCGAATCTCCTAAATTCTTTTTTTAAAATTATTTAGAACTGATGTTTTTAAAATCGTTTTGAAAGAAGACAATTAAATGTGAACTTGTGGCCTTTGGTCAGATTTGACTAAATCCAATTATACTAAAACAATTATTCTCCTCACATTCGTATCTTATTAATGAAACAGAAATTCGACATCCTTTCACATGAAAATTGCTAAAAGAAAAAAAAATTACAAAAAGTATTCACACAAAATTTTCTTTTTCAAAACTCAGCTATTTTCATTGAAAATTGATATTGCAAAAACAGTACCCATCTTTTTTACTTAGAAAATTAAAAATAAACAAGCCTTGCGGGATACTTATATTATTTTTGTGGGATTCTTAATTTCCTACATATATATATATATATATATATATATATATATATATATATATATATATATATATATATGATAAAAATATACTTCAAGGCATACTATATTTATCGGTAAAAGTGCTCAATATCAGGGAAAGAGCGTATGCAAATGTAACAGTGTATGCCGATATATATATATATATATATATATATATATATATATATATATATATATATATATATATATATATATATATATATAATTTACTGATCAAATATACATCAAATATAGATCGGAATCCGACAGGATGTTAAAATAAAAGAATAGGAAGCGTATATCAATGTGTATTTAAAACACGCACACAATTACAAATACACATTACCATCCGTTGATCACTTAGACCAACAAGAATTTTCACAAACCTTTGCACAAAGAATTATCCACGGTTTTAATATACGCGACACATATCTGAACAATGAGAAGTGACCCAAACGTAATTGGTTATATCGGTGTTTTCTGTCTTTTTGTCTGTTTTTATCTCAATCTCTGACGAAGATTTAATAAAAGTGTAACATGTTAGATTGATATATATTTCCTATTTGTTCTTTTATTTTGTTATATATATATATATAACTTTTTCTAAGATACTTAATTATATTGCAAATACTTCTTAAATTAATTTCAAGATTTATCTCTTTCCTTATAAGGCGAAATTCGGTATTCATTGACCGACAAACTTGTACTACTGCCGCTTGAAATTCATAAAATCTTTCTCTTAAAACAATTTTTCAGGAAAATCAGTCAGTTATGTGCCATGCGTGATACACGCTTAGGCGATCATGTATCTTTCGATACATGACTGACGCAGCAGATTTTTCCCCGCAGTAGGTTGCCATTTCTTTTCTGCTTAGACTAGTTGCCATCTAAGGCTATATAAACCCGGTCTGTCCTGCTATTTACCTATAGCTGGGTGGGGAGAAGAGGATTCATACCTTTCCCAAGGGCATTAGCACGTAAGTGAATGGATTCGACTGGAATTCGAACTCGGCTCTCCGATTCCTCAATCCGAGCCGCTATCCATTACTCCACCTCAGGAAAATAGGTTTCTTACATCCAGTCGTAGATATCGGTATTTCCACTATTGATGGTGTTTTTCTTTCGTCCTAATCTTATTTGAAGTAGCGTGGAAATTGATCATCTTCATGATGTCATTATTTTCTATTCGAGTTACATGTGATATCCATTTTAGCTATTGCTGCTGTTGAAAGTCCTCAAGCGATGTGGTTTCTGCTATTTGAAACAGTTCTTTGTTTATGATGATTCTATAGCGCTAGTCTCGAAGATTCGATGACGTATTGTCTTCACTGAAACCCATAGGCTTCACTCGCTGCGGCATTTACTGATAAAATAAAAGTGATTTAATTTAAGCGATGAGCCAATCGCTGTTTTCACGTCATTCCAAGGATTTTATATACCCTTCCATCATTTCAAAGACTCCTTATATGAAAGAATGCATGTTCCGGTTTCGTTAGACAGACATAAAAAAGCGTGCATGCCTTCGAGCGCGTGCACGCACATATACACCCAAGTGAGGTGCACAGATATACATATATATACACACACGCACAGAGGCACAGAGAAGCACACACATGCAGTGCACAATAACACATGCGCACGCACATATACACATACACATTCTCGGATTTCCTCCTAGCTACGTCGACAAGCTATACAAAAATCAATACCGCGGCTAAATTCCAACTTCAATTTGATATGTTATCTCAAAATTGAAACTTGGTTTTTAAACAAATGCAGGTGATGGATCATTTTTCTTTCTTTTTTTTTTCTTTTTTGCGTGAATTTAAAAGTTGGACTTTCGGATAGCACAACGGCTATCGGCGCCGAAAGTGAAATCGGAGTGTCGAGTTCAAATCTTGGTCGAGTCTGTTTTATTCATGTGACATTAATGCCGTTGGAAAAGCATGGACCTACCTTCCTTGGCAACCAGTCTCTGAATTCAACCCCTGTTAACAATAGGACAGACTGTATAATTCACACTATCACCCTGAGAGAAGAATGAATCCTTCTACTTCAAGGTATAACATGATAGATTGGGCTCACTTGCCTTAGGTAGTAGACAGTCGAGGTAGACAGTCGCGGAAAAAGTGAGCTCTGAATTCAAACCTCTGTAAATAATAGAGCAGACTGAGCTTTCTTGTCTTGGAGGGAAACCAATCTAGAAGAAGAAAAACGCTAAATTCAAATGCTCGTAAAACATTAGGGCAGACTGAGCTCCCATGGGTAGCAGTAAGTCGAGGGAAAGGAGAGCTCTGAATTCAAACCTCAGTAAATAATGGGGTAGCAACGAACTCTAAATTCAAACTCTGAATTTCAAAATAGAGAAAACTACTCACTTCGCCTGAAGAGACATGAATCCATCTTCCTCCATCTGTGCGTTAAATAGCAGACTGGAAGATCATGCCTTATGGAAGGAAGAGAACTAAATTCAAGTCTCCGTAAATAATAGGGCTGGCTGAGCTCTAAAGCCTTGGTTGGTAGTCAATCTAGGAGATTGACAATTCTAAAAATCAATGGACTCAATCAAGATATCTCGCGCTAGACATGCCGCTGCTGCGGAATACGTGGTATCCTACGATACTAATTTGTTTGCAGCAATCGCGACAGGGATTGTAACAAGTTGGCAATGGGCGATTGTTCTTAAGTTTTCAAATTTCAATTTTCTTCCTGAACACTGGAATCTGTCACTCTAAAAAAACATTACGTAGGTACACATCTATCTATTTCTATACCTGTTCTTTGATCAGAAAACGCTAACACTACCCAGTAAGAAACAATCACAGTATTTACCTTTCACTGTACCAGCAATTATTATTATAATTACTTGCAAATGAATAAAATCTCTCTATAAATGGAATTTGATACACTTGAAGTAATTTCCTTTACGAAATCGATTCATTCAGATAGAACAGTGATGCTGATTTCTTATCAACTATATCTATAATTCTCAAAATGTGTGTGTGTGTGTGTGTGTGTGTGTGTGTGTGTGTGTGTGTGTGTGTGTGTGTGTGTGTGTGTGTGTGTGATCGGATGTTGTTTATGCGTTTCCACAGTTTTCATCCGATTTCGATAAAATTTTGTTTGTTTCTGTTATGGTCCAGGTTCCTTGTACCACGGTGCTGGTCCAAGGTAGAACCAATGAAGAATAACTCGAACACAGGTATGGAATAACACAGATATATTACAAACAGAATATGTACAAAAGAAGTAGAAGTGTGTGTGTGTGTGTGTGATCAGATGTTTTTTATGCGTTTCCACAGTTTCATCCGAATTTTTTGTTTGGTATATAATTCTTCAGTGTCGGTTTTGAGTTCAAATTGGCTGGAAAAAATTACAATCTTGAAGGTGAAAACTCTTAAAAAAACTGATTTTTTACACTTTGCGCAAAAATAAAAGGCAAAATTTAATGTCTGTAAAAAAACAGCGTACAATCAATTTAGAGAGTTGAAATCTAACGCAAAAGATTATTAGAATTATAAAAAATGTATATATTATGTGTAAAAATTATCGTATATTATTATTATGACGGTCCATTGAAGAGGTTCCTTCCTTGCAAGATTTAGAACGCAAAAACGGTCCTTTTCAAGACCACTCCCCATTCAAATTGTTAACCCCCCCCATTTGGGGATGTGCCTCAGTTGCACCCTATTGTTGTTACTAATATTGATTTTCACGTGGGCTGACTTTAAACTTAAACTGTTGCAATTGAACGGCAAAAATTCCCAGTAATGAAACACCCAGTCGAAGGCGGGTTATACTGCTAGTTTTTATTAAGTCGAAAACCGAATTGAAAGTTGTTCATTTTCTAAATTAGCATATTTTTAAAGTGTTGTGCTAACAACATCCGCGATGGAAACAGCGAGTACCCTACGTAACGAGCTTGTGTAGATTGATGGCAGAACAGAGCGTGGGAAGGAGACAAACATTACCCAGATCTACGAAAGACAGGAGGTTGTGGAGAGCCATGATAGATTACGTCCTGAAGCGACACTTCACATAAAAGAAGCATCTTCACCAGTTTGCGACATTTCCTATATGAACACATAGATAGTACGAGAATGGAAAAAAAACTTAGAGCTACAAAGGATAGGAAGTTGTGGAGGACCATTATCGTCCATGTTCTGAAAAGACAAAGCACATAAAAGAAATATCTTCCCCTGTTTGAGATATTTTCTTATATGAACACATCGATAGTACGAAAATGAATGAAAAAACTTAGAGCTACAAAAGATATGAAGTTGTAGAGGACTATGACCGTCCAGAAAGGACACAGAACCTAAAAGAAATATCTTCACCAATTTGCAACATTTTCTTATACGTAGATCGTACGAGAATCAGGAAAATGTGGGAATATTTTTTCAGGATGTGTCAAATTAGAAACAATAATAATGGTTATTTTTAATTATAGCAATTACTGGAAATCATTATTTTGGGTCATGTACGTTGCTGTAAAAAAAATTAAATTTGCGAAATAGAAATTACGTGCAATATAATTCAAATTCGTGCAAACTTTCAATAAATTTGCCTAAAATTGGTGGTGTTGAATAATATTCGGTTATTTAATCTATCGCCGCTTTCAAACTTTCCCACATAGGCCATGATTGTTGCCACTGACCCGGGCTTTTAACATCAGGTTAAATGTCTACATTTCCGGTGGTGTTTCAAATGAATTACCACTTGAAAACAGATAGCAATGTTTCAACAATCGGAAACCAGACTAACAAAGCAAGCACTTATAAATCGTTCTTTTTACGCATTCGACTCATGCAATAGAGTTTTTTTTGTTTTTTGTTTTTTTATTCTTTCTTTGTGTGATGGGGAGTCGTTAAATTTGCTATGAACCGTGAATTACTTATGGGAAAAAGTAGAAATGACAAAATATTTTAAGATAGGATTTTAAGCAGCCAATTATATCAGGGTGTGTATTTATTAAAACAAATCCGTCAAAATTGTATATGTAAACGGCACATATATAATGGATAGGATTTATCAAACAGAAACGTCAAAACTTTTCTTCACGTATAACGGTATAACTCGTTTCCGAGTATGTCTGTCTGCTTGGATGGCTTGCTATTACTGCTAATGCCTACTGCTGACGCGTGCTCTGGCACATCTGCATTTTTTTTCAACACCTACGCAGCCAGCCTGTTGTTTATACTATACTGTTGCAGGATCTTAGTTACAGTTTCTAGGAGAGAGCGCATAATTTGGCGTGATCACCAGTTTGAACAAGACCAGGTACACTCAAACCCTCGGTCACGGTGACTTGTGACTGCATTCTGGGAAAAACTCCGACGGATTATAAACAGTTTTGCGAATCAAATTTTACTCACAAGACTTAGGTCAGGTCTATATTATTAAGAAGTCACCCCCTTGACAATATATATATATATATATATATATATATATATATATATATATATCCTTTGGTGTAAGAAAAACAGGGCTCAGTGCTAAATAACAGAGCTATTAAATATATATTAATAAATGTACATAACACCCCACACCGACAGTATAAATCAGTTTCATGCTTAATTAATATATATATATATATATATATATATATATAGAGAGAGAGAGAGAGAGAGAGAGAGAGAAAGAGACAGAGACAGAGAGAGACAGAGAGAGAGAAATAGGCAGCATATCTTCATTCAAGCATGTGTATTTATTTTTATTTTGATCCTCTCAAATTCTCTTATAGATTTCTTAATGTTTATATTAAATTTTAAATTCATTAAGGAAGGAGCCGTAGTTTGTTTTTTTTTTTTTGTTTTTTTTGTTTTGTTTTGTTTTTTTTTTGTTTGTTTGTTTGTTTTTGCAAATACTTTCAATCTCATCCGAGATCATCTTCAAAGGGAATTGCTGAGACAAAATTAATTTAAGTGATAGTTGTGATTTTTTTTTTTTTTTTGCAAACACTCACAAACGCGCTTGTTTAACTGTTTTAGCGATATCGCGTTTTTCATGCGTATAACCTTGGAGGTAACTTCATCTATATGATTGTAATATTTTGTACAAAACCGGAAAAGTGTTCTACAGTCTGAGGATAGTGCAGAGGGTTCGGAAATAGTTGAATGAGTCTAATGGTGATTACGAAGGTGTGTGAAGTGATCACTAGTGATGGCGTCATTATGCCTCCATTCATCTTCCCACAGGGTCTCAGACTCAACACGGAGGCCTACATCAAGTGCCTAAGGAGGCAGTACTGCCCTGGTTCAAGAGGGTGGCTGGTGGAAGACCCTATATCTGGCAACAGGACTCTGCACCATGCCACACAAGACGGAGAATTCAGTCATAGCAGTCAGACAATTTCTGCGACCATCAAAATTTAATTCAGTTTAACGATTATATATATATATATATATATATATATATATATATATATATATATATATATATATATATATATATATATATACATATATATATATATATATATAGTGAAGAGAGAGAATTGAAGAAATAATAAATGTTGTATTATAGTTCCAATCGTAAATCGAAATGCTCTAATTATGTATATTTCTGGCTCTCTAGCGTTGAATTTATCGTCACTACCATTATTCCGCTTAGAGTTTAGCGGTGACTAAACACCAATCGTTACTAACAAAATAGGCCTATTACGGGTATAATATAAATCAAGGGTGCTCAAAGTGGTCGATATTAATCGCTGGGTTCGATAAATGCCTAGGAGAGTAAAAAGGGGATTGATAAATGCTTAGAAGTCAACAGGGGTCTATAAATAAATCGTGGCGACTTACGACTCAAATTCACCAATTTCCAATTTTGGCGACCCCAGATGTAAATGTTTTGAATATACAAATGCACAATAAACAAGGACGATTTGCCTCTGTCTAGGATGCCCTCCATCCAGAGATGCCGTGTCATCACCGCACTGGCTGTATAAATCGATAGGAAGCCTGATCGCCCCATAGTGCTAGATGGCCGTTGACTCTATAAGAAGTTTCGTCCGCCCATTGACAGGTCATATTTTTAACCCTGCTGGGTGTCTCGCCACCCTCCTTAAGAGAAAAGTCTAGTGGTGGACAATTCTAGTATACGTGTTCCCAATTGCAAATGGAAATAATTCCCTGTTTTCCCCAGCACCTCCCCCAAAAGGGGTTATCTGAAACACGCATAAACTGAGATCCATCCAACAAAATATCTGAAAATCAAATATTTAAAAAAAACAGTTTACTAAATTTATAAGCTTAGTTTGTTTTTTTGTTTTTTATTTTGTACTTTTTAATTAAAATTAAATAAGTAGTTGATATATTTAGTGAAAAAAATTTTAATAATTAATTTTGAGACATTGTGAACAATAGAATAAAGAAAAATGGGTAAGAGAATTTCTAAGACAATATTTAGATATTTATACATAGATATATTTAAACTTATATGAGAATTTTATTCCACTATTTTCCGCCATATTTGAGGTACCTTCATTATTCTATCTTCCCAGAATTTGGCATCTTTCTTAGTGATAACCTGGTGTAAGTAGGTTTTACAGACTTCCAGAGAATTTAATTTTTTCCATAAAGAGAACTTTGTAGGGATCAAACTAAGTAGAAATTCAAATGAGCCAGGTCACGTTAGTACGTTCGCTCTAATAGGATAACCCAACCAAGCTTTAATAAATTTCTGCCTGGTTTTCAAAGAGACGTGAGGTCTGCCACTGTCCTAATGGAAGAGGATACAATTCTGACTGTCTAATTCTGGATGTTTTTCATCGATTATTGTCTTTAATTGATTCAACTGAAAGCAACACTTGCCTGAATTCAACCTCTGATTTCGTAACAGACAATGTCAATTAGTGAAAAGAAAACATGAACTGTTGTCCCAATGCAAGATTGTCTATTAAAATATCGTTTCCAAAATACTTTTTAAAATATTTCTTTTACAGTGAAATCCAACAGTGGAGAAGGCGGATTAGAATGAAAATATTTTATAGTGAAAGATAAAAAGTAATCGTAAGTTAAAAAATTGAGAAGGATGTTTGCACTTTAGCGATCAAAGAAGGGCACTTGCTTAAACTTAAGAAAGGCAATCAAACCACTAGCGCTACTTTTCGTTATATTACTTCTTCTCTTTAATCTTTACTTTGATAATTCACTCCTCTAACTTCATATCTTTGGCCTCCTTTGTTGGTGAAAAATAAGAACAAGGAAAACATTAGATAAGAGATGAATGTCATAGCAATTGACATTTGCAATGAAAGACGTTACGGAAGAGACGCTAAGATATTTTCTTCGCTGTACGTGCTTACGCAAAGGATGTGGTTGCAACTACAGACTGGGAAAAAGGAGAACGTAAGCATAGAAATTGGAGAAAAAAAAGACAACTAAAGCGTAATTGGAAATGGGGAAAGAGGACAGCTCAAGGATAAAAAGAAATTGGGAAAAAGAACAAATCAAGTATAATTATTTACATTGTTCGGACTATTGTACCCATCTTTATTGTCATATTCACGACGTTTCGGCTGTTGTGCGCTCCCGCCTTCTTCAGGTGATTGGACTTTCGAACTGAACTCTTCATTTCGTCCACCAGGGTAGATTGTTCTAGCTCCACGTGCCATGCCTCTTCCGGATGTTTCAGTTATCTCCCTTTAACTCAACTTTCCAAGCATTTGTTCACCATTGCAGCAGCCACAACTCTTTGGGTCAAGTCACCGGATCCAACCAACGCTTTTATCCACTGGTCCATGTATCCTTGTGGATATAAGTGTATGAATTTTGGGGACTTATACACCTAAAATCTCAGTAGCATTTTTTACCAGAGCTCATATTGCAATTCTGTTATTATTGCTTTTCTTTAGCAATCCGTATTACTAGTTCCCATATTGTATTCATTTCTATGCTTGGCCGACTCAGGCGATTTTTGTGGCCTAGCATATGTGCTTATTCCTTAAGTTTTCGTATTTTTCAGTTATGTTCTCTATCTATTATTTCAACCTCATCCCATAGGAGGTTGTGATCTCCCTTTTCCACTCATATGTGGTCAGCTATGCCTGATGTTTCTATTTCTTCTCGTGTTACACCTTTACGATGTTCTGCAGTCTTACCTTAAGAGGGCGACCTGTTTCTCCTTCAGGGTGGCGTACACACAGTTCTTAGTCATGTTCTATGGGGGTCTTACTCGGAAAAGGTGTTTGCGAAGTGTCGAACCACTTTTGAAAGTCGACCAGATGTTATATGGACCTCAGATATTTTTTTCTCCGATAATCCCTTCACATAGGTTAGGCAGACCGAAGCTGTTTCCTAAGTGTTGCTATCCTCTTGTACCTTTCTATCCAAGTTTGTCTAAGCTGCTGTCACGTCCCCAGGGTAGTTGCTACTTTGTAGGGTACTGATTATACTGAGCATTTCTTGTTCATATGTCTCTAGGTCACCATTTATGACTTTTGCTCGATGCTGTAAGCAACGGACGATCATTTTCTTTACACTGCATGGGTGGTGAGAGAGGAAGTTGAGGTATTGTCCGGTGAATGTTGGTTTGCAGTATATGGATGTCGAGAGCTCATGAACTGTTGAGATCTTAGTACATCTAGGAATGCGAGTTTGTTGTCGTTTTGTCTCTCCATTGTGAACTGAATCTTATTGAGTTCACATGGTCCAGTAATATCTGGACATCTTCCTGATGTGGCCAGGGTATGAAAGTGTCATCTACGTATCTCAGCCATAGGGCTGACTTTAGAAGTATACCATATATATGTTTGTCATTGCTGGTGATAATGGCAAGCCCATTGCTAAACCTTTATCCTGTCGATATATGTGTGTACAGAAAGTCAGCATCTCCATCAGGTTATCTATTGGTAAACTGGCTCGTTCTCCTAATTAGACATTGGGAAAAAGAAGTACTCAAGCATAATAGGAATTTCGGAAATAGAACAACTCAAGCAGAATTAGCATTGGAAACAATTAATAGAAATTGGAGAAAAGAACACCTAAATCATTGTTAGAAAGCATAATTAAAAATTGGGGAAAAGAGCAAATCAAGCAATGTGGAAAAATTACAACTTAAGCATAATTAAAAATTCGGAAGAAGAACAACACAAACATAAGTAGAATTTTGTAAACAGAAAAACTCACCATGATAAAATTCGGAAATACGACAACTCGAGCATAGTTCGAAATTGGGAAAAAGGTCAAATCATGCATAGTTCGAGGTTGGGATAAAGGACAACTGAAGCATAATTAGAAATTGTGAAAAATTAAAATTCAAGCATCATTAAAAATTGGGAAAAATGACAACTTTAACATAGTTCGAAATTGGGAAAAATTACAACTCAACTATAATTGGAAATTAGGAAAAGGGTCAAGTCAAACATAATTAAAAATTGGGAAAAGAGCAAATCAAGCATAGTTCGAAATTGGGAAAAAGGACAACTCATGCATAGTTTGAAATTGAGGAAAGGTTAACTCAAACATAATTAGAATTTAGGAAAAAGGACAACTCAAGCATAATTAGTAATTATGGAAAATGACAACTGATACATAATTAGAAATTCGGAAAAAGAACATATCAAGCATGATTAAAGATTTTGTAAAGAACAACTCAACATAATTACAAATTGAGAGAGATTGATTGCTTGGCCCGGAGAAGGGGAATATGTAATTTAGACTCAAAACCGGCACTATCAAACAAAAAAATTTCATCGCGCACGTACTATACACAGACATTTTGAGAATTGTAGATATAGATAATGTTATTGTAATAATTTAAACTATTTATTTCTACTAAAGTTTTTATGAAAGATATATATCCAAGAACAGATAGTAAATAGTAAAACGTTGCTGAGTGTTATAATGAACAGGAAGTAATGGAGAGCTATTGTCACCAACAATTTGGACTCAAAACCGGCACTGAAGAATTATCTATCAAGCAAAATTCATTGAAATTGGATGAA
This sequence comes from Acanthosepion esculentum, assembly GCA_964036315.1. Taxonomy (NCBI): domain Eukaryota; kingdom Metazoa; phylum Mollusca; class Cephalopoda; order Sepiida; family Sepiidae; genus Acanthosepion; species Acanthosepion esculentum. Next base: position 86,743,429 of record OZ038485.1, read on the forward strand.
AACTGTGGAAACGCATAAACAACATCCGATCACACACACACGCACACACACACACACACACATGCGCACACACACACACATTTTGATAATTATAGGTATATAGATAGATTGGGAAATAGAACAAGTCAAACATTGTTCGAAATTGTGAAAAAGATTAACTCAAGCTTAGTTCGAAATTCGGAGAAAGACAATTCAAGCATAATTAGTAATTGTGAAAAAGTACATTTCAAGTATATTTGGAAATTGGGAAAGGGGACAATACACGCATAATTAGAAACTGGAAAAACGACAACTCAAGCATAATTAGAAGTTGGGAAAAGGGGTATTTCAAGCATAGTTCGAAATTGCGAAAAAGGACAACTCAAGCATAGATCGAAATTGCGGAAAAGGGCAGCACAAGCATAATTAGAAATTGGGAAAAGTTCCAGTTCAAACATAATTAGAAATTAGGAAAAAGGACATTTCAAATATAATTAGAAATTGGTAAAATTATCACACAAAGATAATTAGAAAATGGGAAATATGACCACTTATGCATAGATCGAAATTGGGAAAAAGAACAACTCTAGCATAGTTCGAACTTGGCAAAACGGATAACAAATGCATAATTACGAATTGGGTAAAAAGGACAATTTGTTAATAATGATATTTCAAATATAATTCCTATTTGGGAAAAAGAACAACTGAAGCATAAAATTTGGGAAAAGTCATAACAAAATCATAATTGGACATTGGGAAAAAAGACAACTGAAGGATAATTAGAAATTGGGAAAAATGACATTTCAAGCAAAACTGGAGATTGTGAAAACGGAAACTCCATCATACTTCCAAATTGCAATTACAATGCAAGCATAACTCGATATTGGGAAACAGAACAACTGAAACATAGTTCGAAATTGGGAAATAGAGAACACAAACATAATTAGAAAATGGGAAATAGGACAATACGTGTAATCAGAAATTGGAAAAATGAAAACTCGAGCATATTTTGAAATTAGGAAAAGGACAACATAAGCATAATTAGAAATTGGGAAAAAGAACAACCCAAGCATAATTAGAAATTGATAAACGGACAACTCAAGCATATTTCGAAAGTAAGAAAAGAAACAACTCGAGCATAGCTCGATATTGAGAACAAAGACATCACAAGTATAATTATAATTTGGGAAAAAGGGACAACTCAAGCATAATTAGAAATTGGGAAAATTCACAATTCAAGCATAAATAACAATTGGAAGAAGGACAACTCAAGCATAATTAGCAGTTGGGAAAAATGACAGCTCATGCATAGTTCGAAATTGGGAAAATGAACAACTCAATCATAATTAGAAATTGGAAAAATGTCACCTCAAGTAAAGCTCGAAATTGTGAAAAAGAACAACTCAAGCATCTTTAAAAATTGGTAAAAGGACAACTCAAGTAGAATTAGAAATTGGCAAAAAAAAAAACTTAAACGTAGTTAGAACCTTGATATTTCAAAACAAAAACAAATTACATATAACTCTATTACGTCAGAGATCAATTTGGTACTGTTTTTATATTAAGAACAGGAAACCGTTATCAAAACGACTAAGAAGTGTTTCATAAATGTCTTTCATAGAAGAAGTTTTGATGAATGCTAATCTACTAAGATTATTCTCAAATTAAATTCTTCTCTAATTTTACCAACGTACCCATTAAACTTAGTAGTGCCTACCGCTGTTGTTAACGTTTCATTCATTGTACATTCACACCAGGTGTCTGATGGATTCTGTTGGGATCAATTGACAGCAAACCACCTCAAATCTCTAGCATCTTCCTCAGTATTATTGCTGACTCCGACACAATGTCTAAATACTTCTGAGGATCTCGATTTCCTGCCGTCAGACTTCTAGTGACGCTGGAATTGGCTTTCATAGCGTTAGTCATTGTAGACTTGTTTAGGGATCCGTCGAGATCCTGAGTTTTTTGGGTTTTATCTTTTTGATTTTCATTTGTACCTTTCCTTGAGTTTCTGTCTGTGGTTGGCTGGAATAGTCATGTCCGTTATCTAGTTGATCATTTGTTCGTCCCTATATCAAGAATTATTAGTAAAAGTGTTGATTATGAATTGCTTGGTTGATGGATTCGTTTTCTACGCCTTATCAATGCTTTGCAGGTTATTTAAAGCCAGAAAATATTTTAGACTGTAAGAATTCTTTTGGGGGGGGATGAGGGAAATAATTATGGTTTATTGATACAAGTTTTAATAATTAACCCATAGCATGGGAAGAATATGCGGATTCCTGCGTTTGCCAAGGGTATTTGAGCGTAAGTGAATATAACGAACCTATCGCGAATTTGAACGAGGCTCTCCGATTAACAATTCCGAGACATTATTCATTACACTATTCGCACATCTAATCTTATGAACCTGCTATAGTATGTAGTTATCAATGCTGTATGCAGTTTCAAACTTGTCATTTTTAAATAAAAAAAAACAAAGCACAAAAAATTCTTTAAGAAGTCACGGATCGATCTGACACTGTATTCATATTCTAAAATGATTAAAATAATCAATATATTTCGATTCTGATAAATACCATGGCTTGAAGAAAGTTTAATGAATGCTAATCCGCTCCAAATTATTTTCCTATTTTTAACAAGCGGACAAATCAATTGATGTAATCATCGACATAGCACACTATCCTGTTTTACGCAGAAATGTCGATATTGTACAATAGGGTTATGACTTTTTGAGTTTTTTGTAAAATAATTGATTTCCTCTATTATAATTAGATGAACTTTAGTTAAAAAATAATTAGGAAGAGTTTAATACTGTTTATTTTTAAATGTCACCCTAACGCGAAATTTCTAAAATCGTATATAATTACAGTAGTACTATAACTTTCTAGAGCCTTCTAGAACTTTGTAGAACTTTATGTAAACTTTCTATGTTATGCTATAGCTACAAACTGTTAAATGCGTTAAAATGTACATAAGTACTATCCAATTGCATCATTAGCAAATTGAACTGGAGATTTTTCACGTCGGTTAATTGAAAGTTTCGTTGGACATTCCGCGAAGTAAGAGTCATTTTTGTTTGCCATCGTCTTTTGTATCTATTGGTGTCTTTATCGTCTAAATTCCGCGTTTTGTCTGCATTGTTTGAATTTTGTGCGGTGACGAAGGTACGTCAACACCATGGCGGAGCCCGAATCTCCAAATGTCTCACCCACTGAAGTGACCCCTTCGGCATGGTCAAAGGATAGGCCCCCACAAAAAGGGCCATAGTATTATTTTAAAAAAACTCAAGAAAAAATTTGAATCATTTGTTAAAAGAAAGGAGTTGCTACCGGTGCTATCTCTGATGGAGACGGTGAACAGATCTAAACACACGGAAACTGATCACAGTCAGCAGAAGGTTTATTCTATGAATTGTACTTGAGGCTGTCGCCCAACTTTGTGCCGATTTTGACTGTCGTCTGGTTCCGACAGGGTCCGTCCCCAACCGGATTGCCAGGGGTGTGATCACGCTGTTGAAAAATGGCAAGGATGATGGGCGGGATTTAGATTATTACAGGTTCATAAGATTTTGGCCAATATCCTGAGGGAACGTTTAAAATCCATTGCCGCGAGTCTGTTGGGACTCGATCAGACTTGTGCTGTGAAGTGCCGAACAATTCATAGCAACCTGCATTTGATCCGCACGAGCCCAGAGGGTGTAAAAGACGACGAGCAAGTTGCGCTGATCAATTTGGATCAGTCCAAGGCATTTGATAGCGTCGGCCATCGATATCCGGCTTATGTCCTGCAGGCCGCCGGATTCAAACCTGCCTTATGCAAGTGGATTAGCCTCCTGTATCGCTCCACTAGTGCTGTGGTACAGGTGAACGGAAAGCGGTCGCGCGCTTTTGCGCTATCTCGGTCGGTTCGTCAGGGTTTCCCACTGTAGACCCTACTTTAAGATTTGGCTTTGGAGGCTCTCCTTCGCCGGCTAAGGTACGGGGAGAGCAATCCGGCCCTACGTGGAATCGCTGTCCCTGGTGGGGCTCGAGCCAGGGTTTTCGCGTAAGCCGATGACGTACCCATTTTCGTGTGGTGCCGCTTGAATGATACGAAAAGGTTGTAAGGACCAAGATTAACCGTAACAAGTCTTTCGGCTTGCGGTTAGGTGCCTGGAAGGTGAGGGGAAATCTTCCGGTGCCTTTGGTTGAACGGACGGTCCTGTCCGCATTATTGGAGTGTGGTTTGAACCCGATCTCCAACTGGAGAAAGATTGGTCAGTACAGGTAAAGGTCGGAGGAAAATGGGTGCCTCATGAATTGTCTGAAAACAACCTCAAATCCCGATTTGACATCTACTCTTCTCTCCATTCTCGCCAACTTGTTTCACCTTTTTTGGATAGATTTGTGACTGGCGACGAAAAATGGATCTTTTATCGAAATGTTAAGCGTCGTAGACAGTGGCTTGGTAAATGGGAAGGACCCTAGCCACAGCCGAGAAGGGAACTTCATGGGCAAAAGGTTCTTCTTTCAATCTGGTCGGATTGCCAAGGAATAATCCACTTTGAATTCTTACCACATAATGCAACAATTAATGCTCAAATATACTGTCAGCAATTAGAGCGTTTGAACCAAGCTTTGAGGAAAAAAAGACCTGCTCTAGTGAATCCAAAACGGGTGATGTTTCATCAGGACAATGCGCGACCACACACAGAAAGAATCACGTCACAAAAGATCGAAGAACTTGGTTGGGAGAAAATTCTTCATCCACCTTATTCTCCCGACCTTGCTCCTTCAGACTACCATTTGTTTCGTAGCTTACAAAATCATTTGGAAGAAACAGCTTTTGTAACACAGGAAGAGGTTAAAACTGACATTTGTGTGTTCTTCGAATCAAAGCCAAAAGAATTTTACAGTAATGGAAATAGTAAGCTTGTTATTAGATGGAAGGAAGTCATAGACAATCAGGGAAATTACATTGTTGATTGAATCTGTAATTAAATGTAACATTTGGTCACTTGTTTCAAAATTCAAAATTCGGACAGAACTTATGGGATGACCTGATACATATATATATATATATATATATATATATATATATATATATATATATAGAGAGAGAGAGAGAGAGAGAGAGAGAGAGAGAGAGAGAGAGAGAGAGTTTCGCAGCTCATCAGTGGGACTAGACATCCAATTGTTTCAAGCCGGGATCGAAACCCGACCGACTTGGCATGTCAGTGATTCTAGCCCCAAGCTATAGTTGCACGAAAAAGAGAAAGTGAAATGTTAACGTTTTTACTATATGAAAGACGTCAGTGGCTAGGAAAGCTCGATTCTAGTTGAAGAGAATAAACTAAGCCCGACAATTATTTTAATATATTTTCTGTTTATACGTTATTTTATAGATACAAATATTTAAGTAAATGCTCTGTTTATAATAAACAGTATTAACAACATTTACCAGCCTGAAACATTCTATAAAATCAAAGTCCATATTGCGATAAAAAGAATTGTTGGAGCCTGCTTCTTTTTTTCTTTTTACCCCCTCTTGACTCTCAAAGAAGAAGAATTGGTACTATATAATTAAGGGTTTCACTTATAGTTCCTTTTTGCCTGTCCGTTACTCCAGTTAAGTATTAAATATGGCTACCTGGTTCCCTTCTTTTGTTTCTTTTCCTCTCTAATTCGCGTTCTATTTGATATCGGGATTGAGCTTTAGACCGAGTAGGCGTTCGAGGCAAGGAGCCTCTTTGATGCTATAACCACTCATCAGGTTTAAGGTTTACTCGGTGTTGATGAAATGTTGCTAGTTTAGTTTTGAGTAAAATTAATAAAATAGTAACCTATTTATTCAAAGCACGTTTGAAATTTTCAAAAACGTATCTCATGTGAGATGATGGATTTTCATTAATTTTACAGAAAATTATTCTGGCCTCCGATCAAAAAAAGTTTATGCAGATTTTTAAAAGGTTTTTCCATAATTTATAATTTCCTTTGTTTTTCCAAGTAGAATATAATACATATAAGTAACTAGATGTAACCGTAAATTCTATGCTAACAGTTTCTTGTCTCGCACTTCTCGCTTGTGGAATTCAAATTTGAACGTCAGAAATTTAAATGCAATGTCAAGGGTTATCCTATCTCTTCTTAATCCATGTTCTTTTATTGTTTTCTTTCCTTAATAATGTTTTGTCATATTCTCTCACACGCAGTAGCATCTTGCGTTTTATTGGCTTTATTGCCTTGCTTGGGGTGAAATGATTAAAAAAAAGTAGTAATATAATAATTCATCACCCACAAGATGCATAATCTCTTTCAACTCTGTCGAGGCTGGACGGTAAGGACTTCCCAGGTGTGACAGCAATACTCCATTCTTGGTCTGATCTGACTCTTGCAAACATAAAACATGGCAGCAGAAGTTAGGTATTTTCTAGAGCAATACAAGGAACAGACCATTATTCCGACATGGACAAATTCTTCTCATTCATAGTTCCTCTCAATATTATATTTACATTTCCAAAGTTAATTCGACACAAGGCGACAAATGTGGAATACACAGTAAGGATCATCGACGTCGCTAAAATAATGATAGTCCTTAACAATTGCTCTACAGCGAGACGTATCATATTTGATGTTATATAAAAGACATTTTAAAAAATGGCTCGAAAATTGCCTTGCATATTATATATGAATTGCAGGTCTTCTGTAGTAAAATTTTATCCCCCACAAAGGATAAACCTAACCTTTATTGCCTAGCCAGACATTGGCCTAAGCTTGAGGATGACCTATAAAAATGTGGGTGGCAGATCAAAGGCATTCAAGAAATGTTTCTATCAAAATTATAATGAGGCTAGTTTAGGAAAATGAAAGATTCAGAACTTTGCATGATCAGATTAGTTAACGTTTATCAATTCGCACAAAAAATAGATCCATAACCCATGAAATGTCAGCTGATTATAAAGAAAAATATATTCAGATTTCATAAATTTGTTACTAACACACAACAGGAAAATTGCTTTGAACTGAGCCAAATAGGGAATACTAACCATCGATGTATTGTAATGTATGTCCTGTAGGCTCTCCTACAGGGTCATAGCGTCACGCCCCTTGCAGTTGTTGCTGGGCTTGCTGAAGCAAGTAGATTTTTACAGGGTGGAGTTGCTAGCCACACTCCGAACTGGTATTGATTCAGAGCTATCCTACTCCTAGACTGGGTGCCAACCAAGGATAGAAAGCCCAGACCGCCTGTTATTAACACATAGAGACAAGAGATTGATTCACACATTTCCAAGGCTATTTGTACGAAAGCGAACGCGACGGCCTCGACTGGAATATGAACTCTGCACTCCAATTTCATTTTCTCTACGGATAACCGCTAAACTACACGCACATACATAAAATTTGATACAGAACTTTTTTTCCGAGAATATAGCTTTCTAATAGGAGGACGCGTTTAATAAGTCGTTAAATGTTTTGAATCATTTCACCCTAAGTCACTAGGATACAAGGGAATGAAAGAAACAGAGATAGCAATAAAAGAACATAACTAGAGGAGACAGAATTTGACAATTGATGTTCCATTAAAGGTTTTGAAGATCGTAATTGAGAGAAAAGCGGGAAGCCAGAAAAGAGTTATACAAGCGAGAAGTGCGAGAAAAGAAACCACTAACATCGAAATTATGCTTATACTTAGCAATTTCAACAGTAAAATGTTGAGACCTAACCGCCAACTTAGTACTGCGCTTAATTTCATGAAGTCAAAGTACCAAATAGGAAAGCTCATCAGAACAATTACCGTGAAAACATTTATGGAAGAGGCAAGGAGAATCTATACTACGGCGGTGGGAAAGTGACTGAAGCTGAGATACCAGAGCAGAACTGTTAAAATTTCAGATTCTTTTCTGGATCATTTCAAGAAACTCTAAATATAAAACAGCAGCGCCAGGCCATATGTTGCAACAATATTCGATTGTACGTGGATATGTTGGTTTGGGGGATCTATAAATTCAGCTGGCGAATTGGGTTTGTGGTAATAAAGAATAATTAAACAAACTACTTTTCTTAAACCACAGAAGCTTTGTTCCGTTGCGATAATTGCAAAGGTGATTAAGTCAAAATGGTTCCGCCTCTGTTTATAAAAAAGGAAACAAAACCCTGGTTAAAAAAAAATAACAATAGGTTTGTGAATTTATTGAGATAGTAATTGAATCCCTGGCCCGGATAGTGCAGACTTAAACTCAGTGATAACAAGGTGGTCAGTTACTGAGCAGTACTAGATAACAACCAGACGAGATAACTGTAGACATTAGGAGCGGAATGAGATTAAAATAAAAGGTTCATTTTGAAATTGCATGAAGGTTAACCTGATCGACAGGCTTCTGATGAATGCCGGTGGGGAACAACGATTGAAATGTTGTAATAATAACAACAAAATGAGGACAATAGTCTGAGTGTAATTAACGCAAATAACAATTAAGAAATTTTTTATTTTTTATTTCTTCTTTTTAGTCTTCAAATTATGGGGTTTTGTTCGTTTTATTTATGTCTACTTGTTTATTTTTATTCATTATTTATTTTTGGTTTTTAAAGAAAAATTAAATTTTTATTTCGACCACTAGACTCATACAGTTTTAGACGAATAAAGCTATTAAAAAATAACTAAACATGCATTTTCGTAAAGAAGCGATAGGCGCTACAGAATCACAAACAAAGAACTGTATCAAATATCAGAAACCACATCTTACCTGAAGATTTCCAACAGCAGCAGCTAAAACGGATAGCACATGTAACACTGAGAGAAAATAGTGACCTAATCAAAATGTTGAGCGTCTACATAAGTTTAAATAAAAGGTTAGGAATGAAACCTCTTCCCTATCATTACTAGAAAGTGCCATAACAGCGAATGGACTAGAGAAACGTATTTTCGGAAAATTTGTTTTAAGAGAAAGATTCTATGAATTTCAATCAACAGTAATGCTAATAGTTCGGTCAGTTAATAAAAATTTAATAACATTAATAAAATGTTTGCTTATAAGGGATCGAGTGAAGCTCTGCGTTTTGGCAAAAAAACTTCTTTGAACATTGTGGACTGGCGCTACAAATTCATAAACAAAGAACTGTACCAAATAACGAAATCCCATCACTTGAGGATTACCAACAGCAACAACAGCTAAAATGGATAGCACGTGTAACAACAAGAGAATATAATTATATAAACAAGATGTTGACGTTCACACGACATTAGACAAAAAGTTAGGAAGGAAAAACTAGAAAGAGCGATAACTTTAGCCTATTTTCCTGAAAAGATATTTTAAGAGAAACATTTTATAAATTTCAGCCGACAGTAATGCTAAGTGTTCGCTTAATGAATGTCAAATATTTCCAGTATGGAAATGGTTGGTCTCACCGTTAACAAAGTAATATATTTTTCCTTGATATATTATTTTTTTCACAGATGAAATAATTTTATTTAAATATTACTTCAACGCTCTGTATTGAGAAATCAGTTCCATTTAATTATTAACTAGAAAAAAAATGGTTATAAATTTTCTTTCGGGTTATTCTTTGTAACTTTTTTTTATTAAGAAAGAATTATGACTTTTAATTTCTACCAGTGATCTTACACAATTTTAAAGGAATAAATATATTTAAAAATGCATGATACTCCATTACAATGAGATTTGCTTACCTATTAAAATGTTCCGTTCTTTGAAGTTCATCTTTTGACAATTAAAAAAGTTTTGTTTTGTTTTTTCTTGCAAATTATGGCCTTATTTATTATTTATTTATTTAATCTATTAATTATACTAATTTAATTTCGCCCAGCAGTTTTTTAAGGTTTTAAAAGAATAAATATATATTTTTTTAAAATATGCATTGTACTATATTTCTATGAGATTGCCTTACCTTTCAAAGAGTTATATATTATTTTGTGTTTTCTTTATTCCAGACCACATCCCAAACGAATATACCAATAGAAGACAACGATCCTGCTTTCCCCCAACTCTGAGGCCAATGTACTGAGGAGGAGGAGGAGGAGGAGGAGGAGGAGGAGGGATATGCCAATGACATACGTATTCATAGTTGAGAGAATAATGATCTTGAACAGAAAATCAATATCCTTTACCCAGTGTTCTAAAAATGGGACTCAAGATAAACCTTTCCATAACAGAAACGATGACCTGGAATTTGAATGAAAACAATGATGGAACATACCTTGAATCAATCATAAAAATTCAGGATGTAGAATTAATAAATACCGAATACTTCAAATACCCCGATGTAAGGATCATCTATAACAGCTTAATTATAAGAGAAAAAGAAAATGAACATAGAATAGGCTGCACTAAAAGTAGTTTCATCCAACACTGCAAATTGCTACAAAACGAAAATACTAGCCTGAAAACTAGAGTCATGTTCTTAAGTAGCCTCGTCAGATCGGGACTTCCATATGGATGTCAAGAATGGCACCAAACCTGTTCAGAAATATCTAAACTGTCAGCTATATACTACCATTTTCAAAAGATCAGTGGGTGAAATGGCTTTGAGCGGGTGAAGCCTGTGGGTCTTGGTAAAGACCACAGTTCTTCGAACATTGTGAACTGGCGCTACAAAATCAGAAAGAAAGAAATATAATAACTAAACCAGATCACTTGAGGACTTTCAACAGCAGCAACAGTCAAAGTAGATATCACATGTAACTCGAAGATAAAACAATAACATCATCAAGATTTTGACATACCACACCACTTCAAATAAAAGGTTAGGAAGGAAACCCCAATCAATAATGAAAAGAGCGATAACAGTTACTGGACTTGAGAAAGCCATTTTTCTGAAAAATTGTTTTAAGAGAAAGATTTTATAAATTTCAACTGACACTAGTATTGGCTGCTTCATCAATGGATGCCAAACGTTTCCTTATGAGGAAAAAGCTAATATTGTCATTATATTCATTGAGATTGGCTTATCTTTTAAAAGGTTTCATACTTTAGTCATTCTTTGTCAAATTTAAATACAGTGTACTGCGAAATCAGATCTTCACAATTTATTTTATGACAACTGAAAAAAAGTTTCCTCTTCAAATTATGATTTGATATTCTTTCAGTTCGGCCAGTGGTCTTACATGGTTTTAGCTGAATAAATATTTTGCAAAAACACCAACATATTTCAGTGAGATTGGCTTACTTTTAAAATGTTTTATTCTGTGGCGTCTCTTCACTATTAATATTATTTCCCTTTCCACTGCATTCTACTTCAATGCCTCTCAATTGCAATATCCTTATTGTTAATTTCACTCAAAGTTGTTTCTGTTGCCATAGCAGGATATGACAACACAACTATTAAATTCCAACATACTATTTTTCAGCGATCAGTCACCTTCAATGGCAGAATAAACTTTTTGTACAGCAAAGGAAGTCACATACAGAGGGATAAAAGGTAAATAAGCACTCTATTATGGCATCAAGTTTTTCAATTAATCTTATAAGAATTAAAATAGTTTATTTCCTTCAAATTATGACTTTTATGCTTGTTTTAATTATTTATCTATTAATAAAAACTATACTTTTAAATTCGACCAGTAGTCTAATATGGTTTTTGATTAATAAAGAAAGTTTTTAAAAAGCATGCATTGTACTATATTTCAATGAGATTGGCTTACCTTTAAATATTCTGTTCTTTGACGTCACGTTTAAATGCACTGTATTGATAAATCAGGTCTTCTCAATTCATCTTGCAACAGTTTAAAAAAAAGAAAGTTTTTTTTCTTTAAAGTAGCCTTTTTTCTACTTTCGTTAAGAGACCAATTATGGACGAACACGGCTTTGATTTTCTCATTTTTTGTATTTTTATTTGTTTTATTTTTTAATTATTTATTTAACTTTCGTTTTCGTTATTTTCTCTTTTTCGTTTCTGGCAAATTAAAATCTTCTGGCTGTCTGTCTATTTTATCTCAAAAGTAAATTCTTGACTTTTTTTTTGGTTTAATTTATACACTTTGCTTATATGTTTGTATTGCTTGCACGACGTAAGAATAAGGTTAACTACCTTACGTAATCAATGCGATAATACGTGCACATATTAAGTAACGCTCATGTCTTTTCATTAAAGGTTGGAGCTGTGTCATATTGTTTCGGTCGTTGCTGTGTTCATCTCACCCTAGAAAACGATTAAGGTCTCGCAATCTCACGGCGAATAATTGGCTGAGCGCTAACAAAACAGTGCTTATACGAAACACGTGACCAGAAACAAGATCCTATGAACAAAGTTAAACGCTCATTTAAAAAAATAAAAAATGGAGGAAATGGTGAAAGCGTTCATAAACGGTTTATTTTTCTTTACTTTTTTTAATTTTTTTGCTATGATTTTTCCTAGGTTTTAACGGGAACTGTCTCAATGAGTGACCTTGGGTTAACAATTTCTAACGAACGCACCTGTGAGCGAGGAAGAGGTCACTGCCAATCATCAGCGTGTCTGTGGGTGTCCGAGAGAAAGAAAGATAGAAAGAAAGAAAGAAAGAAAGAAAGAAAGAAAGAAAGAAAGAAAGAAAGATAGAAAGTGAGTTACGTTTAGGAAGAGCAGAAAAGAGAGCGTCAAATAAAAGGAGAGGAAAAGGAGAGGAAAAGAAGAGAGAATCAAACGAATACTTCTGAAGATATGTAAGAACGCACATTCAAAGAAAGAAAGAAAGAAAGAAAGAAAGAAAGAAAGAAAGAAAGAAAGAAAGAAAGAAAGAAAGAAAGAAAGAAAGTTACATTTTGGTAGAGGGGAAAAGAAGAGAGAATAAGACGAATACTTCGGAAGATACGCAAGCACGCACACACATGTACAGAGAGAGAAGAAATTAAATCACACTTCGAAAATTTAGTCAAGAAAAATCACTTTATAAGTTTACTTTCCAGAAATACGCATTCACCCCCAAAAATGGCCAAAAGCAAAAAATGCGTCAGTCATAAAAATAAATTCTATTGTAATCCTGATTTTATTTAACTGAAGATACTATTCAATGTTAGAGCACAAAAAAAGACTTTAATATCAGTCTTTTTTTATTCCATGTCCCTTAAGATCGGAGGTAATCATGGCTCTCTACATGTACTTTTTCTTATCTGAATTATCATGACTTCTTGGATCTGAATTTAAAATCATTATTTATATTATTTACAGTCGGACTATTGTCCTCATCTTTGTTGTTACGATGAAAATGTTTCGGTCGTTGTGTCCCCTGGCCTTCTTTAGATATCTGTTGATTCGGGTAACATTCTAAGAATTTCGAACTGAACCCTTTATTCAATCTACGGAAGTAGTTCTAACTTTACGATTGTTCCACGAGATAATGGCCTAGAGAATTAAAACGGCGTTTCGTGATATCATCCACACCCCGGACCGTGGCAACAGGAATTGCAATAACTGAACAATTAGCCAAGACGCGATATCCTTAGACATGGATATCTGGATGGGAAAAAGTTACCCCCCCCCACACACACACACACCCTTATACTGAAAAAGAGCTCAGTTCGAAATCCATTAAAGTTTACTTACCCGGATCGATAGACACATGAAGAAGACTGATGTGCACAATGGCCGAAATAATGTGATCATAACAAGTTAACCTGGCAGCTCAAATTGAAAAGGACCTCCAATCGGTTGTGAACTGGGGCGAGAAATGGATGGTTAACTTTAACGCCTCTAAAACAAAACTGCTCTCTATTAACCACCACAAGGATCCATGCCTGCATCCCATTAGAATGTCTGAAGACCAACTTCTCGAGAGCTCCTCTCTGCGGCTGCTCGGTCCCACGCTGTCCGCTGATCTGAGATGGAACAAATACATCGAGTCAGTTGCATCATCCACCGCAAGGAAAGTTGGTTCCCTGTGCCGAGCCAGGAAATTTTTCTCCCCGGAATCGATCCTCCAAGTCTATAAATCGACCATTCGCCCTTGCATGGAGTATTGCTGCCATATATGGTCTGGGGCCCCTGCTGTTTGTCTCAGGGTTCTTGATAAGATCCAGAGACGGATATGCAATGTGATTGGCCCTGATCTGTCATCTCGTCTGCAGTCGCTCTCTCACAGACGCGATGTTGCCTCGCTCTGTCTTTTTTACAAATACTTTCACGGTAATTGCACCGAGGAGCTGCTTTCGCTTGTCCCTAGGCCTCGTGAATTTAAACGTCCTACGAGGCTGGCATCCCGTTCCCACCCCTTCACCGTTGAAACTGTTAGATGTAGACGTCTCTTCTACTCCAATAGCTTCATGTCTCGCACATCTCGCCTGTGGAATTCCCTTCCCTATTACTGTTTCCCTGACAAATACAATCTCCAACGGTTTAAGTGTAGCGTCAATCGACATCTCCAGTTGCCTTGATCTATCCACTTCCCTTCTCCACATCCTTTCACCTTTCATTCCTATCTGCTCTCGTTCCAAATCTTCTGTAACCCCCTTGCCTTGATCGACCCACTGTCTTTCTCTTTCTCCACATCCTCTCCTTTACCACTTCTATCTGCTCTTCCTCCAACCCTTCTATAACCCCTTGCGTGATAATGGCCTCCAGCCATGCTTGGGGTGATACGCTTAAAAATAAAAAAAAGTAGATATTAGTTCGATTCTAAATAATGTAAATCACATTGCAACAAAGTTCTCACATTTCTTTTTCCGTTTTTTTTATTTTTGGAAGTTATTAGTCGAGAAGGCGGTAAATTGAAGGTTAAATTGAATGTTAAACTGAAGGTTAAATTGAAGGTTAACTTCCGAAATAAATGAGAAACGGATAACTCTGAATCCTCAAAATTCTGTGATGCGGTTTCTGTTATTTGGTTCAGTTCTTTGTGATTCTGTAGCGCCAGTCCACAATATTCAAATCAAGATGATCTTTGATAAGACCTTTACTCGCTCAAAACCTTTTCTTAAATCCAGTAACTATTTTCCTTAAAATTTTCCCGTCTCTGTCCATTTTCTAGCCATGAAATTTTCAGCATTTTTCTAGTAAAATAATTAGCAAGTATTATTCCACATATAATAGCCTTATTGAAGGATAAATTGGATATTATTTTCCGAAATAAAGAAACGGACATTTCTTAATTCCAAAAAATTCTAGAAGATAGTAAACTGAAGACTAAAATGAATATGAAATTCTGAAATAAATAAGAAACGGACAACTCTGAATTTCAAAAATATTGGTTTGAGCCTGGATCTATCAACTCCACCCACAAAATTACTTGCTGTTGCCCTATGGTAATGGTAATATTAGCAGTTTAAATTTATAAAATCTTTCTCTTAAGACAATTTTTTAGGGAAACTAGTTTCTCAAGTTCAGTAACTGTTATCTCTTTCCAATATTGATGCGGGTTTCCTTCCGAACATTCTAGTTGATGTGGTGTGGAATGTTAACATCTTGATTATGTTATTATTTTCTCATCGAGTTACATGTGCTAACCATTTTAATCCTTGCTTCTGTTGGTAGTCCTCAAGTGATGTGGTTCCTTTTATTTTGTACAGTTCTTTGTGATTCTGTAACGCCAGTCCACAATATTCAAATCAAGATGATCTTTGCTAAGACCTTTACTCGCTCAAAGCCTTTTTTCACCATTGATCTTAGAAAGCAGTTGTATATAGCAGACAATTAAAATATTTCTGAACGGGTTTGCATGACATCCATATGAAAGTTTCGATCTGACATGACTCGAGTTTTGGGGCTGATGTTTTGGTTCCGTAGCAATTGGCAGTGTTTGGCGAAAATACCTCTGGCACAGCCTATTCTATGTTCAATTTCTTTTTCTCATATTTAATTTGTTATAGATGATACATACGCCGAGGTGTCTGAAGTGTTTAGTATTTACTAAATCAACATCCTATAGTTTTCCTATAGTTTTTATGATTGATTCAGGTTAGGTGTCATCATTGCTTCCATCTCAATTCCAGATCATAGTTTCTGTTGTGGAATGTGTTATCTTGAATCCCATTTCTTGGAACACTTGATAGAGGATACTGATTTTCTGTTCATGATCCTTCTTATCCCAGTTATGCAGTAAAGGAAATGGGGGGGGGAGTAATAAACAGACGCAGTTTTGCAAATATTCAATAAATCAGATTCAAAGCATAATCAACCTTATTTTTTTTATAAATAAACAACTTTATTTTATAAATAAAGATTGATCGATTGAATGTTAGTTTGGTTTCTACAGCTTTACAGGTTATTTAAAGCCAGAAAATTTTATTGAGATAATTGTTTAGTGATGCGAGTCTTACTAATTAATCCATAGCTGAGGGAGAAGAAATGGATTCATACCTTTCACAATGGTTTTTGCACCTAAGTGAATCTAGCAGTTCACCTTTTCCATCCTATATCAAGAATTATTAGTAAAAATGCAGATTATGAATTGACTGATTGATTGGCTTATTCCTTTTTCAAGATAATCAACCCTTTGCAGGGTATTTAAAGCCAGGAAATATTTTTAGATTGTAAGAATTCTTTTTTGAGGGTGTGGAATAATAATGGCTTAGTGATACAAGTCTTACTAATTAACCCATAGCAGGAGGAGAAGAGGGGGATTCATATCTTTGCCAAGGGTTTTTGCGCGTAAGTGAATATAACGAAGCCAATGCGAATAGAAACTCGCCTCTTCCGAGCCAGGCCCATTACACCATCCATACATATCCAAGCTTACAGCACCTGGTATTCCGAAGCGGTTACCCATCTAGGCTCGATATTGTTTGACTTCGGTGATCGTACGTGATTTTTATGTGATAAATAACGAATTAATATTTTGAATGTATAAATCAATATACAAGGATAGATCAATAAGTTCGTAGCCCGAATCATTTTTATCGCTTTGCGTGGGGTGAAGTGATTTTTAAAAAGCCCCCTTCCTCGACTATAAACACTCAAGTGAAACTGTCTCCTTTAAACTCCTTTAAATTCTCGTCAATTGATTAAATACAAACTAAGCAAGATAATGACAATAGCAATACTAAACATACAGTACTTTATCGTGAATTATTTTCTCATGGATTTAACTAAGTCAAGAATTCTACTGAAGTATGCATATTTTCGATGCACCCTTTTTATCGCTACTTTTTTGCCTCAAGTTTACGAAATTGTCGTTTGACCGAATTTCGACTGTTTTTTTGTTTTGTTTTGTTTTTTGTTTTTTTTGTTTTTTTGTGGTTTTTTTTTTAGGATACATATCCGCCATTCATTTCTTTCTTTGAAACTGCATACAAGAAGTCAGAATATGAAAGAGAAGGAAAAGACTTCGTATATTTTGTTTCGAAGAGAATAATGCAACTTCAGCAAAAACATTAAACAAAAGCGTCGATGATGAACAAGCACCATTTTGTGTGCTTAGAGGAAACCATGTGTGGGCCTCAAGAAGGAAATATCTCGTCTATTTACATACACCAAAAAAACATGTTCCCTGTTATTTGATCACTGCTTCATGGATATTTTAATACTAAATTTTACCCCGTACAAGGCTCATGAGACACTCAGGGTAGGGAGCTATAATCGAAATGATTATAATGAATGAGTTTGTGTGATATGAATGAAAAAGGAAGTGGTAGGCAATGAAGATTATAAGGAGGATATATAACAATTGACCCTCCACTTGAAGAGGTGTATATTGTAATGTTCAGGAAAGTATCACAATGACACATTTCTTGGGAACCGGAATTTTCTATTTATAATTGAAATACGGGGGAAATGTGAGTGATTCGACTTCGTGGTCGTAACAAGATTTAAAGTTCCGAACTGATAGAAAATAGCAACAGAGTAGCAACAGGCTTGCAACACTGCGTCGAAAGTGACTGTGTATTAAACTGTAGATAAACTGTCCAAAGTTCATGATTTTGTTGCTTTTGTTTGAGTATTCAGGTCATTACCATGAACCAGATGTTGTCGGATTCATTGTAATCATTTTTTCATTAGTATTATTCATTGCAACATTAAGTTCTTGATAATGTCCTAAATATTCGAAAGTACTCAAATAAAAACATTAACTTTGTAGGGTTTGTCCACAAATTTGATTCGGTCGTACGACAACTTATTCTAAAATTGGTAACAACAATAAAATCAAAGAAACGGTCCTTCAAACTCGTTTGATTTTATGTTTTCGATCAATATATACAGTTTTTTGTGTATAAAAGGAACTAAAAACAGGCAATAAATTACATCCTTGAATATAATACAACCCCGTAGTAAAGGTTTTGTGATGTCAACGAACACTCGTTGCCACTTTTGTGATGTCAACAAATGCTTGTAGTCACTTTTGTAATGCTCGTTGTAGTAGAGACTTTGTAATCGCAGATACAACTATAGTACGCCGTTGAACGATGCTGGTGTTAGACGACTTCGAATAGCACTCGCACTAATATCACTTGCTCGAACAGTGTTATGGTAATTTACCCACGCACGCATGGACTCTCCCCAGCTATAAAGAGGAGCCTTTTGGATTGGGAAGTTTCCAGCAGTCATCTCTGACAGTCGGACCGAACATTCTTGCTGTAACACTCTCGTTTGTACGTTCGTATTACTGTTTCTGTTAATATATTTGTTTAATTCAATTCCTCTCTTTGTGTCTTTATTTCTGGCCCTAACAAGGCTACAACAAATAGTAATCCGGATAGTGAACCGAACAGAGAATTACTATAGTGAATAGAGTAGAGAATAGCGGTCCGTATAGTAATAGAGGATAGAGGAGAAAAGGCGATCGTTTAGACGTCACGCTACTTTCTACTTATGCGTGTCCTCTATGGGCACGTGATCTACTTAATTCAATAATGGGATCGCCTGTATTTGCTCTCTGGCGACCTATGTTCAAACTCAAGTGTTGGCAGCGACACTTTATTCCTATATAACAAAAAGCAACCCGATGTAATTTTGCGGGGAAAGGTTTTACCACATCATACATTAAAATCTCACTATTGAATGGGAGGCTAAAAGTAGGCTTACACTTAGTAGGGATGCGCTTCACATTTTTTTTAAAACATTTTATTACATTTATATTTATTTGTTACAATCAGATTTTTTCAAAACTGTTTATGTACATTTGTTTAACATTTTAGTAACATGTTTTTAACACAGGTTAATCTCTTAAGTGCTCAAAATGTCCTCCTTCAACATTGCAACATTGCTGGAGCCTCTCCAGAACACTATGATACACAGTACGACACAAATCCCGATCGATCTGCATTAATTTCAATAAATACTTTTGAGATGTACTCTTTTAATTCGTCCACTGTATGGGGGTTTCTCTAATAAACTTTGTTCTTTACTACACCCTAAAAAAGAAATCCATTGGTGTCAGATTAGATGAATGTAGCGGTCATTCTGAACCAACGCTGTGACAAACGTTTGGTTAAGGTAGTTCCTTACTGCTAAAGCATAAAATGGAGGTGCTTCATCTTGAAAGATCAGTTCGGTGAAATTAGTTCTGGTTGTGAAACAAATAGTGAAACAACTGTAAGCCAACTTTTGGCCCAACCTGTATTTCACTGAAACATGTTATCTTTTACAACAATAAAGAAATGAACAGGATGTATAGCCACTGCGTGCTTCTTCTAATTTCCGTTTCAAGACTTATTTTGGGGGGAAAGGTGCTAACTAGACATCACCGGTAATACATTTTAAGGTTATAATTAATCTATCATACTTTTCTGTCTGCTATGACTGTAATGACAAAAGTACGTCGGTGTAGGCTTTAAGAAAGCTTTATTCAACTGAGAATACAAGGTTCGCGTATAGTGTCCTTTTATTGTCCCAGTAAAGAGAAATAGCTTTCTCAAAGAAGAGAGTAACAAAACTAGGGGAGACCACTGTTGATTATTCATAACAATGACTTTATTGTATTTCTATATATTAATAAACTATGAAAATAAAAAGTCAGTCTTTAATTAAGAATGAAGAGAGAAAACTTTATAAAATAACAAAAAAATCAAAATATAAACAACTTTATGTTGTGAGGAAAAATTATTGCTGTTTTAAATAAATTTTTTTAACTTGAATAACAATTTCTAAAATCGTCCATTTGTGTATAATACAACTTAGATTGTAAAATTTTTTTAAAATACCTTTCCCAAGGGTATTTGCGCGTAAGTGAATATAACGAAGCCAACCCGAGTATTGAACTCGCCTCTCCGATTAACAATTCCGAGCCATTATCCATGACACCACGCGCACATCCAAGCTTACAGCACCTGATATTTTCAACTGATCACCCAGCATAGGTACTGATCAGTCTCGACGTTGCTTAACTTCGGTGATCGTATGGGAGATGGTGTGTCAACGTGATATAACCGTAAGCCTTGGCATATGAAAATTTAACATCTTAATTATATCATTATTTTCCTTTTTAATTGCATGTGCATTTTTGTTGCTGTTGGAAATGTTCAAGTAATGTGGTATTTGTTATTAGTCAAAGTTCTTTGAGATTATGTAGCGTCAGTCCATAGGGTTTAATGTAATTGATTGTCTTCTTTAAGACCTATAAGATTAATTCCCTTGAAACCCCTTTTAATAGTTGACCTGAGAAAATCATTCTTCTTATTCTTTTATGTAACATGTCCCGTCAACACGTAGGCGATCATAGCCCTTCACATAACTGACTGACTGAGGTTCTTTAAATATATACTTAGTTAAACTTAAACGGGTCCAATTCCAAAGCTGGCTAGTTTTGCACAAAAAACACGACGTTGCTTGGATATCGAGAAAATCTTGCAGGAAATTGAAAACCTAAAATGACGCAATTGTGCAACATCAGCAGAAGCTTACAAGGAAATAATTTGGCTAGAAATCAGTTGTAGGCGGGGTGTTATAAAAAAGATGTCATAAGAAAAATGTCATGAGAAAAAAAGATTCAAAAGGGTCAGGGGAAGATGTCATGGGAAAAAGGTTCATAAGTTCGGATAGGGAAAAAGACAGAAAGGAAAATGTTATAACTTATAGAAAATAAGTAATATTTTAATTTATTTAATTTCTATTAGTAAAATAAAAGACACTTGATTTAAAGTAATAGCATAAGCCTTATTTTAATTGATTTTTATCGATATTGTAATCGGCTTTTCTTGTTCATTTTTATTTTATTTAAATTATATATTTTATTACTCTGAATGAAATAAACTGTTTTATTTTATTACAAATATACCCTTATTCATATAAATATTATTTTTATTTCATTAGTTTCAATTTAAAAAATACTTTTTATTTTATCAAAAATATTAATTTTTATTTAACGTAATTGTTTATTTTATTAAATAAATTAAATTAAATACGATATTTTATTAATACATCACTTACTACAAACATTACTTTTATATTATTACTAAAAATTAAATAAATTATTTTTAATTAAATATTTATTTTATGGTTGTGAATATGACTTTTATTTTATTGCTATAAATAAAATAAATTGTTTATTTTATTAAAATATTTTATTATTAAAAAGATCACTTTTAATGTATAGGCATAAACTAAATAATTTATTTCATGAAAAATATTACTTTATTACGATAAACATTACTTTTATTTTATTAGTATAAATTACATTATTTTATTAAATTATTTTATTACTATGTATGTATGCAGAAGTACTCTAGTAACAAAATACAAGTTACTTATGTCTCAAGGGGCTCCTGACAGCCAAGAGACTGACCGCTGTGGAGAATATTCAATTACTGTATAATTTTCCACGTGCATAAAAGCTTGTTGCGTTCTAAAAAAAATGAGGAAGCTACCATGTCCCTCTTAGGAAGCTAAAAAATAAGTTGTATGGAACAATTTACTATTGATATATATGTGCTGTATGGTTAGAATGTTTTATATATGTATACTTTTTTTACCTTATTTACATTGTTCGGATTGTTGTTCTCATCGTTATTGCCATATTCACGATGTTTCAGCCATTGTATGCTCCGACCTTCTTCAGGTGAGTTAATTTTCGAACTTTTGGACACATGACCCAGTGGATAAAAGGGTTGTGAGATCAATACCTGACTACTGCAATGGTATACAAAAACTAGGGAGATGAGTTAAAGGGAGATAACTGAGATATCCGGAAGAGGCATGGAACGTGAAACTAGAACAATCTACCCTGGTGGACGAAATAAAGGGTTCAGTTCGAAATTCCAATCATGTGAAGAAGGTCGAAACGTACAACGACCTAAATGTCGTAAATATGGCAATAAAGATGAGCACAACAGTCAGAAAAATGTAAATATTATTAATAATTACAATACCTCATCTCAGAAATATAGATAGGTATGTATACACTAGTTTAACATAAAAAAACTTTCATCTTTAACTCATTTTTAGAGTTCATCTGTTTCTGTTATTCTGCTACTTTCATCTGTCTTGTTAAGATGTTAGCGTATCCTGTATATATTAATGACTTTATTGGACCTTGGAGAAGAGATAAAAACGAGATGTTTCATTTCTCTTTCCAAGCGTCCAAAGTAACTAACTAACAGACAATTTTATTTTATAAACATTTATATATTTTTTTATGATTGTTTCCCTTGTCAGAAATAAAAAGTTACAACTTTTTCAGTCACACGAAAATCACTTGTATTAATTCACTATTTATTGTTGGTTCTAGTTTATGTAAAATATACCGTTTGAAATAATTAATTGCAATACCTTCCCAATTGGAGAGTAAGTAAACCTATGGTCAATGATTTCAAACTATGATGGCATTTTTGTAGATCTATCTATTTGAACATAAATTACCAAAGAATTAAAATTTGGAGATTGAAATAACGTTTATCTTATCTAATTTTAAAAGGTGTGCGTTTTTCTATGTAAATTGAACTGTCTTTAAATTCTTAAGAGCAACCATTCCCTTGTTTTCAAACCAAAGAAACGGAAAACATGATGATACCATCATTGTTTAATTATCACTTTAGCCCCGTGGTTTTCAAAGTGGGGCGCAAAAAGGAGGGGTAATTTGATTGGCGGTGCAATTCTAGAATTAACACTGAATTTTTTTTCTAGTGTGTGTATGAGTGTGTGTGCGAATTAATACATACGGTGCATATGCAGTATACATAGATAAAAATAATTATATGTGTGTACATGTGTAATTACGTACATACAGTATATATACATACACACACACACACACACATATATATTTATTTATTTATTTTTGTCATCCACAGACAGACTGTTTCGCAGCGCATCAGTGTGGCTAGACGTCCGGTTGTCTCTAGCTAGGATCGAAACCCGACTGAATTTCCGTCAGTCCGAACTTCTCCCACTAAGCCGTCAGCATACGGGACGGGATGAAAGCGAATTTTAGCGTGTTTTTATTTTTTTTTAGATTCAGATAAACACACAGTGACTGACAGTGACTCAATTCTGTCGAAGAGTCGTGCAGTATTAGCTTAAATAGTCACTGTTTACAAATTCACACCTCAAACTAGAGGGCTCAACCGAAATTAATTTTTCAGGAGCTAATATATTTTTGTATATATATATATATATATATATATATATATATATATATATATATATATATATATATATATATATATATATATAAAAGTAACACAATATTTTTATAAATATTGTAAAATTCTAAAATTAAATGATAACACTATTGCATATATGCAGTCTCAAATTCTTAAGGAGAGTTAAGCTAATGGCCTTGTGAACAGGAGTTTCCCTTTTGAATAATAAGAATTATATGTCACAGTGGGGTGGGGCTATCATCAGGATCTTGGAGATGCTTAGGTGGGACATGGCTAAAAAGAAAATGTTGGAAACTACTGCTCTAGCCTGACTTAATACAATTAAGAAAATAATTGATATGAATGGGAAGTAAAACAAAACGCACGACACTGCGACAGAACTAAGTTGAGAGAGAATGCAGTAACAAGAGGTATTCATTTCAAAGAATTGTTTTCGGTCGCCCCATAATTCTGTGTCTCCAGACAAATATGTACCGCGAAACAAAGGTGCTGACAGCGTTGAAGAAATGTCTCTATTTCAAAAGAAATTAAGAAACGAGAGAAGTGCCAAATTACACGCATTCATGTGCGTGTAACAGCCAGAGTTACTGTTACAGGTGATGTTACGTACAAGACCTAAAAAAATGTTCTGTGAGACATTCAGTTGCTAAATTAAGCTTCTCCCCTTTTTCCACGACAAATACGAACGCGCCGCTTTCACTACGAATATGCAGGGCGCTGACTGCAACTGCCTGTGCAGTGTATTTTAGAAGTATATGGAGTTCCCAGTTATAACAGTGCAAGTACAAAGGATCACTTCTCAATAGCACTTGCCTTTTCTCAACAGAACAAAAAATATAATTCTTAGCCCCTCTATCCTTGAGTTAAAGTGTGATTGCCTTGTGAGGTATATTGCAATATTGGGTGCACCTTAAATTCTAACGTTCACTCGCGTGTAGGACATACAATAATGTTGGTGTGAGCATTTAAAATGCAAGTGCGTCTTATATCCTGCAAATACGGTATATATATATATATATATATATATATATATATATATATATATATATATATACACACACATACACACACACACACACAGGGTGCGGCTGGTATTTGAGGACATACAGATTTAAGATTAATACTGCTTCCCACTAATTTCTAATGCTTTTATTTTTCAGAAATCAAGAATGGCAAACACTATGATAACAAATGAAATTAAAAAGCATGCTGTGATTGTGGCATTAAAGGCTGATCATAGCATTTGGATATTGCACGTTTTCTCACAGTTGCAAGAATGGATGGCTGACCATTTGTATGACGACATCACACCCAACATTTGGTCTCCAAACTCTCCAGATATCAACCTACTAGATTATCATGTGTGGTGCGTTTTTGAGAAGGCGGTTAATAAACAGCCTCATAACACCAAAGAGTCTCTTAAAGCTGCAATAGTTCGACTAATGTATGACATAAATAAGGACCAATTTATCAGAAGTTGCAGCCGATTTCGACCTCGTGTAGAGGCAATTATTGATGCTAGTAGTAATTTTATTGAATAAAATTAAACAGTAGTTAGCTAAATTTCATGTTTACTTGTTTGTAATCAAATATAATTGTATTCATTTGTTCAGCAAGTTTTTTACTAATCCATAAAATCTGTTCTCAAATACCAGCCGCACACTGTATATATATATATATATATATATATATATATATATATATATATATATATATCATTCGCAGACAGTACTGATTCGTTGTATCACAGCCCCTCAGTGCAACTAGACATCCAAATGCCTCAAGCCAGGAGTGAAACCCAACCAATTTGGTGTGAGTCAGAGCTTCTGCTGAGCTATCTTCATTCGGCAGCTAAATCTAGCATATTGTTATTACGAGTGTAAACAAATGCCAATCAACCGGAGTGCTCTATACATTTTACTGAAGAGCTTTGCACACACACACATACACACACACACACACACACACACACACACACACACATATATATATATATATATATATATATATATATATATATATATATATATATATATATATATATATATACTAATAAGAAAAAACAAAGGCTAACTCCCTAATCAAGAGAAAATCTCTGACACGACCAGGAAAAAGAAAATGAACTTTAGTGCTGGTGATAATACCTGTATTTGAATTATAACTATATTTTTTAGTTGGAGTTATGTATTTGTGTACATATGTATTTTTGTATAAGTATTTATTATTTTTTATACAATTTTTAAATTTTTATTTAGTTATTGTAACCCCCACATAAATAAAATTAACTGCACAACTATCATTATAGGACGGTATATATATATAGTATTATAAAAACACGAACCCTTAAAAAGCCATGAATATTTATTTCATTGAAGTCGGAAAATTAAACCCAACTGTTCAGATCTCGTAATACAAATAAAAATGGAAAAGATTTCTCCAGGTTTGAAAAACAGATTTAGATAAATATGAAGATCTAATTTTGTGGAAGAGGAGGGGAAAAGGTTGTGGAAATGGAGGTGATGAAAGGGATAGTATGTATTCAGAGAGAGAGGGGGGAAATATTTAAAAATTGAACGTGAGACGAATAGATGTCATTCTTATAAACTGACTAGCGTGGGGATGTAATTTAGATACACATTACGGAAAGAAATGATTACATCAAGGTTGACATTTGAAAATACATAAAAAAAGTAAAGGACAAAGAAATGAAAGGGAATTCAATGAAAGGTGGAAATTTGGTGAAATTTTTGTTTGCAATCGAAATTATAGTCTGTCTGGATACGATTATGACAATTATGCATTCATTTAAAAACAAAACAAAGAAAAAAGAAAAAGAAAGAAAAAAGGTGGCCTTTAATATTAATAATAATATGTAGTTAATAACTTTCTGAAAAATTATGTAAATCTTTCCTAAAAACTTCAAATCTAATCTAAAAATAGGATCTCTTTTAATCTGGTTCATCATCCCCCCTTCCACAATCTTAGATATAAACCTTTTTCCCCTTGCTTTCCACAAAATTAGATCTGCATATTTTCATAAATTTGTTTTTCAGGTCTCGAGAAATCTTTTTCATTTCTATTTGTATTACGAGATCTGAAGAGTTGGAGTCAATTTTCCGACCTCAATGAAATAAGTATAATCTCATGGCTCTTTAAGAGTTCGTGCTTTTATAATATTAATTATTGCTCTGTCTCTGACATAGAGCTCTCCCTGGATCTATATCCGTTATGAAATATCCGCACTGATTACCAATATTATCATTATATATATATATATATATATATATATATATATATATATATATATATATATATATATATATATTATGCAATGGTCAGTTTTCAATCAGTATCTGACGATTGGGTTGTGCCCAAAACTAAGAGATGTACTACCGGTTAGAAAAAATGTATAGTTATAATTAATATATATATATATATATATATATATATATATATATATATATATATATATATATATATATATATATATTATAACTATACATTATAATTAATATATAAGATAGATAGATAGATAGATAGATAGATAGATAGATAGATAGATAGATAGATATTGTATTTTGCAGCATATAAAACTCAAATATGGGTATCCACTAAAAATAAAGTTGAAAATAGGAATATGCCAGATTAATAAATAAATAAACCATTACTTCTTTAGAAATTGCTTTGTTTACTTTTCGGATGCGAAACTGAAAAATTATGAAGATTCAAAGAACTGCTCGAAGAAGAATGGCAATTCACAGAGAATAAATAAAAGGAATCTTGCAGGAGAACTACTCTAAATACAGAACCTTGGAGAAGGCACTAGGGACCCACTATACTCTCTTTCGCAAGAAGCCATTGCAATTTTCAGTTAATAAAGAAAATGAATCTTGAAGAAGAACTACTCTAAATTTCAAGCGTGGAAAATGCAACAGGAAACCACTACGCTTTCTTTCCCAAGAAGACAAAGAAATTCACCAGTAATAAATCAAAGACATCTGTGGGGAGTGGGGATCGCTTATGCCCTGAAAGAATATGGCATTGAAAAAAAGGTTTCTACGACTAGAGCAAACTACAATGACATAAGAGATACCCGAATATCAGAGAATGTGACAACACAAAGTCACCTTACGAAAATATCTTTCACCATTTGTCACTCATGTGGATTAGCGAATGTATACCTGCAGCCACTTATTTGAGTGCCTGTGGCTTTGGGGATGCTACGCACGTGCACCGGCATTGTGTGCCGGCGTGTGAAAGACGGAGGGAAGAGAGAGAGAGAGAGAGAGAGAGAGAGAGAGAGAGAGAGAAAAAAAAAAGGGTGTGTCGCTAAATCTACAAGTCCCTTCCCTCCTCACCTGAAGAACTGTGAGTGAAGAACATTCTACCAGACTCTTACTAACGCATTGTCTTTTTTTATTTAACACCTCACCTCTGACTTACATAACATTCTTATTTTAGAATACAATTTTGTTTACGGGTTTATTCCATGACTCATGATGAGTTAGTTTTTCTCTTAACCTTTTATTATCAAACTTAATTTTTTTTAAATAAATGATGGACTTAATATATATTCAAGACAATTTTACAACTGTTCAATATTTCCGTTTTTGATATCGAAAATTTATTATCGTAATATTTTTTTTAGTCAATTCAACCCAAGTAAGGCGACAATGCCACTAAGTCTCAAGGGAGCTACTGAGAGTGAAAGAGAATGAAAAGACTTTAGAAGGAATCGAAAACCCAACGTCATTGTATATATATATATATACATATATATATATATATATATATATATATATATATATATATATATATATATATATCTGGCGGAGATTGCTGTGAATCAAGGAGAGATTGACGAGGCCATTCGCGTGAATTTGATTTCGATAGGCAAATCTGTGCGACAAAGAAGCCCGAAGCTACACTTGGCTAGAATCGCCTCCCTCGCGTGTCAAAGGAGATTGAAACAAGCGAGATCTGGCAAACTCCTGGATGTTTGATCTATCAAGGTCTTCCTTGGTTATGTCAGCTACCAACTGACGCCGACCTCTTCCGCCGGTTTGGTCGTTGAGGTCGTGTAGATCTTTGTTTATTCCAGTTACCGTAATGATGTAATTCTCCATTGTCGGTTGGGGTCTTCGGCGTTGGTTGCTTTCAGTGTAGTCTCTTCTCGACCTTACCGCCATGTGTGGCCCCACAGGAGTTGGAACTCCAGAAAGCCTCACTTGGTCACACAAGCCTTCTATAGTGACAAGAAACGACCATTTATATTTTAAACTGGAGTTCGAAGTGAACAGTCCGTTATCAAATGTATCATTTTGACTTATTATTACTTTCACAACAATAATAGAAATGAATCAATAAATAAGAAAAGTATAAAATTATCCTTAAATATGAGAAAATTGTTATTACTGTTGTTTAGAAAAATATAGCCCGCACCGTTAAATTTATAAAGATTAAAAAAAAAAAACTCATTACAACTATCTTACGTCAATACTCTTTGCTTAAGTCACAATATTCGAGAGTTATTGCTTAAATATATAGCATGTTTGGCACAAGGCCAAAAAGGAGGAATGTGTGGTCGTCACTATCTTATACCTAGTTAATCCGATTCACGACCCATTCAGTCGTTACAATTTACCCAACCACCACAAAAACTCGACCGTCATCATTCAATCCTACATATACCACAATACTGCATACACTCAGGGGAACCTACAAGATATCCCACGAGATAAAAAATTATTGAAATTTCCAAAATCTTTCTCTTAAAACAGTTTTTCAGGAAATTAAACTTCTCAACTCCACTAACTGTTATAGCTCTTTCTAAGAGTGATGGGAGTTTCCTTCCAAAACTTTTGCTTTTGGTAATGTGGAAAGTTTCATTATATCGTTATTTTCCATTCTAGTTAAAGGGGCTACTCATTTTTGTTGTTATTGCTGTTGGAAATGTTCAGGTGATGTGGTTTTTATTATAAATCTGAAGACTGGGAAAGGGCTTGCTGCATGCTCACATGGTAACACGACGAACGACAAACACCACGTCGAGAAATAAGAACGCGAACAATGTCTCCCGTATTATATGTAGATGTTTTATTCTGGACTACGCCTGCTGGGGTGGGTGATATATAGGACGGATTCTGCTATATCACCACTTCTCCCTACCAACTCGAGGCGCATCTACTCATCCGGATGTGGTGGCTGGCAATACGAAATGGAGACTTCGGAACCTTACGACAGGCACGTCCATCTTCCACCAAAGGTGGACAAGCACTCTCCCCAGTCCCAAGCATGACTGTTAATATAGACCAGTCCCTAGATATACCCTATTTCCATTTTTGCTGACACTTGATCTTCGACAATCCCTTCATTTCCCTTTCTCCGTCGGTCTATCAAACAGAAACACTTGAGATCAATATAAACCCACATCTTCCCAGAGGAAACGGCTGTATATAGAAAATCCCAGAAATTCAGACAGAAAATAGCGAAACCTGTTAGATTTATAAAGATTTTTCTACTTGTTTCTTAATTTAACATTGTCGGATTTAATCCATATTTTCCACTTATAATTATATTCACTATGAAAACTTGCAATACTTTTCTTATAGTGCTTATTTTTGCTTCTGATAAAAATACAGTTAACTTGTGAAATACCTCTACTTTTTTTTCGAAAGTAAATGTTGAAATTTTATCTTGCGTCTCTGACATTAAACTCCTTATAGGCCAACACTTAATAAAAGTGGTTCTCCCTTGTCTGCGGTTTCATTTTGAGTGACTTCATTTACCCATAGAAATAAACTATTTACAAGTTTTTTTTTATGACCCTCCAAAACTAAGAAATCAGTTATGCTAGCATTTTGAATACGTCAAAAAATATAAAGTGTCTCCTTAAAGTGAAAAAAAATGAGGTTTTTATAAAGAAACAAAAACTTGTATGTTAGGGGGTTTACAGTATACAATAAAAACAATTTTTTATCCGTTACTTAACTTTTATTAAAGTACTTGAAATAATTGTTATATTATGTGTATTATTAGCTATTGTTGCTAATTGCTGTTTGTGCATAATAAGATCTAAGTTAAGAATGTACTTTCTATCCGTCGCATAGCTTTTATTACAGTATATTATTATAATTGCTCCATTTTATTATTAGCTATTGTTGTTGGGGTAATGGAATGCGGCTCGGATTGAGAAATCGGTAGAGCCGGGTTCTAATTCCACCCGAATTCATTACATCCACTTAGGTGCTAATACCCTTGGGAAAGGTATGAATCCATCTCTTCTTCCCTAGAGTGGGTTCCGATTCTATAGCCTTGAGTGGCAACCTATCTAGGAGAAGGAAAACTCTGAATTCAAACCAGCCTAGAAAATCCGGATAGAGGGAGGGACCCGAAAGCAGTGAATAACTCACTACTATCTGGTATTACCTCTTGCCTGACGTCACACGCTTGTGTGCCCTGGCACCGTGTGAGTTAAAAGAGATTGCAACTATACCAACCTGCTCACGGCACCTAGCTATTGGTTGAGTCATCGATTTTTCCTTTAAAAAACTGTTGTTAATCTCTTTTCCTACTTAATAAGATCTAGACTAAGAACGAAATTTTTGTTTATTGTTATAATTGAACTATTTTTTTATTAGTTATTACTGTTAACCTCTTATTGCGCTTAATTAGAATCTACGGCAAGAACGACTCTTCTATCCGTCACTGTGGCATGGAACTTCCATTTTATTTTTAGTCCTTATGGCTTACAGCTATATCATGTTGAAACTCCGGTTGGGTTAGGGTTAGCAACGTTAAGCAGCGTCGAACCTGGCCATTACCTTGGTGGGTAACCGCATGAGAATACCAGGAGCTGTAAGCTTGGATATGCGGGCGGTTTAATGGATAACGGCACGGAATTGGAAATCGAAGAGCCGAATTCCAATTCCAGTCGAGTTGGTTATATTAACTTACGCGCAAATACCCTTGGAGAAGGAATTGCTTTTTGTGCCTAATAAGATCTTAGGTAAGAATGTACCTTCTATCCATCACATAACTTTTATTACAATATACTATTATAACTGTTATATTTTATTATTAGGATTATGGTTTTATATCCACTTCACAGGAGGGTAAGAAAGTAATTATCTCCTACCGCTCCCAATTCATACAATCTAAAAATATTTTCTGTTTTTAAAATAAGCCGCAAAAGGTTGAAAAAACGAAAAAACAGACCAATTAGTTGTTACTGTAGTTAATCTCTTATTGGGCCTTATTTAGAAATTAAACTATTTCATATGTAAGTATACATAAGAAAAGTCCATATCTATATAAATTCTGTAATGTCCGCGGATTCTGGCATCAGCTGAAATTATTGGAAGTCTTCCCCCGCTGAAAAGCGGCGGCGACAGAATAGAGTAGTAGTTTTGAGATTTTTTTTTTCACGAGATTTAACTGAACAAATCATGTCTATGTTTTACAAAACGTGCGTTTTCCTTACTGGAAAATCGGTATTTTATGAAGAAAATCTATTTTAAATGTTTAACATCCAATCATCACGTGATATTCATGCGTACAGGTGTTCATCATAATCTTTTCGCTTACAATCAGGTGATACGAGATTGACTGATACAAGTGGCATGGAACAATCCTTGACCTAATTCTACTCTGTTGGCGAGGCCTAGAATACACCGACTGCAGAGGTAAGACCTCCAGCCCCCCAAAAAGGACCAACTTTTGAATGGAAGCTTGCAGACTCAGCTATAAACTTGACCAATGATTACGTATGGACAAATATAAACCCATCTCGTGTTTATTTCTAGACTCACGTATAAACCCAACCAATATTTACCTATAGACTCGTATAAAACCGACCAGTGTTTGCCTATAGACTCACGTATAAAACCACTAATATTTACCTATAGACTCACGTATAAACCCAACCAATATTTACCTTGTAGATTCGTATACACCATCACAATATTTAACTATAGACTCAAGTATAAACCCGACGAATGTTTAGCTGTAGACTCAACTATAAGCCCGACTAATGTTTATTTCTTTAAACTGAAAAATATCAAACATTTCACTTTTCTTTGCAGATCTTCTATATCCCAATGTAGGATATTTACTAATAAAAGTAATAAAAAAACATATACAAAAAGAAAGAGAAGCCAAATGAAATTGGCTAGACTATAAACCCAAAACCATATTTGAAAAGAAAAATTAATTTTAAAATGCCAGCGTCCCCTCTAGTTCGTGCGCATGTGCAGTTACATCAACGTAAACATCACTTTAGCTCGATGATGCCCTAAAGGACGAAACGTATCGGACACTTTATTTTACACTTTATCATAGATTTTCGATATATATATATATATATATATATATATATATATATATATATATATATATATATATATATATATATATATATATATTTATTTAAGCTGGCTATAACCCCTAAATTCTATGCTAACAGTTTCTTCTCCCACACATCTCGCTTGCCGAATTCCCTTCCGGCTTCATGCTTTCCAACCAACTTTAATCTGCAAAAATTTAAATGCAATGTCAATCACTATCTACTGTCCTGTTTACTCTCTTCTCTTTCTGCCAATCATTCATGTTTCTGTTCCTAATTCTTTCACAACGTGTAACCCCTTGTTTCTTAGTGGCATTACTGTTTGGCTTGGGGTTGATTCCGATTTTAAAATAATTTAAAAATGAAAGTTTAAACTGATTAGAAAACTAGAAAGTAATATTATAAAAATAAATAGACGTAACATCTCTATATTTTTCAATAAAACATATTGAAATATATATACACATATATATATATATATATATATATATACATATATATATATATACATATATATATATACATATATATATATACATATATACGTATATACATATATATATACATACATATATACATATATATATACATATATATATATATATACATATATATATATATATATATATACATATACATATATACATAATATATATATATATACATATACATATATATATATATATATATATATATATATATATATATATATATATATATATATATATATATATATATAATAAGTTGCATGTATATGAGTTTGTGACCCGCTATTGCGACCATCAGTCAAACTGGTTTATTTTTCAAAATTAGATCTATTTATGCTTGTTTGACTAAGGTTTGGTGGCGGGAGGGGAAACATACTTTTGTGTATGTTTCGTGTAGTTCTATCATACGCATAGACGCATACATACAGGTGTACGCATTTTAGTTCACACCAACACATCCATATAAGCAATTCGAGTCTAGGCGCAGATACATAGCCATGCGTTCGGACATACAAACATACGCAGTTGTAATTCTATTTCGGTATTGGGACCTTAGCTTTTTATGTGTGGCGATGTTCGTTTCCACAAGGAGCGAGTGTTCTTGTAGCTTTTCAGATCTACCGCATGAGCCGTCTGAGAAACTTCTACTTCCTCACACACACACACATACACACCATGTGTAGACGCGCACGTACACTATCATTGGTCTGGGCCTTTTCACCACCACTTTGGTTAAGCTGGGTTCTGTTTGTGGTTATGGTGATGATGATGTTTGTATTTTCAACGCTAACTGCTTGTGTGTTGTTGACGGTTGTGATTATACTGGTAGTGATAATAGCTGTGCTATTAATTATTATTGCTAATGTTAATAATAGATTCTACTATCACAGTTCATACCAAACGGATAACATCTACAACATAACTGAACACAACCAGGAATGAAACTATATATAAAAGAATGGTACCAACGCAACCACCACCATAATAATCAACACAGACCGATAAAACTTTCAATACCATTACGTACACTACTATCACTCCTATCTTTCACTTCATAACCATCTCCTCTACCATCAGTACTGCTTTTTGACACCGTCATTCTTTTTATTATCGTCATTATTGTTATATTATCTGGATTATTAACATCATTATCATGCTTGCCACAATTATTATCATAGCTACGTTTCTCATTATTCCCCCCAACCTTTTATAATTCCGTCATTAAGGCTAATTTACCGTAAACACATCAATATCTATTATTAACATTATCAATAATAATTAATTATAATATTATTTTCCGGGGTGATAAAAAAGCACATTGCTACAAAAACAAAACATTGCTACAAAAACAAAGCATTAAAAACTTGAGTCATTATGGATTTCGTTAATCGGACTGACTTCCTCATCTTGGTTGCTTTCCTCACAACGTTTCGGCCGTCTGATCCTACGGCCTTCTTCAGGTGCATCTCGAACTCGGGAACCGTCGGTCTGGAATTTCGAACCCAACCCTTTATTGTTACGGGGGTACCATGTTCTCGTTCCATTAAGGCCATCGCTGCTGCTACTACTACTGCTGTTGCTTCTATTATCGTTGTCACCGCTCTTGTTTGTCGCTGCCACTGCCTTTGCTCGGGATTGAACTCAGAACATCGGGAGAACTTGCAATCACTGTTCCAACGTCCTAGTCGCCTCGGCCATGTGTCACTGGGACGAACGTGTATGAATTTTTGGTATATTTAAACCTAAGTTGTTATTCTAGGTTCTCTCTTACGATTAGGGGTGCCCAAATTGTGTTCAGTTCTATACTTGGTCTGCTCAGGAGGTTGGTATGTCCTAGCATGTGAGCTGTTTCTTTGAGTTTTCTCACTTTCCAGTGGGGCTCACTGTTTATTATTTTAACTTCATCCCAGAGAGGGCGATGGTCACCCTTTTCCTTCCATACATGGTAGGCTATACCCGACCTTTCCGTCTCCCCTCTAGTCACTGCTTTTCGATGTTCATCCACCCTTACTTTAAGGGGGCGGCATGTTTCGCCCTTGTAAACCTTGCCGCAGCTGCATGGGATGGAATATATGCAGTTCTTGGTCTGGTTCTTCTCTATGGGTGGCTTTACTCGGACTAGGTGTCTTCTCAGTGTTGATTCACTTTTGAATACCGTCCTGATGTTGTAAGGGGCACATACTTTTTGAATTTTTTGAGTAAGGGAAGAAAATGACTCGCAAAAACCTCCAACGGTCTGCTTACCATACATGCGAGGCGTCTCAGAAAAAATTCAATCTGAGCAGACCAAGTATAGAACTGAACACAATTTGGGCACCCCTAATCGTAAGAGAGAACCTAGAATAACAACTTAGGTTTAAATATACCAAAAATTCATACACGTTCGTCCCAGTGACACATGGCCGAGGCGACTAGGACGTTGGAACAGTGATTGCAAGTTCTCCCGATGTTCTGAGTTCAATCCCGAGCAAAGGCAGTGGCAGCGACAAACAAGAGCGGTGACAACGATAATAGAAGCAACAGCAGCAGCAACGATGGCGTCAAGCAGTAGTAGCTATGGCCTTAATGGAACGAGAACATGGTACCCCCGTAACAATAAAGGGTTGGGTTCGAAATTCCAGACCGACGGTTCCCGAGTTCGAGATGCACCTGAAGAAGGCCGGAGGATCAGACGGCCGAAACGTTGTGAGGAAAGCAACCAAGATGAGGAAGTCAGTCCGATTAACGAAATCCATAGTGAAAAACCCCTCATCCCAAAAATATAGACAATTACTAAACTTGAGTCATGTTCGTAAATGGCCTCCTCAGATCGAGATTTCCATACAGATACCACGCATAACAAAAAAAAACGTTCAGAAATATCTAAACAGTCAGCTGTGTACAACCGTTTTCTAAGATTAATGGTTAAAAATGGCTTTGAGCGAGTGAAGACCACACTTCTACAAACCTTGTGGACGCGTGCTACAGAATCACACTGTGCCAGATAAGAGAAACCATGTCACTTGAGGACTTTCAACAGCAGCAAAAGCTAAGATGGATAGTACATGTAACTTGAAAAGAAAATGAGGACATAATGAAAGGTTAACAAGGAAACTCCCAACAATACTGAAAACAGCTAGTGAACTTGAGAAACTTATTTCCTAGAAAAATTATTTTGATAGAAAGATTTTATAAATAGTACTGGCTTATACATCAATGAATGCCGAATGTTTCCTTATAAAGAAACGGATAATATTACTATTATCATTTCAGATACGAAAATATAAATTAGAAGATTCCAGACGCCTCCTCGGAATTACTTAAAAACGCTAAAAGCGCATTTTAAACAATTTAATAAAGTTAAATTTTGGTTTATTTGAAATATAATAGTACAAAGTTAATCCATAAAAATAAATATAATTTTACGTCTTTAAATAAAAATTTGAAACATTTTTAAAACAAAAAAATCAAACACAAACTCACTTCTGCCTGGTTCGATGCATGCCAACAAAAGACTTTCAGTATATGTCTATATTTCTCAGATGAGGTATTATGTACACTATTTACATTATTCAGACTATTGTCCTCATCTTTGTCGCCATATTTATTACAATGTTTCGGCCGTTGTACGCTCCGGCCTTCTTCAGGTGGTCGGAATGTCGAACTGTACCCTTTATTTCGCTCACTGGGTTAGACTGTTCTAGTTCCACGTGCCATGTCTAATGGATGTCAGTTATCAGTTATCTCCTGTTAATCCCCCTCTCCAAGTTCTCCACTGCCTTAACCGGGTATTGAACTCACACTCTTCGGGTCCTGTCACTGGATCTAACTAACTAACGGGCGTTAGTTTGATCCAGTGACAGGACGACAAAGATGAGGACAATAATCTGAATAATGTAAATAGTGTACATAATACCTCATCTCAGAAATATAGACAGATGAGATGACAATAGTCCGAATAATGTAAATAGTGTAAAACACTTTCATAATCTCTTTAAAATCCATTATCTGTTCCTGGCATTTGTTTCAAAGAAAAATAGTAATTTTAAGAATTATTTAACTAGATTTTGTAATAATGTTACTTTTTTACAATATAACGCAAAACACATTTTTCTCCAACTGGGTAGGTCCTCGCTTGTGGCCACGTTAAAATGTCAAACAATAGATCTCTCACAAAAAGTCCCCTACTTTCAAATCAAATACGGTAGACCGAACCTACTACAACCAAGAAACTTGTTTTCCTTGAAGAAGAAAAAAGCTTACGAATATTTAAGCTTTGAATATTTTTTTTTTTAAATTTCTTACACTATCAAAAGAAAATCAAGGGGGAGATTTTCACATAAGTAAACGATACTTTTACTCATTAAAATTAGTTTTTCAGGAGTTTTGTTAACTATGGATGTCAAAAATTGTACCCAATGACATGTTTGTAATTCGCAAGAAATTTTACTAAACGAAAAATAAATTGATGCAGTTATTGAATTGGTCGTTAATTTAACTTTACTTTTTTTTAATCATTTCTCACCAAGCAAGGCAATAAAGCCACTAAAACACAAGGAAGTTCTTAGTGTGAAAGAATGAGAAAAAGAAAAACATTATTAAGGAGAAAGAACAAAAGAAAAGGAATCAAGAAGACAGTAGATAACGATTGATGTTGCATTTAAATTTTTGAACACCAAGGTTGCTTAGAAATCAAGAAGCCGGAAGAGAGTACCACAAGCGAGAAGTGCAAGAAAATAAACTTTTAGCATAGAACTTACGGCTATATTTAGCCATTCCAATTGTAAAACAATGAGACCTTGTTGATAATCTAGTACTAAGCTGAAATTCATAAAGTCTAGATATAATACAGTAAACTTCCAGTAGGTTTTTCTCGTCTGAGTTCATCCTACAAATCTACAAATCTACCATTCGTCCTTGCATGGAATACTGTTGCCATATATTGTCTGGTGCCACCACTGTTCATTTCGTGATTCTCGACAAAATCCAAAGACGGATATGCAATGTAATAGGTCCTGACCTGGCATCTCGACTCAAGTTACTTTGTGGTTTCCTTGTAATGTGGCTTCCTTCTGTCTTTTCTACAAATATTTTCATGGCAACTGCTTTGACGAGATATTTTCACTGGTGCCCTGACTGCATGAATTTAAGCGTGCTACTAAGTTGGCATCTCGATCCCACCCTTTTACTGTCGAAAAAGTTCAATGTAACCCCTTGCGTACTAGTCGCACTCCCGCCTTGCTTGGGGTAAAATGCTTTAAAAAAATGAAAATACTTATAGAAAAAGCACGGAGAAGCTACA
The DNA here is from genome assembly GCA_964036315.1 of Acanthosepion esculentum. NCBI lineage: Eukaryota > Metazoa > Mollusca > Cephalopoda > Sepiida > Sepiidae > Acanthosepion > Acanthosepion esculentum. The sequence continues at coordinate 86,781,963 of OZ038485.1, forward strand.
TTGTGGCGGGGAAAGTGGCGGTGGGAAAGTGACTAAAGCCGGGATGCCAGGTCAAAACCAATAATATAGCGGAGTCTTCTTTGGATTTTATCAAGATTCTTACATTAGTTTATTTTTTTAAGCTTATATAGCAGGAGCACCGGACCATATGTAGCTGCAATATTTGAATCATGGAGGAATGGTAGATTTATAAATATGTAAGATAGTTTCTGGAGAGAAAAAATGTCTAGCACAACACAGCGAACCAACTTTCCGAGCAGCAAACCAAGCAAGTGATTCAATATAATCTTTCCACGTCATGCCAGCAGAGAACGTCAGCCCGAGAAGGCTCAATGTCACTCTCCTGGGGGTTAGCATCAGCCATGCTGATGAAAGGTAGCAAGGGGTCTCTCGATAATTAATAGAAAGCAGTTTTGTTTTTGAGGCGTTAAAATTAACATGCCATTTTTTCTTTTCTTTTGCTACTAATGCTACTAATGTCATAAAACATGTGACCCCTCCAGGCAACATACACACTTTAACATGAAAACACTTACCAATAGATTTTTTTAATTACGAACAAAAATCAGGGTATTTCAGCACTTATTCATTAGTTTATTTTTTTAAGTTTATTCTGTTAGAAAAATTTGTGGAAATATTTTTCAAATCAGTTACAACCCCGAAACTTCTCTGAGTGCTTTGTTTATCTTTATTTTATCTTTCGCCTAACATCATTATAATGGCAACAAAAACAGTGTAAAAATATTAGTTTAAAACTTGCAATAACTTTTAGTAACCCTGAAAAGGGCCGTTATTTTTTGCTTTGTTGTTCCTTCTAGGATTGGTACTCCTCCGCCATTTTTTTATTTTTTATTGCGGTCACCATGAATTACATGGCAAGGCACAAAATTCAGGAATTGATTTCTGATTTTTTTTCTTGATCTTCCGTAGAATAAAAAATCAAATAGTTGTAAAATGAAAAAAACATTGAATTAAATTATTTTTTTTTACATGTTCCCAGTCGAAAATGGCATTAAATTTTATATTTTTCTATTCTTCAGCTACGATCAAGAGCTTTAAATTCGTAATGTCAGAATGCCTATTAATTTTCTTCACAAACAAATATATATCAGAGATTTTTTTTCTTATGTAAAAACAACAAATATACATTATATTTTATTATAATTGGGTATCAACAGCTTTCCAAAAAATTTCTATGGAGTTTTCTTGAATTCTCTTAAGATTTCGGACTATATTTTCGATCTGTTCACGGTTGATATCAAATATTTTTAATGCTAAAATGTGAAAAATAGGAATATCTAAAATTCACAAGTACGGATGAGGCACGAAAGTATACAGCTGACTAGAAAAATATCCTTCCACACAACTAAGAAAAAAAATTCAATATAAGTTTAATTTATTAATAAATAAAGGCAGTCAGATCAAATAATGTCCTGATTTTTATATTAGAAAAAATCAGGAGATAACGTTTCCTTTCTGTTTTTTTTTTGTTTTTTTTTTGTGGGGATGCGTGTCGAAAACGTGTATGATTTTGAAGGTATCAGAAAACGACTCTAATATCTTCCATAAGGGGTCCAGGCAATTAACAGATAAGAAAGAAAACGAAACTTGAAAAAGGACCACTCTGAAAGCAACGGGAAACCACTCCAATATCTTTCACAAGAAGTCAGCAATTCATAGATAGAAGAAAAGTAATTTATTGAAATCCATGATCGCCTGCGTACTGGAGAGACATGGTATTAAAAAAAAATATTTGTATGGATAAATTATAGACAAATTCACAAAATAATTATTGGTTATTGTTGTGACCAAGTAAATGGTTAAAGAAATAACAAAATAAGTGCTGCAGATATATCATATATTAAACAGGAAATACAACAGTAGAGTATTACATGACTAGTGAGTGTGTGTCGGTTGACCCAGCGTTCAATCTATTCGACTGTTAATATTTAGCAGCCCCCACCCACGAGGGTAATGTAGCACAAGACCAAGTTTAACGGGTTCGGGTCTGTCTACCTTCCCGGACGAGACTCTGCCCTTCGGCACAGCCTCGTCCGGGTTCTTCTCTGCCCAAAGAAAAGAGAGTTCGACAGCAACTACGAAAAGTCACAGCCTCGGCAGAACAATCTATTAGACTGTTGATATTTAGTAGCCCCCACCACCACCACCACGAGGGTAGATGTGGTACAAAGCCGAGTTTAACGTGGATCATAATCTATCAGACTGTTCTCCCAATGCCTTCTCTCCTACTAATCTTATAGTAGGCGGAAGAGTCTAACATAAACTCTTTAGAGGGAGGACACCACAACAGTTATTAAGCAAATTCTTTCTGGACTTTCAGCCAAACACAACGAAAAACATGCTTGTAAACATTCACCCATTCTTATGTGCATTGCTGTAAGAGGTTATAGATTAGTGAGTGCGGAAGTTCAAGGTCAGGATTTCGACAAAGCTACTAAAGTCAGAGGTTAAGTGTTATTAAAAAAAATAACATATTTAGGTTTCTCACGAATTTAAAACGAATGCGATAGTCTACAAAACCGGCCTGCTTAATCATTGTTCGAAGACTGGGATTACGCGAGAGACATTCAGCGGGTACGTGATCAAATCTCTCACGCTGTCAGCAATTTGCTAGTTTTAATCACTGGAAACTTGTGGACCTTCTGTCGTATTCCTCGATAAAAAAAAAGAGAATTGGTTTATTTTATTTCCCTTTTGATAATGTCCTTAATCAGAATACCCCACTAATCTTCACTTTCTATCACCAACTGTTCCATTCCCATCATCCATCTCATGCATCATTACCATTTTAATAGTAATCTTCTGCCTTGAGTGGCTCTTGATCTCTTTACTCGGAGAATTTTAGTATTAACAGATCGCGACAGCTATTAGTTAGATGTGATTAAATATACTTTTTTATGATGTCAACGAATACTCGTTGTCACTTTCGTAATGCACGTTGTAGTAGAACCTTTGTAATCGCAGATACAACTATAGTATGCCGTTGAACAATGCTGGTGTCAGACACTTCGAATAACACTCGCACTAATAGTACTAGCTTGGTAATACTCGCTTGTACAGTAATCCGTATAGTGATCTGAATAGAGAAATATTATTAGTGAATAGAGTAGAGAAATAGTATAGACTAGAAAAGGTGATCCGTATAGTAATAGAGGATAGACTAGAAATAACGATCCATAGTCGTCACGATAATTCCCATATATATATATATATATATATATATATATATATATATACAGCGACACTTTCTTCCAAGATAACAACTTTAATGTTTTAAAAAAATTATTCAGTATTATTATTGTTTAGGTAATAAGCATTATAACATGGCACAAATAGCTATATTGTGGTAAAAGGAAATTTCTACAATATACACATTTTTACGTATTTATGGTTATTTTTTAATTTTTATCGAAAACGACATTCTTGTACATGTGTTTATGAATAACATTATACATTAATTACAATTTTTTTAATTAATAACTATTTGTGCTCAGTTGTTGACATTAATAGCTATCTGCTGATGTGGTAAAATTTTGGAATAATAAAAATTTTAATTTCATCTCTCTGATGGATGTCGTGATCTGTAAAAAATCTATTTCATGTTAATCCCAGAGATATTCTAGACAATTTGACAGGCGAGTTCATAGAATTTTTGAACGACTCAATAGCCAAGGATCTTTTTGAAATTTCTTCTTTATCAATGTTTTGTTTTCCATGAAGAAATCCTACCCATTTGTGTCTAAAAAAATGTGTTGTCTTTTACTCTTCTTATACACTTACCATTATAAACAAGGTTTTTTTCCGCGACGTATATGATCAAAACCAAATATCGTGCCTGACAGTCTATTGAAGGCCTTGTATGGCAACCAATGCTAGAGAAGGAAAACTCTGAATACTATAACCACGAAGAATGTAACGGGAACCCATTAAACTATCTTTCCGAAGGGCGCATGGCAATTCGTAGATAATAAAGAAAAGAAATATGTGTAGCACCATTGTCGCCCACGCATCGACGGGACATGACATTTAAAAAAAGTCATGTGAAACATCAGCATGCCAACAAAATGACTCTGGGTAGAAATATCTGATGCCTAATGTAATCAACATGACACCCAGTCAATAAACGTATGGGTATCTAGTGTATAGACGTGACTCCCTATTCGCCTTAGCTTCCTCATCCCTCAAACATCCTTTAAAAAAGAAACAACCCTCCCTACCTGATGCTCCCCCCACTTCTCCTGCTCATGAACAGAGATGCACAGTGTATCATCCCCAGAAGACGTTTTTACAGTGAGGGTCACCCTGTACAAGGCCCAAGAGCCATTCGAGGTAGAGGGTTACAATATAAGGCAGTTTATTTGGATAAGTGGGGAACATAACGTAAACCCTAGACTTGAACAGGTTATGATTGTAGTGATCGGGGAAACATCCTCTTGAGAGTCGGTTGCACAAAGCAGTGGTTCACGGGAAGAAGCTGTTCGAGTGGAACTTATTTCTCACCAATGAAACACAGGGGGGTGTTTTGCTACAATGTGGGTCGTAGCCGTAAAGGTTAGGATTGGCGGAAACAAGGAATGTAGTTCATCCCAGCATTTTTCATGGAAGTAGCGAGAGAGTAGTGAGAGGCTTATCGCATTCCCTCCTATGAGAGATAGGTTGTAGGGTGGAAAATAATTTGTCACCCACAAGAACACGGAGACACTTTTGAACTCTGTCGAAACTGGAAGGTGTCGGCGGGACAAATCTCATCCAAATATGACAACAGTACAAGATTTTAGGCCTGATTTTTTTTTCTTACAATTAAGCTCACTCTGTACTAGGCCACTTGAGGTAGAGGGTCACAGAATAAAAGGCACAGTTTATGTGGTTAAGTGGAGAAGATAACGGTTAACTTGAACAAGTTATGTTGTAGTGATCACGGAAACATCCTCTTGGGAGTCTGTCCCACGGAGCATTGATTCGCGGGAAGAAGCTGTTCGAGTGGAACTTACTTCTCACCACTGCGATACGGAGAGAACGTGGGTGGTTTGCTCCAATGTGGCTGACATGGCAGGTCCTGACCGTGAAGATTCTAACTGGCGGAACCAAGGAATGCAGTTCGTCCGAGCACTTTCCATGGAAGTTTGATAGAGCGGTGAAAAGGCTTACCACGTCTCGCGTGTGAGAGAGAGTTTAGAGAGTGGAAAATAATTTGCCACCCACAAGGACTCTGAAACGTTTTTGGATTCTGTCAAGACTGGAAAGTGAGGATTGGGCAGCTCCCGCCTCAATATGACAACAGTACTCCATTTTAGGCTTGATCTGGCTCTTGTAACTTATTAAAGTCAGGCAACTAATGTTCAACCTTGTGGTACTGAACGAGATATTTACTGCAGCCACATCCTAATTCACCAAAAAATATATGCATGTTATAATCTCCAGTCAAGATCAGAAGTCATGAGATCCAGGTCTTGTGTATTCTGAGAACATTTATTATTATTATTTTTATTTTCTTTGATATCTGGCGTTTACACCTTTCTTTCCGGGTCCCGCCCAGGGACCTAAGGTTAGAAATGGCATCATGACACTTTCCACTGCAAAATAATAATAATAATTATTATTATTATTATTATTATTATTATTATTATTATTATTATTATTATTACTACATAGATAAAGCCCTTCGTAAAGTGTGGGCTGTACTTGTCAGAACAATTTTTTGCATCTCTTTGAGGCATGGACTTCCAGGGATCCCTTCAATTAGTCTACTGGAATCTTTTCCAACCAGTCCAAGGGCCCCAACTACAACAGGGATTGTTGATGTTCCCATGTGCCACATTTATTATTATTATTATTATTATTATTATTATTATTATTATTATTATTATTATTATTATTATTATTATTATTTTTGTCTCTACATTAGTTCATTAGTTAGCAGGTACGTATATTAATTCCTTCCAATACCTCATAAATAATGGACTATTCCGAAACGGAAAAGACTACTCAGTGAGAAAAAGAAAGAAAGAAAGAAAGAAAGAAAGAAAGAAAGAAAGAAAGAAAGAACAAGCGATAACACTCTCATAAGTTTAATGTTTATTTCAAGGAAATGGAAAAAGGTTGACAATTTCAAATCTCTTCATTTGTACCCACTTCTTAAAATAACGACCAGCATTCAAACTTATGATTGTTATTGTAATATTTTGTTAAAATTGTTAAGCTCAAATATTTAACGATGCGATAGGGGAATTTCTACGGATACTTTATTGTCATTATTTTATTTTTGGTATTTCAATGTAAAATAGGTTTTCTAATCCATTATTTCAATGTAACATCGATCTTTTTTAATTCCGTATTTCAATGTAAATCGGGCTTTTATAATTTTTATTGCAATGAAAAATCACTCTTTCACGAGTATTTCGAGTTAGTATTATTTTTTCTCCCGCACACTTTTTCGTTTCCAGCCAGAGATCTTGTATTATGGGTGTTCTCAATCAAGTCATACAACTTTCGCAGTATCAATCTATGTGAACTTCTGAAACAATGTAATACTAAGTGTAATTCCAATTTTCTTAGTTTATAGGACTATGAATTCGCTTAAATGAACGGCTTATTGATAAATGGGGCAACAGTGACCTGAACGTCCCACATTCTGACAACTTATTATTATTACAGTATTTACATTATTCGGACTATTGTCCTCATCTTTGTCGCCATATTTGTCACAAGGTTTCGGCCGTTGTACGCTCCGGCCTTCTTCAGGTGGTTGGAATTTCGAACCGAACCCTTTATTTCGATCACTGGGGTAGACTGTTCTAGTTCCACGAGCCATGTTTGATGGATGTCAGTTATCAGTTATCTCCTGGTAATTTTTCCCTCTGAAAGTTCTCCACTGCCTGAACCGGGTATTGAACTCACACTCTTTTTGGGTCTGTTACTGGATCTAACCAACGCCTTTATCCACCGTACCATGTGTCCTTGAGGACATCTGGGTATGAATTTCTGAGTATTATAAACCTAATTTTTCAGTAACCATTTTTTACCAGTACTCATATTGCAATTTTGCTGTTATCATTGCATGTTCTTTACCAGATCTCATATTGCAACTTTTTTGTTATCATTGCTGTTCTCTGGCACTCCTTATTACTGGTTCCCATATTGTATTTATTTCTATGCTTGGCCGACTCAGGAGATTTTTTATTATTATTATTATTTTATTTCCTTTGATTCCTGGTATGTACACATTTCTTTCCGGGTCCCGCCCAGAGACCTAAGGTTAGAAATGGCATCATGACATTTTCCAGTGACCAACTAAAAATAACCCCAAAAACATACACATATATTTTATATAGATAAAGTCCTTCGTAAGGAGTGGGCTGAACTCGTGAGAACAATTTTTTGTATTTCTTTAAGGCATGGGCTTCCAGGAATCTCTTCAATTAGTCTACTGGAATCTTTTCCAATCAATCCGAGGGCTCCAACTACAACAGGGATTGTTGATGTTCTCGTGTGCCACATTTTTGAGATTTCGATTTCAAGGTCCTTGTATTCTGACAGTTTTTCGAATATCTTCAAAGATACATTACAGTCTGCAGGGACTGCCATATCAATAAGGAGGCACCTCTTTTTGTTTGCGGTCTCTAATAACAATATCTTGGCGGTTAGCTTTGACTGTTCTTTCTGTGTGTATTGTATAGTCCCATAAAATTGTAACTGGTCCTATCTCCGAAACCGGGGCTGGGTTGTGTTCATACCAATTTCTTGCAGTTTCCTTCCCGTAGAAGTTGCAAATTTTCCAGTGCAGATATTGGCCAACTCTGTCATGCCGGGTTTTATATTTAGTGGGTGCCAATACCGTGCAACCTGATATAAGATGATCAATGGTTTCTGGATATTTGTCACAGAATCTGCATCTTGGGCTAACAGTATTTTAGTATATGTGCTTGATAATTCCTAGTTAACAAGCATTGGTCTTGTGCAGCAATGATAAAACCTTCATTTTCACCTTTCAACCCTGCACTACGTAGCCACTGATGGGTGCGGTTTTTGTCTACGTCAGCTTGTTTGGTACGGGCAGAGTATTGGCCATGGAGCGGTTTATCTTGCCATTGTTTCTTTATCTGGTCGGTCGCATTTGTCTTTGCATTCTTTTTTAAGTATTTTGCAGCTTCAGCCGGTGAACAGTGATGTATTTGAATTTCTGTGCCCATTTGAAACTCCATTTTAAATTTGTCGGCTTCCTTTACTACAGAGTAAAGACACTTACTACTTTCATGTTCCTTGACACATACCATCATCCAGTCTTCTGTATTTTCCAAGTATCTTTGGAGGCCAATAGTTGTACTTTTATAGGATAATTCTAGTTGAACTAGTCCTCTGCCTCCTTCGGATCTGGGCACATACAGGCGATCAATATCAGCTTGAGATGATGCATGCGGTAGCAAGTGAAGAGCTTTCTCGTTTTGGCGTCCATTCGCTTAATTTCAGCTATGGTCCAGTTAAGTACATTAAAGCTGTATTGCACCACAGGAACAGCTAAGGTGTTTATGGCTGATATTCTTTTTTTTTTAGTTTAGCTCTGTATTTAGTACCAGGCGTACACGCCTGTAGTACTCCTTTCTTACCTTCTCTTTCATTTGGGAGTGTTGTATGCCATCTCCCTCACTAATGCCTCGGTACTTATAAGCTTCATCATGCTCCAATTCTCTAATCTTCGTGGCAAAATCTAAATCTATTAAGGGTGCTTCTAAAATTCTACCTTTCTTGAATATTACTTTAGCACATTTATCTAATCCGAAGCTTATACATATGTCGTCACTAAAGTATTTTACAATATTAAGGAGGCCCTTCAACTCATTGTCGTCTTTGGCAAAGAGTTTGAGATCATCCATGTAGAGTAGGTGATTGAATATGTTGTTATTTATTTTGTAGCCATAGCTACTGTTGTTCAGTTCATGCGTAAGGGGGATTAAGGACAAACAAAACAGAAGGGGAGACAGAGAGTCTCCTTGAAAGATTCCACGTCGGATATTTAGTCGGTTGGATACGGCAGTGCCCCTGGTGTGACTAAGGAATTCTATACCTATACTTATTATACTTATTATTATTATTATTATTATTATTATTATTATTATTATTATTATTATTATTATTATTTCCTTTGATTTTTGTTATATACACATTTCTTTCCGAGTCCCAACCAGAGCATAGAAATGGCATCATGACATTTTCCACTGAGCATTTTTGCAAAAAGATTCCTAAGATCACACACATTTTACATAGATAATGCCCTTCGTAAAATGTGAGCTGTACTTGTGAGTACAATTATTTCTATTTCTTTAAAGCTTGGGCTATTAGGTATCTCTTCAATAAGTCTATCGGAATCTTTTCCAATCAAACCGAAGGATCTAACTAGAACTGGAATTATTGATTTCCGCTTGTGCTATATTTTTTAGATTTCTACTTCAACATCGTTTTATTTGATAGCTTTTAAAGATTTTCAAAGATACTTTACAGTCTGCAGGGTCTGACATGTCAATAAGAAGGCACATTGTTTTTTGTGGTCTCTGATCCTGATGTCTGGGCGATTATCTTTGATTGTTCTGTCTCTGTGTATTGTAAATTCCCATAAAATTGTTACAGGCAGAATATTGGCCATGAAGGGCCTTATCCTGCCATCGTTTCTGTATCTGGTCTATTGCATTTGCTTTTGCTTTCTTTTTTAACTCTTTGCCTCTGCAGCAGGTGTATTATATTTTACATGCGTTTCTTCTCAATAATTTTTCTCTTGCAGTTAGAATTTCGTAAGTTATCTTATAGTTATAATGAATATGCGTTGTTTATTTCAATTTCATTTTTTTATTTCAATCTGAAATCGGTCTTTCCTGTTTTTATATTTTAATGAAAAATTGTACATTTTTATTTTTGTATTTCAATGCCGTATCAGTTTATCAATGTTATGGTAATTATTTCAATGAAAATTCATACTATCTATTTTTTATTTCAATGTAAAGTCTATTTTCTTTATTTATTCATGTCAATGTAAAATTGGACTTTTTTATTTCTGTATTTCAATCAAAAATCGTACTTTTTTGTATTTCATTCTAATGTCAGTTTTTATTTCTGAAATTCAATGTAAAATCGGTGGTTTTTATTTTTGTATTTCGATGTAAAATTGCTTTTTTATTTTTGTATTTCAATGGAAATTCGTTTGTTTTTATTTCTATAGTCAAATTTAAAATCGATTTTTAATTCACTTATTAAAATAAAACCTTGATTATTAATTTTTGTATATTATTATAAAATAAGTATTTTTAGTTCCTTATTTCAATGTAAAATCGTTTGTTTTTTTTTGGGGGGGGGGGTCTTTTTTGTATTTGAATGTAAAATTATATTTTTATTTTTGTAATTAAATCGGTCGTTTTTATTTCTGTATTCAAATGTAAAATCGATCTTTTTGTTTCTGCATTTCATTATAAAGTCGCTTATTTTTATTTTGTATTTCAATGAAAATTCTCTGATTTTATTTTTCCATTTCAATATAAAATCGATTTTTTTTCCTTATTTCAATTAGAAATTGATTTTAATTAGTTTTGTATTTCAATGTAAAATTGGTGTTTTTAGTTTTGTATTTTGTCAAAAAAGTGTCTTTTTATTGCCTTATTATTTCTGAATCTGAATGTAAAATTGCTCATTTTTATTTTAGCATTCCAATATAAAATTTTACATGTAAAATCACTCTTTTTTATTTCTTTATTTCAGTGTAAAAATTTTTATGTCTATATTTCAATATTAACTCGCTCATTTGTATCTTTGCATTTCAAGGGAAAATAATTTGTTTTAATTTCTCTATTTCAATGTAAAAAATAACCGATTTTTATTGTGGTATGTTAATGAAAAATCGGTCTTTTTATTTCTTTATTTCAATGTAAAATTGTTCATTTTTATTTTTGTGCTTCAATATAAAATCGCTTTCTTTTATTTTTTTATTTTCATTTATTTTTATTTTTGTTTTTCAATGTTGAATCGGTTTTTTCTGTATTTGATGTTAATAGGGTTTCTTTGTTTCTGCTTGTCAATGAAAAATCCGTCTTTTTCATTTCTGTATTTGGATGTAAAATCGCTGATCTGTATTTTTGTATTTCAATATAAAAGCTCTTTTCTTATTTTCGTATTTCAGTGTTAAATCAGTCATTTTCGTTTCTGGATCAATGTAAAATGGATCTTTTTAATTGCTGTAAAATCACTCATTTTTTTCTGTATTTCAGGATAAAATCGCTCATTTTTATTTTTGTATTTCAATGTCAAATTACAATTTTTATTTTCTATTCCAATAAAATTTGCACATTTTTAATTTTGTATTTCATTTTTAAATTGGTATTTTTTATTTTTGTATATCAATGTAAATTCGGTCTTTCTTTATTTTCTTATATCAATGAAAAATTGGTCATGTTTATTTCTTTATTTCAATGAAAAATCTTTTTTATTTCGGTATTTGAAAGTAAAATCGCTCCTTTTTATTTTTGTATTTGAATGTTGAATCTGTTTTGTTATTCCTTTATTACGTCTTTTTCATTTCTGTATTTAAATGTAAAATCACTCATTTTTACTTTTTATATCAATATAAAATAGTTTATTTTATTTTTGTATTTCAATATTAGATCGGTCTTTTATTTTCTGTATTTCAATGTAAAATCAAGATTTTTATTTTTGCATTTCCATCTAAAATCATTTTTTTATTATCTTATTTCAATGCAATATCGGGTTTTTTATGTCCGTATTTCAATATAGATATCGAAATTTTCTATTGCTGCATTTCAATAAAAAATCGCTTTTTATTTTTGTAATTCAACAGAAATCACTCATAATGTAAAATCGGTCTTTTTATTTCAATGTAACATCGGCCTTTTTTCTGTATTTCAGTATAAAATCGCTCATTTTTATTTTTGCCTTTCAATGTAAAATCGCTCTTTAATAAACTTAGCATAAAACAGGATGTATCCCGTTTCAGAACCAACCCATTACAAATTGTAGTAAGCTATCATGCCAATTCTTTAATTAGATAAATAAATAAAAGTACAGTTCCGTTGAAATATTTTTAGCTACAGCAAAACAATTGTCTTTACAGATTGCGTGCAAAAGTTATTCAATAAAACCTACACTGTGTTTCCCATTACTCCAAATGATTTAGATTTATTATTTATTGTCACGCTAATGTACAACACAAAAGGTGATATTACTGCGCCTGTGAATGCTATTGTTTCTGGATTTTACGACATAGCAACTCTTATTAGGTTATCTGAGATCAATGCCAGATTTGTTTTATTATACTTGAGTCCATACGTAATCATTGTGCTTGTTAATAATTGACTCCATAGGTAAATATTGATCGCTCATATCCGAGTATGCAAGTATCCACTCCGGAGGTTGTTCCTTTTAAAGAGAAGCGACCTCATCCACTTGCAGGGGATTCAGTCGCTGTATTTTAGGCCCTGTCGACAAAGCACACTGCATTTATGTTTGTTAGACTAATTATTAACTATAAGAAGAGAGAATGCATCATTGTCGTTAAAAGTCACAACCCAGGGTGTAAATGACGAGGAGGTGGACGCTGGCATTCCCCAAGGGTCCCTTCTTGTTCCTGTTCTCTTTTTGCTTTATATTAAGAACATATTCAGGCCTGAAGCAGTGGTATACAAAGTGGGGGGGTGGCGACAGGCCTGTCCTCCGGACGGCACTCCCGGTGGATGGCACACCCGATGGAGTATGTTATTTTTGTTGCAACAAAGGCAGCAGCGATAACGAAGAAGAAGAAACATAACATTTATTTTATTTATTTTTATTTATTTTATTTTTTTTTATAGTTTTTATTTCGGAAATACACCTAAAATTAGATATAAAAATAAATAAAATACTTTTTAATTTTAGCTTTAAAATGTTTATATGTAGCTGCTTGAATACAAAGTTTTTTCACTCCTATGTGAGAAGTCCAAGATTTTGGCGTTAGTTCTTTCATTTTGATTTTTCATGTCTGTGAACTGGTAGTGAAAAGAATGTTTAAAAGATATAAAGGGTGGGTGCGGAGATAGAATGCCATAAAATCAAAGACTACTTAAAAAATTCTTGGTTATTATTGAAACAGTTACATTTTCATTCTTGTAGAGTCAACTTCTTTCAGGCTAAAAACTGTATTTTTTTTCTTTTTGTTAATTCTATTTTAAAGAAATTTGAAACGTGTTTTAAGATAAAAAATGGAAAAATCAATTGCTATCATTTGTTTTATTAATCTTTGTTTCATATTTAAATTTATATTATTATGTAATGTCAAATTTTATATTGTTTTCTTTATAAAAATAGATCTTTCTTTCACTTGTAGAAGCCGTTGGATTTTATCGCCCATTTTGATCGGTATTCGCCCAAATTTTAATAAGTTTGATTGTTGTTCTTACTTGTATTTCTTGTCTTGGAATAAAATTCTAATTTAGTTTTTAAAGTGATGAGAATCTAACTTTAATTCAATGTATTAATCGCTGGCGGCCATTTCCTTTTGTCTAGCACAAAAATATTCGCATTGTTTTAAAATTTTACTACACCCAAAACATAAAGATTTTGACACAAAAAATAAACTTTGAACATTCTTTTTACACAAAAAAAACAAGTGTTAATGGAATTTAACAAATTTAAAAGCAAAAATGAAGAGGTTAAAGCATACTAGTCAAGAATTTAAGAATAACAAAATATCGCTAATTTCTTTTTTATGACAGGGAAAGATTTGGTATAAAAGTTAATATGTTAAAATAAAAATACATTAGAATTTTTTGTCAGAACAAAAATATCATTTCACACCAAGAATCGATGTTATCCAACTTTTGGGTGAATACCAAACGAAATAGGCGAGTAAATCCAACGGTCCATAGTACAATTGAACATTTTTTATTAAATGTATTTACGAACTTCTAAACCAAATTGCAAATAAGATACATCACCAAATATCTCATTAAAGTTGTGTTAAATATTATTATTATTATTATTATTTTATTTCCTTTGATATCTGCCGTTTACACATTTCTTTCCGGGTCCCGCCCAGGGACCTAAGGTTAGAAATGGCATCATGACACTTTCCACTGCAAAAAAAAATATTACATAGATAAAGCCCTTCGTAAAGTGTGGGCTGTACTTGTCAGAATAATTTTTTGTATCTCTTTGAGGCATGGACTTCCAGGGATCCCTTCAATTAGTCTACTGGAATCTTTTCCAACCAATCCTAAGGCTCCAACTACAACAGAGATTGTTGATGTTCCCATGTGCCACATTTTTGAGATTTATTATTATTATTATTATTTTCTATATCCTGTTTTTCTTTGTTCAGTAAAAATATAAACTACTATTAAATATACTACCGATATAGCAATAAATGGCCAAATCTTTATAATTAGAATAAAAACGTGAAATTTCTTTGATAGTATGCATAATTATATTATGCAACTATCATGTAAATTTGGGATGTTAATGTGGTGGCCATTTCATGCAAAAAAGATGGCGACTTGTTTTAAATCATTGTTGTTCTAATTTCCCACAAAGTTAGGTGTACTCATACAAAGGAAAACAGTAAAGAAGACCTCAGAATATCTGTAAGGCAACAGCCACCACTAAAATAAGTAAACTTTATTCGTTTATAATTTAAGTATGAAACTTTTAATAGAAAATATTTGATTTTTGGTCATTAATTTTCCGCACATTCTATTCTATGCAATATCCAAATCTTCTATTTTAATATTTATTATTAATAGTAAGTAAACCTGATTTTAGTTAATTATTAATAACCAACAGTGTCACAGGAGACGGAGCAAAAAATTCAAGAATTTTCCAAAAAGACTTAATTTTAATTTAAAATTGAAATTAAATATCTTTTAAAAACTAATCTTTCGGCTTATTTTGTTGCGAGCACAATAATATAGTTTCTCTTGTTGTTGCCATATTTCACCAAAAAACTTTTTCAGAAGATTTTGAAAAACAAACATTAGACAAGAAATATTTACGCAAAATTTTATCTAACTACTACTGAGTTGAAATTATTCTTCATTTATTTTTATCAACTGTCAATTATTAGATTTTTTAATCGGTATCTTACACTTTCTGTATTTTTAGTGTTAAAACAATAAAATACGGTTGAGAAATGTTTCACAAACGAAGCCATTTGTCAACCTTATTTATAATCTATAGATAAATAAAATTCGTCGAATTTGTATAATGTGTTAATCTTTTGTATTTAAACATACCCTTTAACTGATTATGATAAAATTTTGTGAACAATGGATCTGTACAGTGGGCTATGATAAGTTTTTAGCCAACCTTGATTACAGCAATTTTGACTTGTTTAATAACGTCTCTTTTTTTTTCAGATAATACCGTGTTAGTATCAAGCTACTCTCATCTATGAACAATAGTTGACTTATATTTTGCAATGAAAGTTCGTGGAAGTAAGGAAATTGATGAATTTCAACGAGTGCAAATAATAAGATGGCATCAGTGTGGCAAGTCAAATAGAGAAATTGTTAAGTTTTTTCAGGTTAATCATCAAACGATTAATAATATTGTCAAGAAATTTAATGAAGAAGGCCATTGTCGTGTGGAACAAAGTTCGGGAAGACCAAGCATCGTGTCTGCGCGAACGAAAATTGCACTGAATAGGGAAGTCATCAGAAACCATCATCAGAGTGTGAATGATATCGCCAACAGCATGAAAATGTTGCCATATGCGGTGAGAAGGACTCTGAAAGAACTAGGCTATCAAAGAAGAATCGCAAGAAAGAAGCCCTTGATTTCAAAGGTTAACATGAACATGCGTATGGACTGGGCGAGAGAATTCGAGAGCAAAGATTATGAATTTTGGCAGTCTGTAATTTAGTCAGATGAAAGTAAATTCTGCCAATATTCGAATTCGAGGTTGGTTTATGTTTGGAGAAATCATAATGAGACTTGGAACACTGAATGTCTGCAGGCGGCTGTGAAATATGGAGGGATTGGAGTAATGGTGTGGGGCGCTGTCTGGTTTGGAGCAAACTCTGAGCTGATTCTTGTTGACGAGTCGATGAATGGTCCAAAATACTGTCAAATATTAGAGAAAGGACTACTCCCACTATTTGAAACCAATCAGATTGACAAGAATGTCTGCCTTTTTCAAGAAAATGGAGCGCCATGTCATACGAGCAAAGTAGCAAAGGCCTGGAAGGAATCGCAAAGAATCAGGTCACTGTCATGAGTAGCCCAAAATCCTGACATTAATCCAATAGAGCATATTTGGGAGCACCTTGATCAAAGACTTCGAGAGCATGCAACCAAAATCACGTCAGTAGCAACCCTTAAAGAAACATTGCTAAAGGAGTGGCAAAATATGGATCAGACGATAGTTGATGACTTGATCAAATCCATGAAAAATCGAATAGAAGCACTGAAACTAGCAAATGGAAGACCTACTCAATACTAGTTCCAAATACTGTTTATGTTGAAATAGGATTACGTAATTAATTTTTGAAATTCGATGTAGTTTATTTGTCCTGGCTAAAAGCTTTTCTTAGGCCACTGTACAAAAGAAAATGAACTGAGTATATTTTACGATTTTGTTTGGGGTAGGGGGCGCCAGTCACAATCCTCGCCCCGGGTGCTATAGACCTATGCAGGCTTCTGGTCTCTAGTGAATATTTATGCAAATGATACAACAGTGTATGGGTGCCCTTCCAAAAATCTAGATGACCAGAGTCTGGCAACTGATCTCTCTACCGCTCAAAGCGGGGAAATTTGGTTTGGAACATTAATTAGTACCTCTCCAACCAAACTGATAACGTACCGTCATCACCGAGAAAGCCCTGAATTTTCACTTATTATGATGAATGATTATTCTCTCAAAGAGGCCCTTTGCCTTGAGTGCCTACTGGAACTAACTTAAGTTCACCCCATACCCCAAGTGGAACTTATATATATATATATATAACGCATCTTTGCGGCGTTGTGGGTGATTAATTATTTTCCATTCTACAGACTCTATCCCACAGATGAAACGTCGCAAGCCCCACGCTACTCTCTCACTTTTTCTACAGACTATATTTCTGACTTCTATCGATTCTAACCTTCACATCTATGACCCGCACATTGGAACGAATCATCACCACCCACTTCATATTCTGTTAGTAAGAAGGAAGTACTATTCAAACTGCTTCTTTCCAAGTACTGCTACTTTATGGAATAGACTACCAAAAGAATGATTCCCTAATCACTACAAACCGAACCACTTCGAGTCTACGGTTAACCGTTATATTTCCTGCATGAGCCCACGAACCGAGCACTTCGACGGGTGTAATGTTTAGCAAGCTAGTCTTGTTAGATCATTTACGACTGAGTAATGAGTTCGATCCTCATTGAGTGCTCTATACATTCTGCCTTGTGCCAGATCACTATCAACTTCTTTCCTTTTTTTTCTCACTCTCATACAACACCGCACAGTAACCCTTTACCTTGAGCGGCGTGTTTGCGCCTTACATTGGGGGAACATTAGTATAAAGAAAATCTCCACTATCTTTCCTAGGGAGTCATGGCAATTCAGGTATATTAAATGAAAAACAATCTGTGGAGAACCATGAACGCCTGCGTCGGGAATTGACATGGCATTAAATATATTCAGATCGATTTTATCCTCGTAAAATTTGCCAGCTTAACATCTGCTGTAGATCATCATCATCATCATCATCATCATCATCATCAGTCCCATTAATTGATGGGGTGGTAGATTGATCAGCTTGCTCAAATATGATTCCGTAGATATTCACTCATGCGTAGCATGTCTTGGGAAAATTACACCTGGTCAGACCACAACTGTAGGTTCGAATTTTCTCAGAGAGCGAAATTTTTTCTTTAATAAGATTTCTCGAATATTCAGACCCGTAGACGAAAATAAATAAATATACTGTTTAATAGATAAGCAGAGCATCTATTCAAATACGAGTATCCACTAAAAATTACGTGATTTCATATATACATATATATATATATATATATATATATATATATATATATATATATATATATATATATATATATATATAATACTTTGGCAAAAACCCTACTTCGCGGTTTAATAATTTCTTTAATTTAATTTTATAGGACTTATATAATGTTTAAGAAAATTTCTTTTTTCCTTTTTCTCTTTTTAACAGCAAAGAATATATTCTAATGATTTCTTACTTACTCTTGGGCATGAAACTTATAACTGGTCATGCGTAAATATTTCTTTCTTTCAAATTACAACTTTTTGAAACATTTGGGGTTGAGACAATCGCAAACGCAAGGCGAACTGAAAACTGAATTCTTGTATATATAAAAACTTAAAGAAAAACGATATGCAAAAAACAATATTGAATTTTTATTAAATAAGTATTTGTTAATTTAATCATTAAATTGTTTTTAAAATAGTGGGGGTATTTTGCATGTTACATATTTTTTAAAAAACGTTAATGAAAATTTATTGTACTAAACTACACAGC
This sequence comes from Acanthosepion esculentum, assembly GCA_964036315.1. Classification (NCBI taxonomy): domain Eukaryota; kingdom Metazoa; phylum Mollusca; class Cephalopoda; order Sepiida; family Sepiidae; genus Acanthosepion; species Acanthosepion esculentum. The sequence continues at coordinate 86,800,499 of OZ038485.1, forward strand.
CTAGTAACTTTACTTTCTACCCCCTTACCTGTTTACACTTCTCTCTAAAATCTGGTTTCGATTGGTAAATGTCTGGCTATTTTAGAGGGTGTGGCGGGCGGATGGACGTGCGGACTAAAGGAAGTCACAGAATTTTATATATAGATAAAAGGATAGTTACAAGCGTGGGGAGATGGGGTTTTGCTTATATTATTACCACACCATCGTAAATAAATAAAATATTTATTTTGATAAATTAAAATAATAAATGTACTATATAATGATTTAATAAAAGAGTAAGTAAACAGGTAAATTATCATCACTTCCCTTATTTTCTTCGAAAACCTACCGCTATCTGTGAGCGAGTAAAAAGACGTTCGTTCAACGCGGCTGCCAGCGTAAAGCGCTGATTAGTAAAATAATCTCACAAGCCATAAGCTAGATTATCATTGGTAGCCCCGACTGTTATGGACTTATTCCAGACAGAGATAAGATTAAATATCTTATACTATTCCTGGATATGACGATAAACTACATCCGACAGCAAGGCTTCTGATCGGGAGGTTTTGAGGAGCATGGAACCACTTCTTAATTGACGTTGTTCCCAGATCCACTTTGTTCCCGGGGTGGTAGCACCTGTTAGGGTTCCAGCTATGGGAAAATAGTGAACCCCAAAACAAAAACAAAACACTATGAAAGTATAAAAATACAATTTTATAGTAAAAATACCAGCAATACATTTTTATATATTAAAAAAATACAATAGTACAATGACCAACAATGAATTTTATCTGTAGTTGATGTATACAATTACGTTCAAAATATTTAGATTTCGGTATAAACTAACTGGCAATCAGGAATAAGTAAAGTATTAGTTTTATACAACCGTTTTCTAAAGTCTATTGTTAAAAATGGCTTTGAGCAAGTGAAGCCTGTGGGTCTTGGCAAAGACCACATTTACTCGAAACTTGTGATCTGGTGCTGCAGAATCAAAACAACGAGCTGTGCCTGATAACAGAAACTACATCACTTGAAGACTTTCAATGGTAGAAACACCTAAAATGTAGATAACATGTAACAATAAGCGAAAATAATGACAGAATCAAGATGTCTGGTATTACACACTACTCCAAGCAAAAGGTTAGGAGGGAAACACCTGTAAGTACTGGAAAGATCGATAACGGCTACTTGACTTGAGAAATCTATTTTCCTGAAAAGCTGTTTTAATAGAAAGATTTTATAAATTTCAATTTTTAGCGTCAGGGAGATCATATCAGCCTGTATGGGTTGAGGGTTAGTAAAGGAGTTTGTTGTGTGAGCGAAAAAGAGAAAGAAGTAAAAGGGATAGATTTATAAGAATAAGTGGAAAAAATAACGGTTAACCCTAAATTTAAACATTGAACAGGTTAAGATTGCTGTAATCGAAGAAGCATCCTCTTGGGAGGCAGTTTCACAAAGTAGCGGCTTGCGGGAAGAAGTCGAACTTATTTTTTCGCTAATGGAATACAAAGGATAATTAGGGTGATTCGCTATAGCGCACGCGACATGGTTAGTCTTAACTGTGAGTAAAACCAAAATGGCGGCTCCCGATGAGAACATGTAGAACTAGAGAATATAACTCGTAAGAACATTTTCTGTGGAAATAGCTATAGAATAGCGAGAGGCTTGCAACGTTCCGTCTGTGGAGAAGAGGTTGCAGGTTGGAAAACGTCTATATACGTCAACAAGCCATGTAAGTTTCGCAAAGACGTATACAACAACGGAGGTATTAAGTCGAGATATCAAAGATGACTACTTATTTTTACTTTATTTTTGTTTCTTTATGGTAACGCTTAGTCCGCGCTTACATTCCACAAACGTTCAGTGGTTTGGTATTAAGAAATTAGATTTCTAGGACATTTAAATTCATATCCTGTAGCTTTAGAAGGCTGTCTAACATGGACGGCGCCTTGCCGATTAACCTACAATAGCTACTCAGTGGGCATTACTCACATTTAGTCATATAGCTAATTCTTTCTTGCCCTAATTACTCCACGCCATATTGCCTGTTTACATCTAATGGGTGATGTAATAGTCTTAATTTTTCTAAATTTCTTTGACGAAACATTGTCAATATTAATTTTTATCTAGTTTTTCTTTATTTTTTATTGCTTTTTATTTACGCCCTACGACCGTTGATTAAGCAACGTGCTTTCTTTGAAAAAGAAAGCAAACAAAATAATAGTGTATGAAAAACTAACCAGAAAATAATGATGGCAATATTTCATATAAGCATTTCGGACGAAGTGTTTCATCGAGTAAGATCGGCAAAGCTTGGAAGCATTCGTTGACATTCTATAAAAATATGTTATTTTTTTTCTGTTGCTTACGCAAAACTGAAATGCAGTTTTCTAATAAATTATCTATTATACTTATCAATCTCTTAGGATACACCTGCTGTATCTCCTGCAGAGGAATAATACTACACCAGCAAAAAATATTTCGTGTAGATACATGCAGACTCAGGTATATCTTTTTGACTCAAGCATAAATCAGAACTATGCTGACTCGAGTATAAACCTAAACAATTTCTAGCTTTTTGACTCAAGTATAAATTGGATCTATGCCCACCTTTTTGATTCAAGCGTAAACTGAACCTATGAGTTCCTTTTTTACTCGATTGTAAACTGGTATTATCTCTGACGATCTAACAATGCTTTCTGATGTATGATCTATAAAACTAATAATTGACATTAATTAACCCTCAAAGTGTTGAAATACTGTTAAATTAACTAACTCAAATGGAACTTAAAATAAATGATCTTCCTCTCATCTGAGAAATAAAAGAATTTCTTTTAAAGATACGGGTTCATTTTCAATTTACTGTGTCGGAACAAAAGTTCGTATCCTTTTAAAGCGAATTTCAAAGACATTTACACATATATTCATTCGACCACAAATGTACCATTTTTGCTTCGTTACCTTTCACCATTTTTGAGGCAGCTTCATAATTCCATCCTCCCAAAACATGATGTCTTTCTGGGTGATAAAATGGTCTAAATGGTTTTTACAGGTTTCCAGAGAATTTAGGCTCTTCCCTTTAAGAGAATCTTTTAAGGATCAAACTCGGCTCTCTGATTAACAATTCACAGCAATTATCCATTGCACCACCTACGCACCCAAACTTACAGCACTTGGTATTCCCAAACGGTCACCCATGTAAGTACTGACCAGGCACAATTTTGCTTAACATCGGTGATGGATCGAAAGAAATGGTAATCCGAATTTAAAAAGTCAGATGAGTACGGAGAGTGTAGTAGGACATTTCTGTCGGGTCTCCAAAGAGATGTGAGTCCTGGCGTTTTCTTGATAGAAAACGACTCCCTTTTAATTAGCCAATTCCGAAGGCTTTTCTTTCATTGATAACAGTTCATCTCTGTATTCAACGCCTGTTTTCCAAAAAGCAATACGTCATGCATAATGCCATTTCTATCCCACCAGATACAAAACATCGCATTCTTCGGATGCATACCTACTTCTGAAGTAGTTAACGGCAGTTGACTCCGCTTTTCCCAGGTCCTTTTTCGTTCCACCTAGTTGTAAACAACCTTTTTTCATAGCCAGTGATCGTTATTTTTGTTGCGTTTGAGTAGAGAATCGCAGATTAAAATGCGGTTCCTTAGGTTTTTTTCCGTAAAATAGTGAGGGACATTCTAACGATTCACGTATACAAGTGTTTTCAAATGCAGTACAACACTCGTGATAGATATGGGGAGCGAAGTACCGTGTCGTGTGAACTGGATTACTTTTCATCATTGTTTCAATCATCAATAACTGTAGTCCTTGCGGGGCGTTCTTGGTTTTTACAATCAATAATTTCCACTTCTGACTCTCACGAACTACTTACGAACAGTACCCCCAGCGATGGTATCATCTCCACAAATGTCACATATCATTTTTACTATTTCTACTGCTTTTTGTTATTCGGAAATAAAACATCAAAAGAAAAAATGTGTTTGATTTTCCTCCTTCCTTGTCACTTATAAGCTAAAAAAATAATAATTCACAATCCAAACCTGAATCGTATAGAAAGATGAGTTGAAATATTACCTTTTAAAATATGTATATATGTCACGTTCATACAACATCAAACAGTAACCCTTGATAGTCCTAGGTATGACGATAAACTATATCCAGCAGCAAGGCATCTGATCGGGAGATTGGAAGTTTTGAAGAGCGTGGAACCAGCTCTTAATTGCTGCTGTTACCAGGTCCACCCTAACCCGAGGTGGCAGCACCTATCAGGGGGGTCCTAGCCAGTCCTAGTCCTATGGGCAAATAGTGAACTCAAAAACAAAAACAAAGCATTGTGCCTTGCATTGGGTGAACATTAGTTAATATATATATATATATATATATATATATATATATATATATATATATATATATATATATATAAACAATCCCCACACGCGTATCGATTGATTGATTGATTTTATCCGACATATCAACCTTTTAAGGTTATTTAAAGCCTAACCATATTTTTGGATTGTACGAAGTTTTTTTGAGATAATGATGATTTTCCTACTATTTAACCCATAGCTGGGAGGAGAAGAGATGGATTCATACCTTCACGTGTGAAACGAGATTACGTGTTCAAACACCACCTATAGAAAAGCGCTACAAACTTTTGTTTCGACCCATTACTTTGGACTTATAAATATTTCTTTCACACTTTCAGAATAAATTCCTACGCAATATATATCTTGTGAGTTAATTTAATAAAGAGGTTACCGATAGCGAAAATTCAATTTAAAAATAAAAAAAGTCATAAAAAGAACTATTTTGGTAGAAAGACAATAAATAAAATAAAAAAAAAAAACGTTTCACGTATAACATTTCCTTGGTAATTTTCCATAACTTTCGCGTACTAAGTTCGACGAATCCCCAAATATATAAGCATTTTTCGGATGGGAAAAAATGTGTCCCCATTACATCACTCAACAACAAAGCCTGCTCATCTTACAACTTCCCCATCCAAACAGAATCATCTTGCATCAACCATAAGCGTATTTTTGGCACTGGTTCTATAATATCAGCTGTATAAAAGAGTTGTCTGCTGGTCTGTAGGTAGATTGACGATCAAACGCACGTGGTTGTCTTCTAGACGCCAACACAGATTAAATCCATTCAGAGATAAGTAATCTGGTAATATATAAGCTAGTATGTTTATGTAGACATATTTTTAATTGTTTTCTTAGATAAATCCTCACCTTTTTGTAAACCTGGACAGTGAAGTGGATCACTTGAAAATAAAAAGGTAGGCAATTTTATTATTTTCTTTTTGCTTAATAGCATGTTCGTGGGTGTATGCCGTTGTGTTAATTTTATCTGCTTCGCCGGTTGGTACCGAGATGGGTGACCGCTCGGGAATACCAGTTCTTGTAAGCTAGGTTGTGCGGATGGTGTAATGGATAACGCTTCAGATAGCCGGGTTCGAATTCTATTTGAGTTCGTTATATTCAATTACGTGCAAATACGCTTAGGAGAGAGATATGCATCCACCGCTTCTCGTCCCAGCTATGTTAATTAAATAGTAGGAAAATCATTATTATCTCAAAATGTTCTTACAATGGCATGTCTTCTTCCTAGATCTGTTAAACTTCTACAATGAGTATATCCTAAAAGAGCAGCATGCCCTACCAGAATTTATTCTGGTGTGGCGCAAAGTAACTGTAAGTTCTATGCTAACAATTTCTTCTCTCGCACTTCACGCTTGTGGGACTATCTTCCAGCTTCTTGCTTTCCAGTCAATTTTGATCTTCAAAAATTTAAATGCAATGTCAATCTTTATATTAATTCCTGTTGTTTTATTGTTCCCTCTCTTTAATAAAGTTTTTTTTTTCATATTCTTTCGCACCCGGTAAACCCCTTGCGTCTTAGTGACTTTATTACCTTTCTTCGGATTAAATAATTTAAAAAATAGCAAAAACAAAATTTCTTGAATACTTCAAATAGCTGTATCAATTAAAACGTGTAGCACATATAACTAGAAGGGAAAAGGGAAAAGAAGGATATAATTAAGATGTCGGTTCCCACATTACCAAAAACAAAAGGTTTGGAAGGAAACTCCCATCAACACGAGAAAGAGTGATAACAGTTCGTGGACTTGGAAAGGAGAATTCAATGAAAAAAAAACTATTTTACGAGAAATATTTTATAAGTTTCATTTGACAGTATTCGATCAATCAATGTCGATTTTTTTTCTTGTATGGAAACGGTTATTTTCAACATTACCATTCCTGTTTACACTCAGACTAATATCCTCATCATTCACTGTGTATTTAGTCTTAGCTTAATTTCTCGAAGTGGAATAATATGGAATTCTTTTGATTTGTAAATTCTATGTTGCTTTGTTTTCATTGGTTGCGTAGATTGAAGTTGATTTTATAGACGTATAAATTGTGTATATTTAGGCAGCATATTTTCATTCAAACCGGTTTGGTTAAATAATTTAGACATGTCGATTAGTTTTCGTTGTGATCATTTTAAGTTCGCGGATTAATTTCTTGGTAGAAAATTGAATAAGAAAAATACCAAAATTTATAGGCGTATGTATGTGCATGTGTATATAACAATTTGGGGCGTAGATGTCTCGCGTATATCTCGAATGTTTCCTGTATGTAAGCGAATAATCTCATCGCTACCATTATCCTGAAGAACTCTGCATTATGGACGATTGAACTAAAACAAATTATAGACTGAAGAAAAAATAACTAATCGTGTTGACAGTTACAATTGCCACAACTAAAATGAACTGATCAGTGTTTTATCGGGTGTTTACAGATAGCGTAATAAATATGGCCTTGTTTTCATTGAAATAAAAAACAAATAATGCACAGGTATGCAAACAAGATAATGTCTGGACTCCCGAGAAAATAGACATCCTCTGAGAAAGGCAGCAAATCGATTATTTCTCCCCGTCCCCAGACCAACATATCATTTGCAATTATCCACATTTATCGTTAAAGGATAACGGGAACGCGCAATTGCTTTGCGTTGGTTGGTTGATTTTGTTTAGTGCCATATCAAAACCTCTATGCGTTATTTAATGCCGAAATCTAAATACTTTGAACACAACTGCATGCTTTCAATAAAGATAAAATGTATTGCTGGTCATTTTGCTATAATTATGTATTGATAGTCATTTTACTCAAAATAACTATTGCTGGTAATTTTACTATGAAAATGTATGTTAATATTTTCATAGTGTTTTATCTAGGGGGCGATGACTATTTCTCGATAGCTGGGACCCTAACAGTTGCTACCACCCGGGTTAGGATGTACCTGGGAACAACAGTATGTAAAAGATGGTTCCACGTTCCTTAAAATATCCAATCTCGCAATCAGTGGTCTTGCTAGCTTATCATTATACCCAGGACTAAATTGTTTTGCGTAACACGAAATTTATGCCTATATATAAAATAGACTATCATTATACGCTTGTTCTCATATAGCAGTGTTTCCAATAATATATCATTTGCCTACAGACCTTAGTATAGCGACAGCGGGTATATATATATATATATATATATATATATATATATATATATATATATATATATATATATATATATATATATATATATATATATATATATATATAAATGAATCATTGTCATTATTTCACAAATCATTCAGTCGTATAACCTTTTTTTTGTTCCTGTTGTTAAGCTGTGACAATTGTCTTTGGAAGCACGTCAGTCTAAAAGTAAAATAAAACCGGCATTTTTCTGTAACTAGCTTAAAAGCTACACGATTGGGCGGCATTTAAGCTAGATCCTGCAAAGGGCACTTGATTGGGTCTTCATCTAAATTGGTCACTGCATTTATGACTTGCATTAATATTTAAGCTTACTTTATAAAAGTTCAACGATAATTCTTCTGTCGCCACTTAATTTAAAGACACTTTGATGGACGTACAAACAATTATTTTTATTTCACGGGTGACTTTCACTGAATTTCGAAATTAATTTCGATTATTCCCAAATTTATTTCCAAGTTATAAAAATTGTTATCGTACAAAATAATTTGTCGCAAAAAATTACTTAAAACATCGCCGAAAAGAATCGCAGAAAACTTGGGAATCCAAAATTTCAGGATTGTAAGTCCGGATCCGGCCCGGAATATTTTTAATTTGCTCACGGAGTCGGCCCGATTCCAAAATGGTATTATTATATCTTTGGCTACGGTCGCTAAGAATAAAGTTTTAAAAAGTGTGACATGGTGACGCACTGACATTATTATATTGATCTACAGCGCAACAAGTTATCAGCGTAGAAATGAAATCGTCGAGCCAAGTTCAATTTCCGATCGATTCTGCTGCGAGCAATTTCGATCAACAATTAAAAAAACTCAATTTCAATTTTTATTAACGTCAAGCGATGATTAGCAAACTGGTCTCGGAAACCAACTGAAGCAAGACAATGCTCCACTGCTATAATCTTATGCCAAACTAATCCAACTGGCTTGCGTTGTGCTGACATATTTTTGCATCGACGTAACACAATCATGAATCTGTATGAGACTCGGTCTTGGGCTCTACAAATTCAGCTTAAAATAAACAGTTTTCTATACCTGCTTTCAGTGATGGTTAACACGCTTGTTTTGTTAGATATTCGCTTAAAAAGTAAATTAAAACCTAGCCAGATGTGCGAATACGGTAACAGTTATCGATGCGGAAAGTGAAATCGGCGAGATGATTTCTAATTCCAGTCTAGTCTTTTAAGTTCCCTTTCGTACTAATGACCTTAGAAAAGGTATGAATACTTGCTTTCTCTCCTCTCCAAGCTATGGGTTAAATAGCAAGGTAAACAGGTCTCTTTAGACTTGGATAGCAACCAGTCTAAGTAAAGGACAAACCAGAATTCAAACCTTTGGCGAAAGTAACGGGAAATCACTCGACTATTTTCCCAAGTAACCATGGCCATTCACAGATAATAAAGAAAAGGGATCTGTGGGGACCCGTGATCGTCTACGTTGTGATTTTTGTTATTGCTGCGTTCAAAAGATTTCAAGAGATGTTATTTTTGTTATTTGGTAAAGATCTTCGTTTTGTTTTTGTTTTGTTTTTGTTTTTGGGTGTTTTTTTTATTTTATAGCACCATTCTGTGGTTAGATGAAAAATTCCTCTTCTTTATGTTTTATATGATTAAAAACGTTAAGAATAAATGACTGAATCTCGAAGAACAACCCTTTGATTTGTTTTTTACGGATTATCAACCCTTTGTGGTTTACTGAAAGCTGAAACTTTTGGTGATTGTAAGAATATTTTTTGCGTGCGAATATTGCAGAAACATTTTTTTGAGAATAAGTGATTTCTCCAAATATAGTTTTACTATCTAACCAATAACTAGAAGGAGATAAATGCATACCTTTCCCAGTGGTATTTGTGCTTAAGTGAATATAACGAAGCTGACAGGAGTTCGAACTCTACTCTCAGATTTCTCATTGAAGCCACTATCATTTACATCACCGGCACATCCACGTGAAGTAAAGGACAACGTTATTTTTTAAGGATTAGGATTAGGAAAAGAAGAAAAAATCGCCCTAACTAATAATGTTACACAATTTGTTGGAAAAATATTTTATTTCTGAAATAAAATATATTTGATAGGGTCATTTAAACGTTACAAGTCCCGCAAAATAAAAATTAAAAAAAGAAAATGGGTATGGAAGGTATAGGTGCCTTTTCATTGGCTACTGAATAAACGAAACGGCAATTTGCAAGAAGGTGAGATTTCCTGGTAAAAATAAAAGATGTTTCTCCCTCCAATGTTTTTCAGTGAGAATTTTCAGGAAGTAAAATGTGACTTTCTGACAGGCCATATAAGTATCTACATGTAAGACACACAAGAGATTGTCAGGGATCTGGAAGTTAGATGAGAATTTCTGGCAGACCCCATATGTATTTGTTATATACTGTACCTATGTACAGTAATAGGTATGACCCAATCCTCATAAATACGTTGGACACTATTGTAAGTGGGGTGTAATAATTCTGTTTAAATAGTCCACCACTAGCAGTGGTTTACCTACTTCACGCCGCTGGCGAGTATTGTATTTTGTTGGTGTTATAAATATTACCATTTCATTTCCAACCTCCGTTTTGGTTATTCCTCATTCAGTAACCCTTCTAGGTTACAACAGTATTTATATATATATAAGACACACAAGAGTGATCAGAAAGTTATCGAAGAGTTTCTGGCACACCATATAATTAAGAGAGCATCAGTGATTTGGAAGTTAGATGAGCGTTTCTTGCATACCGTTTAAGTATTTATGCGCAAGACACACAACTTATTTGCATATGTGTGGTTGCGCGGAGACAGGTATATCAGCCAAATAAGGAAAAAAGGTTTCTTTACGCAACTAATATTTATTTCATCGCGACCTCCGTTTTTGGCAATGAACTTAATATCAATCACAGATAACGGACATTATTCGATGACATCTTCGGATCAATAATTCAGTGAATGAAACTACGTGAGAGTTATGGACCTATTGGGGCATCATTAAGTCTGTACCCTAATCGTAAAAAACGCATTTATTTTGCACAAAACAAATTTATTTTTCTACATAATCCCGTCCTTGTCAATGTACTTAATTTCGTGGGGTATATTAATCTCATAGACAGAACATTATGCAAGGATAGTTTCAGATCAAAATTCAGCTAATAATAATCGTGTCAGGTTATGGATTTAATGATTTACCCTCCTATATTCTGATATGTAATTTTACGGATTGATATGTATGTATGTATATTTGTATGTATGTCCAAGGCGGGTCTACTCAGTCACCAGCGATCACACCAACACCAACAGTCTATTGCATATGACGATTTCGTAATGGCATGCTTTGAATGCCCGACCTGCACTAGTGTGTGCCAGTCTAGGTCGGGCCTGACAAGGCATATGAAAGGGTACATTAGAAGTGATGATGATCAGTCTCCTTTCACCACCCGGAGATGATTTGATATGCCACATATGTGACAGGAAATGCAGATCGATGGCTTTATGAGCCACCGTCGTTCACACAACCGATAAATACAGGGTTTTAGGGATGTATCTATGTATGTATGTATGTATATATGTATGTATGTTATGTAGAAATATTTTGATTGGTGCTCAATAAGCCCATTGGAAGCTATAACTCAGTTAGTTATGTGCCACGCGTGATACACGCATAGGCGATCATGTATCTTTCGATACATAACTGACGAGGCAGATTTTTTTCCTACAATAGGTTGCCATTTCTTTCTGTGGTACCCCAGTTACCATCCAAGGCTATAGAACCCTGTCTGTCCTGCTATTTACCCATAGCTGGGAGAGATAAGAAGAGGATCCATACCTTTTCCAAGGTTATTAGCACGCAAGTAATGAATTCGACTGGAATTCGAACTCGGCCCTCCGATTACTCCACCGTACCTCATCATGTACCCAACTAGGAGAGAAAAAACTCTGGTGTAGCACCTGCGGCTTGAGAGAATCCAGTTATCTTAGCTAAGTTTTTCCTTTGTGAGTACATACGATTCTTGCCCATAGAGCACGACTGACCCAAGGAAACTTCTTTACTCACTTAAAAAAATTCATGCAAGATCATTAAACGATATCGAAATATCTAATCCTGCTAAATGGCTAATCGTAGCCGAAAAAGGCAATCGTAAATGCATGTGCCTCATTAGATCAAGTTTATTTTTTCAATTTTTTAGAAAATCAACATTTCACTCGCTATGAAAGCTGGAGTTTGATGTGATAAATACTGTCACTAAATATTAGATTAATAGATTTTAGAAATTTTTGAACATTTAATTTCAAAACCGTCTGTAAAATGTACAGAAATATCTAATTTCCGCAGGCTTACAAACTGACTTCAAAACTTTACTATATCAAGAATAAATCCAAATAAAGCTGATATCTTTTGTATTAGATACATTGAATGGAAAATATATCCAAACCAAAATATGGATGCCAGGTATGACATCTAACTCGTTCAGAAATGTCGAAACTAGCATCTATATACAAACGTTTTCTCAGATCAACGATTAGAATAACTTCAGACAAATGAATTCAAACTATGAAACAGACGTGTATAAATATGAAATATTTGGCTCGAGTTTAATATAAGAATCAGACTTTTCTTAAGATACTGTTATAAATTTACCCAATCGGACAAATGATTTGGGTTATTTAAATGTTTCGTGTGTGTGAATGCGTTGTTTTAATCACGAAGCTAAGCCGGTGGACGTGACAATTTTTCGTTTTGTTTTTGTTTTTTTAGTACAAAGAGAAAATTTCAAAGAATTACGCCACTGATTGGTTAGCTTCCTCTGTGCTTCAAGGTTAATGATATTTCAGTAAGCGAAAAACAACTGCTTGAATGGATAGTTACTTGGTTTTAAACTGGAATGTACCGGTGACATTAGCTTCATAGAATTCTCATAGCGACAAAAAAAATCGTGCATCCAGTTTAAACGAGATTTGCGAAATGTCGCACAAGGTTGGATTTTAGTAACTCACAAATGGCGTGTAAATATTATTAGCTTCAAATCTGAAGTAACGTACTTAGTTTATCATTATATTCTGAAACCGGTTCTGACTGGATTTCTTTGGAGGCAAGAAGTGGCGCGTAAATAAGTGGAGGATATGCATGTACCAATCGGCACAATCTAGCTATATATATATATATATATATATATATATATATATATATATATATATATATATATATATATATATATATATATGAGAGTGTGTGTGTCTGCGTGTGTGTATAATGATATAATTTTAACAATCGGCACAAACTATACATATATATATATATATAGAGAGAGAGAGAGAGAGAGAGAGAGGGGGGGAGAGAGCATGGGAGCATTTAAACATAGATGCATACGCTTAGCCACCTAGACGTTCTGAATTTAACGGCTGTAGCAGAATGGTGGCAAAGTCTCATCAACCCTCAGTTGAAATGGATAGATGTAACCGTAAGTTCTACACACGCACTTCTTGCTTGTGTAACACTCTCCCGGCTTCATGCTTCCCAACCAACTTTGATCTTCAAAAATTTAAATGCAATATCAATCGCTATCTACTCTCTCCCTGATTGATTTTCTTTTGTTCTCGCTACTTAATGTTTCTGCTTTCTAATTCTTTCACACCCAGTAACCACTTGTCTTAGTGACATTACTGCCTTGCATGGAGTGAATTCGATTTTTAAAATACACGCGCACGCACACACACACACACACACACACACACACACATATATATATATATATATATATATATATATATATATATATATATATATCAAGTATGTGGTGCAGTTCAATTTACACTACATGAATCATTCATACAAAAAGCAGATATTGTAGTAAAATAAGACCTTATACAACTGGAATTTATAAACACGGATCATAACATTCATCAACGGGTTCGAGGTTAATGTATTTTATTAAAAATTGTTTGCGAGAGTGATTCTTGCCATTTATATCATTAACTTCCCCATCTGCTTTTTGTATGAATGATTCATGTAAAATATATATATATATATATATATATATATATATATATATATATATATATATATTCATACCATGGGTATTTGCGCGTAAGCGAATTTAACGAACTCAACTGGAATTCGAAGATAGATAGATAGATAGATAGATAGATAGATAGATAGATAGATATTATAATTTTTACATAAGGGCAAAAAACAACTTACTCACTACAAAGATGCATTCTTGTTTCGATGCAACTGCATCTTGACTGATGAGAACCAAATGTGCTTATATCTGTATAAATGTGATATAAGCATTTTTGGTTCTCACCAGCCGAGATGCAGTCGCATCGAAACAAGAATTAATCTTTGCAGTGTCTTTGTAGTGAGCAATTTGTTTTATGTAAAAATTATAATAAATAATTGTTGCACTACGTTTGGTATTGAGCCCCCTTTTGAATTAATGCTGTGAACGTTAGAATTTATATTATTTTCGTTCTTATTACATTCGGATATATATATATATATATATATATATATATATATATATATATATATATATATATATATATATATATATATATAATTATTTGGGGACAATAAGAATTTAAGCTATATATTATTGTCAACCTTGCCAGAAAAGTTTTCAAAGTCAAGAAATGAATGGAATGCCCCAACCTGTCCAGATGTTAATCCAATATAAAACTTGTCGTCCAATATTGAAAAAAATAAATTATGATTTTGTAAAGTTAAAATTTCATTGAAATAATGAAGGAAACTTTTTTTAGTTTTCATTCGAAATGAAAGGAATACGAACTTTAAGCTAGAGTTGTTGATTTTTTAAAAATTCTGTTAAATCTGATTTTTTTTTTTTAAATCGGACATTTTTAATGTAATCCGGATTTTTTTGCACATAAAGAAAGCAAAAGAAATGGCAATGGCGATACAAATAGCTTGAGAGATTAAGAAGGATAGTAGAATAATTTAGGGTTGCGAGATTCTCACTTTTTTATTATATCTGACTGACTTTCTTCCAATTAATTCGACAAAAATCAACATTTAATTTTTAACGTTTTGGGCGTATCTGCATTCAACACTTCTTTGGTTTTTCTTTCAGATAATGCCATATAATTACTTTATTATTACAGCATTTTAAACTAACTTAACAGATTGACATGATGATATTGTAAACATAGATTAGATGTGGCGGAAGGCCATAAGTTTGAGGCGCCCAGTGAGAATCGAACTCACTAAGTCGCAATTGTTCTAGCGAGACAAATTTGTCCCATGTCGATGCGCCCAAACAGAGTGACATGGTGGTCATCAGCTGAAAGTCTCAGAAAACTTATTGATTCAATGCAAAACAGGTGAGTTGAAGTATTACAATTGAAAGGGAATAAATGTAAATGTTGAATTTTGTACAATTTTGCTGTTAAATACAAATTTTCAAAACTGTCTTATGCTTATTTCCACCTCGAAAACGTATTTTTCTTAATAAATTTCTTAATAACTATTTTTGGTGGGAAGTTGTTATAAAATTAAATATGTATACTAATACAATCGGATCTCGGTGTCACACACAAATTTTCAGATGAATTTGTGCAGTGATAAGAAAATTATTAGCAATTTCATGGGGTGTCTTATACTTATTTCCACCACTGTATGTATGATTGATCGTACATAAATAATTTAGTAATTTTTATGAGACGTTTGCTAGCAACACTTCCAGCCAAAGTTGTTGCTTGTTTTGGGGGTTTTTTCAAACTTAGGTCTGGGGTTTTCAATTCCTGTCTGTGTTGTTTTTTTAATTTTGAAAATTGAAAGTGTGTTGAGCAGTGGCCTCATCTACTGGCAATGAACAAGTTTTCTTGTCCTATGGACTGATGCATTCCAAACTGAAAAACGGTCTTGGTACAGATAAAGCAGCAAAACTGGTCTTTCTATTTAAATCCATGAATGCAAACGCTGCTCATGATGAATTTGTTAATGGTTAAAATTTCATTTTATAGTAAAAAAAAGAAAAAATATTCAGTTGATTAATAAATATTTGATTCAATATGTTTAACACTTTTTTCCTAAATGAAATTACATGAAAACGAAAAATTGTTTTACTTCTTAATCTTTTGTTTTAAATAAAGATTTTTATAAAACTGATTTAAATCAGTGATTTTTTTAAAAAAATCATTTCATATAAATCATGATTTAAATCAATCAGTTTGACTTTAAGCAAAATTAACACTATATATGGAGAAAATATAAGGCATCAGTTTAAACTAACCTCAGAAGATATGAGTTAACATGTAAAATTGATGAACTAATCTTTTGGATTTATTTATCAACAAAAATTACTCTGGACTTTGTAAAACAAAGTTTTCGCTTACTTGGCGATTGGCTCGGAATCGGCTGCCACTCAATGACAAGGTCTTCATATGGGGCCTTGCGGATTTGCCAGACTGTGAACGGTGTGGCCTTGGTATAGAGGAAACGGCTTCGCATGCCTTCTACCATTGTCCCCGGGTCCACCCCTTATGGGACCATGTCGGCGAGCTGACGGCTCGTCTCGCGCCCGAAAAGCTCGTGCCCATTGATCGCGCATACGCGTGTGACAATGTGTTGCCCCCGTATTCCGGGGTGAAACGGATGGTGTTTCTGAGGCTGCTGGCCACGGCCCGAATGGTGATTTGGACGACGCGAAAGGGGGTTGTCTTGCGGGGTATCCGTCTTTCTCATCAGGATCTGATCCGATTCTTTAAGCATCAGCTCAAGATGAAGATTAGAACTGATAGAAAACGCTTGCAGTCGATAGTCTTCAGCGAAAGGTGGGTGACTGAGGCGAGCTTGGTTCGTTTGAATGGGGCTAGCCTTGATTTTCTCTTTTAGGTCAAGCCTACGTCACATCGAGGTGGTTTCCTGTGGAGCCCTCCCCTTGGTTAGGTTAGACATGCTTGTCCCCGTCCCCGGCCACGTCTTTGGTTATGATCCAGATTTTTGGCCCCTTTTATCTCTACTGGGTCAGCTTTATATTTTCCCATGGCCGTATAATTTTTTTTATCCTTCTCCCACTCCCTTAGCTTCTTGATTTTGTTCAAATGGGCAGAATACAGCGGCCTCTCATTTTTGAGGGTTGAAAGGGCCCTACTAACATCAGTTATGTTTAGTTACTTTTGTGTATCGTTTCAGTTTCTTACTGGGTTCATCTTCCTCCCCTTTCATTTCATTCATCCTTAAATGTTTAATTGTACATATATAATCCTTATATTTTTATGGCATGGGGCGCATTTTGTAGGTCCCCCTTGAGAGGATGCGGTATTATGGTGTATGGAGGATTGATCGATGACGGACGAGTTCTTATGGTGAATGTGGAAATTGTAATGTATGAATGGGTTGTGAATCGGATTAGCTAGGTATAAGATAGTTAGTGATGACCAGCGTCACCCCCCCCCCATTTTGGCCTTGTGCCATAATTGTGTAATTTTTCAAAATAAATATCGAGTCTATATTAGTATTTAAAATAATAAATCTTTCTGATTGATTTATAAACAATTTATAGTGCATTTAGTTTGTTTGCATAATAAAACCAACCCAAACTTCTTATCAAGCTGAAACTTGCCTGACATATTGCTCACATAAGTATTCTGAAAAATGTACCGACAACAATTGGTTAATATCAATTTTACTGGGAAAACGTTACTTTGCATAATAAAATCATATAGTGTATACATGAACAGCTTTAGATAGATAGACATGAACAGACTGACATAGATAGATAGATAGATAGATAGATAGATAGATAGATAGATAGATAGATCAAATGATAAGCAAGTGTATACGCGCGTGTTGGTGTGCATACACAGGCAAGCAGATAATCATCAAATTAATACATGAGGTGTAAACAGAATAGTGCTCGATGTGGTTAGACAGAGCAAATATATATATTAATTAGTACATATACGTGTACCTACGTTTTGATGTGCGACTTTCACTGGATTACCAGATGGTCGGGCACAAATTCTATAGATAGATAGATAGATAGATAGATAGATAGATAGATAGATAGATAGATAGATAGATAGATAGATAGATATTGTTCAAAACAAATGCAGAGGATTTCTGGTATGAGGTGTTATCTTTATTTACATGTTGACTATTGTCCTTATCTGTTGTTGTTATCATATGGCCTTCATCAAGCGTACGTTGAGCCCGGGTAACGTACAGGGAATCGACCCCTTTATTTAATGTATGGAGCTAGACTGCTCTCGTTCCACCTCTCATGTCTGGGGATATCTAGTCTGGTTCTTATTTTATTTATTGCCCTTCCCGTTTCCACTAAGTCCAAGTACACACTGCCCGGCCCAGAGATTGAACTAGCAATTACTATGTCACCAAATTCACGAATCAATGCTTTAATTCACTAGGTTATTATCCCGTGGAACTTTTTCCCACCTTACCAAAGAAAAGATTCAACGAAAGTAGAATGCTAACTCCTCCCCATCTGCTAGAAACTCCAGATATTAATCCAATAGAAAAATTGTGTTCTATCATTATAAATGGTGAAAAAGGAAAACTATATTGAAGCAAAGACTTCTGGGAAACCACTGCAAGTAAAGATAAAACTAAACGAGAAGAAAATGTAACAAAACTCGATTATTTAAAAATTAACGGAAACTACAGGATGCCCAGCAAATTTATTGTTGCTGTTTTATCTTTCAGGAACAACTGACCTTGAATAACCTTGATTAAATTTCTTGAATATTCATGACCTTAAATAATCATCCGATTCTTAACTTAATGACTCTGGTTGGTTCTTTTATGATTGATTAATTGCTGCTCGATCTTGTGACTCGCCATATAAAAGTTATTTGCAGACAACTTTTGTCTTTCGTTCTGCCCTTTTCGTATTACTAAACAACTCACTGATTTTAAGCGTCAAGTTATCGTACTTTTCAAAAGAAGAACATCCGACGTGGGGATTGACGAAATGTGCAGAAATTCTCCCTGCTTTTTTCAGTCACATCAGTCGTCACCGGTAATCAACGGTTGTCTCGCGTCTTTCGGAACTTACCGCCTTTTTTATTGGACACCCTGTAGAAAAACCCGTGGACACCCTGTAGAAAAACCCGTGAACAGTTCACGGTTTTTCATATTTGAATTTTCTGATTAATCTTAATTTTTAAATTAATGATTGAATAAGTTTATGACGAGTTCTACGACAATAAAATATTCGTAAAAATTCCCCTATGGTTAAATATTTGGGATTAACAACTTTAGCAAAATTTTGTAATAATAAGATAATTAATTTAAAAAAAAAAAAATATATATATATATATATATATATATATATATATATATATATATAAGGAATTAATGTATTTATTTTTAATTCGACATGTTTATTACTTCAAACGTTATTATAGTGGACATTTCTTAATTTAAAAACTGAAGGACACATTTTCTTAATTTAGATTTCCCGAATGCGCCGACCTATAAATCGGGTGTATATTTCAAATAAGTGTCCGCTATAATGAATATATATATTTGAAGTAATATATATATATATATATATATATATATATATATATATATATATATCAAATGTGTATGCATATATATATATATATATATATATATATATATATATATATATATATCAAATGTGTATGCATATATATATATATATATATATATGCAATTTTTTTATATATTATACATGCGCGGTACTTATTAGAATGCGCTCAATATCAGTGATAGAGCTAACATATTTAGTTGGATTGGTGTGAGTTTATGACTCTGGGTTTCACGCTATTTGCAATCGTCAAACAAACGTTTGTCTGACGATCGCAACTAGCGTGAAACCCAGGGTCATAAATTCACACCAATCCAACTACATATATATATATATATATATATATATATATATATATATATATATAAAGTAACCAAAAATAGTTTGTCAACTACGCAGTATAGTAGAGTTAGTTGGGCACCGTCTGTGAGAAAAAGAGCACCATGACACAATTGACTCCGCGAGAATTTTGAAAACGGCATGCTGTACTCTTTGGAATTCGCGCCGGAAGCTCCAATACGAACATTTCAGAGTGTTTGGGTGGCAATCTGAGGACAGTGTAGAGGATTCAGAAAGAGTTGGGCGAGTCTAATGGTGATGACGAAAGTGCTTGAAGTGATCACTAGTGATGGCGACGTTATGCTTCCATTCATCTTCCCACAGACCCTCAATATAGAGGCCTACATCAAGTGCCTTGAGAGGTAGTGCTGCCCTGGGTCAAGAGGGTGGCTGCTGGAAGACCCTGTGTCTGGCAACTGGACCCTGCACCATGCCACACAAGCAGGAGAACACAGTCAGACAATTTCTGCGACCACATTACGCCTTACATCTGACCACCTAACTCCTCAGACTACAACCCCCTTGCTTATTATGTGAGGAAGCAGTTGAATAAGGCCAACAAAACTCCTTGTAACACCCAAGATGAATTCAGGACATGGTTTATGGCAACATTCGCCAACTTAAACAAGGAGACCGTCCAGAAGAGTTACAGGAGATTTGTCTGGAGGCCATAGTTGAAGCCAATGGCGATTTTATTGAATAAATTTACTCTTTAGTATTTCAAGATATTTTTTGTGTAATTCTGATAAATGTATCTGTTAAAAAGAGAAACCAGTGTTATTTTCAATTTTGCTTAATTTACACGACATTTTATCCATCGCAGCATGTGTGTGTGTGTGTTTTGTGTGTGTGTGTGTGTTTTGTGTGTGTGTGTGTTTTGTGTGTGTGTGTGTGTACATATAGTGAATGTGTTGTGATGTGGAAAAGTATGTAATTCATGTATGACAGATGCTATCATGCAAAGAATATTTTTAAAATAAAGTTGGTAATAATCAACCAATATTGATAAACTTTTTGGGATATACCAATTTTATTGTGAAAACACTAACGTATATAACGTATAATAAAACCTGACAACGAATAATGACGACCCATTTTTAAAAATCTGACTAAATGATCAAAACTCCTTTCAGTATCTCCTGGTATATGAACGTGAAAACTAGTCATTTGTTTATATAACTTGTGGAAACAACTAAACTTACCGTTTATCTTTTCTGTAGATAAAATGACCAACACGCAATTGTTGAAATTGCGGTCGAGTGTGGTGAGCAGCAACTCCATCACTCCACGTCAAGTGATTGAGGCACCGAATGGTGGCTGGGGTTGGATTGTTTGCTTCGGCGTTTTTGGCATAAATTTCATTATTAATGGAATGATGATGTCCTTCGGTATTCTCCTGGTCTCGTTGTTGAATTTCTTTGAAGACACTCGCGCCAAAACAGCATGGATTGGTTCTGTCGGAGATGGAATGTTACTCATCGCAGGTAAATATCTGTTGTTATCATTTATGGCAAGATAATTATTCTTTTCGGATATAAATCAGATAAGGGAAGACTAAGAACAACAAAAAACATCAACTATGAACACCCCTACAATGTATTGACTTTGTTTGGACAAAAAAAAACAACATTCCTTTAACTCTAGATACATGCATAAAAAGAAAATCATACATTCAGTTAAAATAAAAATAAAATTATCATTGATAATGACTAAAAGAATAGCCGAAAGCGCTCGGACATAGAGAAGATTCGGATAATTTCTACATACTTTATGTCCAGAAAAGAACACAAGAAAAATAAAAAATAAAAACTTAACCGCAGCAGTACCTCGTCAGTCGTTTTTAATGAAACTTGTATAAATGAGGGATTACTAACCAAATACACAATTATATATATATATATATATATATATATATATATATATATATATATATATATAATGTATATTGAGGCTGCAACGTTTCTTTTTAAACATCTTTCATTAAATATGGCAGACAAGGAAGATTTAATTAATTTTTTATTCAGTTTTTCCAGCATCCTTGCGTTTTTTCAGTTTTGTAGGAGTAAGGGAGTACAGAAATATTCCATAATTTTCATTGACTCAAGCGCTTTTGGACATTTCTTTAGCTATTTTCAAAAAGGTTTATATATATATATATATATATATATATATATATATATATATATATATATATATATATATATATATATATATATTGCAAAATCTTCAGCGTCAGAAGAATACCTGAACGATTAGATTTATGATCGGTTTGATATTAAATTAAAAATTCTAGATGACACTTCAAGGCTATCGTCTGCAATATACACACACAGAAGACCGAACAACACTTCAGTCAAAAGGTTATGTTAAAATTGAATCTCGAGATATCCGATTCAGTTCCATACCCTGATATCATTATTATCATCAGGTCGAGCAAGTTCGGCATTCCATGATACGCTGCTTCCATCTATTCCTGTTGTTCATTGCATTTGGAGGCTCAAGTCTGCATCCCGTGTCTTCAATCAAATGGTCAATATACATGTTTGGTCGACCTTGTGTTCTTTTTCCATTGGATGGTATCCAGAGTAGAATTCTCCAGCTAGTTTCTTCTTTACTATGCCAACAGTAACCAGTAAATCCTATTGGCGTATTGATGGGAGGTATGTTACCACAGAGCTCTTTCTTTGTTCGGTGATCTCTCCAGGATTTGTTTAGTGCCACTTGAAGCATTCGTGTCTAAGGACCATCTAACCTCTTTTCCATGGAATTATGACTCTTCTTTAAATTCGACTTTTCTTTTTATATATTAAACAATTTTGCAGGTCCTGTTGTCAGCCTGTTATTGAGATATTTGTCCCACCGTGAAATAATTATTGGTGGTACATTCATCGGAGTAATTGGTTATATTATCAGCATCTGGATGCCTAATGTTGAAGCCCTAATTGTCACTTACGGATTACTAGCAGGTAAGACAACCCTTAAAACACCGTTACAAAGGGAAAATGTTCAGATAATTGTTACATATGGCATATTGGCAGTCTAGGCATTCATTTAAAACGTATTTATATAATCCTTATGATCATTGTCATATATTGCTTGTGTGTATATTAAGTATCTATGTGAAATATATTTATAATAACATTATGTCACATATTACTTGTTGTCGGTTTATATATTCCTTTAAAATAAATTTATAAAAATTATGATAATTTTCACATATGGCTTGTTGTCAGATTAGACATCCCTGTAAGTTTAGACCAGTGTTTTCTCAACTGGGGTTCTCCAGAACACTAAGGTTCCGCAAAAGGTCCCCAAGGGTTCCGCGAGAACAGGTGAGATAAGCTAATGCACTTTTGATTTTTTATTTAATTTCATATACGTAATATTACTAAACACACACAATATATTCTTGGTTATTTTAATATTCTGTTTACATTTATATTATAGGTATATGATATCGGTTACTTATGTTTATTTTTTACGTTTGAGTTTAGAATTTTTGTGTGAATTAAAACTCCCTGATGAAGTATTATAAACGAACAGTATTAATTTTATTTAGCATTACCAAAAGATTTGACAAAGAAGTATTAATTTTCCTTTAAACCAGTTCAGAAATACAAGGTAACCAAAAAAGTTCTGTCCGTTTTTAAAGGAAAAAATGAAAACGCTTCACAGTATGTGTAACTTATATTTAGTCTTCGAAGTAATCGCCATCGGCATCCAGCACCTTCTGCCAACGTGTCTCCAGCTGTTCAATGCCCTTGCGGTAGAACTCAAGAGGGTTGACGCAAAGAAGTCCGTGAGGGCTTTGCGCAAGTCTGCTTCATTGGTGAAGGATTTCCCACGAAGATGATTACCCAGGGAGTGGAAGAGGTGGTAATTGGATGGCGCATGGTCAGGTGAATAAGGTGGATGGCACCCACCCAAGTTGCTGTATGGTATCCCTGACCACTCGCACGACATGCGACCTGGCGTTGTCATGGAGGAAAAGCACACCTTCAGTGATGGCTCCTTCTGGCGCAATGCCTGTTGCAAACGTTTCAATGTCTGCGAGTATAGGTCTCCAGTGACCGTTTGGCCCGTTGGTAGCAGTTCATAATGAACCACTTGACGACCTGTCCACCAGACACAAAGCATAAATTTGCGTGGGTGAATAGGCGGTCTTGCGGTGTGAGGAACAGCATCGTGATGAGACAACCAATGTCTGGAACGCTTGGGAGTTTCGTACAGAACCCACTTTTCATCACTGGTAAGCACTCGATTGACTAAGGATGCGGTACGGTGGCGAGAAAGCAGCGATACGCAAGCTGCCACTCGTTGTCCCTTGTGGACCTCCAGCAGCGTTTGCGGAACCCACTTGCACAGTTTGTACGTCTTACCTAGGCTGTGTAGGTGAAGTCTAACTGTTTCATCGGAAACGTTGAACTGTCTTGCAAGTTCACCACACGTTAGACTACTATCCTCTTCAATGGCCGCCTTCAGGACTCCGCCATTCAAGACCTGTGGTCGTCCACTGCGAGGCTCATCATGGAGAGACAAATCTCCCGACTTGAATTTTCGAAACCAACGCCTTGCAGTACGTTCATCCACAGCACTATCCCCAAACGCTTGACATATGCGGCGACTTGATGCAGCTGCTGATAAGCCCACTTTGAAGTCGTAAAGCAAATAGCCCCGAACGAGATCTCTAGACACTTCCATCCTTCTCATAGATGTCCGGCTTATAACTGATGGCCGGGCACAGTGCGCGTGTTTTTTATAACGTCTGATGTTCCTACTTCCGGCTGTCCGAATTTGAAAACAATTGCTACACGCATTTCATCTATATTTTAACTTCATTCAATGACTAATCAAAAAACGGACAGAACGTTTTTGGTTACCTTGTATATACTATGATATTTACCACGCGAACTGCGATGAAAATAAAATGAGACAGATATGGTATATAATTTTGTTTTCGCGCAGGGGTTCCTTGAGACATGTAATTTATTTTAAGGGTTACGCAAGGGTAAAAAGGTTATGAAACACTGGTTTAGACGTTCCTTTAAAATATTTTTTTAAACTGTCACATATGTTCTGTTGGCAGGTTCAACATCTCTTTAATAGTTATTTATAAAAATGAAAATCTCAATTATGGCCTGTTGGTGGATTAGACTTTCCTTTAACATAATTTTTAATAATTTCTCTCCAAGCAAAGCGATAATGCCAGTAAGACGCAAAGGGTTACGGGGCGGTTACTAGATTGAGAAAACTTTAATGAGGAGAAAGGACAACAAAAGAACAGATTTCAGATGGCGATTAACATTCCATTTAAATTTTTTGAACTTTGTAGGTGGCGGGGAAGCAAGAAACCGGATCAGAGTTCTAGATGTGAGAAATGCAAGAAAATATTAGAATAGAACTTGCGGTTACATCTAGCTATTTCAAGTGTAAAACTATGTGACCTATTTACCAATCTAGTAGTATGCTTAAATTCACGAAGTCGAGGTACCAATGATCAGAGCTCATGTAAACATTTATAGAAAAGACAGAGGGAAGCCACATCATGGCAGAGAGGAAAATGACTGAACTTGAGATGCCAGATTAAGACTGGTAACATTACAGGCTCTTCTTTGGATTTGGTTGACAATCACGATATATATAGCCGGAGCACCAAACTATTGGGTTGGTGCATAATTATCAGGCATTTTTAAACAATATTTATTATGAAAAAAGAAACAGAACAATTCAACAATAACATTTTTAAATGAGTATGATTATCGACACGCATTTTTATAACCTGAAAATAAAATAATATTTTTATTTAAAAAAAAGTAAACAAAACAGTAATTTTTTAACAAATAACTCGCCGACAAAAACGCCTGATAATTATGCACCATCCCAATAGATATAGCAGCAATATTTAATGCATGAACAAATTGTAAATTTATAAATATGCAAGATGGATTCTGACGAGGAAAATTGTCTGGCACGACATAGTGAACCAACCTTTTTAAACCTGGAAATTGATTCCATATAATCACTTCACTTCATGTCAGTAGAAAACGCGAGACCAAGAAAGCGCAATGAGTTGCTCTCCTGGAGGTTGGCATCATCCATGCTGATCGAGGTCATAGTTCACTATGTTGATTAACGGATAGCAGTTCCGTTTTGGAGGCGTTAAAACGTTACATGCCATTTCTTTCCCCAGCTAACAACTGGTTGGAGGTCATTTTCGAGAGCAGCTGACAGTTTTACGTTATTGGATCTATCGGACTTACTATAAAAACGGGAGTAAATAGTTGTGTCATCAGCATAAATACGTAGATGGGAACTAAAAAATATTATAATTCTCAGATATGGCTTCTTGACTGGTTAGATACACCTTTAATGGTAATGGTAATATCAGCTGTTTCCCTATAAGGAAACATTTGGCATTCATTGACCAAGCAGCTAATACTGCTTTCGGTTCGAATTTATAAAATCTTCCTCTTAAAACAATTTTTCAGGATAATAGGTATTTCATGTTCAGTAGTTGTTATCGCCGTTTCCAGTATTGATGGGGGTTTCCTTCCTAACCCTTTTTTTAAGTAGTGTGAAATGTTAACATCTTGAATATGTCATTATTTTCTCTTCGAGTTACATGTACTATACATTTTAGTTATTGCTGCTGTTTGTAGTCCTAAAGTGATGTGGTTTTTATTATTTGGTACAGTTCTTTGTTTATGAATCTGTAGCGCCAGTCCACAATGTTCAGAGTAGGGGGATCTTTGCAAAGACCGTTAGGTTTCACTAGCTCAAAGCATTTTTTAAACATTGATTTAAAAAAGCGGTTGTATACCAGCGACTGAACTGGTTTATCGTCATGCATGACATTCATATGAAAGTCTCGATCTGATGAGGTAATTTAAGAACATGATTCGAGATTTCAGGTTAATGTTTTGGTTTTGTAGCAGTTTACGGTGAAACTACCTCTGGCTCAGCTTATTCTATGTTCAATTTCCTTTTCTCCTATACTAAATTTGTTATAACTGATCTGGTATGTATGTTGCTGATGAAATGACTTTTCACTACAAGCAGACTGCGTTGACTGGTTCAAGTACCAAATTTCATAGAAGGAATGCCGTCTCCGACATAGTCGGTTCTGACAAAAAAAACGTGGACAAAAGACAAATACGCAGATCTCACAAGCTGTTGACAATATTCTCTAAATAAGTTGTTTTATAAAAACGGGGTTTTGTTTCGGATTAGAATTCACCCAAAGAATCTACGTGACAGTGTTGTTTTTGGTTTCGATGCCTGCACTGAATGATACATTTCGTTGTACTTGTAAAATATCGAAAACTGTATTGATCTGTATTTTCTTTTTTTACGTTTAATTTTTAATACCATCTCCCTTAAGCGGACATGGCTCCCCACAGTTTTAATATCAATGAATTGTCATGAGATCTTGGGAAATATCCATCGTTATGAATTCATAGCTGTTTTTTCTCACTGACTGGCCACCGCCAAATGCTAGTGACCTCAGTGAGCTATTTAACAGTTACAGGGAGAAGAGATGGATTCATACCCTTTGAAAAGGGTATGAATCTATCCCTTTGGAAAGGGTATGAACCCATCCCTTTAAAAAGGGTATGAATCCATCCACGTGAAAGACAAATCTGGGTTTTTGAACTCCGCTAACTCCTCAGCGAATATTATAAGGATATAACAATTTTTTCTATTCCATAAATGATATTTTTAAAATATTTCCCAGTGTCTTATATGCCTTCTAACAATATTAAGCCATGCGAACTATTCTCTTCTTCCACAGGTGCTGGCTACGGCATGGCGTTTATTGCAGCTAATGTAATCATTGGTTTATATTTTACGAGTAAGCGAGCCTTAGCCGTCGGGATTGCGATGAGCGGATCCGGGGTCGGTGTACTTGCTTATTCGTACTTTGCAGAGAATATGCTAAATTATTACGGTTGGCGGAGCACTGTACTTCTTCTGGCTGGGATAGCATTACATTGCGTCATTTTTGGCTCCCTTTCTCGACCTTTGAAATGGAAATTGAAATCTCAAACAAAATCCCTCAGCAACAGCAACAGCAACAGCTCGCAAGAAACAGAAGAATTAAACGGTAAATTTTACTTTGTGATTCATTCATTTCCTTGTTTTTTTTTTTATTATAAAAATGTATCGAGGGCGATTTTGCGCCTT
This sequence comes from Acanthosepion esculentum, assembly GCA_964036315.1. Lineage (NCBI taxonomy): Eukaryota > Metazoa > Mollusca > Cephalopoda > Sepiida > Sepiidae > Acanthosepion > Acanthosepion esculentum. The sequence continues at coordinate 86,828,100 of OZ038485.1, forward strand.
TGTAAGATGCTTTCTTCTTGAACAATACGTTTACCTTGAAAGTATATAATTATTTACAAAATATCTGCTGTTAAAATTGCGTTCAAAATGTATATAGCTGAAACTATAAAATTGCTCACGAAATATTTAGATTTTGGCATTAAATAACCCATAGACGTCGATATACCGCTAAAAGAACAACCGAACCAAACGAAGTTCGTCAGTTATGATACCGCGGACTGTTTCGATTGCGCAGAAAATTGTGGCATACAATACATATTATTATTATTACTATTATTAATATTACTATGAATATTATATTCAGTGGGTTCATGTGTTCGAGGAGACATCCCGATTCTTTAAATAGTGTACTTGAAGTCTACCAGCTTGAGTAATCGAAAAAATTTAATAAATTAAATGTACCTTTCGATGAGGATCGAACCCGGGTCTCATTTATATTCGATAAACTGCCTTAACGCCAGTTGACTACTTAGCCACAAAAGATTTGCCCTACTTAAGAAATGCACTTTTCGAAGTCTATAATTCCTGACAGGTTTTCGTAACTTAAACGTAAAGTCATTTCTCAGCAATTAATAGAATTTTAACCGACATTTTTTCTTATTACTATACATGTTATATCCTATGAGGTACACGTGAATGAGCAAACATTCACGTTTAAAGAGTGTAACTGACGCCTTGCGGCCTCTGTAATAAAAAGACTTATTGATGAAAATATCTTGCTCGTTCACAAGAAAAACACAATTGAAACTTAACTTTATTTTCGATTAAACACGTACTACGGGTGGATTTCTGTCCAAATACACACAAATCTACACATTCACATATATATAAACATATACGAGGTGTATCAAAAATACATTTACAAATTGGTGGGGGGGCGTGTTCCTGACATCAAAAGAAGATAAAAAGTCCATAGAAACATATGTCCAAAAGGGCATCGTTGTTCCTCAACACAGCAACTCAACAATTGTCCAAAATGTCCTCCGCTTGCTTCTACAAACGCATGCACCCGTTGGATCATTGACTAACGGACCCTTTCAAATACTCCCACACGGTGTCGAACGGTTCCGCGGGTACCCATGACACGTTAATGAAGCGTCTCTGCATCGTTAATGTCTGCTGCATAAACTAATTGTTTTGGGTGGCCCGACAGATAAAAATCCAAATGTCGTGGATACGTGCAGGCCATGGAACCGGTCTTTCTCTAACTATCCATCTTTTATGATAGATGTCAGCCAGTGCATCGAGAACAATGTGACTAAGATGTGCTGGAGCCCCATCATGCAGGAACCACATGTGTCTTCGTATTAGCAGCTCTGGAAGTGTGTTCGAAATAAAGTGCCTGTAGACAGCTCCTGTAAGACATGCTGGAAGAACATATGGACCTACCAGACAGTCACCTAAAATTCCAACCCATTAATCGCAAACTGATGCTGGTGTCTAGCCTGTATTGTACCATGGATATTCCGATCTGCCCACAAATGTTAGTTGTGTAAATTTGTTATGCTATCTCTTCCAAATATTGCCTCATCCGTAAACAAGACTGAAGAGACAAAGAACAGATCGGCAGTTTGTGCAATAAACTATCAGCAAAAGTTATCCCGTGGTGAGTGATCAGAGGGCGAAAGACACTGCACACGTTGCAAATGATACGGATACAGGAGCTACTCTTGACTACTATGAAATGTACGACATTATAAGGCCACTTGACGTTTGTTGATACCTGGATCGTCTCCGGCTACCTGTAGAATGTGTTCGTCGTGTAATGTGGTCTTCCTCAACCAATAGTATGTGGTTCCATGGGTACTGTCTCAGCAACGCGACGATAAATAATAGCAAAGGTTGGATGACTCGGCTGCATTCTGTCTGGAAACGCAATCTGATACAACCGTCCCCCACGCGTCCATTACCATTCGTGTGGTCGTATGTAAAAGTCGTATCTGCATGTTCATCATATGAATATCCTGCCATTATTAAAGGGAATATTTCTCAGTTAAGTCACTACTACACACGTTAAACGGTGGAGACAGACAAGCAACAAATGTACACGAATGACAAATGTAACCTCGTCTATATAGCAACACAACACCACCTACCGTAAACTTTCTTTAAACTTAACTCAAAAACGAAGAATTTGCGGACATATGCTTATATGAACTTTTGTCCTCGTTTTTCATGTGTGGAACACGACCCAAAAGTTTGTAAAATTATTTTTGCTACACCCTGTATATATATATATATATATATATATATATATATATATATATATATATATATATATATACACGTGTACTGATAGATAGATAGATAGATAGATAGATAGATAGATAGATAGATAGATAGATAGATAGATAGATAGACATCGGTTCTTTTTAATCAAACAAGTTTGATTTAAAAGAAACTATTTTTCCAATTTTCGGATAATGTGTTCAGTATTGTGCACGAAATTTTGAATAAACTGTCCGAAGTTCATATTTTGTTATTTTTAGCTGCCATTATCAAGAACCGATGTGGTGTCCGTGTGGTAGTTAGAATTTCTTTGTCTGCATTCTGGTATTTCTCGGGAAGCTAGATGTTTGAAATGATCTCTCTCTCTCTCACTCTCTCTCTCTCTCTGTCTCTCTCTCACCCTCTCTCACCCTCTCTCTCTCTCTCTCCATATATATATATATATATATATATATATATATATATCGACACTTTACATTTTATATATGTGAGTTATTGCATAATATTTCTTACGAAAAATTTTCTTTCTGAATACATAGATCCAATGTTTGTTTTTTTGTTTTTTTTTGTTTTTTGTAGATGATAAAAGTATAACAACAATTGCAACTACGGACTCCATTTACACAGATTTGATGAATACATTGCAAGTGCCCAACCACATAAAAAGTGCTGGTAACCTGTCTCCCGCGCGCTATCACAAAACGATTAATAATGCCACTTCTAAAGTCGTATGGGGTCACACAGTCGATTTTGAATCCAACACAGCCCTCACGCTATCTTTCAATACGTTGGCGCAAAAGAATACAAAGCACAAAACTCTCAGTAAGCCGCTCCTATCTCATAACCTTAAGAAGCACAAGAACAACCATAGCCTTCTGCACATCTTCAACGAGTCCCGATCTAATATCAGATGTATTTCCATGGAGACTATTGGCGGATTGTACAACAGCTATTCATTGACCGTAAATTTCGGAGGTTCTGAGGGTTCAGAAAACTCAGACGATGTCTCCATCTTCAGCGATGTTGTGATGGTTTTACTTCTTATCGCAATGACACTTTGTTCAGGTAAATACATAAAGCTTTATGTTAGTAGATTGTTACATGTATTCATTCGTTTTTTTCTGATCTTCTATGAATGATGTCGAAAAATAATATTTCGTGGCATTTTTTGCTTCTTAATAACTCTGAGAAAGTATTGTTTAACATTATTAAAATTTTATTTCAGATTAGATATTCCTTTGATTTTAATTGTTAAGTAGACAAAAATGAACATGTTCAACAACTTTTGTTTGCTTTTAATCAGGGTCACAAAGCTACCAAGGCTGCTCGAGAATTTTGTGATGTGTACGGAGATGACTTCATTACCAACAGAATGATATAAAATGCTTCAAAACCATCAAACAGTCAATGCTAAATGAACAAGCTCAAAGACCTGACCAGCGATACAGTGTGATTATTCAACATGATAACTCACAGACTATCTGCATTCTAGCTGACATGTTCATTTTGTTGCGAACCAATTTCAAGCACTGAGTAAAGAAGAACCATGGCAGATCACTAGGGAATTGGCTCTAAAGATGACAAGCTTTCATGTTACAGTCACTCGTCATCTTCAATCAATGGGTAAGGTCCAGAAACACTGCACATGGATGCCACATGCATTGACCAAAAGAAACAAACTCCAGCACTCCTCCTTTGCCACCAGTTTACTCACTCAACACCAGGCTACTTGTGGATACAAAGAAAGATTCCTTTACCATATTATCACTTAGGATGAAAAATAGTGTCTTTAAATGGATATGAATCAGAGAAAAGAATGGATGAATCCTGACAAGCAGGTAACACCCTGAACCAAGCCAGAACTGCATCCATGCAAGTGAATGATCTGCATGTGGTGAGATTGGCAAGGACTAATTTACTATGAAATACTTGAAAACAACTAAATAGTCAATGTTAAACTGTATGTTAAACAAATGAACAAGCTCAAAGAGGCAATCAACTGAAAAGACCTGACTGGCGATACAGTGTGATTATTCAACATGATAATGCTTGTCCCCATGTTGCCAATATGACCAGACGTGCAATTAATGAGTTTGGATGGGAAGTTCTGCAACACCTGCCATATTCTCCTGATTTAGTTCCTTCGGAATATAACCTTTTTTGGTCATTTTCTAAAAACTTGAAGGATGTGGAGCTTAAAGTATGGCTTGATGAATTTTTCAAGTCAAAACCTAGTGTTTTCTATCACTGAGTTAGTGGATCATTGGCAGGAAATTGTAAACAATGAAGGGAAATACATTGTTAAATGATTTATCAGAACTTAATAAATAAAAAGTATGAAAATAAATTATAAAAAAAATGAACGGATTTATGTAACAACCTAATGTTTTATGATCTAACTACCTTTGTTTGCGCAGGATCAAGCACTTTCATACAACTTCCGCAAGAAATATTAGGCTACCGTTTTTCAATAGGTGATCTTTTAAACACGTGATTACTTTTCATACGTGACTAAAATTCCAGCCATAGTTTACTTGAAGTCTACCAGCCTGAGTAATCGAAAAGAATTCACGACATACCATAGTTCTCCACATTTTATCTGTTGTAGCTCTTATCAATGTTTGTTGTTGTTATTTTTTTTGTTTTTTGTTGTTGTTTTGTTTTTACCATCTCTCCCACTTCCTGTTCTGCTATCCATTTACACAAGCTTATTGGGTTGGTTACACGCAGTTTCCCGATGCCTATCTTGCCCTCAATAGGTCCTGTGAATATCAAATTCTCGAAGCTTGCTTTCATCTTTAATTCTTTTTCTAATCATTTCACCCCAAACAAAACGGGAATGCCACTAGTACGCAGGAGATTACAGAGAGTGAAAGTGAAAGAGAAGACTGAAAATAGGAAGGATTCAAGAAAGGACAGAAAATGAACAGGATTCAAGAAAGGACAGAAAATGAACAGGATTCAAGAAATCAGAAGATCACGATTGATGTTTCATTTAAATTTTTGAAGAGTGTAGCTATCAGGGAAGCAAGTTATCGGAAAGGAGAAAAGAAACTGTTGGGGCAAAAGTGGCGGTTTCATTTAGTTATTTCAGCAGTAAACTAGTGGGACCTAGATGACAATCTACAATCACGCTTAAATTCATGTAGTCGAGGCACAAGGAGAAAAGGTCGTCACCGCAGTTGCCATGAAAATATTTGTAGAAAAGACAGAGGGAAGCCATGTCATGCCATGTGAGAAAGTGACTGAACTGTAGATGTCTGGTCAGAATCTATTGTATTGCAGATCTTTCTTTGGGTTTTGTCAAGAATCTCTAGATGCACAGCAGGAGTACCAGACCAGATATGGCAGCGGTATTCAATGCACGGAGAAATGGCAGATTTGTAAATGTGCAAAACGAGAAATATTTTCTAGCACAACACTGTGACACAACTTTCTTTACAGTAGATACCGCTGGTAATTCGATGAAGTTGCTCTACTTCGTCAGAGAAAACGTGAAGCCAAGAAGGCGCAGGGTGTTGCTCTCGTGGAGTCTCGCGTCAGCCTTCCTGGTAGCTGACAGAAAAGATTCTCTATGGCGGTTAAGTGAAAACAGTTTTGTCGGGAAAATGTCAATTGTCACTTTCTGCTTCTAAGTTTCCTTTTGATTGACATTTTCCTTAGAACTTCCTTGTTGCCCACAGAATATTCGCAGTACCAAGCGACGCAGATACCTGAAGCGATGAGATACTCGCCATTATTCCAATTTTCTTGAAGAGAAAAAGCCCAAGATACGAGTTACAATTTGGAGATGTAAACATCAATCAGGTGCAGCAGTTTAAATGTCTGGGAGATATTTTAACAGAGGATGGAAAATGCGATGGAAAATGCGAGACCTAGATTCCAACGTACCAAGTTGCTGAGAATCGGAAAAAATCGTTAAAAACAAAGTAAAGAGTGCTGAATAGGTATGTAATCTTCTTGTATGGCAGAAAATGCTGGATAACCTCCATACGGATGATCAGAAAACTACATGCAGCAGAAATGTGGTTCTACAGAAGGATACTGAGAATTCCATAGACGTAGCGAGTAAGCAACAAGGAAGTCTTAATAAAAATTGCAACAGAAAGAAAACTTATACTCAGAATCAGAAAAAGGCAGCTGAAGTGTATTGGGCATATAGCGAGCAAGGAGGGTGTGATGGTAATTTACCCACGCACGCATGGACTCTCCCTGCTATAAATAGGAGCAGGTACTGCTTTTGCAGATGGAAGTTTCCAGAAGTCAGCTCTGACAGTTGGACCGAACATTCTTGCTGTAACACTCTCGTTTGCATATGTTCGTATTACTGTTTCTGTTAATATATTTGTTTAACTCAATTCCTCTCTTTGTGTCTTTATTTCTGTCTCTAACAAGGCCACAACAGAGGGATTGTAAAATGTAATCTCTGCATCGCATATTGAGGGCAAGAGAGATAGAGAAAGAGCATCTTACCTGACGAGTTTATGTAAATGGATGACGAAACAGGGGGCAGAAATCTTAGTAAAATTAGAAAATTGCTTTCGTCAATCAATGCCACGAGTCATTTGTTTTAATGACCTTGGTGTCCCCTCAAACTGTCCATGAATTATTATTATTATTATTATTATTATCATTATTATTATTATTATTATTATTATTTCCTTTGATTTCTATTGTGTATACATTTCCTTCCGGGTCCTAACCAGAAACTTAAGGTCAGAAATAGCTTCATGACATTTTCCACTGATCATATTTGTAAAAAAAATTTAAACCTAAGATCACACTCATTTTATATAGATAAAGCTTTTCGTAATGTTTGAGCTGTACTTATGCGTATAACTGTTTGTATTTCTTTAAGGCATGGGCTGCCAGGAATCTCTTCAATAAGTCTATCGAATCTTTTTTCCAATCAGTTCGAGGACTCTAAGTACAACTCAAATTAGTGATATCCTCATGTGTCACATTTTTGAGATTTTCACTTCAAGATCCTTGTATTTGATAGTTTTAGATCTTCAAAGATACATTACATATCTGCTGGGACTGCCCTGTTTTTGTGGTCTTTGATCACGAATGTCTGGGCGTTTAGCTTTGATTATTATTATTATTAGCTTTCTGTTCAGTTAATCCGTCAGTTATGTGCCATGCGTGATACACGCTTAGATGATCATGTATCTTTCGATACATGACTGACGAGGCAGATTTTTCCCGCGGTAGGTTGCCATTTCTTTCAGTGGTAGACCAGTTGCCATCCAAGGCTATAGAACCCGGTCTGTCCTACTATTTAACCATAGTTACGAGGAGGGAGAGAAGAAGATGTTTCATACCTTTAGGGTATTAGCACGTAAATGAATGTAATTAATTTGACTAGAATTCGAACTTGGCTCTCCAATTCCTCAATCCGAGCCGCTATCCATTACTCCACTAACTGGGTCATTAGGAGCACTTCCACACAGTGCAATTATCTAATCTCGTTGGCTAGCAGGATTTGTTTCTTTTAATATTTATTTATTTTATGTATGGCTTCAATTATTATTATTATTATTATTATTATTATTATTATTATTATTATTATTATTAAGCACAACAACAAAGTGAAACTGAGGTACAAATATACGAAGCATAATATACTCATCATGACACCCAGTCTTTTAAGTGTAAATTAGATTCATGCATCACAGACCAATGGGCGTGATATGGTGACAGGTTTTTAACAAAAGACATTCTTTCTAGATACATCATAAGTCGTAATTCTTTTCACTGAACTAAATGCGGGATCGTTTTTTTTTTTTTACAATTGCAGCCCAAGGAGCAGTATTGGCCCATCTGCCTAGCTACGCCTTGTCCGTCGGCATCAGCAGTGAAAACACTGCATTTATCCTCTCTTTAGTTGGCATCATGACCACCGTTGGACAGCTTCTCATTGGCTTTCTCATCGACATCCTTCACGTGACTAGTATTTATGCTTACACGTGCGCCTTGTTAGGTGCAACCATCATGACCTGCATAATTCCTTGGCTCGACTCTGTGATATTACTTGCTGTCTGCAGTGCTGCCTTCGGGCTCTGCATGGGTGAATATCTTTATTATTATTATTATTATTATTAGTGTTTTTGTTGTTGCTGCTTCTGTTGTTGTTTTTATCATTGTTATTATTAACACTTAAGAGAATAGCGCGATTTAAGAAAAGAAAATCACAGTGGAACCTGCTCCCGAGATGATGCTTCCTCGATCACAACAATCTTAAGCTGTTCAAGTCTAGAGTTAACTGTTATCTTCCCCACATATCCCCATAAAATGGGCCTCTTACCTCTTACACTGTAAGACTCTACCTCGAGTTGTTATTGCGCCTTGTAAGATTATTCTCTTGTGAAGTTGAATAATGATTGAACGTTTTCCTCAGAATGTGATTATACAATTTTTTTATTTCAGATAAAGATGGATTTCCAAATAATTTTATTATTATTATTATTATTATTATTATTATTATTATTCCACGTGTGTGTGTGTGTGTGTGTGTGTGTGTGTGTGTGTGTGTGTGTGTGTGTGTGTGTGTGTGTGTGTGTGTGTGTGTTTTATTGAATGTGATGGTCAAGAGAAATATTATAAGTTTTTTTTATTTAGTTTTTCTAATGATGGTTCATGAACTGGCCGAAAACGCTTGGACAATAATCATTACGGATAATTCCTGCCCTCTCGCAGACGCCTCCCCAAAAGGAAAACTGTAAGAACATTAGAAAAAAAAAACTTAATCAAAAGAAATGTATCAAATTTTCCTTCTCTCTCACATTCAGACAAGCATGTATAAGAGAAAGGTTGCTGCCCATATTGAAATATATTTAATATTTCTTCCCACATTATATTTTCTTGATATACGTGTTTGAATAGACATTCCTTAAAAAAACTGTAAATTTATGTTTACCGTCCCGTGCATTCGAGAGTCTTAATAAAGGTAGTTTACTTTCCGGTAGGATTCAAAACTGTGTCCCTCTTATTGGGAAACTACTGTCAGGCTCGGTGTGCTCGAGACTGCGCAACCACGGCAAGTTTTCACCATCAACCAATGTTCTATTCCAACAATGTTGATGTAGACAATGCTGAGGAAGGTGGTAGAAATCTGAGATGATTTGCTACCATTCGATACCCATTGACAGCCAGCAGACATATTGTGTGTGTGTGTGTGTGTGTGTGTGTGTGTGTGTGTGTGTGTGTGTGTGTGTGTGTGTGTGTGTGTGTGTGTGTGTGGACATTTGAATATAATTATTATTATGCTATTATAATTGTGCCGGTTCCTTCCTTCATTAGTTAGCGCGAACGTTACGTCCTGGCAATACATAAAAAATAATGGACTATTCCGCATTTTGACTGCGTACAGAAAGGGGAAGAGACACTAATTGGTTTCAATGAGAAGATAAAAGAAATAAGGAAATAAGGAAAGGAAGATAGAAATGTTTAACGGCTGTCTCAGTAAAATGGAAAAAGTTGTTCAATATTTTCATTTCTACCCACTTCTTAAAATAACAACCAGTATTCATATTTATGATTGTTATTGCAATATTTTGTTAAAGTTGTTAAGCTCAAATATTTAAACACGATAGGGAATTTCTACGGATATTTTATAGCAGTCGAACTCGCCATGAGCTTATTCAATCATCAGCTTAAGAGTTAAGAATTGAGATTCCTCAGAAAGTTTAAATTAGAAAACCGTGAAACTTTTACGGGCCTTCCCAATTATTATTATTATTATTATTGAATTTTGTGCTGTGATGGTTTCAAATTCCGGAAATAATTTTAAGCGACTCTCTGTCAAGACCTCAGACAGCAAGCACTTTCTGCAAGATGTTTACTGTGCTTAAGATAAAGTTGTTGTGCTGGGTGAGATTCTGATGCTATCTTGTATCTCTAGAGATTCTTTGGAATCAATCCAAGTGCTCGAAGGACAACTGCTACAACCTTGGAATATCCCGTTCACAGTCTCTCAACATCTAACCTCAACTCTGTGTAGTTAACAACCTTTTTTTTAACTTAGCCCGCAATGTAGTAATCTCCAGAACATATCAACAGACGCTCCTGGAAACGTTTGATGATCAATGCCATGTGTGTTCTGGTGTGTTCAGTAATTCTGTCAGTCTGAATTGAGAAATCTCATAGGAGTTTCACATGCTCATTTTCCAACCCTTTCTTAGGCTTATGTTTGTATCACTTGTCAAAAATAGAGATTTAAATACACTTTATCATGGAACCACTTGTATTCTCTCTCTCTCTCTCTCTGTAAGCATTTTCGCAGGCATTTGTGATGTGCCTCATTGTCTCCATTTTCTCTCCACACAGCCTATATTTATCCGATTCGAAAACCTGGTAACTGCTTTTAACAGAATTTGTATTTAGAGCTTGTTCTTGCGCAGCTACTATCAGGCTCACAATTTCTCTTTTCATCATTATTATTATGATTAGATATTTCGTCTGGGTGATGATAATCATATCTCAGCTCCTACCCGCAGCTCTTTCTCCAGCACATGAACTGCTCCAAGCAGCGCTGCCACGTACACATTCTCAATAATATCAGCTAACCCCAAGATGTCTTGCGGGGCATAAGGATTACCAGAAATAGTCCTGAGTGCACCAATCATAGAAAGGGATAATTTGAGTTTCTGCTTCGTACATTTCTCATATTTGCCATGCCTGACATTCGCCTGTCTGTGGTACCTTGGCAAGACACCTTCACGGTGTCTTGCCAAGGTACTGCAACGTCTGTCAACCGCAATCTCTATCAGGATCTGTGCATGACTGCTCCCTGTGCGCAAATGTTATATCAGGGCGATTGCTTTCCAAGCGCTTGTCAGTCAAAATGTTCGTATCCCGCATGAGCTTCACTAGTTTATGTTCGATGACTGATAGTGTTACCACTTTTCTGTGCACTCGAATTATTTACTCATTCAGTTTTCACGCCAGAAGTAACTGAGGACTTTCACTAGAGATCAAGTGGCAGCAAGTCTAAATACTCCAGCAATCTAATCGATATTCTTGCTGATTAGTTAATGCTGTCGTTTGGTTGGTTTCAATTCTTCCTTAGATTTCCAATTATCATTATTAATAATACTGCGCCTTCTTGGTCTCACGATTTCAACTTACTTGAAGTGGAGCGATTACATCGAATCAATAGTTGCATCTACTGCAAGGAATGTTAGGTCACTGTGTCGTGCCATAAATTTTTTATCATCAGAGTCCATCTTGCATACTTACAAATCTACCATTACTGCTGCCATGTCTGGTCTGGTCCTTCGGCTATTCATCTGGAGATTCTTAACAAAATCCACAGAAGGATCTACAATGCAATCGATTCTGACCTGACATCTCGACTTCAGTTACTTTCTCACCGACGTGACGTGGCTTCCCTCTGTCCTTTCTACAAATATTTTCATGGCAACTGCTCTGGTACCCCAACTACACGAATTTAAGCGTGCTACTAGATTAGCATCTAGGTTTCACCAGTTTACTGTTGAAAAAGGCTAAATGCAACCGCCACTTCCACGCCAACAGTTTCTTTTCTCGCACATCCCGCCTGTGGAACTCCCTTCGGTTTACTTCCTCCCCTGATAACTACAATCTTCAAAAATTTAAATGCAACGTCAATCACCATCTTCTGTCTTCTTGAATCTCGTTCGACTTCTGTCCTTTCCTCAATCCTCCTTATTCTCAGTCTTCTTTCACTTTTACTCTCTGTAATCTCCTGCGTACTCGTGGCATTATCAACTTATTTGGGGTGAAATGATTTTTAAAATTTCATGTGTTCATATGTCCACACAAGATGTCTTTTAGGTGTCGCTGGGTATCGAATAAAATCATATTCAAATCAATTAATTACTTAAATTATATATATATATATATATATATATATATATATATATATATATATATATATATATAGGATGAATACAAATATAAGATATAAGATATTGAGTGTCCCGTATGATTACAAAAATGTTCGTCTACAAAATTCTAAAGTCAGGGTGCTGAACATCAATTATCCATATATATATATATATATATATATATATATATATATATATATATATATATATTAAATTTCAGGGGCGACTGGGCTCTCTAACCTTGAATTGTAACCTAAAAAACAAATCTGAATTCAAAATCCGGGAGAAGGCAACAGGAAACCACTCAACTGTCTTTATCAAAATGTAACGTCAGTTCACAGATAGTAAAGAGAAATCGTTCTGTGGAGAGCCATGATTACTTACGTCCTGAAAAGACATAGCATGAAAAAAATTCCATCGTCAACAGTGTTCCACAGAATCCTAGGGTTTCGCAAGAGGTCACTAAGTGTTCCGCGAGAAACAGTGATAATTAGATTAATGAATTTGAGTAATTTTTTTTAAATTTTATATTGTTGGAAAATAGTTGGTTATTATAATAAATTAAAATGATAATGTTTATTTATGTTTTTTCCTTGTGTATGTTTATAGATTGTTTTGTGAATGAAAATGCTATGGGGTCTCATAAGCGAGCAATATGATTATTTTTTTATTTTGTTTTTGGTTCTTTTTGCATTGCCAATAAATTTAACAAAAAATAAGATCTTTTCTTTAAACCATTTTTCCGAAAAAATATATTATGTTTACCACAAGGTAGGGTGAAAAATATAAACGAGATACATATTAATAATGTTATATAATGATTTTTATGCAGGGATCACCTGAAACATGAAAACTATTTCAAGGGTCCCAAACGTTGGGAATCTTTAATTTTTTTTTTTAAGTGGTTCTTATAGTAAATTACCTCTCTCTCTCTCTCTCTAAAATAAATAAATCCTAATGAGCCAGGTACTACCTACCTAGGTTTCACCACATGGGATCATCAGTTCCACCCTGATGATCCTATGTGGTGAAACCTAGGTAGAATTAAATTAGAATTAAACTGATTTACATTCTCTCTCTCTCTCTCTCTCCATATATATATATATGTGTGTGTGTGTGTGTGTGTGTGTGTGTGTGTGTGTTTGTGTGTGTGTCTGAAATCAATCATTGTCAGTTTTTATTCATTAACACCGAAATTGAAAAAAAAAAAACAAATAAAATTTCTATACGTGGCCTTTAATTAAAAATGTTCTTTTTTAATTCTATAACCATTTTTGTTTATAAATCTGACTCTTCAGATAAACATCTGATCGACAGTCAATATAAAATAAACGAATTAGGTTTTTAAATGATTACTGCTCAAAATTTCTTTGGCCAAATCCGGTCGTCAGTAGCAGCTGGAAAAATGCATCTCTTATGTCTGTAGATATTTGTTAAGTAAATATCGACATACTTCACTCTAAGACTAACGTTTTAACCATCGCTCAAGAGAGGTCGGACAATCTAACCATATAGCCTCGCTTAGCTTAGTCTGGCACAAGGCCGCAACCCGTGGACACTCTGAGATGATCGGACTGCCGAGAAATGACCTGTGAGAATAATATGCTAGTTATTGCTTTATGGCAGGCGCTACTTGAAAATATTTACAAAGTTTGTTTTTTTTTTACATGATTTAAATTCGGATTAATGCTCTCATTTTTATTGTCATTATCACGACATTTTTATTTTCTAGTTTTCTTCAAGTGTCAGTCAATTCGGGTAACCTTCGAGGAATTTTGAACTGAAAACCTTTATTCAATCTACGAGGTATCTTGTTCTCTGCCCATATCATGGAATGTCTCGTCTTGTTCTTATTTAGTACAGCTCAGCTATTACCCGCTCTGTTTCCACTAAGTCGGAGACTATACTACCTGACCCAGGGTTTGAACTCATAATTACTTTATTACCAAATTCACGAACCAACGCCTCGTGGGTAAAAGTTGTTCGTAAATTTGGTTGCATAGTAATTGGTGTCCAATTTTCTGAGTCGATAAGATTTTCGGCTGCTAGAGCAAGTAGTGTTGTATCGGAAAATAAATGAGTTCTCGCGAGATTTAAAATTCTACTTTTTTTGTTTTTTGTAATACGAATTTGATTAAACAAAATAAAACAATAATAAAAACTAATAATAAAATAATAATAGTGAAATACATCTAATACATCTATATATTTTTTAAATAATAACGCTAAAAGTATACTTTTACTATCTTTGTATTTGGGTAATTCAAACTAACTAGTTTTTTTATAGACACCAAGAAGCTGTAGTGAGAAAAATGGTAAAAGTAATCCAAATTAACTACATATAGTGATAAAAACACTTCGTCACACAAAATTCAAACACAAACGGCTATTGCAGTATAATAAAATTATGATGTAGTGAAATTGCTGTGCTGCAATTTTAAGATGGCGTATCGAATCGGAAAGGCGACATAGCAAAGTAATATTTATTATTCACATAGAATTTCTTTTTCTATTGACTATGATATTGATTCCAAGTGCAATTTATTCCAGGTTGGACAATTTCTCTTCGGACCATTTTACTCGCTGATCTTGTCGGAGTTGAGAATCTTACCCGGGTATTCGGCGTAGTAGCACTTTTTCAAGGCACGGGCCTTGTAGCAACTCCACCACTGGCAGGTCAGTATATTTCAATTCCCAATAGTAATTGATTGATTCATATATATGTCAGTTATACCATATCTTTCACTCTCCGTCAGTTAATATTTGTCTCAAACACTTTATACCATTCACGCTATCTCTCGGAGTTCACATCTGACTCAAACACTTCATAACATTCACGCTTAGTTCGTATCTGTCTCTCTCATTTCATATCCTTCACCCAGGCTCAGTCGGTCCATATCTGTGTCACTCACTTCGGACGCATCTAGACATTTGATAGGTAGATGCGAAAGTTCGTAACGTCATATTTTGCATAATGTTAGTGTTATATACCGTACCTATGAACACTAATGGGTATGTCCGAATCCTCGTAAATACGCTGGACCCTATTGTAAGTGAGGGTAATATGCTGTCTAAGTAGTCCACCCCGTAATCGAATGATCAAAAACGTTTTCTCTGTGTTTGATGATATTCAATAGGAATTCATTATTTCGAATTGCTCCATCCTGAACAAACTGTTACTGCATCAACGCAGCAGTGAGCAATTGGCTCGTTTGAATGACGCAACAAATGGTCATGTAACTGCGAGAGGAAGTTTTTTCTCGCCTTATTCTCCAAACCCTTTACCTGAACACTACTTTTTTCATACTATGTACCACCTTTTTTTCTGATCCAATAATAGTAGTTCCAATAATTTCAAATTGATAGTTTCCTGTCATCATTCTTTTTATCTTAATAATTTAAAAATAAGAAATATTTCTGATATGCGACCACAGTTAAACATATAGATAAAAATCCTAGATTACTCAAGCAGAAAATAGTATTGTATTATGCCGGAATATACATTGCTCTCCAGACCATCAAAGGAATCTATGTGCAATGTTGCCTAAGTTAACTCCTGTCCACCGAATGCAGAAGTACGTAACATCACACCTGCGTCCAGTATTGTAAGAATGCGAACGAAATTGCTAGGCAGATGGATATAAAAAACAATTATTAGTTGAACAGTTTTAGACACATCGCAGACAGAATGTAAAGACAATGTTTCAGTTGGGGACGGGGGTCGACTACCCCAGACGAGAATAACTTGATGAAATCAAGAGTGGACGTAATGTTTAATTTAACGTAATGTTAAATGATGAAAATTCAAGTCTTTTGTTATTTAATCGGCACCACCTAATTCATTAGAATATGACCAATGCTTATCAAATATGTTCGTCATTTTTGGGGACAGTAGGGTAAACTAGAACTGATAAGAATATTTTACTTATATGAACGAATAACGGAGTATTAATAAAATGCCTGTCAATTAAATGTTAGATACTTACAAACATGCCAGATGTACGCGTAATGCAACTGGAAAGCATTCCTTGAAAGCCGAATTCAAATTTTAGGATAAACTTTGGCTCTCACTTTCGCACAAATGCTTTCGGCAAAGGTATGAATCTGACTCTTCTTCTCACAGCTTTAATTAAATAATATCTGTGATGTGCTCGCTAACCTTGTTGGCAATCAAACTAAGAAAAGGAAAACTCTGAATTCCACCGTGACGTAAATTCCCTCTGTCTTTTCTATAAATATTTCCACGGCAGTTGGTCTGATGAGCTTTATGCCTTGGTACCACATCTGAATTTAAGCGTACTACTAGATTGGCAGCTAGGTCTCACCGTTTTACTGTTGAATTAGCTAGATAAAACCGCAAGTTCTATTCTGATTTTATTTTCTCTTATTTCTCGTCTATGGAACTGGTTTTCGGTTTCTTGCTTCCCTGCTGCCTACTATCTTCAGAAATTTAAACGCAACGTTTTTTATTGTCCTTTTACCTCATTAAAGTCCTCTCGTTCTATTTAATTCCCAGTAACCCCTCCCCTGTTAATGGCGTTATCGCTTTGCTTGGAGTGAAATAATTTAAAAAAATTCAAAAACCAACTTGAAGATGCAGGTGCATCGCGTCTTTTTTGCCCTGGACACCCACTGTTACTGAAAAACATATGGTTTTCCTATTAAATGGATCATGGGACTCCTGATGTATCGTGACAATTATGTCTTTAATCATTTATACAGAGTGCGATAGGTAAATTGTCGCCAGTTTATATTTTTAATTTCGTCTATGCGCGTTGTGTTTTTTGTTTTTCGTTTTGTCGACTGCACAGTATAGCAGAGTCAGTTGAGCTGTGTGAAAAAGAGCACCATGACACAATTCACTCCGACAAATATTTGGAATAGGCATGCTGTACTGCTTGGCATTTGCGCCGGAAGCTCCAATACGAACATTTTAGAGTGTTTGGGTGTCATCCTGAGGACACTTCAGAGGATTTGTAAAGAGTTGGATGAGTCTAATGGTGATTAAGAAGGTGTTTGGAGTGATCACGAGTAATAGCGACGTTATGCTTCCATTCACAGGGCCTCAGATTCAACACGGCGGCCTACATCAAGTGCCTTGCGGCGATAATGCTGCCCTGGGCCAAGGAGGTGGCTGCTGGAAGACCCTATATCTGGCAACAGGACTCTGCACTATGCCACACAAGCAGAAAAACTCAGTTATCGCTGTTAGGCAATTTCTGCAAGCACATCACCCCTTACATCTGGTCACCTAACTCACCAGACAGCAACCCCCTTGATTATTATGTATGGGACGCAGTTGAGCGAGAGACCAACAAAACTTGTGTAACACCAAAGATGAACTGAAGGCAATGATTAGGGCAGCATTCACTAACTTTAAAAGGGAGGCCATCCAGAAAAGTTGCAAGAGATTCCGAAGTCGTCTGGAGACCGTGGTTGAAGCCAATGGCGATTTTATTGAATACATTTACTGTTTAGCATTTCAAGATATTTTTTGTGCAATTTTGATAAATATATCTGTTAAAATGAGATGTCAGTGTTATTTTCATTTTGGGGTAATTTAGACGACAATTCATCCATCGCACCCTGTATATATGTCGGGGGTGTATATGCATGAATGTGTGTAAGTGTGTGTGCATTTGTTAGTATTTTTAATTGAGTCCATCCCATGTAAGGCTGTAAAGCCACTCAGACACCAGGGGTGTGGAAGAATTAGATAACAGAAACATTACTAAGGAGCGGGAAAAACAGTAATCAGGGGGACGGTAGGTAACAACTGACATTGCATTTAAATTTTTGAAGATTAATGTTGGCCGGAAGGGAGTTCCACAAGCGAAAAGAGCCAGAAAAGAAACTGTTAGCATAAAATGTGGAGTTACATCTATTTCAAGTGTGAATTGATAAGATCGTGTCACCAATCTAGCACTGCGCTTAAATTGATAGAGTCTAAGTATCAGAGAGGAAAATAATGTTTCTTTTGCATATACAAGAATGTGGCACAGGAGCAAAATGTGGGGGTCTTCAATCTGTCTTATCTTAAACTTAGCTCGCCACAATTACCGACACAAACATACCACAGTATTCCTTACACCAAAACAACACATTCTTATTACAGCCACCATAATACCTCAAAGTCTCTATGGAGTCTTAACTAGTTCCCTTATGTACAATTTATCTGGTGGAGAGTAAAAATAAGAACGTTTAAAAATGAAAAGCCAATGGATATTTGCAATGATTACAATTTATATACAAGAAACTAAACAAAATAGTGTTAGGAATAAAAAACCCATAATACCATAGAAGGAAGTTCATTCGAACTGACCATGAAAGTATTTACAGAAAAGACAGAGGGAGGCAAACTTGCGGTGGTTAGAAGATGACTGAAGCCAAACAGCCAGATCAGGACCGATAATATTGCTGATTGTTCTTTGGATTTTATGAAGGAGCTCCAGATAAATAGCAGGGTCACCGGACCATATGTGGCGGCAATATTCTAAGCATGGACGAATGGTAGACTTATAGATATGTATGGTAGATTCTGGAAAGAAAAATTATCTCGCACGGCACAGTGTACCAACTTTCTTAGCAGCTGACCTCTTTTTATTATTATTGTTATTATTGTTATTATTGTTATTATTTTTTTCTTATTATTATTATTATTGTTGTTTTGCAGGTTTGCTTTATGACTTCACAGAATCCTACCTGGCATTATTTCTAATGTGCACTGCATCGTACGGCGTGGCCGCCATTTGCGCACTATTGTTGTGCTATTTCTACAGAACGCAAGACACTTGTTCAGATACGCTTTCATATTCAGACCCGGAATCTTGAAAATTTCAAGAAAAATATCATAAAGACAAAAACGCATCTAACTCAAGACCCGAGGCGCGGTAAAAAGGATAAAACAAAAATTATCTTGATCAAGGTAAAGAGAGAGAGAGAGAGAGAGAGAGAGAGAGAGAGAGAGAGATGGAGTGCGTGAGAAAGAGAAAGAGAGAGATAGAGAAACAGAGGGAGAGAGAAATGCTCCACTGGGAATAAGAACTGACAGAAAAAATACATATAACACAGAATTTTTTGGGTTGAAACAAAATTGCTTGTTTTGTTTTTGTTGGTTATTTTGTTTCTTTTTTTAATCATACGATCATCCAAGATGAAATCCGAAACACGTTCAAGTTTTTCTTCATTTGTAAACGACGAACATCTATTTTTACCATTTTTTATACGCCTCAAATGTATCATCAGCTATGCCTCAATCGAAAACCTATTTGATTTGAAAAAGAACTAAGCTCTTCTTAATTGTAAATAAATCATCACGAAATGTAGAAAAAACATGGTGCAGTCTATGAGCAGCATACCAGTAATACTTCTGTTGAAGAGCCAATGCAATATTGAATAGCAAAAGTGAAAATGGCTTCTTTGTATTGTAAATTTATAATGGCACATATCAAAGCTCATTAAAATGGTTATTTTATTCATCTTACTGGAATAAGAATCCATCGTTATATGCTTTATTATTATTGTTTTTTCTTTGATTTCTGCTGTATGCAAATTTACTTCCGGGTCCCAACCAGAGACATAAGTTCAGAAATGGCTTCATGACATTTTCTACTGATCATTTTTGTCTAAAAAAAATTAAGATCACACATATTTTACATAA
Source organism: Acanthosepion esculentum (assembly GCA_964036315.1). Classification (NCBI taxonomy): domain Eukaryota; kingdom Metazoa; phylum Mollusca; class Cephalopoda; order Sepiida; family Sepiidae; genus Acanthosepion; species Acanthosepion esculentum. The sequence goes on from OZ038485.1 coordinate 86,847,858, forward strand.
ATAAAGATCTTCGTAATGTGCGAGCTGTTTTTGTAAGAACAGATTTTGTATTTCTTTAAGGCATGGGCGACTAGAAATACCTTCAATTATTATTATTATTATTATTATTATTATTATTATTATTATTATTATTATTATTATTATTATTTCCTTTGATTTCTGGTGTATACTCATTTCTTTCCGGGTCCCGACCAGAGACCTAATGTCAGAAATAGTATCATGACATTTTAAACTGAGCATTTTTGAAAAAAATTTTAAAGAATAAAAATAACAATCACACATATTTTACATTGATAAAGCCCTTTGTAAGGTGTGAGCTGTACTTGTGATAACAATTTTTTGTATTTCTTTAAGGCGTGGGCTATCAAAAATACTTTCAATGAGTCTATTGGAATCTTTTCCAATCAATCCGAGTGTTAAGATCTTCAAGGATACGTTGCAGTCTGTAGGCACATTTTGTCTTTGCGGTCTCTAATCATGATGTCAGGGCGATTAGCTTTGATTGTTCTGTCTGTACTGTAATGTCCCATAAAATTGTTACAGGTCCTATCTCCGTAAACGGGTCAGGGTGGTGTTCATACCAATTTCTTGTGTTTTCCTTTCCGATGTAAATATTTGCAGAAATTAGCCCACTCTGTCATGCCGGGTTTTATATTCAGTGGGTGCCTATACCGTGCAACCTGATACAAGATGGTCAATTGTTTCTAGATACATATCACAGAATCTACATTTTGGGCTAACATGGTTTTTCAGTATATGTGCTTGGTAATTTCTAGTTAGCAAGCATTGGTCCTGTGCAACAAGAATAAAACCTTCGATTTCAGTTTTTAATCCTGCACTAGGTAGCCACTGATGGGTACAAGGTGTGTCTACACCAGCTTGTTTGGTACGCGCAGAGTATTGACCGTGAAGCGGTTTATCTTGTCATCGTTTCTGTATCTGGTCGCTTGAATTTGACTTTCCTTACTTTTTAAGTATTTTGCAGCTGCAGTCTGTGCATGATGCTTCACATGCATATCATCACCCATTTGAAACTCCATTTTGAACTTATTGGCTTCCTTTATCACTGAATAAAGTTTCTTATTTCTTTCATGTTCTTTGACACAGATCATCACCCAGTCTTCTGTAGTTTCCATGTATCTTCGAAGGCCGATTGTTGTAGTTTTGTAAGACAATTCTAGATGAACTAATCGTTTGCCTCCTTCGGCTCTAGGCACATACAGATGATCAACATCAGCCTTGGGAAGATACATGGGGTGGCGAGTGAGAGGCTTTCTCGTTTTGGCATCCATTCGCTTATGGCGTCCATTCAGCTATGTTCCATTTAAGAATGTTGAAGCTGCGTTGTACCATAAGGACAACCAATGTGTTTATGGCTGATATTCTGCTTTTTGAATTCAACTCGGTATTCAGTACCAGACGCACGCCTGTATTACTCCTTACTCTCCTTCTCTTTCATCTGGGTATGCTGTATTCCACTTCCTTCGCTAATTCCTAGTTATCTATAGGCTTCTTCTTGTTCCAATTCTCTAATCTTTGTGACAAAACCTAGATTTATTGAGTGTGTTTCTGCGATTCTCCCTTTCTTGAATGTTTTGCACATTTATCTAAACTGAAATCTATATCTATGTCGTCACTGAAACATTTTACAGTATTGAGGAGACCCACTCTCCAACTCAGAGTTTGAGATCATCCATGTAGAGTAGGTGATTGAATACTTTCTTGTTTAGTTTGTATCCATAGCTATTATTGTTTAGTTCGTGTGTAAAGGAATTAAGGACAGACAAAACAGAAGGCATGACAGGGAGTCTCCTTGAAAGATTCTTCGTCGGATATTCAGGCGGTTGGAGGTGGCAGTGTCTCTCGTGTGATTTAGATATAATGTGGTTTTCCACATTTACATGCTGTGTTTAAAGAAGGTTACTACCACGGAGGAGACTTTGTACATTTCCAAACAGTTAAGGATTCAAGGGCGTGGCACACTATCAAAGCTTTTACAGTAAATTATCCATGATGTGAAGAGATTCCTATACTTTTTCCTGTAATTTTCCAATATCATTTTTGTTTATCAGTAGTTGATCTTTGCAACCATATGAACCTCTCTTGCATCCCTTCTGTTCCAGTGGAAGAATGTTGTTTGCTTCGAGAAAAGAGAAAGTACGGTTCACCAGATATGACGTGATCAATTTATACGTGGTGGACAGATATGTTATTACCCTATAATTTTTGGATTATCTGTTTCACCCGTTTTTGGCAAATGGGCTGCAATGAGTCTTTCGTTCTTTTCCAGTCAAACTGAGGGCTCCAACTACAACTGGAATTATTGATGTCCTCGTGGGCCATATTTTTTTACATTTTCACGTCAATATCCTTTTCTTTTGAAGATCTTCAACGATACATTACAGTCAGGAGGAAAACATTCTGCTTTTGCGGTCTTTGATCACAATGTCTGACCGATTGGATTTGATTGCTCTCTCTATGTGTATTGTAAAGTCACATAAAATTGTTACTATCTCTGTAATCAGGTCAGGGTGATGTTCATACCAGTTGCTTGCAGTTTCCTTCCCGTAAGAGTTGTAGGTTCTCAAGTGCAAATAGTGACCAACCCTGTTATTATTATTATTATTATTATTATTATATTTCGATTTCTGCTATGGTCACACTACCTATCAAGTCTGCGGGAAGACCTGAGGCAGGTAGTGGTGTGTTGTTATGGCTAAATTTCATGATTTGTTTTGCTAACTCCCATAACATCACTAGCGTTACGTAGACAACGTTCTTAGTGTGTGGACTCTACTTATCAAGACAAATTTTTGTTTCTTTTAAGTTGGGATTTCCATGGATTTTTTAAATGTGTTGTTGTGTTCCTTTATTTATCATTCCAAGCGAAACTACTATAACTGATACTATTCTTGTTTTCAATTTCCATATTTTCGATTTCGATTTCCAGGTCTTTCTACTGCGATAGTTTTTCAAATCCCTTTGTTGCTATGTTACAGTCCGCTAGGCAAGCCATATCAATTAGTAGGCAAGTTTTGTTTTGTTTTTTTTCTTTTCGGTTTTTGACAATACTGTCTGATCTACTTGCTTCAATCTTCCTGTCTGTAAAGATGGTATAATCCCATAGAATTATGATGTCTTCTATTACTGTAACTGTTGCTAGGTGATGTTCATACCAGTGTTTATTAACATCTTTTCCAAATTGTTTGCAAATTGTCCCGTGTAAGTATTGGCCCACACTATCGTGACGATTTTTATATTCATTTGGCGCAAGTACAGAACATCCTGAGATTACATGGTCTATGGTTTCCTGATATTTGTCACAGAACCTGCATTTTGGATACACACCATTATGTATATTTGCCTGAAAGTTTCTAGTGAAAAGACTCTGGTCTTACGCTGCAAGAATAAAGCCTTCCGTTTCAGCCTTTAGTCCTGAAGCTCGTAAAGCAAAGAACATTAACTTTATCAACATCGGCTTTATTAACACGTTCTGGATATTGGCTATGCAGCAGTTTGTCTTGCAAGAGTTGTTTCATCTGTTTAAGAGCTTTATGATTGGATTTCTTTTTCATAATTTTTGCTGTAATATTTTTATTTACAACCTGAATATTATTATTATTATTATTATTATTATTATTATTATTATTATCTTTTGCTTTTGGACTAGTACAGTTAACAAGTAAAATGTTTATATTGTCTTTACACTGATAATAATACTCTCCGGAGTAGATGAGCAGAGTTTAAAACAAAACAACGCTACCAGTGATCTTGTTAATGTTCTTGTTTGCACCTTTTTTATCGTTCCCAGGGCTTCAGTTATATTATAGATAAAATAGTTGTTTTAATGAGCCGCATTTATTAAATTTCAGTTTCGCAATCATTATGTTTACTTATCTTGGCATAAAATTTAACAGATATGTTTGTCATATTTATCGGATTACTATTATTTTTTGTTGTTATTATTATGAAATGTTATCCCCAATCGGTCAAGGAATTCACATTGATCCCAATAGCCACTGGAATCACCTTGGCATTCCTTTCTTGCATTCCAAACTATCTTGCCATCTCAACTTTCAAATAAGTGTAATTTGTAATTTCTTAAATCACCTTGTTTGCGATATTTGTGTCGTTTGGTATGGCAACATCAATAATATGATAGTTCTTGATGAAATTTATCTAGCACAATAATATCTGGACGACAATGGTATATCACTCTGTCTGAAAATCATAGTTCCAGAATATTGGAGGCTTTCCAACTTCTTTTTGTTCGATACATGCTCGTACCGATTGATTATTATTATTATTATTATTTTTTTTATTTCCTTTGATATCTGGCGTTTACACATTTCTTTCCGGGTCCCGCCCAGGGACCTAAGGTTAGAAATGGCATCATGACACTTTCCACTGCAAAAAGAATAAAAAATAAAAAAAATAATAATAATTACATAGATAAAGCCCTTCGTAAAGTGTGGGCTGTACTTGTCAGAATAATTTTTTGTATCTCTTTGAGGCATGGACTTCCAGGGATCCCTTCAATAAGCCTACTGGAATCTTTTCCAACCAGTCCAAGGGCTCCAACTACAACAGGAATTGTTGATGTTCCCATGTGCCACATTTTTGAGATTTCTATTTCAAGGTCCTTGTATTTTGACAGTTTTTCGAATATCTTCAAAGACACATTGCAGTCTGCAGGGACTGCCATATCAATAAGGAGGCACTTATTTTGTTTGTGGTCTTTAATAACAATGTCTGGGCGGTTGGCTTTGATTGTTCTGCCAGTGTGTATTGTGTAGTCCCATAGAATTGTAACAGGTCCTATCTCCGTAACCGGGTCAGGGTGATGTTCGTACCAATTTCTTCCAGTTTCCTTCCCATAGGAGTTGCAAATTTTCCAGTGCAGATATTGGCCCACTCTGTCATGCCGGGTTTTATATTCAGTGGGTGCCAATATCGTGCAACCTGATATAAGATGATCAATGGTTTCTGGATATTTGTCACAGAATCTGCATCTTGGACTAACACAGTATTTTAGTATATGTGCTTGATTTATTATTATTATTATTATTATTATTATTATTATTATTGTTGTGAAACTGAATTCTTTATATAAACTTTTCGTTTTGTCTTTTTTCTTAACGAAAGCAAAGACACGCTGGAAACATTTTTGTTTATACGGTTTGTTTGGGATTTTTTTTTCTAACTTTTCACTCATAATAAAAATTCAATTTTAATTCTATCATTAAAACAATGTCAGTATTCTTTACTGAAGTATTAAATCATGTCATTCCTTTCAGCAAGTAAGAAGGCGTGAAAGAGAAATATAAAAAATGACAACTTTTTTCTATTAGAAATGTAATAAATGTCACTTTTATCCTTTCTCATGATAATATATCTCTATATATATAATTTATGTGTAGTAATTTAGGTAATTTATAGTAATCTAATATTAATGATAAAATGCGACAGCATCCGATAAATGTACATAACGTTAATTTGTATGTATATACTTACCTTTTGTCAAACAGGTGTTTATTTTACTACAATCATCTCAGCATCTTATACAAGTTTATTTTTTCGTAATACTTTCTTATTGACAGCTTGATTTTTAACGTAATTTGGTCAGAGGTTTACCAGCACTGACATGCGCAGTTTCATCTAATAACTCATGGTGCTGCGCAACAATAAGCAAATGGCAACCATTTTGAAGATATTGCTTAGTTACCACTGTTCAAATTTTATTGCAGCAGAAACTATAGAATATACTTGAGCAATGATGACAAGTCAAAAATTTGTTCACGTACTTGATCATTAGAAATTAGAAACTTTCTTGTAAGTGACCATCCTATAATCAAGAAATTTGTTACAAACTCAGCTACATACAGTGCGCGACCTTGCAAAAGGAAGACACAGAAATCCGCATCTTGACGAACGTAAACCGGATTGAATAGAAAAACACCCATTTAGTTAGTTGTTATTCGAAGCTACCGTGGCCCAAAATGTACCTAGATCGTCACAATGCCGGATAGTGAGACATTTGAGAACGTGCACCTAACGAATTTTTGGACCTACTTCGAAGTTGAATCACCTCATTAAACGTGCCGATTGGGGCAAAAACTCTATTAGTCTGAGACATAAATAATTTCCGTTTTTGTTTGATAAATTTATTCTTCAAACAACTGCGTACAATTATATTTTACTCAGTTATATAACCACCATTATTTACAACGACTTGTTAATACTCATCAGTCAGTCCTTCGACACATTTCAGTAAACTCCGTTTTGACGTGAAAAAGTTTTCAACAAACACTTGAATCTGGTTCTCATTGGAGAAAGTTTTGCTAATCAAAGCGTTTTGCAGTAATCAGAAAAGGTCAGCTTGTAGATAAAACAGATCAACCGAGTTCCAATATTTCTTTCCTGCGATATTATTGCAGGATGCGTTGTCATATAAGAGAACAAATCTATCTTTTCATCAACTGTGTATGCTGCAATTGTCGCACAAAAACTAAAGTAGGTTAGTGCTCTCCAAACCTGTTCTTAACTGCTACATATGGTTAGTAGTTAGTATGATACATTCGCCTTTACAATTAGTTCCTCAAAACGGAATTCACTTATGACACAACCTTTAGAAGTCGATTTGCACTAATGTCGATCGGCGCTAATATGGACCTTACAGATTGTAAAATGGGACACGTCTGAGGAACCTAAACCTTTTTGGTTCAGGAGCTAGTAAGGAGATAGAAGAGACATGTTTTGGGTTGGAACCACTCATAATGAGTTAGTTAGTCCCTGGAAGGTGAAAGATGGCGTTAAAATTACTTTTCCTGCTTATACTGACTGCCTAAATGCCAACTTTCAGGCATAGCTTAAGAACGCAATGACATTCAAACAAAATGTGATTTTAGCTACACATCAATGATTCATCTTACGCTGTGAGTGCAACTGATGAATGCTTCGATAAATTCTATTTCTTGTTGCGACGTAAGATTTCGGAATATGCATCTTGCACAAAAGACTTATATTTGCCCCTAACTACATGATTTTCCAACTCTTAATTTTATAATTATTGTATTTTTCTCATTTGCATAAAATGTTGGAACGTCTTTTATTCGTATGGTTTTTACGTGACTCTGGATACAATTCCTTCCTTATAAATAACAATGCAACAACTTCTTAAATGTAGAAAACTTGTGCTCTTTTTCAATGTCTTTGAGAATAAATATAAAATATATGGTGCGATGAATAAATTGTCGTCTAAGTTAAGCAAAAATGAAAATAACACTGATATCTCATTTTAACAGATATATTTACTAAAATTACACAAAACTATCTGGAAATACTAAAGAATAAATTTAATCAATAAAATCGCCATTGGCTTCAACCACGGCCTCCAGACGACTTCTGAAACTCCTGTAACTTTTCAGGGCGATCTCCTTGTTTAAGTTGGCGAATGCTGCCGTAATCCTTGCTTTCAGTTCATCTTTGGTGTTACAAGGAGTTTTGTTGGTCTATTGCTCAACTGCGACTCACATATAATAATCAAGGAGGTTGCAGTCTGGGGAGTTAGGTGACCAGATGTAAGGGTGGATGTGGTCGCAGTAATTGCCAGGCAGCCAGGACTGGGTTCTCCTGCTTGTGTGACATTGTGCAGAGTCTTGTTGTCAGATATAGGGTCTTCCAGCAGCCGCCCTATTGGCCCAGGGCAGCACTAGCTCATCAAGACACTTGATGTAGACCTCCATTTTGAGTCTGAGGCCATGTGGGAGGATGAATGGGGGCATAACCTCGCCATCGCTCGTGATCACTCCAAACACCTTCGTAATCACCATTAGACTCAACCAACTCTTTCCGAATCCTCTACACTGTCCCCAGATTGATACCCAGAAACTCTTAAATATTGGAGCTACCAGCGCAAATGCCAAGCAGTATAGTATGCCGTTTCCAAATTTCTGATGGGGTGAATTGTGTCATGGTGCCCTTTTTCCCACAGACGGTGCCCAACTGTCCCTCTATATTGGGCAGTCGACAAAGTCAAAACAAACAACATGCATGAGCGAAGTTAAAAATATAAACTGGCGACAATTTACCGATCGCATCCTGTATATATAATTTTTTTAAGCTAGTGTTTATTCTACTGTTCGGATTGTTTTATGTAAAGAATAATATTTCACCGCCTCGACGCCGTGTTTATTCGCTAAGTTGGATGTCAAAAATTTCTTATAATGAAAAATATTCGCTATTTTATTTCATATAAATTAAAAAATATTACGATGGGAAATCATCACAAAATTTTAGATATTGAGAAAGAATTTCTGAAAAAAATGCACTTATTGATAGTACGAAGTTTTTTGTTTCGATTTTTTTTTTCATTCGGAATTCGTGGCTTTTTAATTATCGATTGAAAATCGCTTTCATTTTCTTTCAAATATTGCAAACATCAATAAAACAACTGATCGAATCGATAACATTTCTCCACACATCACTTGATATTGAACGCTATTATTGTATAAGGTTTATTTTTTCCTCAGTCAGCCTAAGAACAACTCAAGATGTAACAACTATTTTCTCTTTCTGTTTAAATAAAAATACAGCTGGCGAACACATAAAATTGCTTATACATTTTTTATGTTTTTTTTTTTAATTCAGTTTCCTTCTTTTTTCTAAATATGATTTCTAAAGGACTCACATTGTTGTTCATCACTCGTCAGCTGAGAATGCATAGTCACCCACATTTTCCAATAAAAATAAAAGAAACTTTCGTAGTCTCGAGATCTTGTCTCAAAATCACATGCAATTTGGTCAACTAAAACAATGTCTGAATGGAAGAAAAACTACAGAAGGAAACAATGAAACTGATACACATTTTTATTATTATTTTTTTTTAATGTTTGTATTTAAACAGGAAACGTCTTCGAAAGGAAAGAGAATCTTTTACACTGCGTTATTGTATTACGATTATACTCTCAATGCTTTATTCTTCGTTTTAGTTGCATTCGTAACTGATAACCACACAGGTTTTCTTTCTTCATCCTGCTTTGTGTGTCTTTGCCCGACTCCATCAACAACGGCGTCCCCTGTTGATGTCATCACGAAACCTCGATCATGAAATGTTATTTACTATTTATTTTATTTTCCCCAATAGAAGTAGACAGACTCAACTGTCGCCTGGTTCATGCGCCTCCCCGTTTTTTTTTTTTTATTCCTTGTTTCTTGCTTATGATTGGAATTCCAGTTCTTTCTAAAACCATTTTCTAGCCTCTTTCACTCCCTTGCATCTTAGTGGCATCATTGCCTTGCTTGGGCTGAATTGATTTTTAAAAAATAACCTTAATGCTTGGAATATTCATTAAATATCATTGTAGTATGTGAATCATGTCTATCATGAAACCTTGACCTAAAAGGAATTAAGCTGTGGTAGCCTCAATACGCACACACACACACACGAGCTCACGCGCACATACACACACACACACGCACACACATGCACATACACACTCATATATATATATATATATATATATATATATACATACATATATACATATATATATATATATATATATATATATATATATATATATATATATATATATATATATATATATATATATGACAGAATGGATAAATATAGGCAGCTATACGAGCGAGCGATCATATACAAATACATATAAATACTCTATAGTATAAGAAAAAATATATCTTATTGCACTTAATGTAAGATATTATGTATATTTCTTAATATATATATATTAAACAGCTGTGTTACTGAGCATTGAGCACTATTTTTTCTTATACTATAGAGTATTTATATGTATTTGTATATGATCGCTCGCTCGTATCCCTACCTATATTTACCCATTCTGTCATATATATTAATGTTAATTAATTGCACAACTCCGAGTTTCATGCCGATGCAATATTCAAGTGCTGGAATTATTATATTTATTTATAAATATAATAATATATTTATTTATAAATATAATAATTCCAGCACTTGAAAATTGATATCTATTGATAATTTTGTTAGTTGCACATAACCATGTCAACTTATTCTACATAGATTCTAGAATGCACACGCCGATAGATGTAATTCAATCTGTTTAAAAAAAATACGATGCGTCTTCTCAAATACGTGTATCCACTAAAATAAGACGAATTTTCCCAATTTTTGCCAATGCTGTGGGTTTTCAAGGAAGCAGGTTTGATTCTGTCGTTAGCAACTGTGTCGTTTATTTTATTCCCTTTTTGTATAGTAAAATACTTGACCGCTCTCTCTATAGGTTTATACGGACTTTTTTTAGTTTGCCGCGTGAGTCAGAAAGTGTTTAACCGGTTTTATTGAAAAGAAGAAAACTAGTGTCTTTATTTTTTTTTTTTTTCATCGGATCAATCTCCTTTTCTGTCACTGCTCCGATCGCTATACTGGAAGGAAAATGTGGTGTAAGATTTGTTTTCGTCTTATTCTATCGTGCTAGTTTAGCAGCATTCAATGCATTTCTTGTAGAAAAATGCCCTTGTTCCTTGAAAAGGTTTCGTCAAAGGACCAATTAGATATAAATCTACGATGACTTTGCAAGACTGATGCCGTTGTTGTACTGAAGGTAGCAGTAAGAAATTCACTATTGCCTCTCCCTTTCCTGTTAAGGGTAAGATTCCATCTTTGTCGAGGATTCGTCCAAAGAATTTACTTTTAGTGGGGCCAAATATGTATTTTTTCACATTGACTTTAATGCCAAAATGTGACAATATTTTAAATACCCGATACGTTATAGCTGTTTTCCTTGCTAATTTTACTGGCTGCTTATATATCGTCAAAAACAATTTTCATAAACAAACGGTAAACTTCGAAGCACTACCTCGATCAGACGTTTGAAAGTTTGCACTGCATTTCCTAACCCAATCTTTATGAATTCATACAGCCTGAATACTGCCGTGATGACTGTTTTCGAAATATCGTCCTATGCTATTCGCACTTGCGAGTAAGCTTTACGTAGTCTATTTTAGAAAAAAATAAATTATGTTCCCCGAAATCCTAATCTGATATGGGAATATGGAAAGCATGGTAGCAACTGTTTAAATATTTTTCTAACATCAACATACGTTGTTACCGGTCTTGGAGATTAAGTGCAGTGGTAATGCTTTTGTATGGTGAGTCGATTTTCTCGCATAGCATTTTTTTTAACTAGATCTTTCCTATTGGATTTGTAGTCCATCGTCAGTCAGTCAGTTATGTGCCATGCATGATACACGCTTAGGCGATCATGTATCTTTCCATATATGACTGACGAGGCAGATTTTTTTCCCGCGGTAGGTTGCCATTTCTTTCTGCGGTAGACCACTTGACATCCAAGGCTATAGAACCTAGTCGTTCCTGCTATTTACCTATAGTTGGGAGGGGGAGAAGAAGAAGATTCATACCTTTCCCAAGGGTATTAGCACGTAAGTGAATGTAATGGATTCGACTCGACTCTCCAATTCATCAATCCGAGCCGCTATCCATTACCCCACCACGCCTTGGATAAAAATCTGCTTCGTCAGTCATGTATCGAAAGATTCATGATCGCCAAAGCATGTCTCATGCATGACACATAACCGATTGACTGAGTCCATCGAGATGAATGTACCGTTCACATTTCCGCTGTGTATTTGGAGTTTTTTTATTTGTCTTTATCAAAATTTGATTAGTGTGTTGAAATTGCTAGGTAATTTGTTTGTCAGTCAGTTATGTGCCATGCGTGATGATTAGGCGATCATGTGTCTTTCGATACATGACTGACGAGGCAGATTTTTCCCGCAGTAGGTTAATTTGTTTGTATTAGTTTAGCTTGGGCTACATACGAAAATAGAGTTTTCAAAAAATGCTATGTGAGAAAATCAACCGAAACCCTTACCTCAACATTTAGTCTTCAAGACGAACAACAATGGTCTTCACACGTCTATTGATTTTATAAAATTGTTTCAACATTCTCTGGACACTACCACGTTCATCACGTTCATCACGTCCCGGCATCACATTACGCTTTCAGGGTACTATACCATATTGCGGTAGTAATACTAGTCAAACTGTTCTAGGTTCGAATTTCTGTGATTTGAATATGTTTCATTATCTAACAGTGGCCTTTACTGAGAATAGTGGGCTTTTGTGGGCTTGTGAGAATTGTTTTCTCGGTGTTCAATGTAAACGTCTATGTATGCATAGTCATCGTGGCTTGTATGGGCCAGGGAAATGTTTTCGTCTGCGTGTGGGTGGTTTCCAGTGTCGACTAAGAACTTATGTAAGGCATAAATTAAACGATATTGTTTCCCTGTTTTTTGGGGGGGTGGAGTGTTTTGTTTCTTTTTTCTTTTTTTTTTCCAGGTGCTTACCTTAACTGTCCAGAGATAACTATTTTAGTTCTTATATAATACAGCTTAATTATTGCACGCCCCGTTTCTATTGAGTTCAAGTACACACTGCCCGATCCCGGGATTGAAATCACAATTACTATGTCGCCGAATTCACGAACCAACGATTTAATCCACTCGGCTAACAGTCCCGTGGGACAATTCTAAGTGTAGCACTTGGAACCTGCTAACCTAACCTGCATGCTGGTGTGTGCTGATGCTACTTTCTGTTTTCTTGTGTTGGGGAAAACATGGTTGTAAACAGTGTTTACCTTCTACACCCAAATCTGCCCCAACAGCTATCACATTTGCGTCTTATGATGTTTTTGTTAAGTGGGGGTCGGTAAAACCAGAATGTGTAATAAACGGTGAGCGGGGGGTATAAAGGCATTGACGTATTCTTCATTCTCTGCTTCGTATCGTTTGGAATGTTGTCCCAGTTGTTCCTTCTCATGTAAGCTATATTTTCTTAGTATTTTTGTTGTTGTTGCTGTTGTTGTTGTTTTCACGTGCCAATTGTTGTTCACTCACTTTGAATGCTATGTTTATTAATAAAAATAATAACAAACATTGTTTAAGCCCCACAAAGAGCATATTTTGTCAAATCATTTGCAATATGAAGAAATAGAGCCTTTATAATAAATAAATAAACTCTCAAAATACTTATCTCCTAACTCAGAGTTTCTCAGAGGTAAATCCGCGAACCAAGATTAAGATGAACCAGTTGAATTTAACAGCTATTATATCTATTTTAAAATATATTACATAAAAATGCGTTACTTAAAAATATACAATGCATTAAAATACGTTGCATAACAATATAACTACTATAACTGTTGTTATGCTTAGAGTGTTTGTAGTTTAAATGAACACATAACACACACACACACACACACATATGAACAAATATCATATCTATTTAAAAATATGTTGCTTAAAAATACGTTACATAGAATATATTACATTAAATACGTTGTATAAAATACGTTATGTACAAATGCGTTACATGTAATACGTTACGTAAAAGTGTTACATAAAATGCGCTATATAAAATAAGTTACATGAAATACGTTATATACGTTATATATAAATGCGTTACATATAGTACGTTCGCAAAAATGTTTCAAAATGCGTTATATAAAATACGTTACATAAAAATGCGTTACATAAAAATACGTCACGTAAAATACGTAACATATGTCTTATTATGCTAGATTTATTATATTGTGTTTTCAGTTTTAATGAATTAAATAGTTAAGATATTTCACTAAAAAAGTACTAAGGCTTCCCACCATATAGTCACTTTTAAAACAAAAATTTCCCGAAATCTATTCAATAGTAGCGATTGTGAATAGTCAAAAATTAAGGGGTCCTAATAAGCTCTAGGGGTGTGACAAATCCAAAAATTAACAAGGACTACGTTTATTTTGCCCTAAAGAATACCCCTATCGGGATTTCACGTCATTCGAAAGTGGGGTACGCTAATCTCACATGTATCTTTCACTTGTTGGATACTAGGAGGAAACTGTATTTAGTGATCCAGAATTGCTACTGTCTCTATACGCAAGCTGCTAGTGGCCCGCTAGGGGCCGCCGATGACAACGCCAGCTGTCCTCTAGTGGCAGCCTCCGACAGGCCACCGGTACACTTCAAGCGGTCCGCCAGTGGTAACATTGCTGAGACGAACACGCCAGCGGTTCAACAGCGGGCCAACAGAGGTAAATGCTAGAGGCATGCCCCCCAGTGGCAGATTGGTGACTTGCGTGTAGGGGTGGTCCCTAATTGCTGGACCATTCGTTTCCAGAGATACGTTGCGAATTCATATATTGAAATACTATAAATATGCAGAAGGCAATTTAGGAAATCTATGTCGATCTGGTCCAAGGTGTGGTGTAATGGATAACGGCGCGGAATGAGAAATCGGAGAGCCGAGTTCGATTTCCAGTTAGATTCGTTACATTCCCTTGCGTGCAAATACTCTTGGGAAAGGTATGAATCTATCTCTTCTCCCCTGCATCGAAAGAGATATGATCGTCCAAGCGGGTATCGTATATGGCACTTAGCTGACTGACTGAAACCGAACACTGTCTATACCAATGGCACAACTATTTACTCCTGTTTTGATGGTAAGTCTGACAAGGCTTGATAAAGTCAAATTGGCAGCTGATCTCGAAGATTACCTTCAATCTGGTGTTAACTGGGGCAATGGTTTGTTAATTTTAACGTTGTTAATATGCGGACAGGAATTTCGGAAACCATTTTCAGTTCTGCTTCCTCCGTTCAAAGGTGACAGTATTTGGGAACAACCACAATCTCCACGAAATAGTTCCGAACATAACATTTGATCCCCGAAGTTTTTTGTTTATTTTTTATTTTTTTCATATAACGTAATAATAAGTTTACAACGACAAAAGGTTAAAATGTCTGTCTTGGTTCGGTTTGATTTAAGACAAAAAGATAAGTACAGCTATTGATTAAGCTTTGTTTAATACGATACAAAGTCAAATAGAGATATTGGTTAAGTTTACTTTAATATGACAAAATGACAAATATAAATATTGATGCAGCATTGTTTAATACCACAAAAGGTCAAAGGTGAATATTGGTTAACTTTTGCTAAATACAGCAAAAAGGTCAAATATAAATAAAGGTTAAACTTGGCTTGATACAACACAATGTCAAGTATAGATATTGACTCAGGTTAACTCGATACGACAAATAGGTAAGTTTAATTAATAAGACACGCGGTTAAGTATAACTAATGGTTAAGCTTAGTTTAATATGTTAAAAGGTTAATATAGGTATTAGTTATGTTTAGGCTTTGTACGATACCATTTCACATGTAGATATTGCCTAAATGGCCAGATATAGATATTGTTTAAACTGAGTTTTACACGAAAAAAGGTCAAATATATGTACCGTTTGAGTTTAGTTTTATACGACGCCCGGACAAACACATATTGGTTAAGCGTCGTTCAATAGTACAAAAGATCATATATAAATAATTTTGTTTGGAATTTTGAGATGAGGAATTGTCTATATACTTTGACTTACGCAATTTATTCAACCTATTGTTCTCATCTGGGTTATTGTAGATGTCATTACCGACACAACGCAACGTTTCGGCCAAGTACACTCTGGCCATCTTCAGGTATCTTTTATTATGACTAATACGGGATATCGTATATGCGTTGATCATTCTGTTATTTTTATCCCTGCGATGCTTGTTCTTATTCGCTAAACCAAGAACCTGATCCATGAATTGAATTTACAACCTCAAGGGGACTTGATTAATGTACACCTATATCTACTACGCCACCACCTGAGGGAGCTCAGTAGTATTTTTGTTTGTTTGTTTGTTTGTTGTTGATTTTTTTTTGTTTTTTGTTTTGGGGGCTTTTGGGTGGGTGCTTAAATCCAATACAATATGGTTTCGACACTCGGATATCATTGTTTGGCGTTAGAAATTGGATATAATAAGTCAAAGTGAAAAAATTTTCTTCAAACAACTTGTTTTACTTCCTTATGGCAGGCGTCTTCAGGTTGTAAAGAGACTAGAGAGAGTGTGTAAGGAAAGTTCGTTAAAATTTTGTGGAAAGTGTAATAAATAATATTATCAGATGCTACAGCCAGAAATATATGTTTTTTGTCTTTTGTTTTTGTTCTGATTTGTTTTTCGTACTGAAGCCATTAACCGCTGCTAGATTTGAAATTAGCCCACACCGAATAGATCTTTATCTTTGTTGTTGTACGTTTTTCAGTTCGTATAGATTAGGAATTGTCAATGGATTTTTCTCATCTTGATTGTTATAGCTGTTACTATAGATACAACGTTTCGGTCAAGCCATCTTCAGGTGTCCATTATTTTGACTGATAAAGGTTGTCTCATATATATATATATATATATATATATATATATATATATATATATATATATATATATATATATATATAAATTCTTATATTATTGTGTCCTTGTGATGCTGGTTCTTATTCGTTCCATTATCTATAACATCTTTAATAATGAATAGTTCGAATAAATCGAATTATACTAGATATACGTATTGTTTAAGTTTGTCTTAATACGACTTAGTGTTATACATAGGTGTTGCATAAATTTGAATTAATACGACACAATGTCAAATAGATATTGGTTAAGTTGAGAGTTATACTGCACAAGGTCAATTATAGATAATGGCTAAGCTTAGTTTAAAATGATAAAAATTCAAACAGATAATAGGCAAGCATAACCTAATATGACAAAAGGTAAAATTCATATATTGGTTACGAGTAGCTTAATACAAACAAAGGGTCAAGCATAGATATTAGATAAGTATCCATTGATAGCCCACTCTGTACAAAGCCCGGGGGACACTCGAAGTAGAGGGTTATGTTAGGAGGTAATTTGTGCGGATATGAGTGGAAGATAACGGTTAACCCTGGCCAGCTTAAGATTGTGGTGATCGGCGAAACATTCTCTTGGGAGTCGGTTTCACAAAGCACTGGTTCGCGAGAAGAATCTGTTTGAATGGAACTTACTTCTCGCCGATGGAATGCGGAGGGAAGTTGGGTGGTTTGCTACTATGTAAGTGGTATGGTGTGTCCTTGCCGTAAAAGTTTGAAATGGCCGGACCAGGGAATGCATTTCGTCCGAGCAATTTCCGTGGAAGTAGCAATAGAACAGAGAGAGACTTGCCACATCCCGCCTGTGGGAAAGAAATTGAGGGGTAGAGAATAATTCGTCACCCACACGTGTGTGTGTATGTGTGTGTGTGTGTGGATTTAATAGGCTGGTTAATGAAATTCGAGGAATTAAAAGAAAACAAAATGATAAAACTATTGTCAACAAAGACTGATAATTTTTATTATATATTAGTAGGACTTCTGACTAAACCGAAGCACGAAGGAAAAGATTTTAAATTCGGAATTTTCAGACGTTTTCAACGAGACGAACAATAAACAAAAAAGTAAGACTCACTCTTCCAGGCAATTTTGTTCTTGCTGTTTTTTTTCGTTATTGTGTGTGTGTGTGTGTGTGTGTGTGTGTGCGCGCGCGCGTGTGCGTGTGCGTGTGTGTGTGTGCTTTTTTCCCTTCATGTGTTGTATTACTGTAGTTCGCCACGATTAGGGTTGTGGATGATTTGTAGACAGTTCTCTGTGGAAACTTAATTCTCTGAGTAAACTTAAATCCCTGTTTAATCCTTTAAATATGTGATTCTATTTTGAAAATGTGTTTTAACTCCGATTTACGTCTTTCTTGTTTGCTCTTAAATGGAAATGCTTCATTTAAGAGCCAACAAGAAAGACGTAAATTAAAATTAAAATATATTTTCATGAAGGAAAAAAACATATTATAAGAAGCACACGTGGAGCGTCTTTCTTTTTAATTATATATATATATATATATATATATATATATATATATATATATATATATATATATATATATTCGGTTTATACGTTATTTTCATAGATACAAATATTTTAAGTAAATGCTCTGTTTATAATAAACAGTATTAACAGTAATCGTCTAGTTATTTGTATCTATGAAAATAACGTATAAACAGAAAATATATTAAAATGTCGGGCTTAGTTCATTTCATAATATATGATGTCATTTGTTTACGTTAAGATAGTCTTCGAGAGAAATCACGGGAAATTTGTAATTTAAAACAGCAATTTAACCTTGCTAACTAGACGCTTCCTCTGTAGCTAAATGGTATCAGTCCATGTAACCCCACTTAGACGGTTCCATGTAGGATACAGATTCGATTCCCGCTGGAGGACACATATTTTCTATGAGATTTCTCAGACATTCAGGCCGGTAAATGTTGTTAATACTGTTTATTATGAATATATATATATATATATATATATATATATATATATATATATATATATATATATATATATATATATATATATATATATATACTTATTTACAATAGGTGAACAACCCTCGATTTGTATAAGAAAATCTCACATCAAATACTGTAAATATTTCTCATCATATCTTAGTTTCTTTCTTTTCTTTTTAATTTTCACCTTTTTTATGAAAAAAAGACAGTCATTCACAGGTAAATACGCAAAAGAGTATGGAAATAGAAATGCCGAAAGTTATTTAGACATCTTTAAACAAACAAATATATAATCATTGTTGGCCCGATGAACATTGTTAATTAATTGATTGATTGATTGATTTGTTTTTACGGCTTATCAACCCTTTGTGGGTTATTTAAAGTCGAAATATATTTCGTTCCGTATGAGGTTGCTTACAGTACTGCACGATCAAGAAGTGAAAATGTTTAAATGAATTTAATTGAATTTAATTGAAAATGATATTTTAAATTATCAAACTGAATTTTTGTCCAATAAAAAGTTTTCAAATACGACTGTAGTGTTGTTTCTCCAAAAATCTTTGTCTTCAAAATAAGGATGCGTCTTATATTCCGAAAAATACAGAAACTGATTTAATATACCGCCGCTCTAAAAGATCCCCAAAGCTGAAAATGATTTTCAAAAAGGCAATGATGGACAGAGGATAACAAAGCATAACATACTTAGTAAGCTTGAGTAAATGGATGATGGAACAAGGTTTAGGAGAAATAGCAACAAGTGAAAATTTATTAAGAGCTACGAAGAATAGGAATTTGTGGAGAGCCATGATCGCCTAAGTCCTGAATGGACACGGCATATAAAAACGCTCTTTTATAACATGTGAACCTGCTACCCTGCCCGCTCACCAACTGCGACCCATGCTGGCCATGATAGTCGTCTTAGTGGGGTTACATGGACTGATACTGTTCTCCACTTGTGAAACAGTCCCGTCCTGTCTCATTTCTTCGATAGATTTGGATGATAAGGCAAGCACATATTGAATTCGACCCGTTCATGTGACTTCATCTGTTTAATCTCTTCTGGGAATCAATGATTAGCGAAAATATATGAAAATGCTGAAACAATATCGACAGTTACGTCTACACAATTTCACTCATAAGACTTGCGTCGACCTGAGGGGTATGGTTTTTAAGGCACTTTCCAACGATGACCTCGCGTGGTCGAGTGGTTAGAACGTTCGTTTTACGACCTCGAGATCCGAATTTGAATTTGTCAGGGTGGAGACGTTTTGGTTTTATTGGCGTTGAGAGGCGATCCCTGCGTGCGACACTGTTGGTTGGTTGTTTTTATTTAGTGGCATATCAACTTCTATGGACTATTTAATGCCGAAATGTAAATATTTTATACGCAATTTTATTTTATTTTTGGAGATAATAATGGTTTAGTTATACAAGCCTTACTAATTAACCCATATCTGGAGGGAGAAAAGTTGGATTCATACCTTTCCCAAGGGGATATTTGCGTAAGTGAATATAACGAACCCAATCTCCGATTAACAATTCCGATCTATTACCCATTACTCCGCCCTCACATCCAAGCTTACTGTACCAGGTATTCCCAAGGGGTCATCCATCTAGGTACTGAACAGGATCGCCGTTGCTTAACTTCGATGATCGTACGGGAACCGGTGTTTCAACGTGATATGACCGTAATCCTGCGGCACTGTTATAAAGTGCTTGAAAACCATGCCACGGGTTGACCCAAGCCTTGTGAACGAAAGTGGGTAGACGGAAATGTTCCCAGGCCGTCGATACGTTGTGCTAGCACGAACTAACAAGTCATTGTAGCCGATAGAGCTTCGCCCTACTGGCTTTGTTCAAATTGTTGATCACACCAGATTAGGCTCTCTGATTCAGTATAACGCACAAAAATATGCCTGAGCAGGTGTCTGCAACAGGGATTGAAAATGAGTAATCGACCATTATTATTATGCTTTATATGAAAGTGATTTGCTTTTTTTTCACACTGATCTACTTCGTGAAAATGGCAAAAAAAGGAGTGAAAAAGTTGGTAAATGCCAGTTGGATTCTTGAAAATGACGAACCCAAACACAAAGATCTCCTTGGCACGCGGCTAACAACTTCTTGAATCCCCAAGTGAGGCTCATTATATTAGGTTTTCTGACAAAGATATAAATACAATGAATCCTTCCGGTTAAATTCATAATTCCGGAATTTCCTTGCCAGGTCGGATCGGCTTAAATCGTGTCACCTAATTTACAGATGGTTCAAACCATCTCTCCAATAACTAAATATGGTCATTTTTAAAGTCCCCAAAGCACGATCCCTTTCGGCTGTCCGACCACTGCTCTATGCAGAAATAAATTTGTGATGATGTTATTTACAAATTCTACCACAAATTCCACATTTTTAGTTTATTTATCTATTACTTTATTTATCTGTTTATTTATCTGCCGGTCTGTTTATCTATCCCTAAATTCCTGATACGTAAAGAAAAGAAAAAACTTTGCCTGATAATTGTTTCAACTTTTCCAGAAGTACAACACAAATACTACACCAAAATAATTTTAAAAAACAGAGTCGTCCTTTGTTGCTTCTTGTATAAAATAGAATCATCTAAAAGTATCAGGCTGTTCGGAAAATAATGTCCGATTTTAGAATCAACTTTTATTCCTGAATTAATGTAGTTAAACGGTGCTTAAATCTGCCAAAATAGGAACCTTGGACATGTATATATTTTTGCCATTGAGTTCTGTTATATACCGTACCTATGAACACTAATTGGTATGTCCCAATCCTCATAAATACGTTGGACACTATTGTAAGTGTGGGTAATATGCTGCTTAAGTAATCCACCACTAGCAGTGGTTTACCTACTTCACGCCACTGGCGAGTATTGTATTTTCTTGATGTTATAAAGATTACCATTTTCATTTCCAACCTCCGTTTTGGTTATTCCTCATTCAGTAACCTTTACAACAAATTCCAAGGTTATTTACAATAAAACTCTAAAGGTTTGGAGGCCAAGAAATCTTTGAATGCAGTATCTGCATCTTTTTGCAAGTAAATGTCTTTTGGCTTAAAAAATTGTCAAGATGATTAAAAAAGTGTTGTGAGCAAAAGATCAGGGGAATATAGTAGGTATGACAAAGTCTTGTTTCCCAAATCGGTGAGCTTCTGCAGGGTCATGCAGGCAATATGTGGCCGAATATTGTCATGAAGCAGAATTGGACCTCGTCGATTAACCAGTGTCGGTCGCATTTTGCTTAACTGAATGTGCATTTCGTCCAGTTGTTGGCATTAAAATTTGACGGCGATGCTCTGCTTAAATTCCAGAAAATTGTAATGGTTAATGTAAATGACGGTCTACCAGACGGTCACCATAATCTTCTGTTGGTGTAATTTCGCTTCTGGAAATCGTTTACGATTGTCATAATCCATTTCTCATCACAAGTCACTATTCGATCAAGAAATGGATCATTCGAATTCAGCAGATGCATCAGCGAACTCACTTCAGAACGTCGAACTCTTTTACCTTCAATGAGTTCGTGTAAAACCCATTTATCGAGTTTCTTCCCCTTTTCTTCCCTTTGTCACTTTTCTTGAGATGGTCAGATATTGTTGAAATGCTGACACATCATCTGAGACATTTCTCTGACACTTTGACGTAGGTTTTGTTTAACTAGTGTTTTCAAGACTGTCAATGGCAAAGGGACGTTCTCTACCACTTTGATCTTCAAGACTCGTATTCCGACTGAAGAGCGCTGTACTGTCTGATCACAATTGGATCCTTCACCCCATGCTCTGTTAATATTGGCAGCAGTTTGAGAATCATTATGACCAAGCTCGAACTCATGTAAAAAAAAAAATAAACGAATCTCTTCTTTTTTCATATATATTATTTTTCAGGGTATATAATGTTTCAAGTTAAATTGTGAAAGAGATTGATATAAAATAACAAAGAGGACACTGGACACTTTAATCATTAGGAATGAGCGATATATTTTTGTGTAACTATAATAATAATAATACCTGGTTGTCAGCAAATAGAAAAGGCCAAGTCGAGGAAAGCGAGAAGAAAGGACTAAGCATCACTTGTAAGAAGACAGAATACCTGGTTGACAGCAAGAGGAAAAGGCCAAGTAAAGAAAAGCGAGAAGAAAGGACTAAGCATCACTTGTAAGAAGACAGAATACCTGGTTGACAGCAAGAGGAACAGGCCAAGTAAAGAAAAGCGAGAAGAAACATCAATTGTAAGAAGATAGAATATATGACTGTCAGCAAGAGTCACAGTCTAAGGTGCGAATTACAAATTGAAGACAAGAAAATCAAACAAGTACAACAATTTAGATATATCTAGGAAGTTTTTAACAGAAGAGGGAAAATGCGACACCGAAATCTGAAGGCTTTTGGGGATAGCGAAATATGCCTTACAAAATCTAAGCAAAATATTAAGAAACGGCAAAATTTCGTTAGAATCAAAGAAAAGAGTACTGGGCCGTTCTGTAATACCAGTTCTCCTATATGGCGTGTAATCCTGGACAATCTCCTCGCAGATGAAGAAGAAACATTGTTCTACAGAAGGATGCTTAGGATACAGTGGATTGAGCAACAACGAAGTTTTAAAGAAACTAAAAGCAAAAAGGTCACTTTACGTAGCATCAGAGTGAGACAGTTAAAATTTCTCAAGCACATATTGAGAAAAGCGGGCTTGGACAATTTGACCCTCTCAGGACATATTGAAGTCAGGGTGGACAAAGGAAAGCAGCGGGGGACTCATCTAACAAGCTTGTGTAAATGGTTGGCAGGACAGGGATTAGGAGAGATAGCAAAATGACAAACTTTATTAAGAGCTACAGAGGAGGGGAAACTGTACAGAGCCACGATCTCTCACGTCATGAAGGGACGTGGTACAACGAATAATAATAATAATATTAAGAAGAAGAAGAAGAAGAAGAAGAAGAAGAAGAAGAATATATTAGAACACAAAAGGTTTATTCTAAAATCGGACATTATTTTCAGAACACCCTAATATATTTTAGGTACAAGGTTCAGTTTCCTTTTTTTCAATGTTATCTCTTTCTTTTTATGTACCTCTCTCTCTCTTTCTCTCTCTCTCTCTCTCTCTCTCTCTCTCTCTCTCTCTCTCTCTCTCTCTCTTTCTCTCTTATTACCACCACTCCATACAAGGTACATAAAAGAATTTATTTTCAACTTTGAAATTATTTCAAAAAGCAACAATTTAAGAGTATACACATCTGAGAACGGGATGCCATGTTGGAATCTTCAACAGATTAACGTTTTAACTTAAATCATAAACAATTTCTCTTTTCATTTATTAACTTTATTCTTCAAAAAGTAAAGTACAATTAAATGTTATTCAGTTATTTGTAATGACTTACTGCCACAAGCAGCTCTTCTACAATGATGTTCACCCTGTGCAAGGCCCAAGAATCTCTCGATGTAGGCACCACTCCAAGCAAGATGATAATATCACCAAGACATAATAGTCCACCGTAAGTGAAAGAAAAGAAAAAGACTTTAGAAGAAACCTGAAACCCAATCTTAAACAGAAAACGCAGAATAAACGTCTACTCCTGTTCAAAAGACCGGAAGCAGTGTGAACCGGACGATAGGCGAACCTCTCTACTATTAAATCTATCTTTCGATATTGTTTTAAGAAAATTTCACAGGTTTTGAAGTGAAATGTTTTCGACGAGCGCTTGAATGTGGTTTTCATCAGAGACAGTTTTCCCCGTCAAAGTGTTTGGCAGCCATGGAAAGATGTAATAATCGGTTGGTGCAAAGTCAGGTGAATATGAGGGATGGGGTAGAACAGACCAAGAGAGTTCCAATTTTTGGTTTTCTGTTATTCTTGCTGAAGGAAAACAACATTTTTTCTTTAATCTTCTGTGTACGTTGCCTCTACCGTGCAAAAACTAATGTATGTTTGTCTACTCCAAATTTGTTCTTAAATGTATGATTTTTGATTAGGATGATATATGTCTCATTAGAATTGGTTCCCCAAAACGGAAATTACTTATGACTCAACCTAATATATACAATCAAAATACAATCAATTGGAGTACTGTACTCTATTACTCCAACAACACAAATTCCGCATTTTATTAAATAGTAGTTTTTTTTAATTATGCATATTTACAAAATAAACATACTTATATTTTAATTTTCACACACAAATTGAAAGGGATACGTGAAACATATCCAATTTTCTTCAAAGAATTTTCGCATACAATTAGTAAAACTATATTTTATCTTGTCATAAAATGCATAGGTTTACAAAGAGGTGATGAGCGATCAATGACATAAAAGCAGAATTTCTTCTGAGATTTTATAATACGTTTTGTATAAAGTCATTTTTTCTAATTTACTTATATACGATCTTTTCTTTTAATCGTTATATCAAAAGTGATACTTTTTTGTTTGGTTCATTTATATCGACTTGTCCTTCAACCTCTTTGTAATTTCAATATACCTACCTCCGTGAGCATTATGTTATCCTCCAATAAATATTCTCTTCGTATTTCTTAATTTATATACTTATCTGTTTTTTTTTTTATTACTTCGAGAGCAGGCCTGTAGACGTAATACGCACTACTTAAACCAGTGGTTCCCGGGGGTTTTTTGTTTTTGTTTTTTTTGTTCATGCTCCACTTAGGCTTTATGTACCCCGACATCGTGACATATAATGCTTATTATTCAAAAGTGAACTCCAATTCACGTGGAGGAAGCCTAAAAGGCCATTAATTTAAACTTTCCTTAAGAACTTCAGATTGCAATAGTATTATCATTTAATTTTAGAATTTTACAATATTTATAAAAAATATTTTATTGCTATATGTATATTGTATATAGTACATACGTAATTACACATGTACATACATACACACAATTATCTCTATGTCTATAACTGTATATGGAAGAAGGTTGAAAGTTTTGTGGTCCACCAGGAACCTCTTCTCGTCACTGTCAAACGGAGAAAAATGGCGTGGTTTGGACACGTTACAAGGCACGACAGCCTGTGCAAGACCATCATGCAACGCATCGTTGAAGGACGTAGGAGAGGACGGCAACGCAAAAACTGGTTGGACAATGTCAAACAATGGACAAATATGACTACACCAGCATTACTGATGGCTGCCATTGATAGACCGTTGTGGAGGAGATTCAATAGGGCCTCTGCATTCGGGTCCCTCCTACGATTACAAGAGTCAAGGGGATGAGATGAGATTAGATGGTGATTGTATATGCACCGTATGTATTAACTCGCACACACACTCATACTTACACAGACTCACTCGAAAGAAACTGACTGTCAATAACTCATTCCCGAATTGACCCCCCTTAAAAGTCAAATCCTCCCCTTTGGAGCGTGCGCCTCACGTTGGGAATCACGTGCTTAAATTTTTAGAAAAAAACGGACATCTATTTCAAACCCAAGTATTCACGAAAAATAACTTTCCAAATAATAATACAGATTTGAATTAAAACAAACACTGTTTTTTTTTTTTCTAGACAAGTTGATCAAAATTCTTTCGATTGTCTCACTCTGAAAATGCTACTATTATTATTTCTTGCTCGAAAACTAACCAAAACCATCCTTTCGTGAAAGACCGATTTTGAAAAGCACTATAGCGATCCACATAAGACATCTCACGGGAGTTTCTACCTTAAGAACAGAAATACAAATGACAAAAAATCGTCACTATACAAGTGGAGTCACGTTTTCTTAGGTTTTTATTTGTTTTATTTTTGTTTTTCATCATTTCACCCCAAGCAAGGCAATAAAGTCACTAGGACGCAAGAGGTTACTGAGTGTTAGAGAATATGAGAAAAAAAACAACTATTAAGGAGAGAGGATAATAAAAGATTAAAAATTAAGAAGACAGGAGATAACGCTTGACATTGCATTTAAATTTTTGAAGATCAAAGTTGACTGAGAAGCCAGAGGCCGAAAAAGATTTCCACAAACGAGAAATGCGATAGAAGAAACTGTCAGCATATAACTCACGGTTACATCTAAACATTTCAACAGTAAAATGCCGCCAATCTAGAACTGCGCTTAAATTCATAAAATCTAGGTACCGTAGAGGAACGCTCATCAGAACAATTACCATGAAAGTATTTAGAGAAAAGACACAGGGAAGCTACGTTACGACGATGGGAGAGGGACTGAAGTCGAGATGCTAGGTCAGGACCAACAACACTGCAGATTCTTCCTTTGATTTTATCAAAAATCTCTAAATATATAGCAGGAGCACCAGACCAGATGTGGAAGTAATATTCAATGTAAATACGAATGGTAGACTTATAAATATATCAGACAGATTTTGGCGAGAAAAATTGCCTCACACGACATAGTGAACGAATTTTCTTAGTGCAAGACTTAACAGTTTATTCTATAAACTCTTTTCGCTTTATGTCAGCTGAAAACGTTCGTCTGAAAAGGGACAATGAGTCACTCTCCTGGAGGTTAGAAAAATATTTTGAAAATATTTACAATTAGGAGTCAATCAAAAGTTGTTTTTTTTTGGGGGGGGGGCTGTTGTTTTTTTTTTTATTATTGCTTTTTCGTCAATCAAAACAACCAGAACACATTAATGCAAATTTTCTTTAGCCTCAAAAGTTAATCGCTGGATTACCTACCTAAATGTTTGCTCCCTGTATATTCTAGAAGTCTAGAAGAAAATATTGTGAATATTAATGTTGATTTGTTTTTTACGGTTTATCAACCATTTACGGGTTATTCAAAGTCGAAGTATATTCAGGATGATAAAAACATTGCATTAAAATAGTCTGAGAATAACCACGTATTTTTCAGATACTCGTCCTACTATTTAACCCATAGCTGCGAGAAGCAGATGGTCTCATCCTTTTCCCAAGGTTATTTGCGCGTAAGTGAATGTACCGAACCAGAGTGGAATTCGAACCCATCTCTCCGATTCCGAGTTGCTATCCATTGCAACACTGAACATTGAAAAATTGAAGACAAAAAATTTGTGCATTCACCACTTTGGCGAATAGGATTATTGTAATTTTCTAAAAATTAAATGTTTTATTTTTGTGTAGAATTGAGCGACATGAATTTATATTTGTGTGGAAATATGTATTGTTTTTATTTTGTACATTGAAAAGAATCCGTACTTTAATGAAAGTACACACACCAAAACCTTCTGACACGATAACCCCCATACTACCTTCTCCATCTTCGATGATGTTTCTGATATATTGTTCTTTGTTTCTGCATATCTCAAAGTATTTTCTTCTTTTTAATTTGCACAAATTATTTATCACATATTTTGTCTCCTTGTATATGACGGCGATTGAACTGCTATTCTCCGTAGTTGCACAAATCGTGTCTTAGATACGACCTCCTATCCATAATACCACTATATTAGGTGCATTGTAATATCTTTTTAAAATTCTGCTTCTCCCGCCATTAGTTCTTTAGTTAGTACATACGATACGCCCTGTCAACGCCTAAAAATAATGGACTATTCATTTTTTGATCGCGTGGAAAGAGGGAAAAGACATATCAGAGACGCTACATGGTATCAATGAAAGTGATGTTTTCCGCATTCACAATTGAATAAATGGTAAATACTCAGATTTTGTGCATATATATCTTTGTTATCTGTCTGTATCTCTGAGATGAAGTATTGCATATATTTACATTATTTACATAATTCGGACTGTTATCCTCATCTTCATTGCCATATTTACAACGTTTCAGCCGTTGTACGTTCCGGCCTTCTTCAGGTGATTGGAATTTCAAGCCAAACCTTTTATTTTGTCCGCCGGAGTAGATTGTTCTAGTTCCGGATGTCTTAGTTATTTCCCTTTAACACAACTTTGCAAGCTTTTGGTTCACCACTGGTGTAGCCTGGTATTGAACTCACAAGTCTTTGAGTCTAGTCACTGGCTCTAAACAACGACTTTATCCATTGGGCTATGTGTTCGAAATTCCAATCACTTGAAGAAGGCCGGAGCGCACAACGGCCGAAACGTTGTGAATATGGCAATGAAGATGAGGATAACAGTCCGAATAATGTAAATACATCTTTTTGTCGACATGATTACTAGAGGCGGTGATGTGCGTGTTTTATTTTGTAGTTTTGTTGAAGTCATATTTTGGAATACAGTTTGATTTCTTTAAGAAATTGTAGTATATTATATAGATTAATATCATGAAAGTTCTTTTATGTTGGTTGGTTGTTAGTATGTGCGTATTATTGGTAATTTTTTATATAAAAATGTATTGCTGGTATTTTTACTATAAAAAAATTACTATAATTTTTACTATTTTTATTCTTTCGTAGTGTTTTGTTTTTGTTGGGAGTCACTATTTGTCCATAGTTGGCACCCTAACAAGTGCTACCATTCCGTTTCAGGGTGAAACTGGGAAGAACAGCAATTAAGAGGTGGTTCCACACTCATCAAAACTTCCAAGCTCCCAGTCAGAGGCCTTGCTGCCGTATGTAGTTTATCGTCACCCCCAGGACTTTCAGTGAAATGGAAAAAGTTGTCAGTTTCAAATTTTTTCATGCGTTAGCTTTCTTTGGTTATTTTTACTTTTAAAGATTTAAAAAGGCAGAATTCTTTCTTACATTTAACAAAAGAGTTACATATATAGAGAGAGATATAGACTGAAATCCTAGATTACTCATACAAAAATATAACCAATGCAATTACAAAATTACTTACATTCTCTCGTCATTTTTTGTCAGTAAGGGTAAACTTACTTTTGTGGAATCTTCCACGACAGCCAGTTTGTCCTCCACTGGGAAATGCACTCTTCCTGTTGTAATTTTCACCACCATCATACTTACAAATATATAACAAGCATTCATTGGTTAATCACCTTCAATCTAGCTCGCTGATTGGTCAGTTTTGACCAATCAAATCACCCCCACGAGACAGATCTATTTTGGCACCAACTCAGTCTGATCCAGTTTCGTGGTACAACATACTATAAAACCAAACACGAGTGATTCTCGCCCTCTCTTTCGCCACGCTCCCTCTTGGTTCTCTCTCGCGTCTCAACTCCGCTGCCAAGATGTGACCCTTAAAGAACTCCCGTCTTGACTAATGTAGTCAGACGTAAAAGAACTTTACAACATTTCATGCAAGTATAATTCTGGACTTTACCAAGTTGTACAATACACAATTCCAAACATGCAACAACTCATTCTTCTACAGTTTAATAATCAATTTATTCGTTATGAGCTTCGGTACAAATATTACCTAGTATAAGAGACACAACTCTGTCCAACCTTTCAGCTTACATGCATGTACATCAAATACTTAATAAATTCAATTGTTATGTTTTGAATCATTATTTTTGTCTTTTATTAATTGTTGTTTTATGAAAACGCACAATTTTAAGCCTTCTGATCATTCAAACCTTCTGATATCTCTTAACATCTTCACACAACTGCAACAAAATTGATGACTTCGACGTTTAAACAGGCTATAGCAACATAATTAATAATCCCAACGCTTATAACAAGAACAGCAACAAAATTGATGATCATCGACGTTTGCGACCCAACATAATTGGTCACCCCGACGTTTAAGAAAGGCCGCAACATAAGTGATGACCGCCGACGCTTATGCCAACAACCATAAATTGGCAAACCCATCAAAATTGGTAACGCCGATGTTTATCTCAACATAAATGGTAACACCGCCGTTCGCATCTCGGCCAACAATTGAACACCTTGACGTTTAACACCAACGGAATTGGTGACTAACAACGTTCAAGCCTGCTCTAACCAACAAATAGTAAAACCAACAACGTTTAAACCAACTACGAATTGATACCATTGACGTTCAAATTACCAGCAACAACAGTAGTGTTAAACCCGATGTTTAACTCTGCGGCAGCAAAAATGGGTACTCCGACGTTCCTACAAAGAAAAAAAAATCTGGCAACCCTGACGTCTCAACATAATTGATAACTCCGACGTCTCAACCAAAATTTCTTGTTCGTCACCACGTGCGTACACAAACTAAATATCAGACACCAGACCAACTTGGCAAGTTTCCTCAACAGGCCGTCAGACGACCTCACTCTGAAACGAGAAGTCGGCAATTCAATTGTCCGACACGTATAATTCACAGAGACGCTAAGGAAACTCTTCAACATATCCTAATACGCACGCTGTACACCCTTTTCTTTCAGAGCAATAACATAACCGCTAAATGTGACGAAAATTAATTATTTCAAAATATCGGTGACAAGTGACAACAAGCCTGAATTTTCAAACAACCTTCTACGGTATTTTCTACTGCACAACATTATTCTGACATGAAAGCAAAACTCAAGTTTCACTGGAATGAACGTACACTTTTCTCTGGACGACTCATTGTTCCATTACATACGATGCGACATCACTGTGAGAATTTGCATGCACGTTATTCGTCGCTACTAATATTGCAAATTCCGCATTCTCTCACTACATGCTACTGGTCATTACAATCGCATCCTGTTCAGTCCTGAAACTCAAAAAGCGCGCGCATACAATTTTCTACACCACGTGGCGATAACTCATGCCACTGCTTGCTTACCATGCCTTTATATACATTCTTCGAACGACTCAGTTTCGAACAACATTTTCAACGCATCTTACGTATAAAATTTGCTGTAAGGATTTACGTAATCACTAATAAGCAAATTTTATTTTTCAACCTTAAGTGAACCCTGTAGTGTAAAGTGTAAACCTTGTATTTGGTCTACTGTGACGCATTCAAAGTCTCAATGAATGCTATTCGTTGCATTTGCAGAGAGATGACCTATTTTCTGGTACGCTTTGTTCCGGAACAGTTTTTCTGTAATAGCCACGGATTCTATGATATAAAAATAGGTACCTCCACAAAAAGTAAACAAAAACTTGATGAAAACAAAATTCTATCGTCTATGTTCATGTTATTATTAAAGAGGAAAGATCAAAGTATTTTGGGGGTATTTTTTTTTACATTTTTTAATCGTTCCTAGCACGCCCGAAATTTTTTTTTGTCATCAAAACTGACAGATAATCAATCATTTTCAATCATTTTTTTTACATTTTATAAAAAAGATGAAAATCTCACTTTGAAATTCTTTTAGAAATCAATTATCATTTTTTCAAAACTTATTTTAATAAAATCAGAAATTATAATGTTTATTTAAAATATTTTGAGCCAAGCTTAACTTAGCTTTTGCGCCGAAAAAATGTCATTTGAAAATAAAACAAAGCAGGTCATAACCTTTCGAGTCACTTGACAGGTGACGAAAGACATTTTCATGACGTTTAGATAGCTTACGGGAGGATAATTCTTTCTACGGATGGAAGTAAATGAAATTATTTAGATTTAAGTAAACAAATTATTTACCTCGTTATTTTTAAGGAAAACTTTCAGCGCTCTCATTTTTTTTTTGTACTTAGCTTTCACCTTTACATTTACGGTGCTTTATGGAAATATATTATAAAGAAATGAAAAAATAAGACTGTTAAGAGTGAGATTAAATTTCATAAGAAAGGTATCTAATTAATTCATAGGTACCTTTCTTATGAAATTTTATCAGAAGTGTACATAAAATATTATAATTTTATGTACATTTATTACACTTTACTGTGTTATTTGTATTTCCATTCATTTTATTATTAATTTTGATATTTCATTTATGGAAAAATGTCATAACTGAGATTAATATAAAAATAAGATCATATAAATTTCATCAGATGATACTGATACTTGTAGGTACCCTTCTCAGTTGAAATTGAAAAATCAAATTAACTTCTCCACACGTGTTTCGCAAAAATAAAGGCCTTAACAGCGGAGAACAATGCTTAACTCAAATAACGCAACTTAATTTGTTTCTGGTTGGTCTCCCGTACTTTATAATTACAGGCCGATTATATACACACAATTACATTTCTTAATTACTGCGGATCTTCTGATTAGTCAAAACGATACAATTTACGACGTGCTAAAAAAAGATCTATCTCGTAAGGACACTTACGAAACCTAATGCAGCTTTTAACTAATTTTATAATATTTTAACAACTTCTATGTAAAAATCTATTATAATTAAAGAAATAACAAATAATTGTATTAAAAATTCATTTTTCATCGAAAAAATTTTTTGCTTTCAGAAATTATTGTCCATAGTCATAAAAACAACTGAAAGCAAATAAAAGCATTTGAAATTAAATAATATATTTGTTTTATTGAGTTTTGTATGTTACAATTCAGAGCTGATTTTCAGGTACGTGGGGTCCAACTAAAAAAAAAAAAAAAAAAATGATATGCATTCCTCAACAAAGCTTTTAACTATTGAATTTCTAGAGTTTTCATAAAATTAGTTATGGGGAGGTAATAAATATAAAAAAACATATTTATAATAATTTCCATCATCTATGAACAGTTAATGTGTGTCATACAAAAAAAAAACGTGCTAAAAATTGTATGTTATTTAGTAGTTCCGGTGATACAAGGTTTTTTTAATAAAAATTTAGAATGTTCTAAAAAGAAGTAAAAATTTTAAAAAATAATTAAAAAAAACTTTGGTCTTTAGTCTTCATAATAACATAAACATTTAGACGATAAAATTTTGTTTTAGTCAAGTTTGGCGTCTTTTTTATCATGCTATGCCATTTTTTAGCGATTTCGTGGAGGTACCTATAAAAAGGAATATGAAGATGAAAGGAAGAGCAGGTCACAAAAATCTATCTATCTATCTATCTACGTACCTACCTATCTATCCGCTAGCAGTATGTCTCCTACGGGAGAGGTCTGGGTTCATTGCCCGGCGTTTACAAAATGGGAAGTGCCGAAAGGGCTTAGGCAACTTTTTCCACGGTATTGCCGTTAAACCTACTTTAAAGCCTAACCTTGTGTCAATCCGGCTAGCGGCGTTGGCGGTCTGGTAAATACTTACAAATTAGAGACATGTCATAGTAGAGATCATTCCATCTTAAATAAATCAACAATTTTTGCAGCAGTTTTTAAATTGAGATTTTTTTTAAATAATTAAAAAATATACATTATGGATAAAAAAAAATAATGAATTTTATATAGTGTTTTTTCGAGACTTAACATGAGCAAAACAAATTCACGGATTTGGACGACAATAAGACCCCAGATTGATGTCAAAATCCTCGAAAGTTCTTCATCCTTTAAAATAAATAGTCAGTTGCGTTTAGTTTAATTTGTAACATATATAAATTAGATAGAAAAAAGCAAATGTTGATAAGATAGCGAAGGTCACAAAGTACTGCTCGGGCCCCCG
The DNA here is from genome assembly GCA_964036315.1 of Acanthosepion esculentum. NCBI lineage: Eukaryota > Metazoa > Mollusca > Cephalopoda > Sepiida > Sepiidae > Acanthosepion > Acanthosepion esculentum. Next base: position 86,881,398 of record OZ038485.1, read on the forward strand.
ATCAGGCTCCCCACCCCGTCGGGGTGTTCGGGGGTAGGACGCACCAGCCTTGATCCAGTCTCTTATCCAGTGTAAATAAATATTTAATTTGTAATTTTCTTGACATGGGAGGTAATTTACTTGCTATTTCTGCAGTTACCTCCCTTTAGATATATAACCCATGGGAAGTTTTTCTAGTTTATGTCACGTTGAAACATTGGCTCCCGTCCGATCACCGAAGTTAAGCAACGTCAGTATTTAGATGGGTGACCACTTGGGAATACCAGGCGCTGTAAGCTTGGATGTGTGAGTAGCGTAATGGATAAGGGCACGGAACTGTAATTCGGAGAGCCGAGTTCGAATTCCAGTTGGATTCGTTATATTCACTTAGATGCAAATACCTTTGGGAAGCTATGAATCCAATTCTTCCCCCCTCCCCACCAAATAACATTTGTACCACGAAATCATTATTACCTACAAAAATAAATTCTTATAATCTAAAAATATTTTCTGCAAGGGGTTAATAAGTCGTATATAATAAAGCAATCAATAAATTTCTCGTCTTTTATGTGCTATGCCATTCAGGGCGTGTTCATAGATGTGCGATGTTCGTATGTACGTGTGTGTTTCATAGCGTTTTCCCCAAAGAGACAAACGCGATCTCTCCACAGAGCTACATTGCTGCGGGTCTGAGAAGACAAGGAGAAAAGTGGAAGAATGTAGATGTGTCAAAGTATTTATAATTAATGTGAATCACATGATAGGCTCGAGAATACATAACCAGATTTTGGCGGTAAATTGACTTTGAACACAACTGCGTAGGCGTTGTAATTTTTTTCACGTATATTAGCCAATCGGGAGTCGGAGAATTATTCAAAGCTTCTGTGATCCACTTTGGTGTTTAGTTTGTACAAAATTTGCCATCGAAATAAAAATTATTACACAGAAAATACATTGAAATCTTTTTCGACCAACAGTATTCGCTGAATGGAAAATAATAATATAATATAATCAAGTGGTAGCAGAATGCTAAAATTGCCCCAACTGCTGCCATGTATGTTCAGGCTATGCCCAGTCTGCACGTTCCAGTCTCCATAGAGTTCAAAACGTCTACATGATTTGTGAGCGACAAATTACTTTCCACCCTGCAACGACTTTCCCCAGACGAAACATTGCAAGCTTCTAGACTTTATCTGATCAATATTTTCATGAGAAGTGTTCAGAAGAACTACCCTCCTTATTTCAACCAGTTTTAACATCCACGCTGAAGACCCGCCATTCCACGAACATTGTAGCGAACCTCCCTCATCACCTCCGTATTCCATTGGCCAGATAAAAATTTGTCGGGGTTATCTCCTCCTTAATTCTCAAATTGTCACTAGGGGTCATTCTCCCTATACTATAAATACTGGGCGACTTCTCGCCTGGTTCTCTTTTTCACTTCTTCATTTCAGCGACTACAATGTAAGCTCTCTTAGAAGATCCGCGTTTTCCCATTTGTGAGAGACGCCGTAAACATTAAACACACATACACGTACGTACGAACATTCATCAAAATACGAACATTCACCAAAGAACAGACACAAATTTTCATACACACACAAATATTATTGTCTATGTCCATTGTAAAATTGTGTTGTTTAATACATATATTTGTTTATATATGCATATCGGTTTTGTTTGTTTGTCTTCTTTACATCTTCAGTTGGACTTAACTTGAGTCCGACAATTTTCTTGTACTTTGGACCTTCTAGCAGGAAATAAACAGCATGTGTTTCTAATACAACAACACACAATCCCACACGGTCCTCTACAAGTTCTATTCGAGCAGCTTCTTTCTACAGACCGTTATGTCGCAGTTAGCTCCCCCTCATTTTCTCAACACTTCACCAGGGGTCTCTCCCTCCCGGGAGTATAAATATGGGCTGACCTCTCGCTCTCTCTCTCTTTCTTTCCACAGCTGCGCCCACGGGCGGCTCACCCGGCCTCGCTGGAGGTCGGCAACTGTCGCACGTGGTGCGAGGTATTTCCAGTATGTGAACTCTCACACACAACTAGCGTTTCCCATGTTCAGGGAATACGCTAGAACAAGATTCACCAAACCGTACGGACATTCCAACTCAAACACACACACACAATAACTTTCCACACAGACACTAAACGTTCTATACATGTTTTAAATTTGTATTTGTAAATTCGTGTATCAATCTGTTTTAACCTGTTTAATAATATATATTTGTTCGCATACATATATCTGTCTCGTTTGTTCCTTTGGACCCCATTAAGGTCCAACATTCTTTTTTGTGGCTGGACCGGTCATCGAAGTCTTAAACCAGAGATAATTCATCTTCTCTACTCCTTCCATTCTCACACGGCCGGTCCACCACAGCTACTTTGTGGAACTGATTCCCGATGTTTCTCCTATCTCGACAATCTTAACTTGTTCAAGTATAGAGTTAACTGTTATCTTCCCAACATATCCTTATAAACTGTGCCCCTTACCTCTTACTCTGTAGCCGTTTATCTCGAGTGGCTTTTGGACTTTTTACAGCGGGAACATTATTGTAAAAATAATTATTATGCCGAATAATGCAATACATCAATGTGTGAAACAGATGTTTTTAATGTATTTGCTACCCTCTTTTCTTTTTATCTTCTGATTAACCAACATTTTTTATTTAACAATAGACACTACCTGGGAAAAATAAAAGGAAGAAAACAAAGTCCACTTCTTTACATACGTACACGTGACGAATGCCTGACAATGAGTCGGCCAAACAAAAAGAATGCAATTCGGTTATTCAAGTAATTATTAGAATTATTGATTATAATATACGACTGTTAATATAAAAGGTATTAGCGAAATTTTTGTTAATTATTAAGGGAATTTTATCAGTGATTTTCTTTTAATTTTAAAATGAAGTTCTGAATTTTCATTTGCAACGTTTTTGCCATTTTTTATTCAATTTTTAATAAAGTTACCTTCTTGAAAATGTACGTATATAAAAATTAAGTGAAACAAGAAAGAAGATATTCAGCATCGTCGGTGATGCCTTTTTACGAGCTTAGTATTAAGAACTGAAAGGAACGGAAATTTAGAAATGAAAAAAATGAATAGATAAATAAAGTAAACACTAAACTCAAAAAAGATTTTTATGGAAAGAAAGGGACGTAATTCAGGAGAAAAATATGAAACTACCGTATTCGATTTTATGCAAAAACCAATGCAATGATATAGAAAAAAATACAACAACGTCTAACTGAAGGAGACTAGAGAATGAACCAGTCAGAACGTAAGTTTAAAAAAAACGACTAAGATTAAGATATTCAAAAAAATTAATTGAATACAAACAACTTCCACTAAAAAGTTTAATACAATACTGAGATAACATGTTAGTCAATTTTTTAAACGAATGCAAAATAAAAAAAAATCAGATTCTGTTTCTGAGTTAAGCTGTGGCTTGTTTATTTTAATGGCTCCATAACGAAACTACTCTTTTTTAGTTTTAATCGTCTGAGAGAACCCTTTTTATTTTTCACCAGCCGCCAGGAGAGCGTGTGGAGGTCACTCACTCCATAGCAGCAGAAATAGCCTCGTGTTCACAGGAAAATAAAAAAAAATACTTCACGGGAATAAATTATACACAGTAAAAACATGTTAAATCGTAAATTAAAATAATACAATTTACTTGTTTTGCTTTATTTTATTTATAATATTCATTATTATAATTATTTTATATTTTTATTTTTATTTATTTATAATAATAATGTCCCTACAAGTGACTCATTGCGCCTTCTCGGACTAACATTTTCCGCTGACATAAAGTGGAAAGATTATATTGAATCAATTCCAATTGAATGTTTGGTTCCCAGTTTCGTGCTAAACAGTTTTTTTTTCTCGCCAGAATCTGCCTTACATATTTATAAGTCTACCATTTGTCCTTGCCTTGGATATTGCTGTCACATCTGGTCTGTTGCTTCTGCTATATATTTAGAGATTCTTGATAAATTCCAAAAAAGAATCTGCAGTGTCATTGATCCTGACCTGGTATCGCAGCTTCAGTCAGTTTCCCAACGCCGTAATGCAGTTTCCCTGGGCCTAGTCCTTAAATATTTTCTTCGTAATTGATGAACTTTCCTACTACGGGAAAATCTCTGCCTAGTCAGTCATGAATCGAAAGAGATATGATCGCCCAAATCTGTATCCCGTATGGCACTGACTGGATTGACGTCGGGGTTTCATCATTCTACAGTTAAAATGGCTAGATATAACCGTAAGTTCTATGCTAACAGTTTCTTCCATTGCACTTTTTGCTTGTGGGACTCTCTTCCGGCTTCTTGCTTTTCAGTCCACCTCGACTTTCAAAAATTTAAGTACAATCGTTATCTTCTGCTTCCTTAATTCTTGTTCTTTTATTGTTCTCTCATCTTAATACTATTCTTTTCTCTCATATTCTCTAGCACCCAGTAATCCCTTGCGTCTTTAGTGGTGTTATTGCTTAAAGGAAAAGAAATCTCTATAAATTATAGCAGAGTCAAGGGCAGGTAAGTAAATTTTGTAACGCTAAACACTAAATAGCGAACACGCGTTTAAATACAATTCCTTAACAAGAAGAACAATTTTTGTTTGAAACATAAACTGATTTTTAAAGTTTATAGTTATAAATAGCAAAGATTAGACGTGTCGCAGTTAGCTCCTCCTCATTTCCTTAACCCTTCAACAGGGGTCTCTCTCTCTCTCTCTCTCTCTCTCTCCCGGGAGTATAAATACTGGCTGACCTTTCGCCTCTCTCTCTCTTTCCACGGCTACGCACACGTGCGACCAACTGCCTCTCTGGGGGCCGCAACCTCGCGCGTGAGGCGAGGTAAAAAAAACTTTCTCTTTTTCACTTACACCACTATGTGATCTCACACAAGCAGCGTTTCCCATATTCTGGGAACACGCTTACGCATCCGTACGGACACTCAACACCCACACACAAAAATTTCTCCATACAACACTGTAACATTTTATTCATATCTTCAATGTATTTGTAATTCGTGTATTAATCTATTTGTTATTAATATATATTTGTTCGCATACATGTATACCGGTCTCATTTGTTTCTTTGCCTTCTTTGGACTCCATACGAATCCAACATTCTTATGTAGCTGGACTGGCCAGCGGAAGCCTTAACCGAGAGATATCCTCTCATTCTCTTCACATCAACACACTTCACCCCCACCGCACGGTCCACTACAGACGTATGGGAGTGTTGATTCTACACGGGGATGCAGAAGAGGCCAATGCCCCCACCCCGAATTTTGGCTGGCCCCTCGGTTGGCCCCCACCACTTTTCTAAGTTTTGTAGAGGAAAAAATCAGAGCAGACAAATTATACTGTTCTGCTAGTATTGACGTTAGTATTAACCCTTTGATCTTGTTTTGAAGTTAACCTCTCTTGTGATCCAAAAGCTTGAGAGTGGAAAAGAGGGCAAGAATAGATTAGAACTCCACTACTATGAATGAAAATTTATTCCGTTTAATTTAGTGAAGTAACATACTTATACTAAAACTCATTCCTAAGTTGTGTATATACGATAGTGGTGTAGTATGAAAATAAAAATGCTGTTTGAATTTGCCGCCCTCCTCCGCAGAAAAATTTCGCCCTCCTCCCAAGTGCCCCCCTCCTTCTTTTGGAGTTCCAAAATCGCCAATGGTAGAAATATAGATGAGTTTTTACATAGACAAAAATAATTCAAAAAGCTTTGTCCTTGCTGGGAAGCTTTTAATTACAACTAAAAGAGTGTAATTTGTCACGCACGCTGTGTTTTAAATACTTGCTAGTGGTGACGTCGTTGTTTTCCAGGGTATGAAAAGTGATATTGCCTGGAATAATATATAATACAGATATTGAGCTTTTAGTGTGTAAATTACTATAAAGTAGAATGGGGCTTTTTAACCTCAGAATTCGTGGGAGAATTGAGCTCCGATTTCGTATTTATCCATATACAGTTACGGCCAAAATGTTCAGAACGGCATTGTTCTCGTCAGAAAAGTAGGTATAAGTTTTTATCAAAGTTGTTTTATATTCTATAATTTTCACGGACAATAAATACGATATTAATTGTTATTGTCTGAGATTTTAGTGTAATTTGAGAGGATAATACAAAAGTTATGGATGATTTAGTGATTTACTGCAAAACACATGGCGGCCAAAATGATCAGAACGGTTGAAAAAATAACAAAAGAATCAAAAATGACAGAGAATACTGGAATTATTTAATATTTAGTGTGAAGCCCTTTAGCTTCAATCACACTTTGACATCTTCGCCTGCATGAGGAAATTAAATTTTCAATTTCTTGCTGGATGATCTTATTCCATTCTTCCTGAAGGGCATTCCATAATTGCTCGGTTGTTTTAGGATTTCTGGCTTTCGAACGTTCTCCTAGAATATTCAAAACATTTTCAATAGGATTGAGATCTGGGCTTTGAGCAGGCCAATCCATAACAATAACCTTTTCAGTCTTGAGGAAGTTCATGAACACCTTAGCCTTGTGACATGGGACATTGTCCTGCATGAATATGGGTGGTCGCTTAGTTGAATTTCTCAGCACAGGCAAGACATGATCCTTTACAAGTTGTTTATAAACTCCTGCATTTACCTTTCCATGTAATCGCACCAAAGGGCCCACACCATCTCCAGATATCATCCCCAAAACCATGACACTTCCTCCACCGAATTTAACACTAGTCTTAAGGCGACAATTTTTCACCTAATTTTCGACGAGCCAAATAACATAAACTTAGATTCATCACTGAAATGCACCGTTTGCCATTTTTCTTGAGACCACAACACATGTTCGGTTGCAAAGGTAAGACGATACTTTTTATTCTTGGAGCTGATCAGGGGCTTCAGTGCAGGTACTCTTGCTTGTAGGTCATGTTCAACTAAACGACGAGACACAGTTTTTCGTGATAAAATTTTCTTCAGTACAATGCTCATTTCCCGAGAAACAGCAGCAGCAGTTTTAAATCTGTCCTTTTTAACCAACTTTACCATAGCGCCATCTTCTCTCTTGGTCGTTTTTCTTGACCTACCTGTAGACTTTCTTGCTTCACAAGAACCACAATCACCGTAGACCTTAAGAATACCGTGAACAACACTTTTTGACTTGTTAACAATCTTTGCAATAGACCCAATACTTAAATTATGCTTCTTTCGAAGCTTAATAATCTGCTGACGAATTAGTAACGGAGTAAGTGGCATTATATTAACAAAGCACACTGCAGATATTCTTACTAATGTTTAGTAAACGAACCGTCACGTAAACAAATTTTTAAAATTAGAGTTCGCCGGTTAAATATACTAAAACACGGAGTAAAAGAAACCGTTCTGATCATTTTGGCCGCGATGGGTTTTGCAGTAAATCACTAAATCATCCATAACTTTTGTATTATCCTCTCAAATTACACCAAAATCTCAGACAATAACAAATAATATCGTATTTATTGTCTGTGAAAATTATAGAATATAAAACAACTTTGATAAAAACTTATACCTACTTTTCTGACGAAAACAATGCCGTTCTGAACATTTTGGCCGCAACTGTAGAAGACATGTTTGAAGATTTTGAAAAAAAGTTTAATGTCATTTTCGAATGTAGATCTTTTTTAAAACAATTTTATTTTAATTTTTCCTTTTAGCAGCATCTGTCTATGTCTCTGAGATGAGGCATTATGACTACTTGCATTATTTACATTATTCGAACTGTTATCCTCATCTTCATTGCCATATTCACGTTACGGCCGTTGTACGCTCGGGCCTTCTTCAGGTGACTGGAATTTCGAACCGAACCCTTTATTTCGTCAACCGGGATATATTGTTCTAGTTCCACGTGCCATGCCTTTTCCGGATGTCTCAGTTATTTTCCTTTAACTCAAGTGACTAGACCCAAAAGAGTTATGAGTTCAATACCAGGCCACAGTAGTAGTGAACCAAAATTTGGAGGGTTGAGTTAAAGAGAAATAACTGAGAGATCTGGAAGAGGCATGGCACGTAGAACTAAAACAGTCTACCCCGGTAGACAAAATAAAGGATTCGGTTCGAAATTCCAATCACCTGAAAAAAGCCGGGCGTACAACGACCGAAACTTTGGGAATATGACTATGAAGATGAGCTTTTAGCAGCAGTTAGATTATTTTTGGTATGGATATACAAAAAGGAAATAATTCTCATATGTTGCATTGACTGACTACTATTCATTATCGGAGGAGTATTATGATATTAATCTAATTTTATACCTCCCGTTCAGTCAGTATAAAAAATTAAAATGTTTAATAATATTTTTTTAATAAAAGCCTATAGATTTAAAAAAATATATATTCTAAAACTATTGGTTATATAAGGTTAAAGAAAATTTAGTTTTAAAAATAAATAACAAATTCTAGATTATTGCACTGCAGGTCTTCCATACTTCTTTAGGTTTTTCACGGGGAAAAAGTAAAAATAAAACTTTTATTTTTACTTTTTCCCGTGTTTTTCGGACAGAGGTATAATTACAGTCTTTCTACTATATCCTTTGACCTCACAGGCTAGTATGCGTAAATAAAACGTTATTTTCATTCTGTAAGTCAAAGGTAAGCATTACTTCTTTTTTTTTAATTAATCTTTAATTTTACTAACAGACTTCGAAATACATCTCTCGGACAAATATTGGATTTTAAAGGAATTTTAAATTTGCTGTTAACATTTTTTTGTATACAATGGCGAGTCGATGAGTAACGAAAAATTTGTGCTAAAAATGTTTTTTAAATTGACTTCAAAAAAGTGTATTTATACACGGGAATTGATTCATCCCACCCCCTATCTAATTTAAGCAATTATCTTTCAAATCTTTCGAAATTTAGATTCAAAGAAGGCATTCAGAATGTGTTTTCGGGTTTGTTTGTTTTTGTGTTTTTTTTTAGAAAGTGTGTGGCGGTATAAAATAACCGGCATTTATTGTACCCCACCTCCCGTATATAGACTGGTTCCACCAAGAAAAACATTGCAGTCATTTATTTTAGTTTGACGACCTTTTAGGGACGAAACACGTAATATAGTTTTTTTTTTTTTTTTTTGGTTATTTGTTTTTCTATTTTGTCCTATGACCCACTATGTGTACTGTAATGATGGATATACACTTCGATCCGTAACTTTGAAATTTATTATTTAATCAATATGGTGGGGGCATACGGGTAAAAAAATTCTATCAATGTTGAGTCCGATTTATAATTATATTATCGGACTCAATAAAGAAACACACTTTTTGCTCCAAATTATATTATAATTTGGAGCAAAAAGTTTGTTTCTTTATTTTCCCCGCCCCCAACAATACCAAGAAAAGGAATAAATATAAACGATAGCACCGACAAAATTTTACGTAATCAAAAATATTTTTTTTTTAATTACATTCTTCGTTTTTTATGCGATTCGAAACATTTGAAGTAGCTTTTTAATATGAAATAAAATTAAAAATAAGTACCTAGCTAGTTCTCTAACATCTCAAAATGTTAACTCGTGAAATACGGTCAAAAGTAAAACTCGTCGTTTGTTCGATGCTAAATACGAACAAAGATTATTAATTTTTTTTTTTTTTCCCCTAATGGAAAAGTACGAATCTAAATCGCCTGATTTTTTTTCCTGTTGTTAATGTTGATTGGATTAGGAGTGGTCGTAACATTTTCTTCTCTTAGGTTTAAAAACTGACCATGACGTAAATAGCACGTGTTTCCTATTTTGGGTTGCATTTTTTTCCTTTTGCTATTTATCATCATCACATGTCATATTAAAAAAAAACAACAGTCCATTAACATCATCGACAGTTAAAAACTGTAAATTATATAAAGAAGTTATAAGAAAAATAACCACGCTCCCTAAAAGTCAATATGATGGTTGGAGGACTTAATCCAGCTTTAGAGGCTACGCAAGAAATCCAGTCATACTGCGATCAAGTAAGTACACAAAGCAAAAAGAAATCATTTTTTAAAATATAGTCATTTATTTCTTTTTGTGCAGTTTTATTAAAGAAAAATTGATTAGCCTCTATCTCTCCTCATACCTGCAAGACGAATTCGGTAATACAGCAAGCAAGCAAGCACTCGACCAACTAGAAATATTAGCCTTTAAATTACAAAACTATATACTCAGTACAGTACTGATAGTAGGACACTTATTTATTCTTTTCGGTGTCATGCGCCTTTGAGCGTTTATCACAAAATTTAACTTAATTCCCTGAACTTCCACGTCCCTGATATAAGTTTCGTCTTCAAAAATCAATTTAGTACAAGCAAGGCGCCACAAAGCCAGTTGGTTAAAAATTAAATAATAAATTAAATGTTAAAAGTGGCGGTGACTAAATCAGATTAGTTACGTCTTATAATCCTTTCCTAAAAGTTAACATTTTTTTTTTATTAATGTATTGTAATGAGTAAACATTTTTTTCTCGCAATTACTTATTTTCTGGAATTAAGCCCAGACTTTTTTCCCCACATCTATCATTTAAAAGATCTTGTTTTAAAATTAAAACACTAATGGCCTGAGAAGAAATGAAATTTTCTTATTCATTTTGAAAATTGTAGTTAGTTATTTTCATTTAATTAATTTAGTTAGAGACTCTTTTTAGACAAATGATATAGCTTCTCAATCAATCAGTACTAGCTAAGAAGCTGTATCAATATAACATTGTCATGATTGAGGACAAATTTATATTTAGACTTTTTTTTTTTAGGTCTTTTCAGTAATAAGGTGGTTTCTTTTTATTTATTTTTTTTATAAAAAAAAAGGTGTACAAAGAATTTAACAAGGAAAAAAAAGCATTCGAATTCTTCTAATTTTCTCCTAAAACAACACAAGAAACATAAACAATGTTTTCTCTTGGGTGTCGTTGAGTTCAGCATCCGAAACAATTTTTCGCGTACCAAGTTCTGATCTAACTCCCGTGTATTGTTTTTTTTACTTAGCTTCATATTCTAAGCACTCATTTCGTCATCATTAAATTAAATGGAAAATGGTCGATCCGCTATATTTGAATCAGAAAAGTTTTGCTTTAGAAATAAAATGAAAAGTTTTACAATTTACATTAAAAATGCAATATAGTTTTTCGCTTTTCGTTTTTATTTCCGATTTGCTCTTTGGCAAATATTCCTTTAAGTTTGTTCTTTTTAAATAGCAATTATTTTTTAATCGTATTTCTTTACAAATTTAATAATAAAATATTTTTAAAATGCCTACATTTTTTATCTATATATAAAATTTTGTAACTTCTGTTCGTATGTCCGTCACACTAGCCATATGACATACATACATTGACAGCTCGAAACCAAATTTTGAGAAGTGCAAACTAAACAGGTAGTATACAAAGTACAGTTGATTTTACTAGGGTGCATCTCCCAATAAATTTTCATTTTTTTTTTAAATTAATGGAAATTTATACTAAGCTAGTAACAAAAACACTGTGCCATGTCTCCTCAAGGACACATGGCACAGTGGATAAAGGCGTTAGTTAGATCCAGTGACAGGACCTAAAAGAGTGAGTTCAATACCAGGTTAAGGCGGTGGAAAACTTGGAGAAGGGAATTAACAGGAGATGACTGATAACCGACATCCTTTAGACATGGCACGTGGAACTAGAACAGTCTACCTCAGTGAGCGAAATAAAGGGTTCAGTTCGATATTCCAACCACCTGAAGAAGGCCAGAGTGTACAACGGCCAAAATGTTGTAATAAATATGGCGACAAAGATGAGGACAATAGTTCGAATAATGTAAATAGTGTACCAACAACAAAAAAAACTATATTACAAAAGGTTTTGTTTACTTGTTTCTATTTTGTCCTATATATATATATATATAACCCACTATGTGTAATGATTGATATACACTTCAAGCCATAACTTGAAATTTAATCAATATGGTGGGTGGGGTTGGGTAAAATTTTATCAACATTGAATCTAATAACACAATTTAAAGCAAAGTTTGTTTCTTTATTTTCACACCACCCCCCCCCCCAACAATACCAATGAAAAGAATGAAAGATGGAGAAAAGGAAGAAAGAACTTGTGCTTGATTTTCATTGGATAATCACGTTTCACATGCATTTGACTTGTTGAACAAATGTTAGTATAATTTGTGACCTTCCGAATTGAAGGGGAAACAATGCATCCATTTGCAGTTTTAAGAAATTAATTGATTCCAAGCTTAACTGAAAAACCATAAATATTGCTTTATGTATTAAGTGTATAATAATTTCAGTTTGTCTATGTTGGATTCAGATGATAATGTATATTCCTAAGTGTATGTATGTATGTATGTATGTCTATTAGACATTATGTTTGTGGGTTTTTCACATGCTCATTTAAGAACATTTTTGCATACATACAATTTGATTTAGATAAATATGTTAGATTCTTTAAGAATGAATTCAATAAAGGTTAGCGATGTAATATAATGTTTTTGAAGTGTTTATAGTTGGTAATATTGTTATTACTTTCTATGTAAAAAAAAAAAAAAGAAAATATTTAATTTGGGTGGCATTTGTAAAATCAAAGTGATGTCCAGTGAATGTTAGTTTGATAAATGTTTCTTATTTGTCCTTTCATCAACATCTAATTTTCTGTCAATTGCTGGTTAAAAAATTTAAATGAACCATTAACCTAGTGCATAACTGTTATTTGTTTTCAGCATGTCATTAGCTCAATTGAAATGCTCAACTGCCTCATGCAAATGTCTATTCGTGGCTCCTCCTGTTCAGCAATATGACTAAGTGAAGTTGTGACAGCAGAGCACTGAGACCACAGTTTAAAAAATTGAAGGGGTCAAAATAAATGTTTCTTAAACATTTTAATGGTGTTTTTTTTTTGTTGTTGTTGTTTTTTTTGTTTTGTTTCTTTTTAATTATGCTACTAATTATAAGTGAATAATGGATAGTGGCTCGGATTGAGTAATTGGAGAGCTGAGTTTGAATTCCTGTTGAATCCATTACATTTCACTTACATGTTAATACTCTTGGGAAAGGTATGAATCCTCCTCTTCTCCCCCTCAGCTATGGGTAAATAATAGGACAGACTGGGTTCTATAGCTTTGGATGGTAACTGGTCTACTGCAGAAAGAAATGGCAACCTAGTATGGGGGGGCGCAATCTGCCTTGTCAGTCATGTATCGAAAATCACCTAAGCATATATCACACATAGCACATAACTGACTTAGTTATAAGTGACGGCACAGTGGCATAATAGTTAGTGGGTCAGATTGAGGAATCTGAGAACCAAGTTTGAATTCCAGTCAAGTTCATTAATTACACTTACTTATGTGCATTCACTTGTATGAATCCATCTCTTCTCCCCCACCACCACCAGCTATTGGTTTAATAGCAGGACAGACTGGGTCCTATAGCCTTGGGCTTCAACCAGTCTAGGAAAAGGAAACTCTGAATTAAAACCACCTGCTGCCTTGTAGGTCCTGCCTTTTTAGGCAAAGGATAGAAGGTAACTTCAAAAACAAATCCACCTCGCAGAAACAAAGGACAGCATAACCTCAATATCTCCAATGCAAAAGGAGCCAGCAAGCCACTGCACTATTCTGCCGTGAATGTCACCATGAACGACAATTGTAAGATGGAAGGGCGTGGTGACACGACATGTGCTAACTGAATAAAAAGAATGACTATATTGACAGCAAATGATAAAGTTAAAAAAATAAATTGATTTCAGAATGGTTTTAAATATTTTGGGGACGATTAATTGTTTTATGGGACGGGGGGAGGGGCGTCGATGCTGAAAAATGTTTAGTCTGGAGCCCTGTTTCAGAAGTAGTTTTCATAAGTTTTTTCATGTCTTCACTTCAACCACTGAAAGGACTGGTTGTAACAAAAAAACAAAACCATTATCCTTCAACTGCCCTCAATATCTGTCTCAATGACGCACCAGCTCAGAAAAATTAATAATGAGTACACATAATCCTTCCTTCTCCTTTTTTATGGTCACTGACTGCTACCCATAATTCCTCCATTCACGCCCACTTATACCACCCAAGTTAATTTTTTTTTCACCAAAATCTCCAACTGATGTGTTCTTTTTCTTTACATAAGTGTTTTACATACAACTGATCTAAACATATATAGCAAGGTAATAAATTTTATATTGTACATATATATAGTATTTAGCGTTTATATGACAAAATGTATTAAATTTTTAATCTCAAAATGTTATAGGAAATAAATTAAACTTCATTGTGTAATAAAATGTTTAATAATTGGTTTAATTTGGACTACATCTGAGAGAATTTCTCATCTGCTATAAAAGCAAAAGACCATTTGCTATGCCTTTAAGCAACTGATAAGAATGTACTACAAAAACAAACTTTTTTCTTCATTATAAATTATAATACCTATCAGATAACAATAACTTTTTTTTCTTTTTTTTTTTTTTTTTTTTTTTAATGGAAATCCCTAAAGCTGTGGAAATGGTCTCTGCTTATGTCTGTGTTTTTACCTTACCTGCTATAGAAATATTGTTTACAATACATATTTTCATTACTCTATACATATTAAAATTCATGGGATCATTTTATTTATGGTATTTGTAATTATTTAGATGATTTCTTTTTAATTCTTAAATTAAATTTTTTTCTGTATTTTATTTCTTGAAACAATTTTTTTCCATAATTCACAACACTGATTTAGAATTAACTCAGTAGCTACAGTAGGGGCGGCCAAATCGCAACCCGCAAGCCATATGCAGCTTGTGGAAATATTTTGGCTGAGCTCCTTTTCTTATTACAGTTAATAATAAAGGTAAACAGGAAAAATTTCAGGTTTTATAATTATTTACTGGATATGAATTGAGGCCCAATTGGGTTAAAACATAAATTAATGTTCATGGTTCGTAAAAAATATTTGAGAATTTAAATCCTAATTTTAATTCTAGATCTGAGTGAAGCATTGTTCTTTAGTGCTGAGGGAAGGAATGGTGGGATTAAAGAAATTTCCAGTCAGCAAGGTTTACAGAGGAAGGTCACAAAACTGAGGTCATGGGGAAAGGGATTGTACTCACATAATGTACATTAATGCAGTGTAGAAAAAAAAATTATATTCTAATGTATGTATGTATGTATGTATGTATATATATATATATATATATATATATATATATATAATTCCCAAGAGGATAGAATCCAGGTAGAACTCAATGTCCAGAACAGAGTAAGAACATAATATAAGAGGCTCAAACACTAATATTCCAATGTTATAATTTATTATATTGGAATTGTAATCATGATCCAATTCATCAGACATATTGAATTTGTAGGTCTGATGAATTGGATTGTGATACACACACACACACACACACACACACACACACACACACACATATATATTGAATCATGATTACAACTCATTGATGCTTTCGCGTGCTGCTTCTGCTGAATCTATTTTTATCACTCACCTACGCATGTGTGATTTAGGTTATGGTGTGGGAAGTGGATGGGTGTTATATGTTGGCTTGCATTTGTCAAACTATGAAAAAATTATATATATTTATTTGCTTTTCTTTACTGTATACATTTACAATACACTTGCATTCCTCCTCCTTTCTTTTCTTTTCTTCACCCTTCTTTCTTTCTTCTCCATGCCCCCTTCCTTTCTATCACACTTGATGTCATGTTTTTCATGCACCTGTTAATTTATTTTTTTTAAATAATTTTGTAGCATTCTTTGTGTTTTTTTTTTTAAATATCTCCTGAAGAGACCGTCAATTCGAAACCGAAGTTGCATATTTTAATTGACTGCGTGATTTTTAAAGTTATATATATATATATATATATATATATATATATATATATAACATCAATGATGACCTCTACCATTGCATTTGATAAATGTATTTCAAGAATATTTGGTCCTGATTTTACAGTGACTACTGAGAATAGTTCAGTTGACAACCTGGGAATAGACCAGTTGACTATTAGAAAGACAGTTGACAGCTGCTCAGAAAGATGGCCTTCAGAGTTAGCGGTGTTAGTAGTCCCACAAGCATGCTCTATGATACCCACAAATCAGCTTCTATAAATCATATCACAGTATACCCCCATGAGATCCCCACTAGGACAGAATCGATGTTATGAACTGGCAATGTACAAAAGGTTATGAGTAAATGCCTATGTGGAAAGATATGTAAAAATCCACAAAGCTACAAAATATACCAAGATTGGATGAAATGTCTGGAGAGGGAGAAATGAACACAACATACAGGTCATAGCCCTGGTAAAATGGAGTAGGAGTGAGGCCAGGAAGCACCCCACAGAGCCCTGGATCTCCAAGCACTTGTTACTCAAGCTTTGTTGAAACACAACGGGAAAATACTTAGAATTTGAACAGAAGAGAGCACAAGATAAGAGAGAACTGAGGAAAGAAATCAGAACATTCAGGAAACAATTAAAATCTGCCAGTACTGAAGAAAGACTTGCTCTAGCGGAGTTACGTGACATTTTGAGAAATAAATTGAAGAATATATGCACAGAGGAATGACATAGAAGGAGGAGGAAAAATAGATTGAGGAAATGAGCCAGTTTTCTATCACATCCATTTGGCTTTGCTAGGTCTCTCCTTGGCGATAAGAGGAGTGGCATTTTAGAGACATCTGAGAGGAGATTAACATTTATCTTCAAACCACCTTCTGTGACCCAGCAAGGGATCAGGAGATTTGTTGATTACGCAGGAGTCCCTAAAGCATGAATTTAATACAGGGGCTCCAACCTGGAAAGAAATTCAAGAAATGATCAGAGTATCAAGGTCTGCATTGTTACTGGGTCCTAGTGGAGTCCCTTACATCGTATACAAGCAATGCGCGGGAATACTCCAATTTCTGTGGAAATTGTTAAGGGCAATCTGGAGGAGAGTCAGAATTGCCACACAATGGAGGCAAGTTGACAGGACATGGATCGCCAAGGAAGAATCCTCAAAAGAGATTGAACAATTTTGTATTGTATCTACTTAACGCCAAGTGCAAGATCTTCTTTGAAATATTGGCCAAATGTCTCTCTTACTACTGTGTCAATCATGGCTACATTGACTCATCAGTCCAGAAGGGAGGCATCACTGGAATGTCTGGCTGCTGGAACACTCAAGAGTACTGACACACCTTCTGAGAGAAACCAGAAAGAACAAGAGTGATTTAACAGTCTTATGGTTGGACCTCGCAAATGCTTATGGGTCGATTCCACACAAGCTCATGGGTGAGGCTTTAGAATGACACCACATTCCTTGTATCATTGGCAACTTAATCCCTGGACTATTACAACAACTTCCAAGTGAGAGTAACATCAAGGACCACTTCATCTGCATGGCACAGACTTGAAAGAGGTATCATAACCGGTTGTACAATATTGGCAGCACTCTTCGCTTGAGCTATGAATACGATTGTCAAAGATTGGCAGAGAGGGAGTGCTATGGACCTCAGTCAGGGTCTGGCAACCACCAATAAGAGCTTACATGAGTGACCATACAGTCACAATGAACTCTGTGGCAGGTAGCTCTTGAGAGGTCTTGAAAGGAACATGAACTGGGCTAGGATGAAATTCAAACCAGCTAAATCAAGGTCTCTAGCAATTAAAAAAGGCCAGGTCACTGACAAATATAGATTTACTGTTGCAAGAACAAATATTTCAACACTCTTAGAGAAACCAATCAAGAACTTAGGCAAGACATTCAATAGTAATCTGAAAGATACTGCCCCTATCCACCAGATTATTGATGACCTAGACACAGCTTTATTAAAAATTGATAAATCAGGCCTGCCAGGTCGATTTAAAGCGTGGGTATTTCAACACTCATTATTACCCAGATTACTATGGCTGCTTCAGCTATATGAAGCCCTGCTCACTACAATGGAAACTTTAGAGAGGAAAATAACAATGCACTTGAGTAAATGGCTTGGGTTACCTAAAAGTTTAAGTAGTGCTGCGCTGTGTGGTAACACAAATATGCTAAAGCTACGACTTAGCAGCCTCAAAGAGGAGTTCCTAGTAAGCTGAACTAGAGAGGTCCTCCAATTCAGAGAATCTAAAGACCCGAAAGTGAAAGGAGCAGGAGTAGAGACCCAGACAGGGAGAAAATGGAGTGCCAGTAAGGAATTAGCTGTGGCAGAAGAGAAGCTAAGACAAAAAGTCTTAATAGGAATCACAGCAAAAGGGAAGACAAGACAAGACTGGGTTATTTTCCCAGTAAATGATACAATAAAGCCCAAGGTAAAGAAAGGCGCCAGTTATTACAAAATGAAATCCAAGCCAGTGCCAAGGAAAACTGTTACTGTAGAATAGTTGGGCTTTGCCAACAAGAAGCATGGACAAAATAGGAAGGAACTGAACAGCATAAGATACATTGGTCAGATTGCTGGCGCACTGACTTCAGTAGAATTCAGTTCCTAATAAAATCAGTCTACAACATTCTCCCAAGTCCAGCAAATCTAAATTTATGGGGAATGAATGGAGCACGCAACTGTGCTCAATGTGGAAGGAGAGGGTCGTTGCAACAAACATTAAGCAGCTGCCCCAAGGTTTTAGGGGAAGGCCAGTATTGTTGGCACCACAATCAGGTCCTCAAAGCAATAACAAATGCAGTCACAACAGCCGTCGGGTTGTGCAAATATAAAGTGGGATATAGAGAGCCATTAATATATTTGTTAAGGCCATGGGAAAGAAAATGGAAACGGAAAAGAATTTCTCAAATATGCTTTCAATAGCACTCGATTGGCAGCTGATCATGGACTTGAAAAAACAATTGAAATTCCCAAGTCATATTATGCAGGCAACACTTCACCCAGATTTATTAATTTATTCCAACAGCATAAAGAAATTAATAATTTGAGAATTATCAGTTACAAGGGAGAAGAATATCACACTTGCTAATGAAAGAAAGCATGAGAAATACCAGGAGTTGGTTGAACAGTGCCAGCGAAATCGTTGGAAAACCTACTTCGATCCAATAGAAATGGGGTGCAGAGGTTCTGTGGGACACTCATTGAGCAAAGCATTGACAAAAATGGAATCCTGGGAGCAGCAAAAAAGAAAGTACTGAAAGAAAACTCTAATACAGCTGAAGGATCCTTGTGGATATGGCTAAAAAGGAATGACCCATGAATTAAAGAATGAATAAGACTATTCGTTGAGTGAAAATGTTTGGGTTTTTTTTTCCCCTCCCCTTTTGTTAAGCAAGTTAGCTTGCATTTTCTGGCTTGGATGAAAATGAAGCCAACAGTGTGTTTTAGTTTTAAACATTATAGTTAGTCATTCACAAGTGAGGGGCCAAAGAGTTTTAAATAGGTAGACCAATTGATGAAAAGTAATTTAGTTTTTTCTTTGTGTTGAATAATCTAGAGCATTAAAGCAATTTAAAAGTTTCAAAATCTGAAATTTGCTTTGTACAAATACTTTTTTCACACATTGAAATGGATAAATAGGATTCATTTCTATTAAATTAAAAAAAATTTCTGTTTTCTATGCATATTTAGTTACTATGCATCTTTGTACAGCTAATTATATGAAAATTGTGTCTATTCATTAATTGGAAATAAAATAAATAAAAATTTGTATGTGTACGAATATTTGTTTCCCCCTAGTGTATATATATTCTTAGGTATAAAAAAAAAAATGAAATCGTTAGAAAGATTCTGTATAAAAACTTGTTGTATAGACTAAAATAAGAATTGGGGGGTAAAAAGGTGCCTAATATTTATATTTATTTATAATGTATTTTTAAAGAGAAAAATTTTGTTATTTATAATTGGATTTTCAGTGTTTTCTTTTTGTTTGTTTTTTTCTCAAATTTTTTTTACTTTAACTGGTTTCACTTAGCTTTTAAAAAAGTTTTTAACTGTATTTTCATGCTGATGTTTTGAACAAATGAAAAAAACATGAAATAATCAAGAGGCGTAACTGGCTATATAAGTTGCTTATGATAAAGAAAATTTGGTATAATCTATTTATGCAATGAATTAAGTATTAGTTTGAACTTGTTTATGAAAAATGTTTCCTTATTAATCCGCCTTTGTTCAGTGGTTCTGTTGTTGCACTGGTAGAATGGGAAGACATTAAAATTTGGCAGATTTTGTCCTCTGCATTCCTCTATATGTTAGCTAAGTGGTATTTTTCTGGTGTTGGGGGGGGGTCCCTAATTTGTTGGCAATGAACTGTCATCCTTTGCCAGAGTGACTGTCTGGTTTGGCCAATGTAATGCTTTTGGAAACCTTTGCATGTAATTAAAAAATCATTTTGAATTTTGATCTGTCTTTGAAATGAAATTTGTGGCCTTCTAATAGGTAGATGCATACTCCACAAAGTGGTCGGTTGCATTTTTTCACCTGAAGGTTTTTGTGTTCTGCAGTTTTGCACTTGTCAGTATCTTTTTTAGTGATTGTGGTTGTTCTTTACTTTTTAAATTTTTTTTGTCCTTTAGTAGGATTGGTAGATTAAGTTGTATGTGTGTGTAGTTCTTTGGGTTGAAAGTTGAGATATAAGGGATGACCTTTTTTTCTTTTTATTTCTCAGAGTATGTGGATGTCAATTTGTTTTGCTTTTTCAATACTATTGTTGATCAAACTTTCTGGGTATTTTCTCTTGATGAGTATTTTTCATTTCTTCTAGTCTGTGGTCTCTTGTGATTGTGTTTGACATTATTGTACATATACACTTGGCTAGGTTGAGTGGGATGTTACAAGCATGTTTCAGGTGGGAAGATGGAAAAAGGAGATATCGTTAAGAGTCAGTAGGTTTAAAATATATGTCAGTTTCTAGTTTAGTGTTTGTTTTTGTTATTAATGTCTAAAAAGGAATTTTTTTTTTTTTGTTGCTGTACTCCATAGTGAATTGAATGTTAGGATATATATTATTAATGGAAGTTTGGAATGTCTTTAGTTTATCCAGACTGTCATTCCACAGAATGAAATGGTCATCTAGATATCTTTTCCAGTTTTCTTTTATGTTGCATTACACACACACACACACACACATACACACATACACATATATATATATATATATATATATATATATATATATATATACGCACACACAGAATGCAACACAGAGACTTTTCCACTGTCATAGATTTTCCATAAAATTGTTCTTGATATATAAAAATTTATCTATCATTTTCCCTATATTCCTAATTTCATCTCAAACATAGTTTACACTTTTTTCTTTAAAGCTAAAGAGTGAAGTTGAAGAAAAGGCTGGCACCAAATTTGATGTCTATGAATGCAAAACCTATCGGCATCAACTTGTGGCAGGAACGAACTATTTTGTGAAGGTAATTTTTTTTTTTTTTTTTTCATTTTCTATTTGATCTAAATTTAAAAATACCCTATTCACTCTACAGAAGATTTAGTTTTTAAACAAGACAGCTCTTGAAAGTCATTTTAAAATAACTGTCACTGCAGACAATCTAACCAGATGCCTCTGGTCACTCCTCTGACTAGCTTTAGATTTTTTTCATCCTATTTTATTGCTTTTTATTGGAACATTCATGTTGTCTGTACATTTCCATAACCAGCACCAAGTAAGCAGTCATCCTGGGTATGATGATAAACTACATCTGGCAGCAAGGCCTCTGATCAAGAGATTTGAGGTTCGGGGGAGCCTGAAACTGCCTTTTAATTGCTGTTTCCAGACCCAACCTGACCCAGAGTGATAGCACCTGCTCAGGTCCCAGCTATGGGCAAATAGACAAAAAATCAAAATAACAACAATAAATTTTTATAGCAAAATAACAATCAATGCAACACTATAAAAAATACATTTTTATAGTAAAATAACCAACAATACATTTTATGATCTACAAACTATATATGTAAAAAAAAACTCTAAGTATAAAATTATGTACAAAATATATTCAGTTGAAGCATTCAAAATATTTAGATTTTGGCATTAAATAACCCATAGAGGTCAATATGCTGCTAAACAAAATCAGCAACAAATCTAACCAGATGACTCTAGTCACTCCTCTGACTAGCTTTAGATATTTTCATTATTATTAGCAAACTAAATATTTCCAGCATTTGTTCATAGATTTGTATTTATATTTGCATGTTAAATTGACAACTCCTACTTCCCCTCTTCAAATTGACAACTCCTACTCCCTCCTCAAATTGACGTCAGCCATGGCCATAGTCCCAATTCCACACCTCATTTTAATTGTAAATCTTTTCTATGGATGTATATGTACCTACCATTCATCTGTGCATTGACCATTGCTGCTATATCTGGTCTGATGCTCCATCTATATTACCTCAGTTTCTTGATAAAATCAAAAGAAGGGTCTGTCATTTTATCAGTACTGACCTGACATCTCAACTTCAGTCACTTTCCCACCACCATGACATGGCTGCTCTCTGTTTGTGACAGTTGTACAAATGAGCTCTTCCTCTTGTTACCTCAACCACATGGATTTAATTGTCCTACTAGATTGGTAACAAGGTCTCACTGTTTTACTCTTGAAATAGCTAGATGTAACCATAAGTTCTATTCTAATAGTTTCTTTTCTCACACTTCTCACCTGTGGAACTATTTTTGTTTTTTGTTTCCCTACCACCTACAATTTTCAAACATTTGAATCCAATGTCAACTGCCATCTTCACTCTTCCTAAAACCTGTTCTTTTATTGTCCTTTCCCCTCTTCTTATTTTCTTTTATTCCCCGTAACCTCTTGAATCTTAGTAGTATTATCACCATGTTTGGGTAAAATAACTTTAAAAAAAAAAAAAATAGATAAACGTACAGTTTTAAAATTAGAATTGTCATTCTCTCAAAGTGGTTGCAAACCACAGCTAAAGAGTTCAGTCTACCCTGCAATTTAGCCCATAGCTGTGGGGAGAAGAGATGGATTTATACCTTACCCTACTCAAGAGTATTTGTGCATATAATCAACCTGAATTTGAACTCAGCTCATAGATTTCTCCATTCAAGTAACTATTATACTATCTACATACCCTCATTAAATTGAAAAGTTATTTTTTTCTTTATGCCATGTCCCTTCAAGATGTGTTCAATTGTAACCCTCCCCAACTTCCTATCTTTCATAGATCTTAGCAATATTTGACTTTTTTACTATCCATTCCACTCTCTGTTCTGCCATTCATTTATAAAAGCTTGTGAAGTATACTGTTCGCCATTTCTCTCTAACCAGCTTGCCTTCAATATGACCCATGAGATCCAAATCCTGCAAGATGTAGTGATGTCACAATCATGTGCCGTCCTGGGTATGACAATAAACTACATCCACATCTTGGATAAGATGATAAACTACATCCAACAGCAAGGCCTTTGATCAGGAGGTTTTGAGGAGCATGGAACCACCTCTTAATTGCTGGTGTTCCCATGTCCACCCTTACCTGAGGTTGTAGCACCTGCTAGGGTCCCAGCTATGGGCAAATAGTTAACCCCCAAACTGGGGTCAAAACACTATGAAAGGGTAAAAATAGGTTTTAATACGAGCAACACATTTTTGAAAAAAAAAATTGCCAGCAATACATTTTGGAAAAATAAAAAATATTACCAACAATAAAAATTGTCGGCATTAAATGACCCATTGAGGTTGATATGCCATAAAACAAACCAAACCAAACAATCATGTGAAATAAAATTGGTGAGGGAAAAAATTCAAATTCCCATAATTCTATAGAACAAAGGAAACCATCCTACTGGGAGGAAATTTAGAGCACTTCCTCTTTTCAGCTAGCCTCTTGCAAAGAAAATACATGGAATTGAGCAGCTCCAGATATGAAGACCACAGATAAGTCAACTTAACCAAATATCACTTTCACTCATAGACTTATCATTTCCAAAAAAAAATCTTCATTCACCAACACAAACCAGAAATATTCTACTTACAACAATATACAAGAACTTTCTTACTCTGCCAAACTTGTACAACAGAATCCTTCAGATTAGATATTATAAATGTCTCACTTTGTTGTTGGGATGAATATATGCTGTATTTTACTAACTAAAATAAGAGTCGAGCAAGGCCCATCATAACAAGCTTTTTTTCCATTATGTGTCAGAAATTTCACCCTTCTCTTTCTGATTTGAAGAAAGTGTTCTTTTTGTTTTCCCTAAACCTTCATTATTAGTAACATCTCTTTTGTCTATGGTATTCTCAGTATTCTTCTGTAAAACCACACCAATGTGGTTTCAAGTCTCCTCTCCATTTATGAGGAAATTGTCTATCATTTACTATCATTCAGGAGGATTGACATCACATAGCAGTTCAGCATTCTTTTCTTTATTGCTAACAAAATTTTCCTGGAATTTAAAAGTTTCTATAATTTTTAAAAAAAAGATAAAATGAAATAAAAGACCTACTTATAATTATGCTAACCAGGAATAATTCTCCCAATTCAAATTTCAAGATAAACATTTCAAATTTCAATCGGATCTTGATACTGCATATCTGAAAATAAGCATGATATTGATGTTTCTATTTTGTAGGTCTACGTTGGAAATGAAGACTATATTCATCTAAGAATATACAAAAAGTTGGATAACTCCCTGGAGCTAAGTGCTGTGAAAGTTGGGTTGAAAGATCACCATGAATTGAAATATTTTCAGCAAGAATGTGCATAAGATATTTCATATGCAAGAAGTGAAAATAGCATGTCATAAAATTTAATTTGAAAGTGTACCTGCTTTCTACTGTTGTTTTTTTTTTTTTTTTTTTTTTATCGCTGGGGGGGGGGGGTACTGACATTATCCGGTGAATAAAATTGATATTTGCCCACTAAGATTTAATAGAGGATCCTATTCATTGGGTAACGGGTAAGAAATGGCATCAGCTATCATTCTAGAGTAATGTTTTTGTTATTTTATTCTCTCAAAAAAATCCCTAAAATCCATACATCTTGTTATTCCTTCCTCAGCCATAGATATTTGATTAATTAAGCCACTTCCATGGCACCCTTTCCACTTAGAGAGGAACAAATTTATTAAAAATTCCTAATCAGTCTTGAAGACAAACTACACATCCAGGCAAGATATAAATATTTAAAAAAATAAAAATTATTTTTGCAAAACACAGGCATTTATCTGACAAACTTAATGTAACAAGATTTTGTGCATTTAAACAAGGGTACACTCCATTTTTATAAAAGAAATAAATTCTTGTCATTTTAAAATCCTTTTGTTTTCTTTATTTTTTTTTTATTTTTTTTCAATATGCAACAATTCATCCTTATTTCAGAATCTTAAACTGCTTTCTACAATCCTTTGTAAACTGTTTCATTTGCATATTGTTGATCAGTCTACACGTAAGTATATTTTAAAATTCTACATCACAAAACTGTTAAACTATAATATATACAACAGGTTGCCAAAAGCAGCTTCCAGTGGCCAACTGTTAATATTTTTGTGCAATGCCCCCAAATCACTACCTATATATATATATATATATATATATATATATATATATATCCGATGCGGTGGGAACAAAAGTAATCTATAAAATATACAAATTCTAACGTTTGCAGCATTCATTCAAAAAAGAGCTCAATACATGTAGTAGAGCGATAATTATTTATTTATTATAATTTTATCATATAGACAAAACCATTTTACTCACAACAAAGATGCAACTTGGTTTCAGTGCATTTTAACTGCACATCTACGGGTGAGGGTCGGAAATGGTTATGAACGATCCTGTTTTTAGGCAAGCCCGGATGTAAAACGTCACTTCCTTTTTCCAATTTTTGAGAAGAAAAATGTACTTAACAAAAGTATCTAAGTGAAACGATAGTTGTTGTTGACAGCAGTTTGGTGTTGGGTGGGTCGGGTAGTTGATGTTGAATGGAGTGTGGACATTCTTCCGATGATAAGCATCGGTCAAAGTTTGGGTAGGTCAACCACCTAGCGTCCTAAGTTTGAGAGGTAGGGGAGGGAAGATAGCGATGGGGATAATATTACACTTTTGTAGGTAAAAAGAATTTCGAGTTAACATTTATAATTATTAGGAGTAGTTATATTTAGGTTTCTCGGTAAGAATTCTAAAAGTTGGATTGCATTACTTTGTTTGGGTTATCACTATTTATTTTTTAATCGAAAGAGTGTTTTTTGTGTATATATAATTATAAAAGATTCCTAGTTATGGGATTTGGAATTTAGCAAGATTGTAATGTTAAATCCTTTGTATGTCTACAGAAAATGGTAGTTTCATGCCTCTGGTTTAGTAATTGTTTATTATTTAAAAGTTCGATAATACATATTTTCTCCTGTAAACATAGGAAGCAAGGTTCGCTCGGTGAATTACAGGTTCTGGCTTGTTTTAGGATTTTCCATTTAACTTTAGGTGTTTTTCCTTCCTTGAGTCTCCAAAATTGTTTCGAAAGTGATGTCATATTTCGTTTGGCTGTATTTGTAAAGGAGTTCAAGTGATTGTAATACCTATCCTTAAAAGGTCTGCTAGTAGACCCCACATACAGCTTAATATCTCCGGGGTTCTCATTTGATGAGATATAGGCCATATACACTATGGATTTTGTTAAGCATCTGTTTAATAATGGACATTGATCGGGGATTCTACAGTTGCATAGTCTTTCTTCTTGGTGTGTATTAGAATTTGTATTAATGTTTAGTTTTTTATCTCTATGTAATTTCAGTACTCTATTGTTATGTGATTTAATAATTCTAAGTTTCTAGAACAGCTGTAGCTAATTTTTAAGGTATTGCGGTTGAAGATCTGGCTTAATTTACTTTTTTTAGGGAAGTGTTTGCTAATTAGATTTAAGAATTTGTGTCCTAATTTGGTACGAACTAACTTGTTGAAGGGAGGTGTGTACCAAATTACTCTCCTTCCTCTATTGTTTTTTTTAGGGTAACTGCAGTTCTCTCTATATTCTATTTCGGAAGATCTGTAACCACTGTCGGTGAGGATTTTGTTATAGATAGCCTTATGCTTATCGAATATTTCTTTGCTAGAAGAGTGCTTGTTTATACGGCGTTCAACAGATTATGGAATATGTTTAATAACTGGCGTTGGGTGCTTGGAATTAGGGTTTATATAAATGGGGTTAGCATTATTCTTTAGGAAGGGTTGGAAATTATTTAAGTGTAAGTTTAAGGTTACATCTAAAAAGTCTACTTGCTTTATATTAGAATTAATTTTCACCTTGAGGTGTAAAGATTTAAATACTCTATGTATCCATTTCCTCAACTTATCAACTTTGCTACTGGTGGAATTCATGGTGGATCGTTCATAACCATTTCCGACCCTCACCCGTAGATGTGCAGTTAAAATGCACTGAAACCAAGTTGCATCTTTGTTGTGAGTAAAATGGTTTTGTCTATATGATAAAATTATAATAAATATATATATATATATATATATATATATATTTATTTTGTTGGATTGATGTGAGTTTGTGACCCTGTGTTTCTCTCTATTTATGATCATCAGACAAACTGATTAATTTTTAAATTTTGGATTTATATATGGTTGCGTATATCAGTGTTTTATGGTAGTGGGTGGAAAAATTGTCGTCGGAATGCCACTCATACATATGTACACATACATACACACACGTTCATTCATTGATGTATGCAGACATACGTACACACATGCTCACTCACTGGAGCTCAGACAAACAAACATATATGAACAATGTGGGACTGGGCATATATGTGCGTCCATGTGTCATTGCATATAAAAATACACAATTAGTTGCCGTATTCGATGTTGGATTGTGTAGCAAATACCTTTCATCAGTTGCGGTGTCAACGCACAGACCGTTTGTCTATTTTGTTTGCTGAATAATGTTTTCTTGCACACACGTATATATGTATGCACATGCATTCACACATCTTCTCTCCATCTGCTTTTTTTTTTTTTTTTTATTGACTGCCTTCTGTCCTGAGAGACAATGAGTTATGCTGTGGGTCCATTCATCTGTCATTGCTATCTTCAGGTCTTCTTCACCTCCCATTGATCCTCTCTAATCCTCTCATCCACCTGTGTGCTCATCCCTACAGCACCTCCCCCATCTGACCCAATCTCCAACAATGGCTTTTCAACCAGTTGGATCGATACCACCTGCCTTCATGTTGCACTTGCACACCTTGTAACGAAGGAGTGGCCTTCCTGCACATCTGGCACCAGTAGCCAATTTGCCATTTCCTTTGTGATGCAACCATCTTAAATGATTGACATGGCCAAGCCAGCACAGGCTACTTTGAGTGAGCAAGGCAAACATGCTTGGTATGCCCGCCTGTGCCAGGATGGATTTGTTGGACATGTCATGCCATGTAATGTCCAGGATCCATCAGAGACAGCATATGTGGAGGGCATTTAGCCTGCTTTCTTGGTAACAGTACAGTGTCCAGGACTTCCATGCATCAATCTACCCAATGTACAAGCTCTGTATACTGTCATCTTGGTGTTGTCCCAAACCCTTGTTACCAGATGTGGCATTACTGCTGAGCCCTTGCTGATCCTGGTGTTCAGTTCGGAATCCAGCAACAGGTTGGTGGCAATGATGGAACCAAGGTACAAGAAGGTTTCCACCACATCCAATATGTTGTTGCCGATAGAAATGCTTGAGGCCCTGCTGATATCCTTAACCAAGATGTTCATCTTGAGATTGATGGTGAGGCCAAACTCTGTACATGCCCATGCAAATGAATTGATGAGTCATTATACAGCTTCCTGACTGTGTTCAACCAAGTCAGCAGCATCAGCAAACAGCATATCCCTGATCAGTAATGTATGCACTTTGGTTCATTTATATATATATATATATATATAATCCTGAAATTTTTGATTTGATGGCAAATGAAACCAACAAATACACCAAGTCAAAAGGGCTGGATACAAAATGGCGCATTTCAACTGCTTCTAAAATGAGGGCCTATATCACCTTTCAAATAGTGATGACAATTATTTCTGTCCCAAATCAGGACATGTATTTCTTAAAGTACAACTTGTTTCAGTCTGCAAGGATCAGAATTGATTACAAGAGACAGACTAAACAAACTGAACCAATATTTTCATGTCTGTGATGTCAACCAGGACCCAGCCTGTGGCCATCCTGGTCATGACAAACTTGCCCATGTTCGTTCATTTATTGAACGGATAAGCTAGAACTTGAAATCACAGTATAGTCCACATTGTAAATATGACAACTTTTTTTTTTTAATATCATTTATTAAATTCATTTTGGAACCTTCCCTGAAATTTTCATACATTTATCTTTATTATTTATAAACTTAGAGCAATTTTTATACAGGCATGTTAGCTAACAATTTTCATTATTGGGCTTACAGAAACAATTAAACTGGACCACTAGGTAAGAAAGAGTTAATGCTTGATCACATTAAGCAAATAAAATTTGAATATTGAAAAGAATTGATCATCATGACAAGAATTTTGTTCATTTGATTTTTGTAAATGTTTCATAGATTTGTCCCATTTTTAAGTTCCATCAATCATCATCCCTCATTCTTTTGTTCCATCTTCCTTGATGCCGTTCTTCCATAACTTTAGTGTCCTGTGAAGATCTTTAACCTTGTTCGTCACTAACATCACCCAAATTAAATTATATTGGTAACAAATTCTAGTTTCTATCACAAATGTTTGATACAGACTATGTACAGTAATCATACACAAGTAATTATATTGTCACTCTTAATTTAGAACAATACAATTACACTGTCCTTGTTATTGTATTCAAGGACTTTATACATCTGATTTTTTTTTTCTAAAATATTTAATGTTAAGTAATTTTCTGCAACATAAATTTTTCTAAAATCAACATTTTTTTATTTATCTGTTTTCTTTCTTTTTTTAATTTTTAGTTCCATAACAACATACTTGAAGTTGTAATTTGATCTTAGTGACATTCAAATAAAAATGTTTAGTCATGAGTTTACTTTTGAAAAACTTATTGCTTTAATGGCATAATCAATTACAGCAGTGAATGCTTTGCTCACACACCCATGTTTTTGTAGTTTGGTAGTGTATACACACATGATTAAAACACAGACATCAGCTGACAACAAGGGTACAGATCAGCGTTATTTTCAAAATAAATTCAAACATGCAGGGATTAAGCAGGGATTTAGGTTTGATTCAGATAGTATAGTTTTCAAGGGGAGACCTAGCCAACAACAATATTCCTTGGAGGGGTGGGTCCCACTTCTTTGTGTGTTCCTTGAACACTGGCATTTTTGAAAATTCTAACTTTAAATTCTCTCTCTTCATACTTCAGTTTAGTCAATAGGTTAATATATAATAAATATCAATTCTATTGCCAATATTGGTATCATTTTGTTGCCTTTTTATTCCTTAAATTTTATTAACTGGCCTACGGTTGATTTATTTTGTTTTGTAATATCTCATGTGCTCATATAAATTTTTTAGTTTCCAGGACATAAATTATATAGAAATTGTCCAAATGTTTTACAAGCACTTTCAGCTATACTTTTAGCCATTATCAAGGATTAATTTCATTTTACTTTTAACTGAATATATGCATTGTTTTATGTATGTATCTCGAGTTATAGGAATGTTTTATTTTTCAAATACAGTCAGCACATTGTGGCTGTGTATATAGTTGATATTATTGAGTGCTGGCTTTTACTTTTTTTATTAATAATGCTTCCATTATATTTAGTCTTTTTGTACATGTGGATGAGGCTATTATATTTGTATTATCAACAAGTATGTTACAGATAGTTTGGTAGGTCTCCATGTGTATTTAAATGAGACTTAATTGAGCTATGATCAGATAGATGTAATGTGAGTCTTGTTAACCATGTTGTAGTATATCCAATATAATTATTTATAAATGTGGATTGGCCAGAAACACAGTTCCTTAAGGGACATGTGAGTTCATAAATACTATTGGCTCTCTGTAATTTGAATGTTGCAGGTGAATTATTATTTTTGGAAGCCGTTTTTTTTTTTTATAATAATGGGTATAAAGTAATTAATAATAACAAAACAAAAGTCATTGAAACAAAGCAAGTTTTTTTTTTTTTTTTTTTTTTGCCAGTATATAGAATCCAAAAGCATCTCTGCGTTCTTGTTGGTGACAAATGATTATCTACCCTGCATTCCCTTTCTCACAGGTGAAAAGTTGCAAGCCTCTTGCTGCTCTATTTCTATAGAAAGTGCTCAGACACACTATATTCCTTAATTCCACCAGTTCTAATTTTCACAGCTAAGACCGCTAGGCCATGCACATTGTAGTAAACCACCTTCATTCTCTTCGTATTACTTTTGATGAGGTGTAAGTTCCACTCAAACAGCTTCTTCTCACAAACCGCTGCTTTGTGGAACTGACTCCCAAGAGCATGCTTCCCTGATCACTATAATCTGAACCTGTTCGTTTTGAGTTAACCATTATCTTCCCAACATATCCCCATAAACTGTGCCTCTTACTCTGTAACCCTCTCATTTGAGTGGCTCTTGGCCCCGTACATCTCTTTTTTTTTTTTCTTTTTTTTTTTTTTTTTTAAAAGCATTAATTTTTTTTTTTGAAGACAGCAATTTTTCCAGATACAAGTACTTACTATTTAATTCATAGATGGTAAGATAAGAAATGGGATCATACCTTTGTAAGCTAAAATAAGAAAACACAATACAAGGATATTTGTCAAGATGCATTCTCTGCTACTCTCTAGTGGTTAATATTGCAATTTGACCATTCTGGATATGACGATAAACTACATTCAGCAGCAAGGCCTCTAATCAGGAGGTTTTGTGGAGCATGGAACCACCACTTAATTCCTGTTGTCCCCAGGTTCACCCTGACCTGGGGTGGTAGCACCTGTCAAGGTCCCAGCTATTGCCAAATAGTTAATCCCAAAACTATCAAAGTACAAAAATACCAGCAATATATTTTCATATTAAAAAAAAAAAAAAAATTACGATCAATACATTTTTGTAAAAACAAAAAAAAATAAAACAAAATTATCAGCAACACATTTTTGAAAATAGCATTGCTAATGCTTCCAAGAAAATTAAATGACCCATAAGGAGTTGATGTTGCTAAACAAATTGCAATTTGGTAACTAATTTGGGCTTCTTTTTTTTTTTTTTTTTTTTTTTTTTTATTGAATTTCTTTAAAAAGAAAACTGGAGATTTTTACTATTAAAAAATTTACTTTTTTTTTTTCATTTCTTGTTCAGACTATACCAGTTAAAATAAAAATATTTCATTTTAAAATATTTGATTCATTTAATTATTAACTTTTGATATTCAATGATTTATCATGTTTAAAATGATTTTATTTATTTTTTGAAATAAAAATATAAAAAATACTTTAAAATTGAATTTCTGTGTTCCATAAAAGAAATCAAGTTAAAATGAATAAGAAGTTTGTTTTATTTTCTCATAAAATCATCTTGGTTATTTAAACTATTATTTTATTTTTTACATTTTTTTTTTTTTTTTACACATTTGCTATCTTAAACTTTATCAAAGATTGAAAAATAAGTTTATATGTGAAAATTGTAAAGAAATATATTTTTTTTATATATATATATATATATATATATAGCATGATGAGAGGCCACATATACTTTCTTGATATGTGTATAATATATGGATAAAATAACTGAAAAAAAATTGGGTGTTTTTTTTATGAAAGTATTTATTTCTGTGTTTTTATATATATTTAATATTTCAGACCACCTCGGTCCTTCCTCAGAAATCAAATGAGATACAGCATTTGTCATGAGGCGTGGACATCACGTGATGTGGAATGCGACTGTATTTGAATTTTTGGCGGAAGACTGATGATAGTGTTTTAAATGTTGTTTAAAAAGGTTTTTAGACCATATCTAAAGAAATATTTTTAACTGTTGAAATATTTGTATAGATTTAAAATATCCACATGTTTTTTTAACCCTAGTTTATATGTGTCTAATTTTAGAATCCAGTATTTCTCTTTTCTTCTTCGTATGTATGTTGTACTAAAATTACTGCGTTTGTTTCGAGACTCGGATGTCACGTGATGTGGAATGCGACTGTGTTTGAATTTTTAACGGACAACTGATGATAGTATTTTAGTTGTTGTTTAAAAAGGTTTTTTCACCATATCTAAAGAAATTTTATAACTATTGAAATATTTATACAGATTTAGAATACCCAAGTCTTTGTTTAACCTTAGTTTATATGTGTTTAATTTTAAAATCCAGTATTTCTCTTTTTTTCTTCGTATGTATGTTGTACTAAAATCTGAGTCTATCAATATACATTTGCAATTGTCTAGCGAGTGTCCTGGTTGATTAAAGTGTTCCGCTACGGGGGAATATGGATTGTTTTGATTTCAGAAAAACACTCTAACACTCTTTCATCCAACCAACACCAAATTACACAACCAAACAATGCAGGGAATATCTATGAAATTTCAAAATCCCTCAAAATCATACCACCTGGTAGACCCATAATATCAGGCATTGGTACCCTCACAGAACTTATATCCGGGTACATAAACAACATCCTAAAACCTTTACTGCCTGACATACCTAGTTATATTAGAGACACCACTGACTTTCTCAACAAATTAAAAAACATCAACTCAGTCCACCCGGATACAATCCTAGTAACGATGGATGTTTCATCTCTTTACACAAACATTCCACACACTGAAGGAGTTTCAGCTTGCCATGAGTTCCTTAGTAAAAAATTACCCAACAACCAAGTTACAGATATATGTCAATTAATAAATTTCATTCTAACACATAACAATTTTAAATTCAACAACAAACGCTATTTACAGATTAGTGGCACAGCAATGGGCACAAAAATGGCACCTAGCTATGCTAATATCTTTATGCACATTCTAGAATGGAAAATACTAGACAATTCAGAATTTTAACCATTACACTACTTTAGATATATCGATGACATTTTCTTATTATGGACTCATGGATCTGAAAAATTAAAAAAATTTTTCACTTTCTGCAACAACTTCCACGATACAATTAAATTTACCATGGAACATTCATACACATCCGTCCCTTTCTTAGACGTTATGATAAAATTAAACAAACATACACTTTCTACCAGTCTATACAACAAACCCACAAACCAGCATAAATTCCTTCACTTCAAAAGCTGTCATCCTCTTAAATTAAAAAAATCTATCGTATACAGCTCATTTCTAAGAATCAAACGCATATGCTCAGACCATCTAGATTTTCTACACATTAATAACTTAACAGAACAATTCCTAAAATGTAAATACACAATAAATATAATAAAAGAAGCACTAAATAAAACTATCCATATAAATCGTAACACACTTCTCACATACAAGAAAAGTAAAAACAACAATCGGATTCCCATGGTTTTTAACCACAATCAGTATTCCCACACACTTACTCATAAATTAAAAAATGACTACAAGATCCTCCAATTAAACAAAAATATCAAACACATTTTCGCTAAACCACCCATCAACGTAAAAAAACAAACACCTAACTTATCAGCTATCCTCACCTCTACCAAATATCTAAATAATACAAACCAAACAGGAAATTATAAATGTAATAAAACTCATTGTCTTATTTGCAAACACATAATAACAGACAGTGAATTTCTCGCACCCAACTCCAAAATCATAATACATCCACCCTGCCTCACCTGTGAGAGCAATAATATAATTTATTACCTATTCTGCACAATATGTCCTAACAGTGGATATATTGGCGAATCTGGAACTAACTTTAGGCTTTGTTTCAATAACCACAAACAAGACATACGACAAAACAATCCATATTCCCCCGTAGTGGAACACTAATCAACCAGGACACTCGCTAGACAATTGCAAATGTATATTGATAGACTCAGATTTTAGTACAACATACATAAGAAGAAGAAAAGAGAAATAATGGATTCTAAAATTAGACACATATAAACTAGGGTTAAACAAACACGTGGATATTTTAAATCTATACAAATATTTCAACAGTTAAAAAATATTTCTTTAGATATGGTCTAAAAACCTTTTTAAACAACATTTAAAACACTATCATCAGTCTTCCGCCAAAAATTCAAATACAGTCGCATTCCACATCACGTGACATCCACACCTTACGACAAATGCTGTAAACAAACACACAAACACAGTATCTCGTTTGATTTCTGAGGAAGGACCGAGGTGGTCGGAAATATTAAATATATATAAAAACACAGAAATAAATACTTTCATAAAAAAAACACCCAATTTTTTTTCAGTTATTTTATCCATATATTATATATACATATATATATGGGACAAGGTAGAAGAAAAGTTTACTTCCATGAGTATTTCAGGTATGTATATATTTGTGTGTGTGTGTATATATATATTGTCTGTATTTAAGCAGCATTTTTTCATTCATACATGTTTCATTAAATAATATAGACAAGTGTTTGTCTTTCTTCATGTAATGATGATGTTATTAAGCTTATCAGATGATATGAAAAGAATTTACATAAAATAAATAGACAACACTTGTCTATATTATTTAATGAAACGTATGAATATATATATATATATATATATATATATATATATTAAAGTCGGTTGACAAGGTACTGAAATTAAGGTTTTTAATTTAATTTTTCTTTAGAATGCTTTTAGTATAATAGCCACATCCACATATAAAAAAAATACTAAAAATAGTAGAATCACTAATAAAAAAAAAAAAAATAAACACTCAATAACATCAACTGTGAACACGGCCACAATGTGCTGACCAATTTTTGGAAAATAAAAAACATTACTATCACTCTAGAAACTTAAAAATCTATGCATACAGATAAAAAAACATCCTTGATAATGGTTAATAGAATAGCTGAAAGTGCTCAGATAGAGATCATTTGGACAATTTTCACATGCCTTTATGTCCAGAAAAGAGAAAATAAATAAATTAAACACAAGATAAATTAAAAAGATTAATCACAGTACCTTGTCGATCAATTTTAATGAAGTGTATAAAAAACGGATTGCTGCCCAAATGCACACACACACACACACATATATATATATTATTTGTATTCTTTCCTTCAAAATGAATGAGATAGGCATTTTATATTTGTAAGTCCTTAGTGTCAACAAAACTGCAGAATACTTACTTTTTGCTGATGCTCCTTATGTCAGCTTGTGAGGATCAAGATAATGCAAATGTCAATTTTGGTTGAAAACAATTTACAAATAACGTTTTTATAGGTTAAATACTGGTCTGTGCATCTAGAGCATGACAACAAGTCACTCAGAAAAGCAAATGCATATGTATATCAAAATCCATAAAAGTAGCTACCTCCAAAAATTCACTAAAAAAGACAATGCATGATGAACAAAAAAAAAAACATAATAAAAACAAAATTTTATCATCAAAATATTTGTTTTGCTATTAAGCAGAAATACCAAAGAATTTTTTCATGTAAAAATTTATTTTCTTTAATTCTGTTTAGAATCTTTGAAATTTTGGTTAAAAAATCGTTTTACTTACACCAACATGGAACCATAAATTTGTACAGGAAATTTCAGTGTCTTTTTGCAGTGAAAAACACATTGATTTGGAAATTCTTGCAAAAATTCAGATAATTGTTGGATTTTAATGAAACTTTCAGGATTTATTCATGAATGAATGAAATTATTTTTTAAACATTTTTTGGGGAAAATTTTGATAAATATTTTTTTTTAAATCTGTTACCCCTACCCTCACCAACTCATTTAATTTTATGAAAATTTGAGAAAATTCTTTTTTGAATTGCTTAATGTTTGTATTAGTTATAAGAACAAGCCATCAGAAAATTTAATTCATCAAATATTTTTAGTCAAACAGGACTTCTTGCAGAAAATTTGCTCTGAATCATAAAACAGAAAATGCATTAAAACTAAGACATTATTTAATTGAAAAAGTTTTTAATTGTTTTTATGAATAAAATATATTATGGAAACTATTTCCCTCAAAACAACATTTATCCATGAATAATGAAATTTTACAAGAACTGCTTTCACTTTTTAAAATTTTAATTAGAATAATTTATAAACTTTTAAATCTTTTAAATTCTGTATTAATTTGTATCGGTCAAGTGATATTGCTATTAAATAAAAACTATATTTACTAATCATAAATGGAAAACCTTACTACAATTCAGCTAAACCCACTATTTTAAAAATTATTTCAAAATATTTTTTATATGTATAAACATGTCAATTTTTATAAATACAAGCGTCCATACACAACATTATCAGAAAATAAGAGTGGTACCTATAGTCAATTTAAAATTTATTGGTAATTTTCTAACATTTTTTTAACAAGTGTCTTAATATGTAAGGCTATGAAGTATTAAAATTCAATAAAATAATAGAATGATTAAAATATATTCAATTTTTAAGATTACTGGATAGTTAAAAAAAATTATAGAATAAAAGGTGTTTACATTGTATTCGTCATGCAATTTTATTTCTATTATGAGCCGAAATTTACCAAACATCAGGCTATCAATACATCACTTAACAGATAAAAAAACTCTTCTCCAACTTCAAAAAGAAGGTTTTCAGTGACATTTTAAACTTGTGGGAATGCTGGTTGTGCTTAGGTAAAAAACACATCTCATGGTATATTTTTCCCACAACAATAATCGCAGACTCAAATGTGAGTCAGGGTAATAAAATAAAAGTAAAAACAAACCATGTATGCATTATTAACAAACAGTATGCATAGACAATAACAGAAGATTGTTGCATGTGGCAAAAAACACTGAATATAAAAGAAGAAAACATTTAAAAACTAAAGAATGTGTGTGAAGTTTGGTGTCGGAGGAATCCCAGAGAAAGGTAAATGAAAGTGAAATGAGAGGTGTCTGTGTGAGTGAAAAATAGAAAGGAGGATGACAGAATATCACTGTCTTTTTAAGGTTGTAGACATCTGTGGCAAGCACAAGTCGTGTCGATAATGGCTAGCAGTATGGCATATCTGTATTTGTTTTGAGTGCAGCATATGTTTGACTTTGCATCCCCTGATGATGATGCGATCACCAACAAATAAATAGCACATACACATAAAATTTTAAGCTGCAGGAAAAACCCTAAATTTAGTATCACTCTTTTATATATTATATTTCCTATTATATATATATATATATATATATATATATATAACACTTTAAACATCAGTTTTATTGGATACTCATATTTAATTTGGCACACTTTTTATTTATTAAACAGTATATTTATTTATATATATATATATATATATAAAGATTTCTTGAACAGTCAGGCCAGATAGACATGCTAGGCTTAACAGTAACTCCTGCCCTGAGAAACACATGTTTGATTCCTGCCAGAGAGCACAAATTTTTCTTTAGTATGAATTCTGAAATACAAGCATCCACTAAAAATAACATTTAAAGTGATAAAAATCTGTCGGGTTAATAAAAAAATCCATTCTAAAATTACCCATATATATATATATATATATATATATATATTTCCAATATGAGTAGATAGGTTTGCTTTTCGATCGATTCTCACTACTTCCTGCTCTGTTGAACAGAAGTAGAGATTTATCCTTTTTTTCCTGTTTAGGATTGGGTCTTCGGTTCATTTTCCCAATAACCCCATGCATTTTAGTGGCATTATCGTCTTGTTTGGGATGAAATTATATATACAGGGTGTCCCAAAATAATGTATACTCTTTGAATTGTTATAACTTATTCAATTTATGTATTTTGACTTGTAAATAAGATTAATATAAGAGAAAGAATACACATTTAAAGAACTTGAGAGTAAAATATACAAAAAATATAGAAAATTAACTTTAATAAGATAAAAGCTACTTGGGGCAATGGCAGAATGTTCATATAATGATGAATTCATATCAAGTGCTCAAACTGGTTGCCATTCTGTTCAATATACTTTTCATATCTTGAAGAAGACCTACAAACGTCCAGTATCATTTCCTCTGGTATTTGAGCATATTCTTCTTCAGTTGCTACTCTCATTTCAGCAATTGTTTCAGGTGTCAAATCCGATGATCTAGGTGGGGATTCAACTGTCCCTCTTCTTCCAATCCATCTGTTTTACATATTTTCATCATATAAGATCTCACATCATGGTAATGTATTATTAACTATTAATATTTAAAGAGTATGTACATTATTTTGGGACACCCTGTATATATATATATATATATATATATATATATATATATATATTACAAAGAGTTAATCATACCTTGACTTAATTAGCAATATTAATGCAATTATTGGCGAAATCCCTTTGCTAGTAGATATAATTATAAGCATTATACTACTAATAATTCACTGATTGATGAGATCCTTATGTATAAAATGGATATGATGTATTTTTTAATTCAGCTAGTACTTTCAGAGGCTTCATGCCTCCATCTTCAAGCTGTATTTTTTCCTTTAGAATCAAAACTGGAAGACAAAATAAACCTGTTTTTTCGACCGAAAGATATTTTTAAGAATGAGCCATTTATTAACAGTTATGTAGTGTTGGAGCATGCAAGTCGCAACGCTAAAGTTCAAATATTTCAAGTGAGAATTTTTTATGAATTTTGTAATTTGGTAAATCCACGTATTTTTTTATAAGTGTTTTTCAGTTACATGACATGAACTAAGTAGATAGTTCAATTAACAGAGTGATATGTCTTAGTAGTTTTTCACAGGAATTCTTTACTGCGGATCAATTGTCTTTCATGAACATACTACTACAGCAAGTCCAATTTAATAATACACGAAGATAGCTGCATCTTCAAGAAAAGTTGACAATGATACCAGATATCAAATAACTTCTGATAATTAAGTCCAATTCCAAGCCAGAGAATGGGCAAGGGTGGACAACTAGCACCTCATAACTAGCAGCTTCTGGTCGATGGAGTGCAACAGCCCAGGAAAGTAGTTCATCTTGGGGAGGGAAAGCCTGGTAATCCTATCAAAATGTGGAAGAGCCAATGAGAGTAAATCCAGGCAGAAAACCCACAGTGGAGCCCCAAAAGCAGTTGGTTGGCAACTCCTGCACTCAAACCAGCCCCAAATGTAATTCCCTGTATTCCTTTGAATCTTGCCAGTACAACTGAGAGGCCATGCAGTCTGGGTAGTGTATGGCCTCCATATACTATTGCCCAGGTGGAGTCACTCCAGTATTACAACCAAAGGACAGAATTTTGACCAAAGCGCTACTTTTACCTCATGAGATAAATGGATGCTTAATTCTATACACATTCTCTCTCTCTCTCTCTCTCTCTCTATATATATATATATATATATATATATATATGTATAAAGTAGGCATCCATTTATTGTTGGAGCTGTACTTGTCAGAGGCTATTTCAGACACATGCCATACAAGCAGTTTATAGCCTGTATTATATATCTTTGGCCATTTCTCCAAACTAGTGTCTAATTTGTTTCTTTACTCCAACCAACTTATACTCCTTGTATCAACTGGTAACCATGCAAACAAACACAACTGTAACAATGCTACAGCATCATCTAAAAAATGTTATCCCATATATATATATATATATATATATATATATATATATATATATATATATATATGCCAAGAACAGTTTTGGAGAAAAGATGTATGACAAAGTGGAAAAAGTTTTTGTGTTATGGGTTTCGTCCCTTAGGATATCATTGAACTAGGTTTGTTTATGTTGACATCACTACACATGTGCATGAATAAGAGACGCTGGGAATTTTAAATTTTGAAAATATTTTTATTTTTGAAAACTTCTTTTGAAAAAAAATGTTTTTTCATAATAATCTGTTTGGGTTTATGTTTTGCTGGGTTTTGGTTTTTAATAATGTGTTTTGGGTTTTGGTTTTTTAATAATGTGTTTTTGGTTATATAATCTAGCCAGTCTTATTCAGCTTCTTCTTGCCATCATTTTGTCATTAAATATCACACGTTGTGATAATAGAAGGTATGCAAAGAATAGTGAAATGTTGTATTATCACAATGTGAGATATTTAATCACTATTATCACAATGTGTAATATTTAATCACAAGAAGGAAAAGAAAAAGAATCAAAATGAAAGTGGCTAGATTCTATACCAAAAAATAAACTCTCTTTATTAAAAAACCAAACCCAAAACACATTAAAAACATTATTAAACAACAAAAAAATATGCCAAGGTACATTATTATACTCTGACACTGTTCATTATATGCAAGCATAGCAGAAGTAAGTGATTTTACTTTGATATATAAATACCAGAAATAAACATGTGAGTAATGTAACACTTATTCATATGGAAAAGGACAATTAGCAAGCCGTGCCTCAATTTCAGCCTAATCAGTTGTGTTCACTTTGTACTTATTCCCCTAAGAAAGGCATGTAACCATCTCTCCTCCAACCAGCTATGTGTTAAATAACAGAGTAGACTTGGCACTCTAGATTTGGAGGACTGCTCTGAATTCAAAACTTTGGAGAGAGTTATGGGAAACCATTTTATTAGTTTTGATTATGATAAAAGTATATTGTAATTTTTTTATTGCTTGAATTTGTAGAAATAGAATTTTTATTTTGAAACTTTGATGTTCTAATAATGCATGCTACCGTACATTAAAGAAATATGACATATGAAAACTGGTTTCATTGAAACTAGATTAGATTATATGTTTTGCTTTTTCTAGGCTTTCTCAGATCAAAAACAAAAGAAAGAAAAATGTGTGTGCATGCTTAAATAAATCATTAGTACCTTTTCCACTTTGCTGGCATTTTTTGATGAAAGAAATGAATGATATCGTGTAACTTTGTAAGAAAGCTGATAATGTTTATTCTAGAAAATTGTAAAGAAAATATAACTTTGCAAAGATGTACTTTATATCTTAGCACAAAACTCACCTTTTGGAATATATGTTGATTCACATTTTGGTTAACAGATGAAGAAAGGGTCAAAGGACTTATCTTTGTGATAGACCAGGTTTTGTGTATAAACCCCTCATTAGGGTCATATAAATCTATTCTAGATATTTATCTGAACTTTTTTCATCTGTGAACTATTGTTACTCTAGTTTTCTTATTGAGTGCTTTTTGACAAAAGTCTGCTCGCGTCTCAACACATTAAATTCAATTGTCTATTATTGAATCTGCATTGCAGTAGTAGTAATTGTAATGGCTATTTTGTATTTTTTATGTTCACACGTGTTGAAAAAATATTTTCTAACGTGGAGAACATCTTGTCCAGATAGTTATGGCGTGTAGATGTGTTTTAGAGTTTTGAAATTTACGTTTTTGCTCTTTATATTGGGTTTAATCACAAATTGGTAAGACTAAGTTATTTTGGGGAGGCACGGTGGAGTAATGGATAGCAATTCGGATTGAGGAATCAGAGAGCGGAGTTCGTATTCCATTCGAATCCATTACATTCACTTACGGGCTAATACCCTTGGGGGAAAGGTATGAATCCTTTTCTCTCCCCCCCCCAGCTATGGGTAAATAGCAGGACAGACCGTGTTCTGTAGCCTTGGATGGCAACTGGTCTACCGCAGAAAGAAATGGCAACCCCTACGGGAAAAGATCTGACTCGTCAGTCATGTATTGAAAGATACATGATCGCCTAAGCGCGTATCACGTATGGTACGTAACTGAAGTTATTTTGTTGAAAGTTTTCCCAATCCGCGTGCATTGTACGGTAGGTAGAGAAGTTATCTTTCGGATCTGCAATGAAGCTTGTACTTGGTTGGACCAGGTCCGAGGGTTTCTTCTTGTAAAAGGAGGTAAATGAATGATGTTTAGTCTTGCTTAGTGTTGTTGCGTAGACATGTCTGAAACTGGCAATAAGACGTCTTCCATTGTTACAGTCGTGTTCGTTTCCTTGGTCACCAGTTGATACAAGGTGTACCGTGTACGAGGTGGGAA
This sequence comes from Acanthosepion esculentum, assembly GCA_964036315.1. Taxonomy (NCBI): domain Eukaryota; kingdom Metazoa; phylum Mollusca; class Cephalopoda; order Sepiida; family Sepiidae; genus Acanthosepion; species Acanthosepion esculentum. The sequence goes on from OZ038485.1 coordinate 86,924,276, forward strand.
ATGCGAGCGTGAAAAAGAAGTAACCCAACTGACTACTTGTTGGGCTATCGGTTTGGGCTTGTTGCATTGATTGTGGAGTCCGTTCTCTTTCTGTGTTCACTGGAGGTTGTTTTCACAGCCTAATAGTCGGATGGGCAGTTAGCCGTGCTTTCGGGTAGCCTCTATGGTTAGCATGTGTGAACTCTCTCTCTCTCTCTCTCTCTCTCTCTCTCTCTCTCTCTCTCTCTCTCTCTCTCTGTGCTGTGCTCCCTGTCGTGATTCCCTTATAACCTATATAGGAGAAATGCATGGGCGTTGTTAGACATCTGTGACACGTCGATAATGGCCAACACTCTGGTATATTTGTGTTTGTTTTAAAATTTCTTTTGAGTAGAGTGTGGCGTATGTGTGACTTAGCTAGACGAAAATTGGTGTGTAGTTAGAGATGCGTGTTTTCTAATAATTGTATAAATTTGGTTTTGTTATCTCTACCTATGTGCAAATTGTGTTTTTCTGCTACAGCATCATCTAAAATGTTTGTTTTTATAGACATGGGCGGGGAAAATACGTAATAATGGAGCCCCAAATTTCTATTCACCTATGGCCCTCTTAAAGCCTAAATCTGGACCTGTCCCACCCACGAACTGTTCAGATATTAATCCGATATAAAACGTATGGTCTATCATTAAAATTGATGTATATGAGAATTAAAAACAATATTAAAGCAAATAAGATATCTGAGAAACAATAAAAACTTGCTGCAAATAATGTTAAGTAGAAATGCTAACAAAATCAATAGATGAAACACATGAAAAACTGATATCAGAATTTAAAGGAGCCTATATTAACCCCATATCCTCTTGACATCAGTCTGAGATGGCTCCTTCTTTTTTTCCCTGTCTCTAAACTGTAAAGAAGCACGATAGATTAATGGCTAGCGGTTTGGACTGAGGAATGAGAGAGTCGAGTTCATTACATTCACTTACAAGCTAATACACTGTTATATCGTGGATTATACGATATAAACAACAAAGTAATCCCGAGTGGAAAGATTATAATAACACAAGAAATCAGGTAACAAATAACAATGGTTTATTGTGCGTAAAGTACAAATGAGCAAGAATTCGTAATACTAAGGAAAACAGGAGATAAGTCACGCAGGTTCGTAAGGGTCGCCTTCGCTCTCTCTGTCTGTCTCACTTTCCTTCTTCTTCTTCAGTAGCTCGTCAGTCTTTTATAGACTGACCAATCCATGTCGGGGTGTGCCAGGTTGTTCCACTATAACATACACTTAGGAAAGATATGAACCCATCTTTTCACAGCTCCCACACACACCAACAGCAGCTATAGGTAAATAGCAGGACAGTCTAGGTGGTAATGGGTCTAGGAGAATTCAAAATCTGAGGGCCTAGTGCATGTATAACACTGCCGGTCCGAGTCAATCTGGGAGCTTTCAAATGCTGGTCAGTACTCACGCCGATCAACTGATGGTTATCTGTTGACCGCTTCGTTTTTTCATCTGCCCTGCCCCACGTTGTGCTTGATTGCTTACAGTATAGTGAAGATCGAAATTTCGTCCGCATTTAAGCGCTGAATCGAATTAACGGAACCATGCTACAGTAATACCTCCGCTGGTGAGAATACAAATTATAATAAATCACGAAGAAAGTCGTTGGGTTAATTTTCGATGGTTTTATATACCTGTTGATATACAAAATTAACCCTTCCCGTGGAATCTACAGACAAGGAATTTTCTGTTTTTAAATTTGGAGCGGGCTAAACATTCACTCGAGATGTCAGGTCGTCGGGACTTCGAGTCATCAATTCTCCATGTTAGCAATTGTCTTCTCGGCGTCTCCGGTCCATCGAGGGGCTCGAGGGCCCTCGGGTCGCTTCTCACTCAACTGCGACTGCTCCAACCCTTCGCTTCAAATCTCTTAGGCTTCAAGTGGCGTACAGTTTATAGGCATCTCATAACTCTGATCACGCCTCCAGATTCATTAATATTCACTTTCCTCGACTTTGGATTGACATCACCTGACTCTCGATAATGGATCAACTTGTAGGAGTTTGAACGGCCTCAATTCAACCCGTACATTTTTGTTACTTTACAAATGTGTCAGCAAACGAAAAGCAAACAAGCGAAACAACACAAAACTGTTTTTATAACAAACAATCTTTTACTGTATAGTAAGAGTTGAAATTAATAGCAGGAGTTATTAACCTTTTTAAACTGTTATTTGAATTAAAACTTTAAGGAAGATATATTTTTTATTAAGACTTTAAGCAAGATATATTTTTTATTAAGACTTTAAGGAAGATAAGTTTTTAATCTGGACTGACAGAAGGTTCTGTTGCTTGTAGTTGATAATTTAAGAGATGTTCGATGTTCGTACGTACGTCTGCGCGGGTGTGTGTCATAGCGTCTTCCTATCAGGGACAGACGTAAAGCTTCTCACAGAACTACATAGTTGTGGTTCGGAGAAAAACAGAGGATAAAGAGAAAGAGTTGAAAATGTCGCTTAGTATTGTAATGTATATCACGTGATAGGCTCGAAACACAGACAGATTTTTGACGGAATTGTATTTTTGTTCAGGTCAGAATCTAGGTCGATACAATTCGGACGTAGTTGAAAACATGATATTAGTATTGATTGACCAATCAGGAATCAGAGAAATATCAAGGCTCTGTGATCCATTTTTTTTTTGCACAAAATTGAACAAGTTATTTCCAACTATTTGAAGTGATGTAGAATTAAATTTCTACAAACTATTTAAAACAATATAACTTTTGTTTCTACATTCCTTTGTTACTCCACAATTATTGTTTACGAATTAATTTTTTAATCTAAAAATTTATTCCACATCAGGAAAGAATTTACTCTGCTTTTAGAAATCCATCTTTTCTCCAAACAATAATTTCTTGGCCTCGACAAATTCTTTTGTCCATTTTCAAGACAATCACCAATTGTTTACATTTCCAAATGACCCAAATGTTGCCTGCAACCGTCGGCTTTTCTTTTTAAACCAAAAACAATTTCAAATCAGCTAAAGGAATTTATCCACGTTTAACAAATAACTATGAAATCTTATTTTCCAAAACAACCGATTTCAAATCCCATTGTTTTATATTTTGGCTTTCAAATAATTTCTGTACAGTCAAGAAAATCATGCTTCATAATTATTTTCTCGGCTTCATATCGCAATGTTTTTACTTCAATAATTTCCACATTGCAGCCCTTCTAATATTACAATTCTATCTGAGGTACTCACATAAACGGATTCCTTAATTCTATGTCACATTCCTTCCAACTACTACTAGTGACACTTTAATAGTGTCACATTTCCCCTTTTTCCCATTTCTGTCATTTACTTGTAAATGACACCCCCCAAAATTAATAATACTGTTGTAGCATATCTTCGGACGATAATGGGTATGTCCCCATTCACATAAATACAGTAGTAAATACTGTATGTTGGTCTGCAATTGGAGATTCATTGTGAAATTCACTTGACTCTCTTCTGGCAGTTGACTGTCGAATCTTATGTGTTGTTCTTGGCCTAAGTATTATCGTTCATTACCAACCTTCGTTTGATTATTCTATTCAGTAACCTTCCCTAAGTTACAACAAATACAAACGACAAAAATTCCTTCATGCATCTTTTTTTTTCCACTAAACAGGCTGTGGAATTTTTTTAAAAAAGTCTTATCATCTTTTTTACCGGTCTATGAGCATGCATATTCACCTTGGGGTTTTTCAAATTAACCTTACAAAATTAACGCCTTGACCGGTTTTTATAGTTCGTTTTCTTGGTCGACCTGTTTCTTTTCGCAGTATAGAATGTTGGTTTTTCCTAGACAGGTGACGTTTCTGTTTTCAGTTATCTCACTGAATTCAATTCGGTCTCTTCCTCGTTTGGATTCGATCTTCTCAGGTAAAGAACACGAAGTGGCATTCACTTCTCGATGCAAGTCGCCAACACCTTATCAATTGATTCCTGTCTATGCTTTTTCAGCTTCCATATTCCTGCCGTTATGACAGCAGTAACTATTAAGGTACATATCATAGCTGACCAGCTCATTATGATCTCTGCATTATCTCTCTTTATTGCATTCACTTTTCCCATGGCACTCAATTTGTCTTTCAAATGTTCAAGACTAATTTTCTCTACCTGACTTAATAACTTCGGCATCTTCTTTTAATATATCTTCAGGGAATTTCTCTACCACTGGTTCCCATAATTCTTTAATGTAACTTCAGGGAATTTCTCTACAGATTGTTCCTACAAATCTTTAATGTTACTATAGCTAAGAAAACGGCGACTTACCTCGTTAAACCAAGCGACAGCGCGTCGCATGTATCCTACGACGGAAAAGAAAATTACTTACCAAAAAAAAAGGACACGTATTCCGCATGACATGCTGAAGACGGAATATTTAGGTTAAAAACAAGTACGTCGCAGGAGTACTCTATAAAAGTACTTTGATATGGAAAATACTTGGCGTCCTCTCCCAGCTGTCGACGAATGGAAAAAATGCTCGGCCGATAAAAGCAGTTGTGTTCACGAGTCGGGAAGGGGAAAAAAAAAGAATTAGTGTATTTTAACTACTGCGTTCGTCGGAGAGTGAGTTATTTTTCTGACTGGTTATGTGCATAGTGATTTGTGAGATAGTACCTGCGAATCGAGTTTTCGGCATTTCTTTCTGCCCCCGATGTTCGAGTCTGAAATTACAGTGATCTGTTCTCTGCGTTGTGGAATTAATCTGCGACAAACATTTCCTTTGCTTTCAGAACGCTTACAGTTCCTACAAATCTTTACTGTTACTTCAAGGAATATCTACTACCACTGGTTCCCATAATTCTTTAATGTAACCTCAGGGACGCTCCGTAATGGCGTTTTCACACTATCCACTATCATCATCAGTGGTAGCAGCCTCTTCTTTCCCTTCTTCTGCATTCTTCGCAGTCTTTGTATTAATCTTTATCTACTTCTTTGCAGTCATTATATTCTTCTTCTTCTTCTTCTTCTTCTTCTTCTTCTTCTTCTTTGTAAAAAATTTTATCTTAACTTATTCTTGTTGCTGATAAACTTCCAGCAGTTCCCATTGATTTCAGACAGGTGTGCGATGCCTTCGTCCAAAGGTCGTGTCTCACCAATTCAACCGCCGGACATACACGGGCCCTTGTGCAGACAACATTAATAAGTAAATTTGTCCGCCCCTCATGACGCGCTGTCCACACCTCCGTCCTCTTCAACCAATTATTACTGTTAATTACTGAATGGGCCTTTCTTAATTAACCCGATGTTGTTGCGCACTGACATCGAATCCATCCATCCCATCGTTCTCGCCTGCAATTCTCATTATTAGAATCCAGGGTTTCCAGCCCGTTTCAATCTCTGGCTCAAAACTCTGGCCTATTTTCTTCCCTGAATCGTTTTTGGAGTAGAGGGAGAGGTATCTAACCTACTCTTCCCAATCACTTAGCTCCCCCTTCTCTTTGGGAGGTTTCGAATCAGCACCCTGGACTTCATCACTTGGTTCCTTTGCTTTTCGCTGATTCATTAGCGGTTTTCGTTCTACTAGCTGTTTCCGGACAATCTTCCTTCCAATGTGCACTGTAAGTCGTCTCCATGACCTTTTGTCACTTTAAACTTCAAGGCTCGTTGACCAGAGCCAAACAATCTACTTCGTTAGTCATAAGCCACTATTAACAAAATATATCTCATATGTTCCCATAATCTTCCCCGATTACTAATTCTTCAAAATCAATATTTCCACGTCCCACTAGACGGACCTGCTGGTAGCCATTCACCATTCCTCTCTTGTGTCTTAAAACACCTCACACCTTGGCAACTTTACAGGCTAACATTACATCACCTCGACACACTATGGGCAACAACCAACTCGGCTACCCCAGATCACCTGTCGACACCCAGCCTTCACCCAGGAACGGAGTGGTCCACAACTATTATCGATTTTACTATTGATATTGAGTTCGGATCCATTCAATAATCCAATACAATTCAACACAGAATTTCAAAAGATTTAAAACCCTACAATTACTTCAAGTAATATTTCCCCAACGTGTTTTGTTTTTAAAACTATCATAACTAGCAGGCGGCAACTCATTCTTTATCTAATCTGCCTCGCCCTTCCTCTCTCTCGCTGCTTATAGCATTCACTACTACGAGACTGCATTTCTCTATTGGTATCTGTCTCCCTTTATCTAATCTGTCTTAATAACCTTTCTCAACAGCAGGTGATAATTCTCTCTTTATCCAACCTGTTTTAATAACTTTCTCATGACTGCTTTCTCCACCGGGATTATTATTTCTCATCGTTGCATTAGTTTTTGTACTGGGGTGGATCATTGGCTTTTCCCTGGTTCTGTCTTCTAGAGGTGTATCCGTTGACGGGGGGGCTCCGGGGGTTTCCTTTTCATGGTCCCACACCACTTGCTCTTATGTCCACATATTATTGGCCACGCCTAGCACAACTTGGCTCGTCAAAATTTATGGGAAGTCCCCATTTTGTCGGCAATCCACTGCTCCATGACATTCACGATTTACCGGTTCAGCAGACTGGTGCGTATCTACCTGGCGTGGGCCTATATAACTCCTGCCCTAATGACCAATCTCTCCTCTTAGGAACTTCTTCTTCATTCTCCCAATTTTATGGCCGTTCTTCTACTCGTCCCACGCCGCTATTCCACGTGGCAGATTTCTTTCCCTTATTCTTCCTGCTGGCTTCTCGAACTTGAACCCGCGATCCACTATTCTTCGTCTTTTCCCATACCTCCATTATCGTCGTTAGCCAATTCTTTAATTCACCCGGGCCCCCTTTACACACTTGTACCCTGGGTCCTCCAAAACAGGCCTTTAAATTTATCTTTAAATTGGCCCGCTTAGTGAGGTATTTAGTTTTTCCCAAGATGGCCGACGATAGTCAGTCAGTGAAAAAGGACCTTTTCGGTGCTGCTTCCAAGGCAAACCCATTGGATAAAGAAGAAACGGGGGCAAACAACCCCAAAACCGCCAGTCCAACAATCAAATGTGCTATCTACAAATACTAGTAGCACAGAAAAGAACAACGTAGTTGTAAGTGATATTAATGACAAAAATGTGCCGAAAAATATGGAAGCACAAGTGAAGACGACAGCCGAGGAATCGCCCTTATGCTGGAGGTCCCTCTTAGTTGCATAATAAACATCGCGGAATTCTTGGAGTTATGTACATCTTGTAAAAGAAGATGGGCTCTTAGGAGACGTCGAAGCATTAAAGATGTTCGAAAAGAGAATGGTGTCGGTATTCGTGGCGGACAAGTGTACGCGCAAAAATTTGCCGCTCCACGAAAGACACAGTCATTAAATTACTCACGTCCCTGGGGATTAAACCACAAAGAATTAGAAAAGGAACCGGTTTTATCATGTGGGACGTAATGCTGTCCACAGCCGAAGATTGTCTAGAAATGGCTAGACGAGAGCTGATTACAAAAGACCTAATTCTACGGATCGAGTATGAGGGTCGGCGAAGGGCCAGAGTGGCATTCTTTTAGGTCCCTCCTCAGGTATCGGGAGAGCACCTGGCTGCATTCTTCATGCAGTTCGGCCAAATTTTAGGTGCGAGTTCTGACAACCTGACCGGGAGATGGAGCTTTGACATAATGATCGATCGGTTGGCCTTCATCTCCATTCCCAGCAGTTTGATTTTTGCTGCCGGAAAAGTATGTCTTCATTGTGACCGACAGAAGACATACTTGTTGGATGTGTGGGGAGACTGGTCACTTCTCTTCCTCCTCTTGTCCAGAGTAGAAGGTCTCTGGACTTCCGGTCGCAGGCGGCCAAAATTCCCCTCTGGCCAATACTGTTAGTTCCGCGACGCCTGTAATGTGCCTACCAGCGACACGGACCGGTGCGGAAAATCCCTCGGCTGGGTCCTGTTCCACATTCCCCACAAAACCGACGTCTTCCGCAAGTGCAAACAAGGAAAAGGAAGGATAGGAATGGTGTGTCGTTGGTAGCGGCAGAGGGAAGAGCCGAACAGGCAAACGCACCTACAGCCCCATTCCACCTACCAGCTCTAAGGGCGACACCATGGCTTCTTACGAAAAAAAAACAGCTTCGGAGACGCAGAAGTTAAATGAACAAAGCTGGGAGAAAAGTTTAAACTTAAAGAAACTAAAGGAGAATTTGGATGCGAAGCGGACTAAAAACAAAAGTCGCTGGGGTGCCGGATCCCTCATTCTCTGCGCCGTCTTCCCCTATACCCAAGAAAATATTTTCTCATCCACCCAAATCACTGGCAAACACACCAACACCAAAGTATCAGTACAAGAGATTCCGTTACAACGACCTTCTCAATTTAACCCCCCTCCCCGGTCATACACCCATACCTACACCCCAAAATACACCTACTCCAACTCCTCAATCACCCCAAAATAAAAGAAATAGAAATCCCGAAGCACCGGTCGTATCGGAAAAAAAATCAAACAACCATATTTACCTGGGGGAAGACGTCTGCCGCGTATCCCGGGAGCAAGCGGAAAGGGTGTTCGCACAAACTCGAAAACTTACAGACCGAAAGTGTGTATGGAATTTCCGCTAGATTAATGGTAAATACATTGAAATTACCAAAAGGGTACTGACTGTGGTGTGATCAGGCCCGGGTATGCGGCAGATTTGGGGCTTGATAAAGGAGGCAAATATGTCAGAAATTATTGCCCCAGCGGTATACATAAATGATAATCAGTTCGTCAACATATGCTACGCATCGCGTTCATAGTTCAAATGTGTCTCGATTCGGATGAGGAGGGAGCCTTCTGGAAGGAAGACGCCCGTGAGACCTTCCCATCCCTGAGAGGTGAGCGGAGGAGCCTTACCACCACCACTACCACCACCACCCCGTTTACACCGAGGCGAGTGCTCCTTCTATCGTGAATGTCCTATTGTTCTGAAACACCTCAGACGGCCTCTCCAACGTCTAGGCGTTGTCCCGAAGGGCATTATATCATGTGTTAGTTAGCGGGTCCGTATGAGATGATCTGATGATCGAGCTCGGTCTTACGAAGACCCAGAAGTCGGCAAAACAATTTGCTTGGCGGGCTTGGAGAAATCTCTAAATTGCGTTCGCTATGATGGGGATGTCAAGACCCTGCGTCATGCCTTCTTTCAATGCAGGGTGATAGTGCCGTTGTGCAAGTTCGTTGAAGGCCTCATTGTTCGCATGCAGCGCGGAAAGATTTTCGTCTTCGAGTCCAGTTTTGTCTGTAGCAATGTGGCACCGCTGTTGACGAAGGTTGAATGCTATGTGTTCTTTTGCTTGCTAGGGATCGTGATTTGGACGATACAGCAGAGGATACTCTATGGGGGAGCGGCAAGAAGTTAACTTCTTTCCAACTGATCTTGTACTTTAAGCATCAGCTTAAAATCAAAATTAGGACGGAAAGGCGGCGGCTCCCTCCATCAGAATTTGGCAAAAGGTGGGTGAGACTTGCGCGTTTGTGTCGAGTAAAAAGGGCTGACTTAGAGTGGCACTTTAATGCTGGTTAGAGATTAGGATATTGCTATAACTGTATTGAACATCGGTAACCCCGCCCGAAATTAGGTTAGATTAGGGTTGTTTTCTGTCCTTAGTTTCTTCCTTCGAGTTAATTTAGCTCGTGGATATATGCTCATTGGCCCCTGTTATTTCTGACTCCATTTTCTTTAGTTTAATTTCCCTTCTCCTTCCCCGTTCGGTGGCTAGTGATGTCAGTTCTCTGGTGAATGCAGGGTGCCTTTTGTTTGGAGTGTGATTTTCGTATTTGCTGTTGTGTTTGAATGAGTGTGTGAGTGAGTGAGTGCTAATGACTGTTTAACATTATTAAAGTCCCGCATTGATTTCGTTCAGTTAACTGATGTTTCTTTCACAATTAAGGATTAGGAGGTATTTCTAATATTATTTTGTTTGGTTTCTTATAAATAGATTTTTTATATTGTAAATACACATTGGGGTTAGATTTTTTAAACTGTTGTTTTATTCAACACCCCCACCCCCTCACGGACAATGAATTGTACATATAGGGACTAGTTAGGACTTTCATAGAGACATTGAGGTATTATTGTGGTCGTAGTAATAATTGTAAGTAGGTATGCGTTGTTTTAGTGTTAGGAATATTGTAGTATGTTTGGGTCAGTGATTGTCGGCTAGCTAAGTTTAAATTTAAAACAGAAGACCGTCCTTTTTCCCCATTCCCCATTTTGGCCTTGTGCATGATTATACAAATGAATATCTCCCTTCGCTATGGTACCTAGACTTTTTTTAATTTAAGCATAGTACTAGGATATCATGGATATCATGGAGCGAGCGTGTGAGCAACGATGAGATCTTAGAGAGGTTGCAAGCAAGGAGGAGGCTTATACATAATATCAGGCAGAGGCAGCCTAAGTTTCTGGGACACATAATGAGGAAGAAGGGCCCGGGGAATCTGATACTCACGGGTTGAATAGAAGGGAAGAGAGACAAGGGAAAACCACGCGTGACATACCTGGCGGGCTTAAGCAAGTGGTTGACAGAACGTGATCTGGGGGAGGAAGCAGAGGGAAGGAACTTGTTGAGAGATGCGTTGGGATTAAATGCTACAAATCACAACTCCTACACCACCGGGATTCAGTACTTTCTGCAATAAACTGTAAGGTCCACTCAGCATCATCATTTACTATCTTCTTGATCATTTTTCTATTGTTTTTGCTACTTAATAATGTCTTTCTTTCTTCTTATTCTTTCACACTCAGTAACCTATTCTGTCTTACTGGCTTTACTGTATAAATCAGATGTTGGCTCTGTGGGTGTTGAATAATCAGTAATGTTTCTGAGCAGGCATTTGCAACAAGTATGAGCTAGCAACCGTAGCAAAGTCCATAGTTTCTCAAGACAGGAGAATATTTACTAATCTTTGAGATTTATCTATAAATAAATGTTGTATGTGTTTGCATAATGAAATTTGATGCACCCCCAAACAAGTTATTATCAATATTTTTAATATGGATCAATAGTATCATCTGACACTCATACAATATATTGTTCATGTAAATATATTGTTAAAATTTTGTTAACATAGGTTGGTTTATACCAATTTTATTGTTGAAACAATGATTTGCATATTAATATCTGACATAGTGTAAGAATATCCTGAGTATAAGTGTTAATTCTACTTTACATATTACTAGTTACATCAATAAATCCATAAGCAAATGATGAAAAAGTAATGTGTGTGTGTGTGTGTGTGTGTGTGTGTGTGTGTGTGTGTGTGTGTGTGTGTGTGTGTGTGTGTGTGTGTTATCAACCAGAATTTTTCTTATGTGTTCTTGTACATTATTGGTGGCTAAATGCCTTTTTATGGCACTTTGGACGTCCTGGGTAAGACGATAAACTACGTCCAACAGCAAGCCTCTGATGAGGAAGTTTTGAGGAGTGTGGAACCATCTCATAATTGTGAGTGTTCCCCGGTCCACCCTGATCCGGGGTGGTAGCAACTGTCAGGGTCCCAGCTATAGGCAAGTACTTAAAGGGTCAAAACACTATGAAAGTATAAAAATACGTTTTAATACCAGCAATACATTTTGAAAAAAAATTATTACCAGCAATACATTTTGAAAAAAAATTATTACCAGCAATACATTTTGAAAAAAAATTATTACCAGCAATACATTTTGAAAAAAATTATTACCAGCAATACATTTTCGGGAAAAAAATTATTACCAGCAATAAATTTTTGGAAAAAAATTATTACCAGCAATACATATTTGAAAAAAATAATTATTACCAGAAATACATTTATGGAAAATAATTATTAAAAGCATTACATTTTTGGAAAAATTATTACCAACAATAAATTTTTGGAAAATAAATTATTACCAGCAATAAAAATATTGTCGGCATTAAATAACCCAGTGAGGTTGATAGGCCGTAAAACATAACGAACCAAACCATGACACTTTGGTCATAAAGTGACACGTGAGGCGTCTGCTCAAGGAGGTAGTGGTATAACAGATGTAGCTAAGTGATTTATGACAAAAAATAGCCTTGTACTGGGCAGTTAAATTGCTAAACTATATTCCTCATCATTAGTTTAAATTAATGTTATTTTGATTAATGACAATGAAGTTGGCGGTTTTCCATTTTCTATAATTTCCATATTATAAGTTTTACGTGTTTGCCGGGATTTACGACTGAGATATGGTGTTTAATGATTTGTTGCATGGCACACTGATCCTGTTTGTAATTATTGTGCATCTGGTTACAGTAAAATAGACAGATAAAAAAATATAAAAATGGACATTGAAGTCAACACCGAGTCTGTTTCATGCTTGAATACAATCTTCAGATGGCCTCTGAAGATTGCGTTCAACAATGTATACCTATTGACTCATGTATAATAAAAGAGTTGATATGTTTTAAAAACCTCCATCCCAATTCACAGGGCCATCGCTTGGGCCTCGTCTCCACCCTGAAACTTTGATATGACCCCCCACCCCACATCTACTATATGTCGATTTTAAAATTTCCCAACATGGGGGCCACAAACCTCGAAAAATATGGGAGGGAATGGCAGCACTATTTTTAAATTGCCAAAAATCAGGGAATTATCCAATTTAAATGAAAATTTCTGTACATATTCATTAATTATTTACTTTCATAATGAATATGCTTTTTTATTTAAAAAATCTGAGAAAATGTTATTCTTTTTGTAATAATCACCAATATTTTCATGACTAAATTTTACTCGAAAAAATGTTTAAGTCGCAAATTTTTACATTTCCATAAAGATAAATCACTAACGTATCTCTGCTGAAAAAAAAGTTTTACAATTATTCCAACACAACACAAATGGGATTGTTTTAAAAATTTGTTTTAAAAACAGTATTTCAGCTTTTGTGAAAATTTTTCATGTGTTGAAATCTTTAAAAAAAATTATTTTTTAAGCGATCATTTTCTCAGTTTTTCCTTTGTAGAAATGTAAAAATAGGGTCAAGAAATTTTATTTTAATTAATAGCCATGGACTTCTGATTAGTATTACTATTAGTAATAAAAAATCAGAGATCCTCCTTAGTGATGATCTCGGAATAAAAAATGATTTTACCGAGATTGTGACACTATTTAGCTACAGTGGTTAATTGATTAATTAATTAATCACAGAAATTAATAACGGGAATTACTAAAGCATTAGATAGATCGAAAGACATACTGAGCGACATTATTTGTTTCTTTTTACAAACAAAGAATGGGTAAAAGAATTTTTTTATTTGTTTTCATTTGCAATGCGAAAAAACAGAAAGTCGTAGGAAAAGCGTTTCTCAGGTCTGTCAACATTAATTAATATCCTGATAAGAACAACGGTTTTGACCACACAGATGACCGACACTCGAAATCTCGAATGTCGGTCATCTGCATGTGGAGAAAGGGGGTCAAGGAAATTCGGTTAACAAGGAAGTGGAATTAATCGAATTAAGCGAAACAAAAACATTGATATGGACAAAATCTGTGTATACGACGAAGGATTTCTGTCGCCAGAAATGGTCACCTGGACAGTTGAAACGAGAAAAGGAAAAAAGGATTTTGTTCGTCAAATGAAAACCACCCAGTTAAAAGTTGATTACAATAGTTGAAAAGTCAGCAATAAATGTGCTGGATGATGACCAGATGTCCAAAATAAGATAAAAATAATTCTGCGGGCACACTCTGTGGGGTCTAGAAGAATTCTGTTGATAACAGAAAGGAATTTTTTAAATTATGGCAACGTGACGTTCATAAAGATTTTGGGATGACACGGGAAAAGTATAATTCTTCTTCTTTCTTTTCTTTTCCCTTGGAGTGTCAATGTAAGCTAACACCAGCCTAGCCACACCCACACCAGGGTAGCATGAAGTGTTAGGCAGAGGTGAGAAATATGGTAAAGAAGGAGAAACCTGCTGACGCCCACGAGGAGGTCAGTGTGAGGTACCAATGTGAGAAAGGATAAGCCTAAGGGGATAATTCTCCTCCGACTCCTACACACAGAAGGTGAGGATATGAGAAGGAAGAGAATTGTTGTTGACGCCCCTCGAAGGGTTTGGTATGAGGTGCCGGTATGAAGAGGAAGAGTCTTAGGAGGGCAATTCTCCTCCGACCTCTCCTCACGAAAGGGGGTGAACCCCTCTAAACAAAGAGCGATAGATTTCCAAAAATGGAAAGTGATAAATTTTCCTGTCCGAAAAGAAAGAAAATCCTTATTGGGAATTTGGAAAAATCAAAGAACCCAGACCGCGTCCGGCCCCACACCGGGTTTTGGTCGACGTCCATATAAATGAATGTCCCCAGGCGTTCATTCAGTTTGAGTTACAGTCAGAGGGAGTCAGAATTAGAATTCTTCGGACACAATTCGACAGTTGCAGTTGGCAGTTAAGAATAAGCCTCGCAGCAGGTGACCGCACAAATTCCATGCCTTTCGACTTAGACTTCTAACCAAGAACAGTTCAGTGAAGTCCGACTTAGATTTTTCCACCAAAGCCAGTTGACAAACGTCGATTGAAGATACCAAGGCCAGTTTTAGCAAACATCGATTGAAGATACCAAAAGCCGTTTACTGAAACACAACTTAAGATACTAAAACTCGCTAAGAAACGCAGAAGTGTCACAACCCATTGACGTGGGCTGGGAAAGAGAGACGTACCACTGTATCCAACAAACAGATAAAAAGTAAATTGTTTTTCCTTAACAACATTTGAACTCCTTGAATTGTTCCTTTATTTTTCTTCTATATTCATTTGTGCAGCATCACCCTTGACCCGGATTCGGCTCGCGCTACGGCCTGACGCCTGATTGATCTCGTCAACCTAAGATCAAATCACAACGTGGGTAGGTTGGACCGAGATCAAAGTAGTTGCTTCGGTAACCAAACGTTGGGGGCGAGCTGGGACGACAAGGCTAATGCCGTATCTAACCAGACATCATCCGTGACCAAGACACGAGTTAGAAAATCATCTCCGATGCCGTGGTAACCAGCAGGGTTAGAGTGCCACATCTGTCGTCGCGATCAGGACTTCAGCGGGTGTCCCAGGGTTAGACTGACTCACATACGGTGTCGTGATTGCAAAATCACACCACCCACTTGGGGTCAGCGTCTCAAGTGGCGCCGCTACCAGGACAACACACTGGATCAGCAGCTGCCATATGTGTAGGACGTCACAAGATATATTACCCTCAATTGATTTAAAAGACGTGTTCAGTAAGAAAATTACAATTTAAAAAATAAGCGTTACTGAAATTAGCACTTCTGACACCAACTCCCTCGTAGGCATGGGGCCCTACAACCTTGTAAGCATGGGGCCCCCACGCGGCTGGGAGATTTGGGTGGTAAGCACCAGTTCAGTTGATTATTATAGTTGGTGATTGGCAATATAACTTAGGTAGAAACAAAGTAAAAAGTACAAAAAGCAAAAAAAAACAAACAAACAAAAACTAGCCCTTTTGGGTCTCGTTTCTGCGTAGTACGCACCCCACCGGCCATGCAGAGACATTATGTATATTATTAGCTGATGACTGCCAATGTAACGTCAGTTTAAAAATAATTTAAAAAATAGTGGCTGGCCATAAAACAGTGCTGAAATAAATGGCAAAAGCCATAACAGTGCCCCCAAAAAGCCACCCCCGGTCAGCTGTAAGACGCGGCGGCCGAAATATATTAGGCTACTTTTCAAAAATGTTTACCTATAGACTCAAGTATAACTCCAACCAATGTCTACCTATAGACTCAATTATAAACCCAACAAATGTTTACCTATAGACTAAATATGAACACGACCAAAGTTTACATATAGTCTCAAGTATAAACCCTACTTACGTGTACCTATAAACTAACGTATAAGCTCAACCATGACTTACATATAGACCTAAGTATGAATTGAACCAATGTTTATCTATAGACTCCATTATAAACCCGACAAATATTTACCAACAGACGTAAGTATAAACTAGGCCAATGCTTACATATCTTCTCAAGTATAAACCCGACCAATGTTTACATATAAATTATAAACCCTACAAACATTTACTTATAGACTAAAGAATAGTCTCAAGTATGAACCAAAAAACGTTTACCTATAAACTAAAGTATAAACTTGACTAATGCTTACATATAAACTAAAGTATGAACCCAACCAATGTTTACCTATAGACTCAATAATAAACCTGACAAACGTTTACCTATAAACTAAAGTATAAACCTGACCAAATGCGTACATATAGTCTCAAGTATAAATCTGACCAATGTTTATCTATAGACTCAATTATAAACCCTACTAACATTTACTTATAGACTAAAGGATGAGCTCAATTAATGTTTACATATAGACTCAAGTATAAACTTGACTAAAGTATGCCTATTGACTCAGGTATTAAAAAAAAAAAATTAAATAATCCAGTACTTGATATGTCATAAAATTTGGTAACCGAATCCATTGGGCCATTTTTTTTCAGAAATCTTGTGTCATTATATTTATACTGGCCTTTTAATAAATAATTTGGCCCAAAAAATAAAAATTGTAAAGTCTAATTCAGTGAAAGATCCGGTTGCCATCACAAGGGCAAATTAGCTAGATCAATGGTTCTCAACTATTTTTATAAATTTGGCATTTCTCTCATTTCAAGGATTGTCCAACAAAAGGTGCATTTCATATAATATGCATATATTATTGAAAATTTTCATTCTTTTCCATGTTAGTAGATATACATTTATGTGGGTTGTTGTATAGAAAAGTTTAACAAATGTAATAACAATAGAAAATGTTGATGGATTTTTAAACTTATATCTATGTATAGTAATTTGTTTTCATTTATAACCAATTATTAAATAAATACTGAGCATGTGTCAAATATTCAATAGAATGCCAGTATATTGTAATTCAATAAACAAATTTCTGGGAATAAAAAGTAAAAGTGGGGGCGTTCCCCGCTGGTTGAGAAAATTGACGAATACAAATTTCCTTTAATATAGACAACAAATTGAGTACAAACTACACCTAGAATAAAGGATTTTATTAAAAATTCCCAGAATGTTATCAAGGAAGGTTGAAGTAGGCTGGAGAGTACAGCAGCCTAAACTTTGTGACTACAACGACTAAGGTGAGATCACAAGATCAAGCAAATCAGTGTACAATAATGAAATTGTTTTTATTATTGTTGAGCACTGCACTTAAATATCCTTGCTTCACTTCACTAATAAGTTTTGGGAAACTTTTCCACGTGTGTTGCAGGTCCTCCAGTGGTCAATGACATCCACAAGGTAAAAACATGCCTTCTAGAATCAGCAGTAGCAGAAAGTCTGGCAACCAAGGCAAGCTTTTTGCTTTAAAAAATGAAACTTTTTGTTAAACGTTGTGTCACAATTCCTCCGTGGGTTGCTTGGGTTGTTTGAAAAGGACAACTTGCAACTTTTCTGTGAAGCTTTCCCTCTTAGCCAAAGTTTATTTCTGCAGACAAGCGATCCAAATTTTTTACATTCTGATCTGTCCATAAAAATCAATTGTTCTTTTTTAAATATAGCCTAATTTCTTGCTACTGACCTCAAGCTATTTATTTTCTGCATATACGAAGATTGGCAAATATTTTTCTCAAATATAAATATATATCTATCAAATTACAATTCCTCAATGCACTTAAGTCTTTCTTTCAAATCCCAACACTTTTTTCTTCCTTTCAAATCTCAACATTCTTTTTTCTTCCTTTCAAATCCCAGCTTTCATTTTACTTTTTATTCTTTCAAATCTTAATTTACCTTTGTTTCAAATACTAATTTTCTTTGTTCTTACTTTCTTTGCAATCACGGCTTTCTCTTTTTCTTTCTTTCAAATTTCATTTTTTTTCTTTCAATTCCCAACTGTCTTCATTTCCACTGACTTTCAGATCCCAATTTTCTTTTCTCTGCGTTTCTTTCAAATCCCAACTTTCTTTTTTTTTTTTCATTTGAATCATAATTTTCTTTCTTTTTTCAGTCCTTGTTTCAAATCCAACCTTCTTTTTTTTTTCTTTCCAATCCCAAATTTCTTTTTTCTGACTTTCTTTCCAATCACAGTTTTCTTTTTTTCTCTTTCTTTCAAATTTTAACTTCCTTTTTTCAAATCCAATTTTTTCCCTCTCTTTGTTTCAAAACCCAACTGTTTTACCTTTCTTTCAAATCCCAGCCTTTTCCTCTCCCAGATCCCAATTTTCTTTCTTTTTCTGCCTCTCTTTCAAATCCCAACTTTCTGTTTTTTCTTTCTTTCAAATTCCAACTTTCTTTCTCTTTATTTCATGTTAATAGACAACAAAATCCTAAAATCCACAACCATACAATAAATATAAAATGGAAAACTAGATATAAAATTGTTAAAACTTATTTTATTACTAACAAAGTCCAAAGTATAATAATATGTTAAAGTGGCACTTTGGTAATTAGTCATAATCACAATTAACATAGTAAATAAAATATAAACAACATTTGTGGTAAAATTAAAAACTGCAATCTTTTTACATTGTAGGGGAGTTATAACTCTGAGTAAATAATTATAAATACAAAAATATTCATAAAAATGAGAAACAGCAAGACATAGAAACAACAAAATGATTATTGTTTATTATCTGGCTGTTTGGTGTTGGAGATATGAGAGACAGTATATAAAATTGTGAATTTGGGGTCAAATGTATAACACATATTGATTGGAATCCAACAGAATGATAAGATAAGAATAAGTATTTAGCTATTCCGTAGTTTTGATGAATTGTCAAGAAGAGAAAATGTTCATATTAAATTATCGAACACAAAGTAATATTCTAAAATGTTTAAAACAAATTGAGAGAGTTCGTTTTTTTCCATAAAATTTATGTGGTTGTATTCAAAATGAATGGAAAAATGCATTTTAAGGTACTTAGCTTTGGAGTTGGATAGAGTTCTTTGAAATTGCTCTGCTCTCACTGGCGTTATTCACATGAAATTCTGGCTTCATGACTCCTGCTTCTTTCTGCTCTCTCTCTCTCTCTCTCTCTCTCTCTCTCTCTCTCTCTCTCTCTCTCTCTCTCTGATTCAACTTTCTCTGCCTATTTATATCAAAAAGCGATTTCACATCGGCTCGTTACTTTTTTTTCAGTCTGTAAGCCGCTCCCTCTTCCATTGGTCAAAATAAATTTTCATATAGTCTCATTAAACTTTTCCTTGGTCTTTTCTTCAGCCGGGAACCAATGTCTTTTTCCATTGGTCAAAATAAATTTTCGCATAGGCTCGCGAATTTGAAAACAATGGAGAAAAGAGTGTTGTTTTTATTTCGTATTCACCACACTATCTTGAAAGAAGTTGATGCTCTGTAATAGCGTATATACTCGACTATATTGTCAGTTTTTATCAGTTTATCCGCAAAAAATAAATGTACGCATTATACACCGGTAATTTTTTTTCTTTTTCTTTTTTTTTCTTTTTTGAATCATGCATTTTTGGTGACTGGTTGCACTGTACACAGGTGAATTTTTCGGCGGGAGGGTATTGTTTTGTTACGTTTGGTTTGGTTTTATTTGGTTGATTTTGTTTAGCTGCATATCAACCGGTTTGGGTTATTTAATGTCAAAATCTACATATTTTGAACGAAATTTTATGGCTTCAACTAAATATATTTTGAACGTAATTGCATGCTTTCAGCTACAAATAAAAATGTATTGTTGGTCGTTTTGCTATAAAATGTATTGCTGGTCATTTTGTTATAAATAGGTATTGTAGGTCATTTTACTATAAAAATATATGTTTATACTTTGATAGTGTTTTCTTTTTGTTTGGAGGTTCACTATATACCCATAGCTGGGATCCTAACAGGCGTTACTGCCCCGGGTCAAGGTGAACCTGGAAACAACACCAATTAAAAGGTGGTTCCACGCTCCTCAAAATCGACAATCTCCCAATCAGAGGCTTGCTGCCGGATGGAGTTTATCATTATACCCAGGACTTTTGTTACGTGTACATTCTCTTAATTTAACAAGCATAAAAATGTAATCCGTCAGCTGCTTTCTGTAAAGATTTGAGTGCCTAGATTGTTCATCACTGTGTGTTAACAACACGCCACAACACACACTTAAACAATTTCAGTTTCAAGCAAAATAAAGCAAAAGACAACATATGTGTGAAGAGTACTGTTTACTTAGAATGTCTTAAATTATCATAAACCTCAACTTATTGGTCATTCTGCATTCAGTCAGTTATGTGCCATGCGTGATAAACGCAAAGGCGATCATGTATCTTTCTATACATGACTGACGAGGCAATTTTTCCCCGCAGTAGGTTGCCATTTCTGAGGTAGACCAGTTGCTACCCAATGCTATAGAAACCGGCCTGTCCTACTATTTATCCATAGCTGGTGGGAGAAGAAGAAGATTCATACCTTTCCCAAGCACGTAAGTGAATGTAATCGATTTAAAAAAATCGGTACCTCTTCACTCTGCATTACGAAACGGTAATCCTGACAAAAAGGTATCATTGGAAAGTGATGTAAACACTTGCAAAATTAAAATAAGTGTAAATCTGAGATAGAAAAAAATTTATATAAGGTATTTGTTGATTTGAAATGGTATTTGTAGTGGATGTTGTTTTACCCTTTATGTAGCGACAAAAGGGAAGACGCTTAGGCTACGTAGGAAGCAGGCCCAGGGTAAAGGAGCTACCGTAGTCAGGCATGGACGAAAACAGAAATACAGTATCTAAATTTTTTTAACAGATAGTAAGTGTTTTTTTTGGGGGGTAGGGTCATAATTTTGGGGTAACTATTTACAAAAAAAGACTGAAAACCATTTATTTGCTATAAAATATGTCCAGCATGATGGCCAGTACTGCAATATTTGACGATGGTGGGCCTACTAGCATTGCACAGAAGCTGGGTTCACTTTGTATTACGAGCTATACAAAAAAAATCAGGTTTGCACAAAAAGATTCCACGGTCGTACTATACATGAAGTAGGCTTATACACGAGTATATAGGTAATGTAAGTTCTCTACAGTGAGTTCCTTTGGAAAAGCAAATGACAATTGAATTGAACTCTTCAGCCGTGGAATGATTCTGAATTCAAACCGTGCAGAAGTCAACGGGAGACTTCTCTACAATCTCCTATATTTCCCATGACGCTTTTGGTAAAAGATAATAAAAAATAGATTAAACTCTTTAGCCTTAGTAGAGAAATCAGTCTAGGAGAAAAACAACTCTAAAAAGAAATGCTTAACTATTGATTTCTTTTTGCAGTTTGATATATAAATATAAAGAAAAATAATTGTTTTTTTTTTAAACAAATTGTTGGAAGCGATGAAAAGTGGATACTTTGCAGCAATGTTAAATGCAATAGATCTGAAATAAATGAAATGTACCATCATCGTGCCAAATCCGTATCTTTATCTAAAGAAGTTGCTGCTCTGTATATAGTGACATTTCTCTATTGTGTTCCTTCTGGAAAAGCAAATGACAACTGAATTGAACTCTTTAGCCACGAGAAGACTGTCTAGTGCAGCGATTCTCAACAGGGGGTGCTCCCCAGGGGAAATTTCAGGGTTTCAGCTGGGTTGGGACCTTTTAGATTTTCTTTTTTATTCATTTTACAGTAAAAAATATCCTCTATAAAAAATAATCCACGTAAATGTATATGTACTAGTATAGAAAAAGAATGTAGATTTTCAATAATATATGCATATTATGTTAAATGCAACTTTTGCATGGGGCAATCCTGGAAAGAAAAGAAATGACATTCTGACTTATGATGAAAAGAGTTTATTGGACAAAAAGGATGGGAACCACTGCACGAAAATAATAGCATAGAGAGGAATTACCCATAATGTTATCCTAGCGATGTTGTATTTTAATTTTGAATTAGATACTAAACTAAGCTTAGTAAATCTGTAGAATACTCAATGATCCCAGTCTTCGGCTGTTCCACTTCAGGCAAAGAATGCAAAAGTCTGAAGTTTTACTTAATAACTACCCCACAATACAACAGCACTTTATGATGACAATTCAAATATTCGGAAAGGAAAGTTGTAAATATTTGATTTAACGTCTAAATGGGGTCTGGTTTGTTAATTATAATAATAATAATAATAGTTGTGGCCATCATAGCTTCTCGTCTAAAGTGACTGGAAATCTTAACCTATACACGTTTTCCTCTATTGAATTAAATTGAATCACCGTAAATATCTCGTCCATTAGTAATAGTTTTTCTTGTTATTTGCTTGAGCATTATCAGTTCGGCCTGTTCCCGTTAAGGCAAAGCGTTGCACGCGTCTCTGTTCATGAGTGGGAGTAGTAAGGGAGAAGCATAGCCAGCTATCGAAAGTGTGTGTTCCTTTTTTAGTTTGAATAATGAGACATCCAGGCCTACTCGGAAATCGTTTAGATATCTGGAAAACTCGACTATAAAAATAATAATAGTTGTGGCCATCATAGCTTCTCGTCTAAAGTGACTGGAAATCTTAACCTGTACACGTTTTCCTCTATTGAATGAAATTGAATCACCGGAAATATCTCGTCCATTAGTAATAGTTTTTCTTGTTATTTGCTTGAGCATTATCAGTTCGGCCTGTTCCCGTTAAGGCAAAGCGTTGCACGCGTCTCTGTTCATGAGTGGGAGTAGTAAGGGAGAAGCATAGCCAGCTATCGAAAGTGTGTGTTCCTTTTTTAGTTTGAATAATGAGACATCCAGGCCTACTCGGAAATCGTTTAGATATCTGGAAAACTCGACTATAAAAATAATAATAGTTGTGGCCATCATAGCTTCTCGTCTAAAGTGACTGGAAATCTTAACCTGTACACGTTTTCCTCTATTGAATGAAATTGAATCACCGGAAATATCTCGTCCATTAGTAATAGTTTTTCTTGTTATTTGCTTGAGCATTATCAGTTCGGTCTGTTCCCGTTAAGGCAAAGCGTTGCACGCGTCTCTGTTCATGAGTGGGAGTAGTAAGGGAGAAGCATAGCCAGCTATCGAAAGTGTGTGTTCCTTTTTTAGTTTGAATAATGAGACATCCAGGCCTACTCGGAAATCGTTTAGATATCTGGAAAACTCGACTATAAAAATAATAATAGTTGTGGCCATCATAGCTTCTCGTCTAAAGTGACTGGAAATCTTAACCTGTACACGTTTTCCTCTATTGAATGAAATTGAATCACCGGAAATATCTCGTCCATTAGTAATAGTTTTTCTTGTTATTTGCTTGAGCATTATCAGTTCGGCCTGTTCCCGTTAAGGCAAAGCGTTGCACGCGTCTCTGTTCATGAGTGGGAGTAGTAAGGGAGAAGCATAGCCAGCTATCGAAAGTGTATGTTCCTTTTTTAGTTTGAATAATGAGACATCCAGGCCTACTCGGAAATCGTTTAGATATCTGGAAAACTCGACTATAAAAATAATAATAGTTGTGGCCATCATAGCTTCTCGTCTAAAGTGACTGGAAATCTTAACCTGTACACGTTTTCCTCTATTGAATGAAATTGAATCACCGGAAATATCTCGTCCATTAGTAATAGTTTTTCTTGTTATTTGCTTGAGCATTATCAGTTCGGTCTGTTCCCGTTAAGGCAAAGCGTTGCACGCGTCTCTGTTCATGAGTGGGAGTAGTAAGGGAGAAACATAGCCAGCTATCGAAAGTGTGTGTTCCTTTTTTAGTTTGAATAATGAGACATCCAGGCCTACTCGGAAATCGTTTAGATATCTGGAAAACTCGACTATAAAAATAATAATAGTTGTGGCCATCATAGCTTCTCGTCTAAAGTGACTGGAAATCTTAACCTGTACACGTTTTCCTCTATTGAATGAAATTGAATCACCGGAAATATCTCGTCCATTAGTAATAGTTTTTCTTGTTATTTGCTTGAGCATTATCAGTTCGGCCTGTTCCCGTTAAGGCAAAGCGTTGCACGCGTCTCTGTTCATGAGTGGGAGTAGTAAGGGAGAAGCATAGCCAGCTATCGAAAGTGTGTGTTCCTTTTTTAGTTTGAATAATGAGACATCCAGGCCTACTCGGAAATCGTTTAGATATCTGGAAAACTCGACTATAAAAATAATAATGTATATGTACCGATATGGAATAGAATGACAATTTTCAATAATATATGCATATTATTTGAAATGCAGTTTTGTGTCGGACAATCCTGAAAAGGAGAGAAATGACATTCTGACTGATGATGAAAAGGGTCAGAACCAATAATATTGCTGATTCTCATTTGTATTATATAAAGGATCTTCAAATGGACGCACCGAACCATATGTGGCGGCAATATTCTAAGCATGGGCGAATGGTAGACTTATAAGTAGGATAGACTCTGGAGAGAAAAATTGTCTCGCACGACACAGTGAACCAACTTTCTTAGCAGCTGGCTTAGCACTGGATTCAATACAGTCTTTCCACTTCATGTCAGCAGAGAATGTTAACCCGAGAAGGCGAAACGAGTCACTCTCCTATGGGTCAGCAGCGGCCATGTTGAAGGAAGGCACAAAGGGATCTCTCAGAGGATTAATAGAGAGCAATTTTGTTTTGGATGCGTTCTTTCCCTCAGTTCACAACAGAATGTAGGTTGTTGTTGACATCAGCTGCCAATTTCACCATATTGAAATGAGCAGATATACTTTTAAGACAGGAGTAAATGATTATGCCATCGGAATATATACAGAGAAGTGATACCATTTGAAGGCATACAATTACGTTCAAAATATTTAGATTTTGGCATTAAATAAGCCATACCGGTAGATATGTGGGATTCACGCTACCCCCACCTTCATTGTGACGCACGCGCGACATTTTCACCCCTTCCTCTCACGTTCGGTCAGTCATAGTAGTAAACCGTCGTCTTAGCCGAAGATGAGGAAGAATTTATTTTTCGCGCGCTTTTGCGCTGACGTCACGGCAAATTTGGCGTTTCAAAATTAGTCGCCCCCGTGGTCGTTTGACCATCGGCACGGGTCGGCTCACTTTCCTCTCGCCGGTGAACCCATAGATACTGGCAGAGAATTTTATTCGGCAAAACCTTGCCTAGACCTCATGGCTCGTCTCGGTATCTTAATACATACGACACAGTCGTCACCTTCATGACAGAAGCTAACATCTACCGAGCTCAACTTCCAGGAACCTTCAAAAAAAAAAACTTCCAACCTGATGAACGAGCATTCTTCACATTCTTCGAACTGTACTTTCAGAACCTGTTACTTTAAAAAGAACTACATACACTCACAATCATAAACTCTCGCAGTGAGTATTTTTCCTTGCCGTATGTTACTATGCATTACAACTGACTTTCTGAACCTTTCTTCTCGAAGAACTCCTTCCCGCCATAGTCATCTTAGATTTGAATTTTGGCGCGAATCTTATCTTGTCAACTAATATTTCCAGTACATTTACTGAAGGTCTTCACAGAAGACAATTTACCAATCTACTTGGCCTCTTCTTCAACTATATTTCCAGTACATTTACTGAAGGTCTTCACAGAAGACAATTTACCAATCTACTTGGCCTCTTCTGCAACTACATTTCCAGTACATTTACTGAAGGTCTTCACAGAAGACAATTTACCAATCTACTTGGCCTCTTCTTCAACTACATTTCCAGTACATTTACTGAAGGTCTTCACGGAAGACACTACTTGTTAAACTCTAATAAAAAATTCTATATTTGTTCTCTTGACCAGGCTTATCTTCGTCATTCCTCCTGCTTATTTATTCTTACTTTGATTGTGGATTCGGTAGGTGTGTGTGGTGTCTGGCACAAGGCCTTATTTTCGTAAGCCAGATCTGCACCGCTATCGGGTCCGCAACAGATATGCCGCTAAACAAAATCAACCAACCAAACTGACTAGGGTGCGTAAAAAGTAGGAATTTTATCAACGCATTTTCACAAACAAATTAGCTTATTCAAATTTCATCGAATAGTTTGCGAAATTGAACGAAACGTAGAATTTGTAAATCTCGACAAAAATGTTAGCGATAACTTCAACAATACTAAGTACTGTGAGGATTTCGACAAATTCTAGTAACTAAAAGATATAGTGTTATTAACAACTAGATTAATGATTGTAATGCTTCCTGCCAACAAAAATATACTACTAAAACTGGCGAAAGTTACTGAATGCTAAGGACCCTACAAGGCTACAGCAAGAAGATATCTAAGCAAAAATCTTTGTTTACTTAACCATTATTCGGGAAAATTATGAGTTAATAAAATTATTTTTTAACTTTAAATGTCCGCAGCTTTAAAAGATTAAGTACTTTTAATAGATAGCTATACAAAACAGAATTAATTCAACATGTGTTAGCTTTGTCATATCCTGTCGGCACTCCCACATTTTTAAAAGCAACCAGACCGTTAAATTGCAGTGGCTGTAAAACTGATTCAGGATGTAAAAAGACTTGAAAGCATCGAAAAAATATAGAATGTTTTGTCGTATTTTATTTTCGTTATTGCCCCCACCTCATATCATGTCATATTTTTATCAGATAAAAAAAGAACAAAAACAAATATATATATTATCAAATTTTTATGTCTTGGGTGTTTTAGTAGAATTTCTGTAAGTACGGTATTGTGGTATGTTTTGGATTGAATGGTGATGAATGAGTTCTTGCGGCGTATGAGTAAATTGTAATGGATGAATGGGCCGTGAATCAGATTAGCTAGGTGTAGGAGAGTCAGTGACTACCAGCCTTTCTTCTTTTTGGCCTTGTGCCACGTGAGATGTAATATTTCAAGATAAAATATAGTTCCACGGTCCAGATGCCTAGGGTCAAAGTAAAGTATCTGTTCAACCAGCCATTATCAACTCCAGCTTGCCGTCAGCCGCCGCTCAACCATCTCCAGCAGGCCTCCAATTTCAGCCGTCTTCGCCAGCAGCAACGATAAGCAATAAACTGTCCTTTTCAGGACTACGCTCTTCTCGCTCTCTTCATGACTATGCAGAGATATTTTTGCCTAGTGCACTGTAATCTTATTTTTGTTGATGTATTTTCTTTAACGAAAATAAAATTGGCAATATATTTTTTTTACTCAAGTCTTAGTTTTGTTTTTTCCATATTTTTTAATCTTAATTATTATATGACAGTGTCGGAGTTAGCTCCTCCTCATTTCCTTAATCCTTCAACGGGGGTCTCTCTCCCACGAGTATAAATACTGGCTGACCTTTCTCTCTTTTTCTTTTTTCCGACTTAGGCCTCGGGCGGCCATCTCGCATGAGATGAGGTAAAATCTCTTTTTCGACTCAGACCTTGAGCCTCTACCTCGTGCAGAGGCGAGGTATAAAACTTTCTCTTTTTCACTTAGGCCAATATGTGACATCTCACAGATACAGCGTTTCCCATATTCTGGGAACACGCTAAGGACAATGCAAGTACGTACGGACACCCAACACAACACACACACATAACTTCTCCATATAAACACTATGTAACTTTTCATGTCTTCGCGTAATATATATATATGTTTACCCTCATCACACCTCGGACCTCTACATAATGATGACTTACCGACGTGATTTCAACTGCTGCTAACACACACAAGACGATATATATGTACAAGCAAATTCTTATACAGACCTTCCAAATGAGAGCCAGTCAAAACAACATAATATTTGAAACTTCCTTTCTATCCTACGCACGCCGTACTCTATTAACGAAAGAACTTTTAATTCGCTACAACATGTCTACAAAACAACTTTCTCCTGCACGGCAAAAGGAATTACTCTTACAGCACGTGGAAACTGAAATTACTATGAACGAGCCTTACAACTCTTTCTCTGCACTCGTCTATATTTGCTTGACCTTTTCTTTCTCTCGGCGACGCTTGACCTCAATTTCACCCGGCTTACCAAACAGAGAACGCAAAGCCATTTTTTAACTAAATTCGACTATCTTCTGAACTGAAATAGATAAAGTGTGAACCCCATATCAAACAAAGGCGACTCACTGTCCTTTCTCATCCTGCAACGATGCCATTCGAATGACCTAAGAATTTTGCGAGAACGATATTCCATCGTTAATAATAGCAAATTCTCTCAAACATGCATCCCAATTCGACACTCGGTAGAAATTCCACATCAGCTCAACTTCGCCACAACGCTACTTAAATCTTGGGCGCCAATTTTATCCAGCAAACCAAACAAACAACTTCGTCTTCCAAACAAACTACGACCATGCCAGCAAACCAAACAAACAACCTCATCTTTCAAGCAAAACTACGACCAAGCCAGCAAACAGGTTGACGAGACGACAAACCCAACTCAACGTGGAACATTCGAAAAACAGACAACTTTTGATAAACGCTGAACACTACCGACATTTCATCCAGGACGTGCCTCGACTCTGACCCACTAGAGAAATGCACAGCACCCTGACGACAATACAAGCACATTCGTCGAATCACGCATCGCAACATCACTCAGACACATTCTCTTTTCAGTGCAAAAGAATAATATTTAAAACTTTTTACATTTTAAAAGTTCGTTTCCTACACTTTTAATCCAAAGAGGAAGTATTGTCGAAGTTAGCTCCTCCTCATTTCCTTAATCCTTCAACAGGGGTCTCTCTCCCACGAGTATAAATACTGGCTGACCTTTCTCCCTTTTTCTTTTTTCCGACTTAGGCCTCGGGCGGCCATCTCGCGTGGAGATGAGGTATAATCTCTTTTTCGACTCAGGCCTTGAGCCGCTACCTCGTGCGGAGGCGAGGTATAAAACTTTCTCTTTTTCACTTAGGCCAATATGTGACATCTCACAGATACAGCGTTTCCCATATTCTGGGAACACGCTAAGGACAATACAAGTACGTACGGACACCCAGCACAACACACACACATAACTTCTCCATACAAACACTATGTAACTTTTCATGCCTTCGTGTATTAATATATTTGTTTACCCATAATATATATTTGTTTACCCATGTATATCGGTCTTGTTTGTTTTCTTTGTCTTCTTTGGATTTAATTTTCGACATTCTCATGTAGCTGGACCGGCCAGCAGGAAAGTTTAACCTTCTGATATCTCTTCACATTTCACCCCGCACGGTCCTCTACAACAGTTTCAAAAATAAACAATTCATTTCAATTAATTCTTTTTTTGCTTTCAAGTAAGTTACTTGAAAGGAAAAAAATAATTGATAACTTTCGCTATAAAGCAGTACAAAATTTATTTTGTATTCTTGCTTCCTCCATTCATCCGTACATTTGAAATAAAAACGTTTTCATGGACACAAAAAAAAACAGATAGACCTACTTAATAACAGAACTGACTATAAGGTTTAGATTTGATCATTAATTTTAAAATATTTAACAACTATAATATCAAACAGTAAAAAAAATGAATTACCAAACAATTGTTGTAAAAATTCATTTTTAATCGAAATTTTTTTTTTGCCTCCATATTGTCTTTATTCATAAAAGCAACGAAAAGCTTTTCAAATTAAATAATGTCTTTGTTTTATTCGGTTTGGTATGTTACAATTCGGAGCTGATTTTCGGTAACACGTGGTTTATTTTTTTTTTTTTTAAGTATGATTTAGATTCTGCTTTTAAATGATAATCTCTAAAATGCTCAGCGATGAAATTTCTAGAGTTTTAATAAAATTATTTATTAAAAAATATCATAACTTTAAAAAAAAGAAACATATTTAAAACGATTTCAATCATTTTTAAATATGTAGCTAAATGTCTATACAGTAAACGTCGAAAACTCCGTAAATATTCTCTTACATAGCGAAAGTGGCGTCTCAAAAAGTTGACAGATGAGCGAGTGTAGATAGGGGGAGTTAAGTAACCTATTATTTATGTCTCCAGTTGTGCGAACCTAGAAGTAAGCACATTATTTAGTGCAACATTTTAATCAGCAAGATTAAAACTTGTTTCCTGTAAAATCTTAAATACCATATTTGACAGCATATATTGAGACCTCAAACCTCACGTTGAAGTCATATATACCATCCATGATTAAAGACGCTGGAAAAATGGTCGGGTCCTTGTACCGCTCCAGAAAGTACCTGATTCCTCTTACCATGCTCTATCTTTATAAGAGTCAGATCAGACCAAAAATGGCGTATTGTTGCCATATCTGGGCTGGAGCTACCCAATCATAATTTTACAGTCGTTGCATAACTCAAAAGTGTTTATGTAGACTTGTAGGTGATTAATAATTTTCCACTCTACAGTCAAGGACTATACCGGACTGCACATACTCCGCACCGGGCAGTTACACACTCTAAGCCTCTGCACATACATCACAGTCAAATGCACATGATATGATAACATATTTTGATAAAAATTACCAGAAAAAATAAAACAAAAGAAAAATATTACCAGCAACACATTTTTGGAAAAAAAATATTACCAGCAATACATTTTTGGAAAAAATATTACCACCAATACATTTTTGGAAAAAAAATATTACCACCAATACATTTTTGAAAAAAAATATTACAACCAATAAATTTTTGATAAAAAAAATATAATAAAATATTATCAGCAATACATTAAAAAAAAATATTACTAGCAATAAAAATCTTGTCGGCATTAAATAACCCATTGAAGTTGATATGTCGTAAATCAAACCAAATCAGACGAAACCCCAGGCGCTGTACGTTTCTGCCAAGAGAGGAAATGATGGAGAGGCATCATAGCCGCGTGTCAAGAGAGGAGTGTCTATTTTTAAGTTTAAAGGATGAGGCAGCAAAGGCAACTTAGGTGACACATTTAGATACGTGGAAACCCCCTCATTCGGAGACTGTCCGAACAGAATGGATTAACCAACATGAACGCATTTCTAACTTGCAATATTTATTATCTACTTTTAATAGTAACACATTACACTCAACCAGTAATAGACTTACCAATAAGCTAAATAATATATAGCTCCCCCTCTTTTTTTAATGTATAGCTGGGAATAATGTATTGCCAGTAATAATTTTTTCCTTCAAAAATTTATTGCTGGTAATAATTTTTTACAAAGTATTTCTGATATTGAAACTTATTTTTACAATTTCGTAGTGTTTTGTCCCCAGTTTGCGTGTTAACTATTTGCCCATAGCTGGGACCCTAACAGGTGCTACCACCCCAGGTCAGGATGGACCTGGGAACACCAGCAATTAAGAGGTGGTTCCACGCTCCTCAAAACCTTATCAGAGGCCTTGCTGTCGGACGTAGTTTATTGTCATACCCAGGACGAGAAATAGACGCATAATTGTGATTAATATATAATTATTTTAAAATGTTTTACCCAAATTTTTTAGAGAAGTTATAAAAGCTCTTATTAGTTAATAATGCAAGATAATTAAAACTATTAATTAATAAAAAGTGTAAATGAACAAATAAATGCATATTATTATCGTCTAGGTTTTTCTTGTTGCGGATCTAGGAATGCTGCGTGAATGTTTAAAATCTTTCGCTGTAAATAAAGCATGCAATATGCACAAACATGAATTTAAGTAAAACATCAAATGACAACGATATTCAATTACGACAAAAAGGATAGCTTTGGTGAAACAACTATATTTTTATATGCAGAATATTACAATTTTGTTTTGTAAAGATGTGTGCGAAAGTTTGATCAGAGTATTTTTAAAGAGAAATGTTCTTATTGCTTGTTTGGAAATGTTTCGTATGTTTATAATGTAGTTTGGAAAATTCCGTACGTACGTGCATGTGTGAATGTGTTTTCATAAGCAACTGACCGCACATGTCCAAGATGTGAATTCTTTAAGGCTACATTTTCGTAGGCGAATGAAATCAAGGAAGAGAAAGAACGAACACGTGTCTGGTATTTATAATTAATGTAATCACGTGATGGGATCCTGGAAAAAGAGAGGGAAAACTTGACTTGGTCACGCACTGGAAAAAGACTTGTACATGGGCGGATTGCAACGCCCACTTGTGTGTTTATTGACCAATTAAAAGTTGAGATTTCCAGAAAATATGTATGAAGCTGGGTAAGCTCTTGATCCACTTTTTGCACAGATTTGTACAAAATTTAACATTGATAAGTATGTGGTATCGGTATGCTAAAGTCTTATATACACGTACTTTTTAGGGGAGTGTATTTTGAAGAAAATCAGACGGTTTATGAAAAAATTACATTTGCCTCTAAAATTTTCTATTGGCTGTAAATGGACTGCCAAAAATATTTCAGTCAAGGAGGATTGTTTTAAATTAATTATTTAAATGCAAAAAAACTATATACTATTTTTATTTATTACCCATTCAAAAGCGTGGGTGTAAGCCCACATAAATTTGAAGTAAATGTGTGTCTGGAGCCCATTCAATTGTTATATAAAGCGAAGGGCTCTAGCATATCATTTTCAAAGAAGGTATTCGGATTTCCAAGGATTGAAATGTTTCAATCAAGACAGAAAACGATGTGACACAAAAATTTCATCGTTTTTGTTTTTGTTTTTTTCCTCTTTCAATTAGGTGGTTGTCCCCTTTTTTTGTTTTTCAAAGAGTAATTTCTGCCTTATTTAATTTTTTTTTTAATTTTTTGAAGATTGTTTTGAAATCTGTTAAGATCATTTGTATATTTTTATATGTTATCTTTTATTGATTTTTAATAAGGTGCACAAAAGGAAATTTTTGTGCAAGCCTGTCTTGTAAAATATTGTATTTTGCTATATTGTTTTAATGTTTGTTTCTTTTAAATTTTACGCAGTAGTTTCGAGTCTTGCTTTTATGTGCCGTTGATCAGAATAAGAGAAGGGACGTTATCTCTTCTCCCATCACCCCTCCCGGGAAATAAATTCTTTTAAATGGCCCCGAATTTTATATAACTTGCAGTAAGTCCCAAACTTTTTTTTCTCTGAGCCGCATTTTCGGAATTAAAATTTGCTTCTGCCTCTTCAAATTTCATGTGATAAAAAGTACATTTAAAAATAAAAAAGGGTAGAGCGTTAAAGGGAGATAACCGCGGATTTGAAGTCAGAATATTATCATTGATAATTCTTTCCTTCAGTGTGCTACCTTAGTTACTATATTCTTTGCAAAAATATCACAATGATAAAATCAGTCAATATTTATAACTATTTATACCTGGACTCCATAATAATATTTTAAATTTTGAAATCATATTTATTTTTTACATGAATTTTTTAAACTGTTTCTAAATCTTTGATTGTCTTTCAGTCATTCCGCCTCACCTGCTATCCTCCTCCGTCGCATCTATGCGGCGCACCGCACCGTTTGGGGACCACTGGACGGCCTCAAAAGGTGAAAGTTTGACCTGTATTTCACCCTCATTTAGTTTCACTTTTATCCTGCCTAGAAGTTTATGTAATGCAGTTTTTTCCGCTAATTAGTGGTTTTCTAACTCTTTTACTGGACCTAGTTTAAATGCTCACTGACACATCACAAGGGATACTGGGTAAACTGTAATTTCTGACTTGTAAGTTTCTTGATCTATGTCGTGATCGAAGTTATTCAGGTGGACCGGTGAAATGACCAGGTTTTAGTGAAAACTTTTGCTCAATTGGTCGTGCAAATTTAATTCGATTTCTCGAGCTTTAAGTGGTTTCCGTTGTTTTGGTATCGATTTCGTCCATTTTTCCAGATAATCGATGTGATGCCGCTCTATCCTCCCACTGTCATACTGGACGAAATAAGATAAGGCACATGTTTTAATCCTGACCGTCCCACTAAAACATTTCTGTTCTGCATAAAAAATGTTTGGTAAAACAGAATCACATTCTTGAAATTCACACAGAGAACCTGATTTAACATGATCGTTATTTTTTTATTTTTTTTTATTTTTTTATTTTTTTTGTTGTTGCTTTTTTTAATTCCCTGCTGTCTCGCCATGCGTTCATGAACTGATAATTTATGCAGCATTACCAAGTCCAAAAATGCTTTTTATCTTCTGTAGGGGACCGGCGGGTTAATGTGAGGATTAAATCTCTGGACTAAGACTTCCTGCTGGCCAGTCCCGCTACATGAGAATGTTGGACTATGATGGAGTCCAAAGAAAGCAAAATAAAACGAACAAGACAGATATATATGTACAAAACAAATATATATTAATGACAAACAGATTGATACAAGAATTACAAATACATCATTTAAAACATGAATAAAACGTTAGTGTCTGTATGGAAAGTTAGGTGTGTGTGTTGAATTGAAATGTCAGTACGGTGTGAATTTTGTTTTTAGCGTGTTCCCTTAACATGGGAAACGCTGGTTGTGTATTAGTGTTCACATATTGGAGATGTTAAGAGAAAGTTTTTGTACCTCGCCCCACGTGCGAGGTTTCGGCCCGCGGCCGAAATCGAGGTAGTTCTCTCACGTGCGCGTAAGCGGAGAAAAGAGAGAAAGAGGCGAAAGGTCAACCCGTATTTATACTCCCGGGAGAGAGAGACCCCTGTTGAAGGGTTACGAAACGAAGAGGAGATAACCCGATACTTCAACAGAAAATAGATAGGAGATAACATCGGTACTTCAACAGAAAATTTCTTCGTTTAACGTTACATTTCTCAATTTGAAGAATAAGTCAAGATTGTTAAAAAGAATTGAGGATTTAAAATATTAAAAAAAACATTTAGTAATTAAATAAATGAAAATAAATCATTAAAAAAAAAATATCAACGATTTTTACCACAACCAAGCAGTTAACAGAATATTTTAGTTTAAAAAAAGTTATTAAAAACATTCGAAACAAAATGTAGGGATACAAAAGTCTACCTTTTCACACTGCTTGTTGTGTAAACACGGCGTAGTGTTTCTCTGCATGCAGCCAATTTAAATACCTGTATATAATTCTGTGTATGGTTTAGCAGTATAAAACTCTTCCTGAGAACAAAGAAATCTTTGTCATTCCTTTTCTTTCAGCTATTTCGTCCCGTTCGTAAAATATAGTGTTATTATATCATCGATATGATAATGTCCATAATGGGGGAAATGAAACTGTGAGAATATTATTTTCTTCCATAGCACACCCATAATCTAGTAATTTACCGGACGTGATGCGATATTATTATCACTTCATTAAAAACAATATTCTATTGAGGGGGTAGGGCTGCAGTGTATAATTTTATTCAGCTTAAAATTAAATTTTCAATGGATTTTATTTCTCCGGGGACTTATTTTTAAAAATGTCAGTATTAAGTGTTCAAATTATATTTTAAGATTTTAGAAATAAAAATAAAGACTGGTTAAGATTGGTTTTAAATTTCTGTAAATTTTTGTTACAAATTTTCCTTTTCATAAAATAAATTCAATCGTAAATTAATAGGTACCCAGAATATGCGTGTGCGACCGGTTTATTATTCGACATTTCTAACATAAAAAACATCTATTAATATATTAAAAATGTGTTTTCCATCAAATGGAGGTGCGTCTACGATACCTGTGCATCATTTACTTCATTAGATACAGTATGTTGCGTAAATTTATAGTGGGTTGTGAAGGTTATCTCATGACAACATCCTTTCCCACCATATATCTATTATGACTGTGCGTATGGATTAAAAGCAAATGCACAGAGTATTAATAATAAGTGTTCAAAATATTTTTATATAAGATAAAATATATACAGAAGAATAGAATGATAAGTTTTTGCCTGCCATCAGCATGGCTGATGCTAACCTCCAGGAGAGCAACACACTACGCTTTCTTGGACGTGAAGTGGGGCGACTATATCGAATCAATTGCTTCGTCTATTGCAAGGAAAATAATTCACTGTGCTGTGCCAGAAATGTTTTTCTCGTTAGTATCCATCTTGCACATTTATACATCTACCATTCGTTCGTGCATTGAATATGGTTGCCATATCTGATC
Source organism: Acanthosepion esculentum (assembly GCA_964036315.1). Classification (NCBI taxonomy): domain Eukaryota; kingdom Metazoa; phylum Mollusca; class Cephalopoda; order Sepiida; family Sepiidae; genus Acanthosepion; species Acanthosepion esculentum. The sequence goes on from OZ038485.1 coordinate 86,960,047, forward strand.
TGCTGCCCCTGCTGTGCATCTCGAGATTCTTGACAAAATACAAAGAAGAGTCTGTAATGTAACTGATCTTAACCAAGCATCTCAACTTCTGTCACTTTCTCATCGACGTGACGTGGCTTCCGTTTATCTTTTTTACAAATATTTTCATGGCAACTGTTCTGATGAGCTTTTACCCCTGGTGCCACGATTGCACGAATTTAAGAGTGCTACTAGATTGGAAACTAGGTTCCAAAGTTTTATTGTTGGAATAGCTAGATGTGACAGCCACTTCCACTTTAACAGTTTCTTTTCTTGCTTTTTTAACCCGTGGAACCCTCTTCCGATTTCTTGCTTCCCTGATAACTACAATCTTCAAAAATTCAAATGCAACGTCAGTCTTCTGTCTTCTCGAACACTGTTCCTTTTTTGGGGGTGGAGGGCTTTCTTCAATCCTCCCCAATCTCAGTTTTCCCATTCTCTTTCACCTTCACCCCCTGTAAGCCACTGCATTCTCGGGGCAATTTCCGCATTGCTTTAGGTGATTTTTTAATTTGTAGGTTCAAGAGTTCAAATGTAAATGTCCTAGTGCATACGAGAAAGGGAGAAAGAAAGACAGAATCTGGGTTAAAGTAGATATGTATGTATGTATGTATGTATGTATGTATGTATGTATGTATGTATTCAAATGTCATCCTGCTGACAAATATGGGTGAAGGGAGTATGTATGTTTTAGTGCCAACGCAGGATTGTATGAACGTCTAAGGTCACCAGCAGATGGTAGAAGAAGGTTAGTAGTGTATGAATCCGTGTTAGTGCGCGAAACTATGTAGATCCCGCATGTGTCATATTTCGTCCCTGGGTATGTTATAATGACTACAGCATCGGGGAATGGATAAAATTAATTCATCGATTCTGATTTAGGTTAACTTTTCATCTCGTTATATCGATCCGCATCGAAACTGCCGCTTCGCTTCTGATTGGCTCCTGATCAGTGACTTTATATCCTAGTTGTTAACTGATCTTTTTTCTGATTTGCTTGCTCGACTGTTATGTTTGTATTCTGGTCAGGACAGTTTAGTTGGTCAAAATATGATTTAATGGCCTAGCAATTCTGAATATATATCTCGTTTTAGACATGGTGAAATTTTGGTCGCCTTGTTATTATTTTAGTTATTTATTTATTTTTCTATCACTACAAATTCATTACACAATTTACATACTTGAAAATGAATTTGCTTGTCAGTTCTCAACAATGTAAGAATTTGGTTAAAATTACTTATAAAAATGTACCAAATTCTTACTAAGAAGTATTGGTCATAACAGCATTATCTGGTGATTCCATTTGAGTAGTTAGTGATTAGAACTCGAGCTATATGTAGGAATCGATCAAGTTGATACTGAATTACGAAAGCAATTATAAAATAACTAGAAATTATTTTAAAATGCCAACGTTTCAAATTTTTCTATTGATTTATTTTGTAAACAATTTCATGAGTAAAAAAATCTCTCCCCATATGGACTTCTTATTTCGCAAACTTTATTGAATACTGATAAGTTAAGCATGCCGTACCACATGACAAACGGATCTACTAATAGAAGGCAATGATCCTATTATGTCGATAACCGTGGTATTCATAGTTAAGATAAGAATGATCTTGAACAGAAAGTGTTCTAAGAAATATGGCTCAAGATAAATCTTTTCCAAAACAGAAACTATGATCTGGAATTGTAATGAAATTGTGGGATATCACCCTATCTCCACCTTACATTTTGACGCACGCGCGAGTTTTCACCCCTTCCTCTCACTTTCGGCCGGTAATAGTAGTAAACCGTTGTTCTTAGCCGAAGATGAGGAAGGTAACAAGCTGTTATTTTTCGCGCGCTTTTCGCTCTGACGTCACGACAAATTGGGCTTTTCAAAATTAGTCGCCTCGGGTTGTTTGAACCGGCCGGCAGGCTCACTTATCTCTCGCCGGTCAACCATATATACCGACAGGGATATTTTATCGGCAAACATTGCCTAGACCTCATGGCTCGTCGCTGTACCTTAACACATACGACACTTTGCGATGACGGATTTTTCGTCCCGAGGCGAACATCTTTACCGAGCCGCCTACTTCCAGGAACTTTCGAAACCTTCGACATGAAGAACAAGCATTTTTCACATTCTTCGAACTCTGTACTTTCAGAACCAGTTACCTTAAAAAGAATTACATTACACTCACAATTACAAACTCTCACAGTGAGTATTTTCTTTGCCGTGTATGTTTATTATTCATTGTAAACTGACTTTCTGAACTATCTTCCCGAGGAACTTTTCCCGCCTTGGCCATCTTGAATTTAGATTTTGGTGCGGAACTTTATCTACCTTTTTATCAACTACCACATTTCCAGTAACTTACTGAAGGTCTCCACTGAAGACAATCTACTTGGCCTCTTTTTCAACTACATTTCCAGTACATTTACTGAAGGTCTTCACTGAAGACAATTTACTTGTTAAACTCTAATAAAATTTATGTTTGTTCTTTACCTTTCGTTGTTTTGCCTGTCTACTTCTTTTTACCTTGTACGTTTGTACAGTAGAAAGAACACGTCTTTTATATTTCTTTTTTTTTTTTACTTTGTTTGTGGATTCGGTAGTCGTGTGCGGTGTCTGGCACAAGGCCTTATTTTCGTAAGACAGATCTGACCGCTATCGGGTCTGCAACAAAATCACCGATTACACCTAATTTGTGTAGTATTTTTTTATAAGAAATGAAGACAAATAATGCATATATCCATCAAAAACTTTATTATGTAGAATTAGTAAATACTAAACATTTCAAATTTCTTGGTGTATAGATCAATTATAATAAATTTAGTGTAGAAGAAAAGGCAATTGAACATAGAATAGGCTGTGCTAGAGGTAGTTTCATCCAATTCTGCAAGCTGCGACAAAACCAAAACATTAACTAGAAATTCGAGTTAAGTAGCCTCGCTAGATCGAGACTTTCATATGGATGTCATGCATGGCACCAAACCCATTCAGAAATATTTAAACTGTCAACTGTATACAACCACTTTCTAAGATCAAGGCTTAAAATGACTTTCAGTGAGTGAAGCCTGTGAAATGTGGATCATAATGAAGAACTAGCTACTTCTGACTTTGTGGACTGGAGCTACATAATCACAAAGAACTGTACCTGATAACAGAAACCACATAACTTGAGTAATTTCGTTGTGGGCCGGTGTATGCGTTTCCTAACTTATTGTGGGCGTTAGTTACGTCGGTGTTAGGGTTGAGAAATAAACACATGTGTCTCCCGAAATGCTCACAACATATATGGCAGACTCGGGATGTGAGTCCACGTAAATAAATAGTAAGAAACGTCAAGAACCAATATATATGCACAAACAAATGATAATGTATTATGAACAATAAAGGGTTACAAGTGACAAAGATGTGTGTGTTGAATGAATGTAAAAACCTCTTTGGCCCAAAGTATTCGTCGTGTGTGTGTGTGTGTGTGTGTGTGTGTGTGTGTGTGTGTGTGTGTGTGTGTGTGTGTGTGTGTGTGTGCTTGTGTTTCTCTTTGGGAAACACGTTCTCTGCGAAAAAATTAAAAAATATCGCCGAGTACTTATAGTCCGGAAAACGTCCCCTAGTTGCGGTTTCGAAAATTAGGAGGAGGTAACCCGACACTTTCAACAACAACAGCAGTTTATCGGAACCACATGTAACTCGAAGAGAAAATAAGCACATAATCATGTTGACAATCCACACTACTTCAGATAGAACGTTAAGCAGTAATGGAAGTAGCGATAACAGTTACTGAACTTGGGGAACCTATTTTCTGGAAAATTATTTTAAGAGAAAGATTTTATAAATTTCAACCGGAAGTAGTACTAGCTGTCCAGTCAATGAATGCTAAATATTTCCTTATAAGGAAATGGCTAATATCGTTACCATTATTTAATAATTTTATTCGAGAGAGTTTAATCAATTAAGTCGTTAACTTAAAGGATAAGGCTCTGCGTCTCATTGGGGTTTATGCGCCCAATAAGTATGGTGAGCGGTCTGCTTTGTTTCAGCAGATCGAGCCGTTCTTGGCGTCATCTCGTCGGGTAGTTTTAGCGGGGGATTGGAATGCCGTCCTTGACCCCGATATAGATCGTATAGGGCCAAAATTGATTACTAACAACCCGAACGTGAAACCATTTCTGGACTTTATCGGCAGGTTTGATCTTGTCGATAAGTACCGAAATGAACACCCTCGGGAGGTAGTGTGGACTTGGACTAATAGCGGCAGATCGGGTTCTCGGGTGCTTTCTAGCTACCTGGACCGAGTCTTAGTCAGGAGAGTCAATGTAGGGCTCTTAGAATGTCCAAGTTTCCATTATATAGTTTATTCGGATCATAGGCTAGTCCGTGTCCGGGTAAACTTAGATAAGGTTAAGATGGCTGGTTACTGGAAATTGAACTGCTCATTATTTGGGGAGCGAGATTTCCGGGACCAGCTGCTACTATATGATACAAAGGGAGCTGACGGGGGCTGTGGTGGGAAATGCCTGGTGGGATAAACTTAAATCCAAAATTAGAACGTTTGCTGCTGATTATAGTCGTCGGCTCAATCTAGATAGATTAGCGGCGCAAACGGCTTGTGAGCAAAAAGTTGATCGGGCGGTTAAATCCCGTGATAGTGGGGACGTAGTCTTAGCTAAGGCAGAGTTGGCCTCCTTGCTTATCAAGAAGGATCAAGCTCTGGTAGTTAGGGCTAGGTTAAAAAGAATGTCTCCTGAGGCAACGAATATGGCCGCTGAATTGCGTGCAGAGGAGGTTCGGAGTGCAACTCGGCGACATATCGCATGCGTCACATTGCCGGATAAACGGACCGTGACCACAAACGAGGGCATATGTGGGTCTTTTCGTGAGTACTTTCAGGAACTTTTCACCAGGGAGCCCGGTCTGAGCCCTGCTCAGTTCGACGCCTATTTAGCTGACTTTCCCTGCTTTGAGGCAGCTGAAGCAGCTGGGTGCGAGGGTCCCATTACAGAGTCGGAAATCTGGGATGCGCTGAAACAGGTCGGCCTGGATAAATCTCCGGGATTAGATGGTCTTCCGTACGAACTGTACTTGAGGCAGTCGCCCGTTTTTGTTCCCTTGCTGGCACTGATTTTCGGCAACTGGTTGAAGCAGGGGTCTATACCCCAACGCTTCACCAGGGGCGTAATCAAGTTGTTATGTAAGAGCAAAAACGGTGGGGATGGGTTAGATAACTTTCGCCCTTTAACTATGCTAAACACAGAGTTAAAGATTTTGGCTAAGGTCTTGGCGAACCGTTTGCAAATTGTCCTCTCTAGTCTGATTGGCTCGGAACAGACTTGTGCTGTGAAGGGCAGGACTATTCAGGACAACCTTCATATGGTGCGCTTGATCATCGAGCAAGTCGACAGTGAAGCCGCGCTGATCAATTTAGATCAGTCCAAGGCATTCGATAGGGTTGACCATCGGTTTTTAGAGGCTGTTCTTTCGGCGGCTGGTTTCGGGCCGTACTTTCGCACCTGGATCCGACTTCTGTATGCGACCCCCGGTGCGCTGGTGGAAGTGAATGGTGTACGATCGGAGCCTTTCGTATTGTCTCGCTCCATTCGTCAAGGTTGTCCGCTTTCGCCTTTGCTGTACGTTCTTGCGTTGGAACCTTTCCTTCGCAAGTTAAAGACGAATCCGGCCCTACGCGGAATTTCCCTACCTGGCGCTACCAACGCGCCCAGGTATTCCGCCTATGCTGATTACGTTTCGGTTCTTGTGTCGAGCAGGGCCGAGATTAACGAAGTCAGCAAAGAAATCAGTGGTTATGAGATGGTGACAGGGGCCAAGATCAACCGCGATAAGTCTGTTGGCTTGTGGTTGGGTGCGTGGAACGGATGGACCGGTCAAGATTCTCGGCGTCTGGTTCGGTCCTGATCTCCAGTTGGATATGAATTGGTCGGAGGTGCAAGGGAAGGCCGAGGTCGCAATTAATTTGTGGTCTCGGAGGAATCTTTCCTTAAAGGGGAGGGCGGAAGTATGTGTTTCACACATCTACCCAATTCTCCTTTACCGACTCTCTGTGCTTCCACTTCCGTCTGACACTTTACTGGCGTTAGTGCAGCTCTTGTTCTCCTTCTTGTGGGGTGGCAAGCCTGCCAGAGTCTCTCGGGAGATCTGTTGCCTTCATCCATCTCAAGGCGGTCTAGGTATGCCTAGCATTGAGATCCGTCAATATATGCTTCGCATCAGATTCCTGGATCGAATGTGTCGCGAACCGGATGAGGTGGGCGCCTTCTGGAAGGAAGACGCCCGTAAGAGTTTCCCATCCCTGTGAAGTGTGCGCTCGGCCGAGGAGGAGGCTCACCGTTTACCCAAAGTCGAGTGCTCCTTCTATCGTGAATGCCGTCGTGACCTGAAACGCCTCTTACGGGCGTTGGATGGCCTCTCCAACGTCCAGACGTTGTCTCATAAGGCGTTATATCAGGTGTTAGTCAGGGGGGCCGTTCGTGATGATATGATTGACGAGCTCGGTCTTACGAAGCAGGGGGCTCGCTCGATATGGCCTTGGGCGCCCGGGTTGAAATGCCTCAATAACAATGAGGCATCACTCACCTGGCTGGTGATACGTGGGGCCCTCTGGGTCGCCAAAAGACTTTGCTCAGCGGGGAAGTCGAGACCATTGGTCACGCCTTTTTCCATTGCGCGGTGATAGCACCGCTGTGCAGGTATGTTGAGGGCCTCATGGTTCGCATGCTGTCTGGAAAGTTCTTTGTCCTTGAGGCCGCTTCTGTTTGTAGCAATGTGGCTCCGCCGTTGACGAGGGCTGAACACTATGTGTTCGTATGCTTGCTAGGTGTTATGAGAGTCGTGATTTGGACGACACGCCAGAAGGGATTCTATGGAGGCGAGAAGCTTACCTCTTCCTATCTGATCTTGTACTTTAAGCATCAGCTTAAAGTCAAGATTAGGTCGGAGAGGTGGCGACTCTCTTCATCTGAATTCAGCAAAAGGTGGGTGAATCTTGCGCGCTTGTGTCGTGTGAAAGGGGCTGACCTGGAGTGGCACTTTGATGCCGGTTAGGCATCAGAATATTGCTTTAGCTGGGTTGAACACGGTCAACCCATCCCAAATATTAGGTTAGCTTAGGTTTTGTTTTTTGATTCTTTAGTTTCATTTTCCAGTAAACTTAGCTAGGGTATGTATGCTCATTGGCCCCTTTCATTTCTGTCCCTATTTTTTCTTTAAGTTTAATCTCCCATCCCCTCCCTCATTAGGTGGTCAGTGATGTCAGTTCTCAGGTGGATGCGGGGCGTTTTTTGTTTCGGGTGTGATTTTTCGTATCTGTTGTTGAGTCTGAATGAGCGCATGTCCTTTGTGAGTGCTTGGGATGAATGAATGTTTTTAATTTTTATAGTCCCGCATTTATTTTCGTCCAGTTAACTAATGTTTCTGCCACATTTAGTGATTGTGGGGGGGGGGGGTTTATTGCTAACACAATTTTGTTTAGTTTCTTGTAAATAGTTATTTGTCTCATATTGTAATTACTCATTGGGGTTTCGTTTTTTAAAAATTTTTTAAATTGTTATCCCCCCCCACAAACAATATATTGTACATATGGGGTCTAGTTAGTATTTTCATAGAGTCATTGAGGTATTATGGTGGGTGTGGTAAGAAAGGTAAGTAAGAATGTGTTGTTTTGGTGCAAGAAATATTGTTAGTCTGATTGGGTCAGCGTTTGTGGCTAGCTAAGTTTAAAAGTTAAGACAGAAGACCGACCTTCTCCCCCTTCCCCACTTCGGCCTTGTACCACATTTTCTGTAAATACAGAAATAAATAATAATTAAGTCGTTAACTTTAAACGGAACATTACTTTTCAAATCAAAATTGTTTGTCCTCTCAAAATACTCCATTTATGAGAAAACAAATTCAGTTTAATCATAGATGTCATAAAAATTACTTCAAAGGACAAGATTTTACTCTTTTCCATAACCATGAGTTGTTGCCAAAGAGAAATGAAACACAGATGTCTATTTCAACTTCATTCAAATAGTTTTTTATGTACGTTCGCGTGTGTGCATCATGCAGTAAAAAAAAACTCAAAAATATTTCTACATTTTTGAAACCTTCAAAAACAATTCTATTTATATTACCGAATACCTTCCAAAAAGTTTAACAAAACCTTAAAATTAAGTTATTAATTAACTGATTTTTAGGAGTTAAAATTTTAAAAAAATATTCAAAAAGATTGTCCTAAAAAAAAATGGTCGCGATGATCAACAACAAAAATTACTGAAAAACAAATATAGTTTGTTTTTTTTAAAAAGATAAGAGAAAAAGTAAAAACTATTGTTTTTTTTTTTTATTACGCTTTAATTACATGCCACATACTTACAAACGATTTTCGTACTACCGTGTTATAAAAAAAATTAGTATGTTTTTTTGTAAATAAAAGTTGTGTATATTTTTTTTCACTCAGCGTATTGAAATCGAAGAGAGAAAGTAATTATTTTCCATAAAAATTATCTTGCTGTTATAGTTTTTATTTTTTTTCACCGATTAAAAAATGTTTTAGTTTGTAGTTAGTCGTTTAATTCAATCAGTGAAACTCAGATTCCTCTTCTTGTTCTTGTTACTTTCTTTTTGAAAAATGTAAATTTGAGTTCTCTGTTGTAAAAGTAAGAACTCAATTCTCGACAAATAAATAATTTTTTGTCGCGAAGTATTAATTTTAAAACATTTTTTTTGGTTGTTGATACCTACTTTAGATTAAAATTATCGACAAGCTAAAAAAGGCCCGCTATATCGGCTATTTTCATAAAAACTTTTTTAAAAGGTGATTTTTTTAAAAAATAAATCTTATTCAAAAGCAAATAAAAATTTCTTTATAAAAATCCGAAAAAATGTATAATAAAAAAGTTAAACAGACACACCTTGGTTCTTTTTTTAAATCAAACTTGTAGTTTGTAAAAATAAAAAATTTAAAATGAAATAATTAATGGAATGCGTATGTCCTGTGTTATGCGTGAGTAACTAATTGATCCATTAAAAATAAAATAAATGAAAAAATCTCTGATGATAAATTTTGTTTATAGAAAAAGGAGAGTGATGAATAAACATCAAAATTATAAACAACATTTTAACATCGAAATATTTTTAATCTTTGACCTTCATCATAAACAAAGGAACAAAAATTGTATGCTACAAAAGGTATGACCTACTAAAACAATGACGTGTTACCCGAAGCACTCTGTTTGTTTTGAACTGTAAAATATCATACCGCAAATTAAATCCTATTAGTTCTATAAACTATCGTAGAAACACATGTTTTTATTCTTCTATTCAATGACGTTATATTGTTAATATACTATATATTTATTTTAGAAAAGTCAAATTTTAATTAATTAAATTTGTATTGATTGTTTTTGTAAGTACTACTTTCTCCAAATGTGCGTATGAAGACAGTGAACAGGCTTAGCGTCAGAATTCCCAGTATAAAAGCCTGTTTTTCGACCTCGTTAACTATTTCTCGGAAAATGTGTGGCAAGTAGATGTTCGTCAAATTTCCTGTGGAGGGGTTTTTTTTTTCTTCCTGACTTCTCTATATACGCAGAGCCTGGCAAAGAAAAAAAATAAATCGTAACTAGTATCGTGTTTTTTTGGGGTTTTTTTTTCCACAGTTTGGTAAGACCATGATGTATTCGATTTGTTATATTTTTAATAAAAATTACTTTATTTTATTCTCTTTTCCGTCTGATTATCATTTGGCTTGCCTTTTTCTTTCACAGTTGCTTATCGTGACCGGGTTCACATCGGGTTTAGATGGCTATGTTTCTTCCTTCATTCATTCCGTGCGAAACTTGTGCAAGTCCGACGTTGATAGAAATTGTGAGAAAGACGAGCGTGGAATGTTTCCCCGTCCTCTGCTAGTGCAACTTTGTTACCTCCACCGACTCTTCTGATCACAGTTCTTCTCCAATTGGTCTCAAAATTATTTCAAGGGAAGCTGAATGAAAGGTTCTTGGGTTGAAATCTGCTACTGGCGCTTAATTCACATCCTCCAGTTTATACGTAAGCTTAGGTAACGGTAAGCTATGTGAAACGATACTGAGTTGACACCCTTTTTTTCCTGCTACTAATCGCCATAGAAAAATTACTAGATAATTAGTGACGTGTCGTACTCGGAACTATCGATCACATAATCGAATGTCACTGATTTGTTTTTATTAATTCGCTGAAAAGTTAAAAAAAAAAATGAACAGTTATTCAATAACATGATAGAATCATTTAATTTTCATATTGAATGTTTAAATTCGAAATTCTTAATGGTTAAAGCTAGAGCTTCTTTATCGATAAAAAAGACAAACTTGGAGTATTACTTGTGCCTGACAAGTGAATTTTTTTTTCCAGCATTTTTTGTTCCTGATTTTTTTATTCTATATAGCTTCTGCTTCCTCGATTGAGTGAACCATGTGCTGTAGTTTGCAATACCAATTTTGGTACAACCAGTGCAAGATGTTCTGCTGAAAAAGGAAAATATTAGCTACTTAATGGCTGGTGAGTTGTTTAGGCCGACATGCAGTTCCCCCTTTGTGTCTGACTTCCTGAGGTCATCTCTGTCCAACTAACACTTGCTGGAAGATGCTTTTTTGATGGGTACAAAAAGGGACAACTCTGAAAAACTAATGAATGTAAGTTCTCTCTTTAGTATCAAGTTATATCTAATAGTTGCAATTTAAAAGAAAGTTTTACTTTGCAGGTTCTCAATTGTGGGTGTGAAAAAATATTTTATCGATTCTTTTTCTTTAGAAGTGCTACTGTTTTTTTAGGGACCAGTTGTTTAAAATAGAAAACATCTTCGATTTGAATTGAAATGATTACTTTTTCTTTGAAGTGCTATTTTCTCTATGGATTACGTTTCTTTTAGCGTTTGAAATGAATTCTGCATGTTAAACACACTAAGCTCCCTTACATAATGTTATTGTTTTTAAAGACTAAAAAATAATTCCTTTTTGTATTTATGGGGAAATAACTTTTAGGAATTGTCATCTACATATTCCGCATTAATTTCTCGTGAGCTTCACTTCCAAATTCTAAAGGAAGGCACTTAATATGAAGCTATTTATAAAATTAAAAAAAATGTACGTTGCTTATAAATAAGGGAGACAAGTGTTTGGTATTCAGAATTTGAAACTGACGCAACCCCGGCATGTACATTTGATTGATAGGAAATGGATTAGCTAGACTTTTTTTTCATGATGCAATAATGAAAAATTCTAGATGTTTTTTGCTATTTATTGTCTCGTTGCAATTGTTAATCGATGAGTGATCTTATTGCTTTTAAGCAATTTTCGTGTACCAAACACTGAAATACCGTCATTGAATTTCGTTTAATTCTTCGGGTGGGTCGCGGGCAGTTATTGATTTTCTGGTGCACTCATTTTTGAGGCTCGTTGAAGAAACGTAAAGGAGGTAATTCAGTTTTTGGTGTTTTCGTGTTATAGGCACTTTGAACAGAAATCTAATTTTTTTTTTTTCAAATTACTATAAAAGCGCTATCAGGAATATAATACATTTTTAAATGTTAATTGTGGGGAGGTAGAATTCACTATGTAAATTTTAATTTCCCTACGGAAGCCAAAAACTACGCGCACTGCGTGGTTTTCTTAATTGATTTTTCGTACTCTGGAGTATGCTGTTCATATATTAACAGTCGATTAGCACTTTACGATTTTCACGATATCACGTTGTATGAGCATATTGTTTTTGCTTCCGGAGTGGATGAAGTTACCTAGAAGCTAGAACCCCCATTAAACATTTGTGGTCTGAAGTGCTTTATGTAATTTGAAAAATATTTCTTGTCACATTTGTACAATTCGATGGTGTTGTAAGAATTGATGTGGAGAAATGTCGTTTGAGACTACAACTAATTAAACATTTTGCCAATTCTGTTGTGTATTTAGTTAGCTCTTTAATCTATTTTTTAATTAGAATATACTTTTCCATGAATTGTATTTTTGAATTTGTTATGCATGCCTTTTTAAAAGGAAATTTATTAACTGGAGTTTTGCATATTTCCCCTTATTTAATTTGCCCTGATGATTACGATTAGTGCGCTACCTAAAAAAAATATGAAATAGAAATGTATTTATTTCTCCCATTTGCTGATCTAATATATGGACAGACACTTTGTATTAGTGGCATTTTAATTTGGATTGATTACTAGTTTTCAGTTTTAATTTCAAAGGATAGTTTTTAACAATTGCTGATTGTTAAACGTGAAAATATTTGTAGCTTTAAATACCGAAACCATTGACATTGAACAAATTCCTTTGGCGATCTTTGTTAATGGCTGATTTCTTGATACTATCAAATTCAGATAGCTTAGCAATTAAAAACATGAATTGATTTATGATAACCTTCAATTTTCTATAGTTTTTGTTTTTTTACAATTTAAATGTTTCGTTGACTTAAAAAGTTTAGCTAGATGAGAAGTAATCAGGTTTGTACCTGCAAAAGGAAGTGAGACGTAAGATTTAAAAATGAAAAATCTTGAAATTTTAGTGGTTTAATGTGAGATGATAGATTAAATTACAGTAAGCAAAATAATTGATTGGATTTTTAACTTAATTAATTTTTTAAATTTAAGGAGATAACTATGAAATCACACGTGTATACAACGTTAAAAAAATATATATAACCATGAGATCGATAAAAAAAATAGCATACCATCCATGAATAAAAAAGGCCTTAAACTTGAAAATAATTTTTTATCGTTTAAATGTTAATGTTGTTATAAAGAGGAAAGATCAAAGTATTTTTTTTACATTTTTTTAATGATTTCTAGCACGACCAAAATTTTCGTTAAAAATCTTGAATTTTTTTAATCAGAAAAATTGACAGAAAATCAATCAGCTGTTTTTTTAACTTTGTTTACAAAAGTGAATGTCGCCGTTTAAAATTCATTTTTAAAAAATCAAGATTTTTTTTTTTTTTTTTTATAATTTTAAGAAAATTATAAAGTTTATTTAATATGCTTTGAAACAAAGATTGCTTACTTTCTGCACTGAAAAAATGTTCTTTCAATTGGAAGAAAGCCGGTCTGAACTGCGGTGTTGATTGACGAGTGGCGTTATGTTACGTGAGAAAATTTATAGTACGGAGGGTCATAAGTGACTCATTTACCTCGTTATTTTAAGTTGGTATAGTATGAAAAAAACGGCCTCAAACTTGACGAAAGCAGAATTTTATCGCCAAAATGTTTGTTACTATTAAGAGGAAAGAACAAAATAATTTTTAATTATTTTTAAAAAAAATTTCTCTCTTAGAACGTTTTAACTTTTGATTGAAAAATCTTGTTTCTCGTCATCACCGGAACTCTAGTAAATAACATGGCAAATTTTTTTTCTTATGACACACATTAATTTTGAAAATCTTGCAAAAATAGAAATAATTGGCAAATTTTAATGAAACTTTCAGAAACTATTCGGGAATGCTAGTCAATTTTTTTTCTACATAATCATAGACTTTTTATTTTATTTTTCATAGCCAAGTAAGAACACTGGTTTAGAAAGTCAATGCAATTGTTATCAGGCATTCATGAATTTTTTTTTTAAAATAAAACTTCTCCGCACGTGTTTCGCCAATCGTAAATGTAAAGGCCGTTAAGTGTCGTACAACATTTTTATACAAAATCAAGTCACGTGATGTTTTTATTGTATCGTGTTTCTTCCGTGCCTCCGTACCTTTGATTTATAGCGATTTTGATGACAGCTAGGGCAAGGAACAGTAAGATTATTCTCATTGGAGGTTCGTTGATTGTAAAAACCCTGTGCTTTTTATAATCTGTACAGATACATGTACTTAAAAAAAGGAATTGAACCATCCCACTAATAATTAGTGGGATGGTTCAATTCCTTTTGTAAATATTGTAAAATTAGTGACTAATTTTACAATATTTAACAAGTTTATGTAAAAATAATTTTTTAAATAACAATTCTTTTAAAAATTCATTTTTCATTGAAAAAGTTTTTTGACTTCAGACAATATTATTCATATTGATAAAAACAAATAAAAGCATTTAAAATTAAATAGTATCTTTGTTTTGTATGTTACAATTCAGAGCTGATTTTAGGTTTACGAGGGCGGATTTTAAAAAAAAAACTATTTACTTTTTATAATGACTTTTAAAAAAAAAAAATAACAATTTCCATCATTTCTGAATAGTTTCTGAAAGTTTCATTAAAATCTGACAGTTATTTCTATTGCAAGATTTTCAAAATTAATTTGTGTCAAGAAAAAAAATCGCCATGTTATTTACTAGAGTTCTGATGATGGCGAGAAAAGGTTTTTCAATCAAATGTTAGAATATTCTAATAAACACAGAAAAATTTTGAAAAATAATTAAAAATTACTTTGTTCTTTCCTCTTAATAGTAACATAAACAATTAGGCGATAAAATTTTGTTTTCGGCAAGTTTGGCGTCTTTTTCATTTGACTGCTCTTTTTTTAGCGATCTCATGGTTTAAAACAATGTCTTAATTTAATTGCATTTTTATTTTACAATTCAGAGTAGATTTTCTGTAACTGGTGTTCTTGATTGATTCTTTCTTTTTCTCCCCCCCAAGTTCTTTGATAACTTTTCCTTAACTAATTTTAAGTGTTACAAAAATGAATATCTCAAAGTTTCATAAAATTAAATAAGTGGGTAAAGCAAAGGCATACTCTGTTATATTTAAAACAGAAATTATATTGATTGGAATCCATTTTCTTTTAGTTGTTTTCATTAAAATCGGTGATTTTGACACATTTGTAAAGTTAATTCTCATTTTTGTTTTTTTTAATCAGCAAATCCATCAGCCACTTTTTAAATTTTTGTTTACAATAGTGAAATTCTCCCTTTAAAATTCATTTAATAAATCAATTATGATTTTTTTTTTTTAATTTAAGATAATTTAGAAATTATAAAGTTTATTTAATATATTTTGAAACAAAGATTGCTTTCTGAGCTAAAAAAATGTTCTTTAAAATGAGAGAAAGTCGGTCTTAACAGCGGTGTTTGACAAGTGACATCTTACATGAGGAAAGTCATAGTACGGAAGGTCATAACTAACAGTTTAAATAATATCTTTGTTTTTATTGCGTTTTGTATGTTACAATTCAGAGCTGATTTTAGGTAGAGAAAACAAAAACTGATTTACTTTCTTCAAAGCCTTGTGCTTTTAACTAATATAACGACTTGCGTGCTTCGACATTGAATTTTTAGTTTTCATTAAATTATAATAACTTTAAAAAAAATAATATTTATAATAATTTCCATCCTTCCTGAATAGTTTCTGAAAGTTTAATTAAAATCTGACAATTATTTCTATTGCAAGATTTTGAAAATTAATGTCTGTCATAAAAAAAAAAATTTACTAGAGTTTCGGTGGTTTTTCAATCGAAGTTAGAATGTTCGAATAAAGACAGAAAAATTTTTTAGCATAATTAAAAATTACTTTGTTCTTTCCTCTTAATAGTAACATAAACAATTAGACGATAAAATTTTGTTTTCATCAAGTTTGGCATCTTTTTCTTCAGACTATGCTCTTTTTTTAGCGACCTCATAGTTATACCTATAAGTCTTCCAAAAAATAAAATATACTTTTCTGAAACTTTGAGGAATATTTGTTGATTTCAAGTTTAAAATAGATAAATGGATTTTTAAAACAAACAGTAGTGGTAATTACATGCTTGTTATCACTTGTCAGTCACATAAGTGCTGATGTAGGTGTTGACAGATTTAATATTGTTCTATGGAGACTTTGTTAAACAAACTAGGTACCTCCACTTTCTCACATAAAAACAGATTTATCAAAATGTTTGTGTTACTAATAATAGAAATAACTAATTCAATAGATCAAAGGAGACGTGAGAATAACAAGACCCTATGGTATAGAAAATTTTATACTATAAGTAATATGTTTCAGAACAGATTAATTTAACTTTAAATTTGCTAATTTCCACAGATAACACTTCAGAAATATCTTGTATTTTTGCAAGCTTTTATAAAGCCGAGAATTAAGTTTTAATTACAATCTGTCAAAAAATTAAACCTGACCGTTTTGATTCATTTTTCTGAGAGGGAGGGGTCTAAAAACCATTCTAATTTCTATTTGAAATAACACCATAGTATTTTGCATTCTGAAATTAGAAACCTTAATCCTTTTAGTTTTCAATTAAGGCTATAAAAAAAAAATCTCCAAGAAAGTTTTTTTCATTTATGAAAGTACATTTAAACATTAGGTATACAGAATTTTTGGAGAATACCTAAAATATATATATTTCTTGGGAAAAAAAAAAAAAAAGAAAAGGAAACCAAATTTCATTTATTTATAAGTCCTATAAAAAAAAAAAATTAATGAAATAATAAACATTTTGATAATACTTTAAATTTGGGGTCTTTTTTTTTTTATGGCAAAAGTGGGCATACTTACTATTAAAAAATATAACAATCAAAAAATTTCTTTTGATAGAAATGTTTCTAAAACTTACTATCTTAGGTAAAGGGTGGCAACAAGCACTGATTAAGAATTGTCCTTAAGTTGGATTCATTTCATGTCACGTTTGAAGAATTTTTTAAAAAAATCAGCAAGTTTTGTTTTTGGTATAACATGGGAGCGATTTAGATTTTGGAAAAGGTTTCATTATTTTACTTAGGCATACTTCTAAAATTTTATATCTGTTTATTCTCCAATTTTGATGTACCTTTTACTTGTTTATTTCTGGGTTTTTTGAGTTCTTTTTGACGAGCATGTAATTGGTTAACAAGCCTCATTTGTTAGCAGATTTTAGCAGCAAATTTATTATGCATGCATTGAGCAAGTGGTCAGAACAATAAGATAAAAGTAGATATGCACAGGGACTTGCTTAAAAACTCATCTTTAAAAGTTTACTTTTATTTGTAAGATAAAAACCTAAAACTAATCCATCAGAAAAATAATTTTAAACATTACAACTTATTGAACTTCTTATTGACAAAAAATGAAAACCTTTAAAAATCCATTATTCGAAGTAATTTTGAAGTAAATTAATGAATGTAAGGATTCCCTAATTAGTAAAGAAAAACTTCCATAAAATTGAATTACAGAGGACCAAAGCTGCTAGACACCAGTATTAAAAAAAATAAATTTGAATAGTTTTTATATTACGATTATATAAATTAAAAATATGATTTTTGTGTGTGTGTGTGTGTGTGCGTGCTTGCAACTGGAAGGGTGTAAGGAAGTTGACAAAGAATACAGTTAATCTATATTGGATTATTTCCTCTTTAAACAACTTCAAAGAAATTAAATCTAATAATTGCAAAGAACATTCTTGCAAATGCCTACATAAAAAAAATGGCATAAAATTATTTTTTTTATCTACAGTGTCTATTTATTGAAAATAAGGGATCTTTATTTTTAAAACCTTGCAAACAAGTGGATGAATTTGAAAATTACAGGTAGATTTTCAAGATAAAATTTTAACACTTATGCAAACACCAACTTGCATCAAAAATTAAGTTTAGAGTGAATTTTCAAAATTGATATTGCATTTTTTTGTTTTACTGAAATATCTGCAAGAATCTTTATAACTTTAAAGTTTTTACAAACACCCTCAAATTTAAAAGTATATACTGCCCCCCCCCCCCCAATCTTTCAACAAAGTTTTTTGAAATGATTTATTCATTTAATAAATGGTGAAAATTTAATTTAAAACTAATAATTTCCTGATTTTTTTTTTATATTGAAAAACATGGGATTTGTGTGCAAGAAAATAAAACTGAATTCAAAAGGAAAAACGAAAGATTTTTTATATATGTGTGTATGTATATATATACATATTGTAGTTTCATTGTTATTGAGATGAATGTTCTTTTTATCCTGTCTGATTTTAAATTCTTTTAAAACTTAAATCAAAGAAAAAGAATATAACTCTTTAAATTACTGACAATTTCTTGATAGTTTTGTTTTTATTTGCTGCATTTAGTTTTAAGTTGAATTTTTTGGTCAATTCTTTTGCAAGATGTGATGAAAGAATTATTGTCGGTTTCTAAATTATTTTGACTTTGCTTTGAAAAAGTTTTATCTTATGTCAAACTATTTGTACCAATTTGTTTCCCTGGCTACAGAAAATGAGGACCCAAATCCATGCTCTGACCTCAGCAGACACGTGTGTACATTAATCTGCCCCTCTCGAACAATGAAGTACCCTGGGGAATTTTGCTCCTCCCTCTTACAGTTGGACACATTCTAACTGCAGGTAATCAATATGGTGTCAATGTTTTCTGCAGAAAATTACACTTTATTATTTACCAATATCAACTTAGAAACATAGAATTGGTTGCCATTGTTTAATCTTTTCATTAGCACTTTAGTAATCTAATTGAAAATGGAACTTTGTTTAACAGCATTCATTTAAAAAGTATATCCAATGAAAAATGGCAGGAGTAAATTTTACTTTTCCTCCAAGTAAAATGTTTTTTTCATATCTTAATTTAACTGACCATGATTATCTAAAAATGATGCCTTGTAAAAGGCCCTTAGGATTTGCCAAAAAATGAATTTTAGCTATTTTCAGCTTCCCATAAATTTGTGATTATGGAACTCTGATCCTCTTAATTGTTGCCCAAATTTTGGGACCTTTTTGAAGGTTTGTGGGTTTTTATTTTTTCTTAAGGAATTCCTATGAAATGTATTTTTAGAAAACGTCAGACTGCACAATCTATGAAGGAAAATGCATTGCCTCCAAATATAAACCTTGTTCAATAAAGAAAATTTAATGAGATGCATATTCAACATCTTCAATTATGAAAACTTGAAAATAAGTGATTTTTTATTCTCTTGCCAAATTGCATACAAAACTAAAATTCTCAAAACTTTTCTGGTAATTTGAATTTATATATATATTAGCTAAACCTTTTCTATATATTCTTTAATAGATTCTCTTTCTAATAGACATCAATGTAATTTCAACGTCTTTTGGCCAATTAAAATCAGATAAAAGTATTCCAAAGAAACTTTGCATTAATGCTCTGAAAAAAAAATTTAACTTTTGTTTGTAACTTTATTGAACAAACTCTTACTTAACATTTTAATTACCTACCATGTTCTTTCCCCCCACATCAGCGTCCAGTTTCTGAAAAGCTATAATGGCTATTAGATGTGACAGTGGTACTAGGACCACATATAAGGAGAAAGGTGCTTATGTTCAACAAATCACCAGACTTATTTTCAACTTGGACAAAGGATGGGAACCTCAGCTTATGATGAAATAGATTTTTTTTTTTGTTTGTTACTCATGGAAATGTCCTTCTGAAGAATGGCATTAAGAGACTGCAACAGCCAAACTCGCAAGTTTGGCTGCCTTTTCAAATACAAGATTCTTCTTGAAGTGAGCATTTTGTTTCATAGACAAATAAGGTAAGTGCAAAGATATAAACTGATTTGAGTTTTTAAATATCCACAAAATATTTTGGAAGATTTGGTGACTAAGACTAAGAACCATCAGTTTTTTTTTTTGTTTTTGTTTTTTTGCTTGAATTCCTAGTTTTGTATAAATTAGTAAAGTAACAAAACTTGGCAGAAAAATGTCATTTGATATTCATTAGAATGTATGATATAATTTAAGGAATATAAATTTTCTTGATTTGGAAGTGCAAGAAACTTGTATAGGCATTTGGAAGTGTTTGAATGTTGATTTATTTGTACACAAGTTTATTTGGCAACTGATGGTAGTTTCCACAACAAAACAATGGTTAAAGGGGTAGACAACTTAAAGATGGAAACAAATATAGTACACTTATGGGAGAAATTTACAATTTGTAAAATTGCTAGGTTATCAAATAACTGAAAGGAAATTTAAAACAAGCCTGTTAACTAAATATCAAAATATATAAATTTGATCAAAATTAAGCATTAAAGGTTGCTTTTTTTTTTTTTTTAAACCAGTGTATGAGACTGAAATGTAAGCATTTGATGTAGAAATAAGTTTATCCATAATTTATCTAAAATAGGTCTCTTAAACCTATTGTAATAGTTAAGAGAAGGTAAAGTTTTTGGGATTCTGTATTTTGCAAAGTTACACAGTAACTTGAACTATATTGGCACTCATATTTGCCAACAAAAAAAGTTATTAGATAAGCTCATTTCAGAAAAAAAAAATTAAACATTGATTAACAAACATTAATGCATATAAAAAGCAATTTAGCAGTACAGCCAAATATGTAGCAAAAACCACGATAGTTCCCTATTGGTTGCAGTGAGGAAAAAATTGCAAGAGAAACTTTGATTTTACAAATAGCAAGCTACCAAGAGTTGAATATTTTTGGTGACCTGTTTTTGTAGTTCCCAGCTGATTAATTATAAAATATATTGAACCCTATTAAGATGTAATCGATCAACTGGTACTAAAGAACATTGCCAATCCTTTATTACAGTATTGGTAAGAATGTAGTTAGGGCACTTGATAATCAAATGAATTTAGGTAAAATTAACTTACAGGTGGCTTCAACATGTATGATGCTGGAACTGATTAGTTTGTATTCAATTCATTTGGCAGCATTTTCAGTATAAATTATGTGATAGATGGAATGAGCTACAAAATGTGAGCAATATCAGTTTTATTAAGCAGCAGCTAAAGAAAAAAATCAATTGGGTAATTTAGTAAGACTAGAAGGTTTGTGATTCTATAACTAGAATAGCTTAATGTTTAATAATTCAGGATTGGCAGTGGAGAAAAATTCAATGGAAGAATCTATCCAAGCAATATAATTACAATGCACAGCAAACCAAGAAGCAACAGTTGGAAACAGATTCAGAATGGCCTTTTAATTTCAGTAGCAAATCTAATAGTAAGAATTAAGCAGTAAAAACTTAACTTAAATAAAAGCAAGAACGAGGGGGGTGTTCTAATGGCCATATCTTCTTAAAATAAGTTCCCAAATATTACAAAATTGTAAGTTAGATATGCCTTTAGTAATGTTTCAAAAAGGAAAATATTAAAGCTCAAGCCTTTAACTTTATGGAGAGAATGTCTTGCAAAATAAAAATTCTCAAGTGTTGTAATAAACCTGTGTATAAGAAAGAATATACTTTCAAGTATTAAGTTGAGAAGCAAAATGCCTAGGGATGTGGATAAAAACAATTTCCTATTTATAGAATATAAGTAAAAGGGAGTTGCATCATAGAATGGTAGAAAATGGCAAATGAATGCTGAGGTGAAGGGAAAGAAGTATTAAAGAAAATGGTGGCAGCAAGGTACTTCTATTAAAGGTAAGTAAATATTTTAGCAGCAGAGAAAACATGGCAGCTGAACATTGAATTGTTGCATTGACAATAACACTTATATTCATAGCAACATATGCAGAGAAGAGATGTGGCAGCAAATGATAAAATCAGTGGGCATGAGGCTGGATGAAATAATGTTTGAATATACTAGAATGAGAGTGGCAGTGGTAACATGGAAGTCGTTCTGGTTTGGTAGGCTGGGTCAGAGAATAAAGCCAGATGCATCAGCAGGTGTGGAGAAATTAAAAGCAGGGATGGTACAACACTGAGGTAGTACAGGTAGGTAGCAAAAACTTGTTACAGACATCAGAATCTGTAGAATGGAGCAGCAATAGTGGTGAAATGATGTGTGATAGTGGATTGGAACATGTTACCGGAAATAGAGTTGTAACAGCAGCATCGATGTGTCATACAGGAGGAAGAATGGTGCAGGGAGACTACATTGTTGCAGCAATAATCTTCGAATGGAGCAGTAACCCTAATGAAGTAAAATAGTGCAGCAAACTGGATATGCAACAGTGGAATACGGCAGTAACTCAGTCATGGTGCAGGCAAAAATGAATAGATATAGTGAAATGGAAATTAACAGCAACAGGGATGTGCCAGACAGTAGTATTGGAACGAACAATTTGAATGGAATAGCATCCCAGATGTGAAATACTCAATGCACCTGTGCAATTCAGCAGTAATTACGCAATGATGAAATGATAGAGGGACTTTGATGAATTAACAGGCTTGGCATGGTGTGGATCCAGAGAAATGGTAAGTTGAACTCTTGTTAGATTTTGCAGGGACAGAGAATGATGGAGCAACTGAACAAGGACACAATGGAATGGAACAGCAACGCAGATAAGGTGAAATGTTGCAGCCAGACATAGGCAGAACAACAGAGCAAGGACACTAGGGAATAGAACAGCAATGCAGATATGGTGGTATGATGCAGCCTAAAATGAATGTAGCAACAGAGCAAAGGCACAATGGAATGAAGCAGCAACACAGATAGGGTGAAATAGACCAGCAACCCTGATGTAGTGAAAAGGTGCTGCCCAAACTGAATAGAGCAATGAAAAATGCCATGGATCAGCAATCCTGAAATAGTGTAAATAGAGAACGGTAAGTTCACCTCTAGTTAGATTTTGCAGAGACATAAAGAATAGACCAGCAACACAGATGTGGTGAATTGGTGTTAGAAGAAAAAAAGAATGGACCAGCAGCCCGGATATGCTGAAATGGTGCAGCAACCTAGACATGGTGAAATGATGCAGCAGCCAACATATGTTGAAATCATGCAGACAAAAATGAATGGCGCAACAGAGCGAGGACACTGGAATTGGAGCAGCAACATAGATATGGTGCAACCTAAACCTAGATATGATGAGATGGTGTGACAAAAATGAATGGAGCAATATAGCAGGGATGTAATGGAATGAAGCAGCAACCCAGGTATTTTGAAATGGTGCAGCCAAAAGTTAGTGGAGCAAACAGAGCAAGGACACAATGGAATGGAGAAGCAACCCGGATGTAGTGGAAAGGTGCAGTCCAAAATGAACGGAGCAATGAAAAAAATGCAATGGAGCAGCAATTCGGTGAAATGATGCTGTGACTCGAGTGTATTAAGTGACAGACTTAGCATGGTGTGGATGGAGAAGAATGGTAAGTTCAACGCTTGTTAGATTTTGCAGAGACATGTGGAATGGAGCAGCTACCCAGTTATTGTGAATTGGTGCAGCCTAAAATGGATTGAGCAATAGAGCAAGGAAATGGAACAGCAACCCAGATCTGATGAAATGGTGTAGCTAAACATGAATGGAGCAACAGAACAACGGCACAATGGAATGGAGCAGTAATGCAGATCTGACGAAATGGTGTGGCCAAAATTGAATGTAGCGGCAACCCAGATATAGTGAAACAACCAGCAACCCAGATATGATGAAATGGTGCGACCATAAATGAATGGAGCAACAGAGGAAGTACAAAATGGAATGGAGCAGCAACACAGATATTGTGAAATAGTCCAGCCTAAAGTGGATGGAGGAACAGAACAAGGACACAATGGAATCTATCAGCAATGCAGATATGGTGAACTGAAGGAGCAACCCAGATCTATAGAATTGGTGCGAGCAGAGCAAGGACACAATTGAATGGAACAGCGACACAGATATGGTGGAATGGAGCATCAACCCAGATATAATGAAATGGTGCGGCTAAAAAATGAATGGAGCAACACAGCGAGGACAATGGAAAGGAGCAGGTAACTTAATGTAGTTAAATGGAGCAAAGACCAATTAAAATATGCTATGGAGCAGCAATCTGAATGTGGTGAAACGGTGCAGCTGAAAATGAATGGAGCAACAGAGCAAGGACACTGAAATGGTGCAGCAACCCAGATATGGTGAAATGGTGCGGCCTAAATTGAGTTGAGCAACAGAGCAAGAACAGCAACCCAGATATGCTGAACTGAACGAGCAACAACTCGGATGTGGTGAAATGGTCCAACTAAAAATGAATGGAGCAGCAGAGCAAGGATACAGTGGAATGGAGCAGCAACCCAGATATGATGCAGTCTAAAATGGATGGAGAAATAGAGCAAGGAATGCTTGGCATGATGTGGATGGAGAAGAATGGTAAGTTCAACACTAGTTAAATTTTGTAGAGAACTGAGCAGCAATCCAGGTATGGTGAAATGGAGCATCAGCCCAGATATGGTGAAATGGTGCAACTAAAAATGATTAGAGCAACAGAGTAAGGACCCAATGGAATGGCGCAGCCAAAGATGAATGGAGCAACAGAGCAAGTACAAAATGGAATGGATGGAGGAACAGAGCAAGGACACAATGAATCAGTAGAAATTGTGCTACCAAAAATTAATGGACCAGCAGAGCAAAGACACAGTTGAATGGTACAATGATGCAGATATGAGGAAATGGTGCAGCAGAGCATGGGCAGAATTGAATGGAGCAACAGAGCAAGGACACGAGGGAACAGCAAACCCTGATGCCGTGAAAAGGTGCAGCTGAAAATGAATGGAGCAAAGAGCAATGAAAGAATGCAATGGAGCCAAAATCCAGGTGAAATGATGCTAGGACAAGAATGTGTTAACTGACAGGCTTGGCATGTTGTTATTGCAGAAGAATGGTAAGTTCAACTCTTGTTAGATTTTGCAGACAAAGAGAATGGAGCAGCAACAGAGCAAGAAACAGTGGAATGGTGCAGCCAAGAATGAATAGAGCAACAGAGCAAGAAGACAGTGGAATAGTGCAGCCAAGAATGAATAGAGCAACAGAGCAGGAACACAGTGGAATGGTGCAGCCAAGAATGAATAGAGCAACAGAGCAGGAACACAGTGGAATGGTGCAGCCAAGAATGAATAGAGCAACAGAGCAAGAATACAGTGGAATGATGCAGCCAAGAATGAATAGAGCAACAGAGCAAGAACACAGTGGAATGGTGCAGCCAAGAATGAATACAGCAATAGAGCAAGAACACAGTGGAATGGTGCAGCAACTCAGATATGGAATGGAGCAGCAACTCATATATGGAATGGTGCAGTCAAGAATGAATACAGCAACAGACCAAAAACACAGTGGAATGGTGCAGTCAAGAATGAATACAGCAACAGACCAAAAACACAGTGGAATGGTGCAGCCAAGAATGAATAAAGCAACAGAGCAAGAACATAATGAAATAGTGCAGCAACAGACCTTAGACAGAATGGAATGGTGTAGGAACCCACACGTGAAATGGTACAGACAAAAATGAATAGACGAACAGGGCAAGAGCACAATGGCATGGAGCAGCAGCCGAGCCTGGACAGAATGGAATTGTGCAGCAACCCAGATATGGTATGGTAAGTTCAACTTTTGTTAGATTTTGCAGGGACATGGACAATGGAGCTGCAACCAATATGTGGTGAAATGGTGAAGGCAAAAATAAATGGTGGAATGACTCAGTTTAATGTAAGAGCAACCCAGATATGTTGAAATTGAGAAGCTGATATAATACTGTGGCCAAAAATGAATGAAGCAACAAAGCATGTACAGACTGGAATGGTGCAGCCACGAATGAATACAGCAACAGAGCAAGAACAGAGTGGAATGGAGCAGCAACTCATATATGGAATGGTGCAGCCAAGAATGAATAGAGCAACAGAGCAAGAAGACAGTGGAATGGTGCAGCCAAGAATGAATACAGCAACAGAGCAAGAACAGAGTGGAATGGAGCAGCCACTCAGATATGTAATGGTGCAGCCAAGAATGAATACAGCAACAGAGCAAGAACAGAGTGGAATGGAGCAGCAACTCATATATGGAATGGTGCAGCCAAGAATGAATAGAGCAACAGAGCAAGAACACAGTGGAATGGAGCAGCAACTCAGATATGTAATGGTGCAGCCAAGAATGAATACAGCAACAGAGCAAGAACACAGTGGAATGGAGCAGCAACTCAGATATGGAATGGTGCAGCCAAGAATGAATAGAGCAACAGAGCAGGAACACAGTGGAATGGTGCAGCCAAGAATGAATAGAGCAACAGAGCAGGAACACAATGGAATGGTGCAGCCAAGAATGAATAAAGCAACAGAGCAAGAACATAATGAAATAGTGCAGCAAAAGACCTTAGACAGAATGGAATGGTGTAGGAGACCACATGTGAAATGGTACAGCCAAAAATGAATAGACGAAGAGGGCAAGAGCACAATGTCATGGAGCAGCAACAGAGCATGGACAGAATAGAATTGTGCAGCAACCCAGATACGGAATGGTAAGTTCAACTCTTGTTAGATTTTGCAGGGACATGGACAATGGAGCTGCAACCAATATGTGGTGAAATGGTTCAGGGAAAAAAATAAATGGTGCAATGACTCAGTTTAATGTAAGAGCAACCCAGATATGTTGAAATTGAGAAGCTGATATAATACTGTGGCCAAAAATGAATGAAGCAACAAAGCATGTACAGAATGGAATGGTGCAGCCAAGAATGAGTAGAGCAACAGAGCAAGAACACAGTGGAATGGTGCAGCCAAGAATGAATACAGCAAGAAGACAGTGGAATGAAGCCGCAACTCATATATGGAATGGTGCAGCCAAGAATGAATAGAGCAACAGAGCAAGAAACAGTGGAATGGTGCAGCCAAGAATGAATACAGCAACAGAGCAAGAATACAGTGGAATGGTGCAGCCAAGAATGAATAGAGCAACAGAGCAAGAAGACAGTGGAATGATGCAGCCAAGAATGAATAGAGCAACAGAGCAAGAACACAGTGGTATGGTGCAGCCAAGAATGAATACAGCAACAGAGCAAGAACACAGTGGAATGGTGCAGCCAAGAATGAATAGAGCAACAGAGCAAGAAACAGTGGAATGGTGCAGCCAAGAATGAATACAGCAACAGAGCAAGAACACAGTGGAATGGTGCAGCCAAGAATGAATAGAGCAACAGAGCAAGAAGACAGTGGAATGATGCAGCCAAGAATGAATAGAGCAACAGAGCAAGAACACAGTGGTATGGTACAGCCAAGAATGAATACAGCAACAGAGCAAGAACACAGTGGAATGAAGCCGCAACTCATATATGGAATCGTGCAGCCAAGAATGAATACAGCAACAGAGCAAGAAACAGTGGAATGGTGCAGCAACTCAGATATGGAATGGTGCAGCCAAGAATGAATAGAGCAACAGAGCAGGAACACAGTGGAATGGTGCAGCCAAGAATGAATAGAGCAACAGAGCAAGAAGACAGTGGAATGATGCAGCCAAGAATGAATAGAGCAACAGAGCAACAACACAGTGGAATGGTGCAGCCAAGAATGAATACAGCAACAGAGCAAGAACACAGTGGAATGAAGCCGCAACTCATATGGAATGGTGCAGCCAAGAATGAATACAGCAACAGAGCAAGAAACAGTGGAATGGTGCAGCCAAGAATGAATACAGCAATAGAGCAAGAACACAGTGGAATGGTGCAGCCAAGAATGAATAGAGCAACAGAGCAGGAACACAGTGGAATGGTGCAGCCAAGAATGAATACAGTGGAATGGTGCAGCCAAGAATGAATAGAGCAACTGAGCAGAAACACAGTGGAATGGTGCAGCCAAGAATGAATACAGCAACAGAGCAAGAAACAGTGGAATGGTGCAGCCAAGAATGAATACAGCAATAGAGCAAGAACACAGTGGAATGGTGCAGCAACTCAGATATGGAATGGTGCAGCCAAGAATGAATAGAGCAACAGAGCAGGAACACAGTGGAATGGTGCAGCCAAGAATGAATACAGCAACAGAGCAAGAATACAGTGGAATGGTGCAGCCAAGAATGAATAGAGCAACTGAGCAGAAACACAGTGGAATGGTGCAGCCAAGAATGAATAGAGCAACAGAGCAAGAAGAGAGTGGAATGGTGCAGCCAAGAATGAATACAGCAACAGAGCAAGAACAGAGTGGAATGGAGCAGCCACTCAGATATGTAATGGTGCAGCCAAGAATGAATACAGCAACAGAGCAAGAACAGAGTGGAATGGAGCAGCAACTCATATATGGAATGGTGCAGCCAAGAATGAATAGAGCAACAGAGCAAGAACACAGTGGAATGGAGCAGCAACTCAGATATGTAATGGTGCAGCCAAGAATGAATACAGCAACAGAGCAAGAACACAGTGGAATGGAGCAGCAACTCAGATATGGAATGGTGCAGCCAAGAATGAATAGAGCAACAGAGCAGGAACACAGTGGAATGGTGCAGCCAAGAATGAATAAAGCAACAGAGCAAGAACATAATGAAATAGTGCAGCAAAAGACCTTAGACAGAATGGAATGGTGTAGGAGACCACATGTGAAATGGTACAGCCAAAAATGAATAGACGAAGAGGGCAAGAGCACAATGTCATGGAGCAGCAACAGAGCATGGACAGAATAGAATTGTGCAGCAACCCAGATATGGAATGGTAAGTTCAACTCTTGTTAGATTTTGCAGGGACATGGACAATGGAGCTGCAACCAATATGTGGTGAAATGGTTCAGGGAAAAAAATAAATGGTGCAATGACTCAGTTTAATGTAAGAGCAACCCAGATATGTTGAAATTGAGAAGCTGATATAATACTGTGGCCAAAAATGAATGAAGCAACAAAGCATGTACAGAATGGAATGGTGCAGCCAAGAATGAGTAGAGCAACAGAGCAAGAACACAGTGGAATGGTGCAGCCAAGAATGAATACAGCAAGAAGACAGTGGAATGAAGCCACAACTCATATATGGAATGGTGCAGCCAAGAATGAATAGAGCAACAGAGCAAGAAACAGTGGAATGGTGCAGCCAAGAATCAATAGAGCAAGAACACAGTGGAATGGTGCAGCAACTCAGATATGGAATGGTGCAGCCAAGAATGAATACAGCAACAGAGCAAGAATACACTGGAATGGTGCAGCCAAGAATGAATAGAGCAACAGAGCAGGAACACAGTGGAATGGTGCAGCCAAGAATGAATAGAGCAACAGAGCAAGAAGACAGTGGAATGATGCAGCCAAGAATGAATAGAGCAAGAGGGCAAGAACACAGTGGAATGGTGCAGCCAAGAATGAATACAGCAACAGAGCAAGAAGACAGTGGAATGAAGCCGCAACTCATATATGGAATGGTGCAGCCAAGAATGAATACAGCAACAGAGCAAGAAACAGTGGAATGGTTCAGCCAAGAATGAATACAGCAATAGAGCAAGAACACAGTGGAATGGTGCAGCAACTCAGATATGGAATGGTGCAGCCAAGAATGAATACAGCAACAGAGCAAGAATACAGTGGAATGGTGCAGCCAAGAATAAATAGAGCAACAGAGCAGGAACACAGTGGAATGGTGCAGCCAAGAATGAATAGAGCAACAGAGCAGGAACACAATGGAATGGTGCAGCCAAGAATGAATAAAGCAACAGAGCAAGAACATAATGAAATAGTGCAGCAAAAGACCTTAGACAGAATGGAATGGTGTAGGAGACCACATGTGAAATGGTACAGCCAAAAATGAATAGACGAAGAGGGCAAGAGCACAATGTCATGGAGCAGCAACAGAGCATGGACAGAATAGAATTGTGCAGCAACCCAGATACGGAATGGTAAGTTCAACTCTTGTTAGATTTTGCAGGGACATGGACAATGGAGCTGCAACCAATATGTGGTGAAATGGTTCAGGGAAAAAAATAAATGGTGCAATGACTCAGTTTAATGTAAGAGCAACCCAGATATGTTGAAATTGAGAAGCTGATATAATACTGTGGCCAAAAATGAATGAAGCAACAAAGCATGTACAGAATGGAATGGTGCAGCCAAGAATGAGTAGAGCAACAGAGCAAGAACACAGTGGAATGGTGCAGCCAAGAATGAATACAGCAAGAAGACAGTGGAATGAAGCCGCAACTCATATATGGAATGGTGCAGCCAAGAATGAATAGAGCAACAGAGCAAGAAACAGTGGAATGGTGCAGCCAAGAATGAATACAGCAACAGAGCAAGAATACAGTGGAATGGTGCAGCCAAGAATGAATAGAGCAACAGAGCAAGAAGACAGTGGAATGATGCAGCCAAGAATGAATAGAGCAACAGAGCAGGAACACAGTGGAATGGTGCAGCCAAGAATGAATAGAGCAACAGAGCAAGAAGACAGTGGAATGATGCAGCCAAGAATGAATAGAGCAACAGAGCAACAACACAGTGGAATGGTGCAGCCAAGAATGAATACAGCAACAGAGCAAGAACACAGTGGAATGAAGCCGCAACTCATATGGAATGGTGCAGCCAAGAATGAATACAGCAACAGAGCAAGAAACAGTGGAATGGTGCAGCCAAGAATGAATACAGCAATAGAGCAAGAACACAGTGGAATGGTGCAGCCAAGAATGAATAGAGCAACAGAGCAGGAACACAGTGGAATGGTGCAGCCAAGAATGAATACAGTGGAATGGTGCAGCCAAGAATGAATAGAGCAACTGAGCAGAAACACAGTGGAATGGTGCAGCCAAGAATGAATACAGCAACAGAGCAAGAAACAGTGGAATGGTGCAGCCAAGAATGAATACAGCAATAGAGCAAGAACACAGTGGAATGGTGCAGCAACTCAGATATGGAATGGTGCAGCCAAGAATGAATAGAGCAACAGAGCAGGAACACAGTGGAATGGTGCAGCCAAGAATGAATACAGCAACAGAGCAAGAATACAGTGGAATGGTGCAGCCAAGAATGAATAGAGCAACTGAGCAGAAACACAGTGGAATGGTGCAGCCAAGAATGAATAGAGCAACAGAGCAAGAAGAGAGTGGAATGGTGCAGCCAAGAATGAATACAGCAACAGAGCAAGAACAGAGTGGAATGGAGCAGCCACTCTAGATATGTAATGGTGCAGCCAAGAATGAATACAGCAACAGAGCAAGAACAGAGTGGAATGGAGCAGCAACTCATATATGGAATGGTGCAGCCAAGAATGAATAGAGCAACAGAGCAAGAACACAGTGGAATGGAGCAGCAACTCAGATATGTAATGGTGCAGCCAAGAATGAATACAGCAACAGAGCAAGAACACAGTGGAATGGAGCAGCAACTCAGATATGGAATGGTGCAGCCAAGAATGAATAGAGCAACAGAGCAGGAACACAGTGGAATGGTGCAGCCAAGAATGAATACAGCAACAGAGCAAGAATACAGTGGAATGGTGCAGCCAAGAATGAATAGAGCAACAGAGCAGGAACACAGTGGAATGGTGCAACCAAGAATGAATAGAGCAACAGAGCAAGAGGACAGTGGAATGATGCAGCCAAGAATGAATAGAGCAACAGAGCAAGAACACAGTGGTATGGTGCAGCCAAGAATGAATACAGCAACAGAGTAAGAATACAGTGGAATGGTGCAGCCAAGAATGAATAGAGAAACAGAGCAGGAACACAGTGGAATGGTGCATCCAAGAATGAATAGAGCAACAGAGCAAGAAGACAGTGGAATGATGCAGCCAAGAATGAATAGAGCAACAGAGCAAGAACACAGTGGAATGGTGCAGCCAAGAATGAATACAGCAACAGAGCAAGAACACAGTGGAATGAAGCCGCAACTAATATGGAATGGTGCAGCCAAGAATGAATACAGCAACAGAGCAAGAAACAGTGGAATGGTGCAGCCAAGAATGAATACAGCAATAGAGCAAGAACACAGTGGAATGGTGCAGCCAAGAATGAATAGAGCAACAGAGCAGGAACACAGTGGAATGGTGCAGCCAAGAATGAATAGAGCAACAGAGCAGGAACACAATGGAATGGTGCGGCCAAGAATGAATAAAGCAACAGAGCAAGAACATAATGAAATAGTGCAGCAAAAGACCTTAGACAGAATGGAATGGTGTAGGAGACCACATGTGAAATGGTACAGCCAAAAATGAATAGACGAAGAGGGCAAGAGCACAATGTCATGGAGCAGCAACAGAGCATGGACAGAATAGAATTGTGCAGCAACCCAGATACGGAATGGTAAGTTCAACTCTTGTTAGATTTTGCAGGGACATGGACAATGGAGCTGCAACCAATATGTGGTGAAATGGTTCAGGGAAAAAAATAAATGGTGCAATGACTCAGTTTAATGTAAGAGCAACCCAGATATGTTGAAATTGAGAAGCTGATATAATACTGTGGCCAAAAATGAATGAAGCAACAAAGCATGTACAGAATGGAATGGTGCAGCCAAGAATGAGTAGAGCAACAGAGCAAGAACACAGTGGAATGGTGCAGCCAAGAATGAATACAGCAAGAAGACAGTGGAATGAAGCCGCAACTCATATATGGAATGGTGCAGCCAAGAATGAATAGAGCAACAGAGCAAGAAACAGTGGAATGGTGCAGCCAAGAATGAATACAGCAACAGAGCAAGAATACAGTGGAATGGTGCAGCCAAGAATGAATAGAGCAACAGAGCAGGAACACAGTGGAATGGTGCAACCAAGAATGAATAGAGCAACAGAGCAAGAGGACAGTGGAATGATGCAGCCAAGAATGAATAGAGCAACAGAGCAAGAACACAGTGGTATGGTGCAGCCAAGAATGAATACAGCAACAGAGTAAGAATACAGTGGAATGGTGCAGCCAAGAATGAATAGAGAAACAGAGCAGGAACACAGTGGAATGGTGCATCCAAGAATGAATAGAGCAACAGAGCAAGAAGACAGTGGAATGATGCAGCCAAGAATGAATAGAGCAACAGAGCAAGAACACAGTGGAATGGTGCAGCCAAGAATGAATACAGCAACAGAGCAAGAACACAGTGGAATGAAGCCGCAACTAATATGGAATGGTGCAGCCAAGAATGAATACAGCAACAGAGCAAGAAACAGTGGAATGGTGCAGCCAAGAATGAATACAGCAATAGAGCAAGAACACAGTGGAATGGTGCAGCCAAGAATGAATAGAGCAACAGAGCAGGAACACAGTGGAATGGTGCAGCCAAGAATGAATACAGCAACAGAGCAAGAACACAGTGGAATGGTGCAGCCAAGAATGAATACAGCAATAGAGCAAGAACACAGTGGAATGGTGCAGCAACTCAGATATGGAATGGTGCAGCCAAGAATGAATAGAGCAACAGAGCAGGAACACAGTGGAATGGTGCAGCCAAGAATGAGTACAGCAACAGAGCAAGAATACAGTGGAATGGTGCAGCCAAGAATGAATAGAGCAACTGAGCAGAAACACAGTGGAATGGTGCAGCCAAGAATGAATAGAGCAACAGAGCAAGAAGAGAGTGGAATGGTGCAGCCAAGAATGAATACATCAACAGAGCAAGAACAGAGTGGAATGGAGCAGCCACTCAGATATGTAATGGTGCAGCCAAGAATGAATACAGCAACAGAGCAAGAACAGAGTGGAATGGAGCAGCAACTCATATATGGAATGGTGCAGCCAAGAATGAATAGAGCAACAGAGCAAGAACACAGTGGAATGGAGCAGCAACTCAGATATGGAATGGTGCAGCCAAGAATGAATAGAGCAACAGAGCAGGAACACAGTGGAATGGTGCAGCCAAGAATGAATAAAGCAACAGAGCAAGAACATAATGAAATAGTGCAGCAAAAGACCTTAGACAGAATGGAATGGTGCAGGAGACCACATGTGAAATGGTACAGCCAAAAATGAATAGACGAAGAGGGCAAGAGCACAATGTCATGGAGCAGCAACAGAGCATGGACAGAATAGAATTGTGCAGCAACCCAGATATGGAATGGTAAGTTCAACACTTGTTAGATTTTGCAGGGACATGGACAATGGAGCTGCAACCAATATGTGGTGAAATGGTTCAGGGAAAAAAATAAATGGTGCAATGACTCAGTTTAATGTAAGAGCAACCTAGATATGTTGAAATTGAGAAGCTGATATAATACTGTGGCCAAAAATGAATGAAGCAACAAAGCATGTACAGAATGGAATGGTGCAGCAAAGAATGAGTAGAGCAACAGAGCAAGAAGACAGTGGAATGGTGCAGCCAAGAATGAATACAGCAAGAAGACAGTGGAATGAAGCCGCAACTCATATATGGAATGGTGCAGCCAAGAATGAATAGAGCAACAGAGCAAGAAGACAGTGGAATGATGCAGCCAAGAATGAATAGAGCAACAGAGCAAGAACACAGTGGAATGGTGCAGCCAAGAATGAATACAGCAACAGAGCAAGAACACAGTGGAATGAAGCCGCAACTAATATGGAATGGTGCAGCCAAGAATGAATACAGCAACAGAGCAAGAAACAGTGGAATGGTGCAGCCAAGAATGAATACAGCAATAGAGCAAGAACACAGTGGAATGGTGCAGCCAAGAATGAATAGAGCAACAGAGCAGGAACACAGTGGAATGGTGCAGCCAAGAATGAATACAGCAACAGAGCAAGAACACAGTGGAATGGTGCAGCCAAGAATGAATACAGCAATAGAGCAAGAACACAGTGGAATGGTGCAGCAACTCAGATATGGAATGGTGCAGCCAAGAATGAATAGAGCAACAGAGCAGGAACACAGTGGAATGGTGCAGCCAAGAATGAGTACAGCAACAGAGCAAGAATACAGTGGAATGGTGCAGCCAAGAATGAATAGAGCAACTGAGCAGAAACACAGTGGAATGGTGCAGCCAAGAATGAATAGAGCAACAGAGCAAGAAGAGAGTGGAATGGTGCAGCCAAGAATGAATACATCAACAGAGCAAGAACAGAGTGGAATGGAGCAGCCACTCAGATATGTAATGGTGCAGCCAAGAATGAATACAGCAACAGAGCAAGAACAGAGTGGAATGGAGCAGCAACTCATATATGGAATGGTGCAGCCAAGAATGAATAGACCAACAGAGCAAGAACACAGTGGAATGGAGCAGCAACTCAGATATGGAATGGTGCAGCCAAGAATGAATAGAGCAACAGAGCAGGAACACAGTGGAATGGTGCAGCCAAGAATGAATAGAGCAACAGAGCAGGAACACAATGGAATGGTGCAGCCAAGAATGAATAAAGCAACAGAGCAAGAACATAATGAAATAGTGCAGCAAAAGACCTTAGACAGAATGGAATGGTGCAGGAGACCACATGTGAAATGGTACAGCCAAAAATGAATAGACGAAGAGGGCAAGAGCACAATGTCATGGAGCAGCAACAGAGCATGGACAGAATAGAATTGTGCAGCAACCCAGATATGGAATGGTAAGTTCAACACTTGTTAGATTTTGCAGGGACATGGACAATGGAGCTGCAACCAATATGTGGTGAAATGGTTCAGGGAAAAAAATAAATGGTGCAATGACTCAGTTTAATGTAAGAGCAACCTAGATATGTTGAAATTGAGAAGCTGATATAATACTGTGGCCAAAAATGAATGAAGCAACAAAGCATGTACAGAATGGAATGGTGCAGCAAAGAATGAGTAGAGCAACAGAGCAAGAAGACAGTGGAATGGTGCAGCCAAGAATGAATACAGCAAGAAGACAGTGGAATGAAGCCGCAACTCATATATGGAATGGTGCAGCCAAGAATGAATAGAGCAACAGAGCAAGAAACAGTGGAATGGTGCAGCCAAGAATCAATAGAGCAAGAACACAGTGGAATGGTGCAGCAACTCAGATATGGAATGGTGCAGCCAAGAATGAATACAGCAACAGAGCAAGAATACACTGGAATGGTGCAGCCAAGAATGAATAGAGCAACAGAGCAGGAACACAGTGGAATGGTGCAGCCAAGAATGAATAGAGCAACAGAGCAAGAAGACAGTGGAATGATGCAGCCAAGAATGAATAGAGCAACAGAGCAAGAACACAGTGGAATGGTGCAGCCAAGAATGAATACAGCAACAGAGCAAGAACACAGTGGAATGAAGCCGCAACTCATATATGGAATGGTGCAGCCAAGAATGAATAGAGCAACAGAGCAAGAAACAGTGGAATGGTGCAGCCAAGAATCAATACAGCAATAGAGCAAGAACACAGTGGAATGGTGCAGCCAAGAATGAATACAGCAACAGAGCAAGAATACAGTGGAATGGTGCAGCCAAGAATGAATACAGCAACAGAGCAAGAATACAGTGGAATGGTGCAGCCAAGAATGAATAGAGCAACTGAGCAGAAACACAGTGGAATGGTGCAGCCAAGAATGAATAGAGCAACAAAGCAAGAAGACAGTGGAATGGTGCAGCCAAGAATGAATACAGCAACAGAGCAAGAACAGAGTGGAATGGAGCAGCCACTCAGATATGTAATGGTGCAGCCAAGAATGAATACAGCAACAGAGCAAGAACAGAGTGGAATGGAGCAGCAACTCATATATGGAATGGTGCAGCCAAGAATGAATAGAGCAACAGAGCAAGAAACAGTGGAATGGTGCAGCCAAAAATCAATACAGCAATAGAGCAAGAACACAGTGGAATGGTGCAGCAACTCAGATATGGAATGGTGCAGCCAAGAATGAATACAGCAACAGAGCAAGAATACAGTGGAATGGTGCAGCCAAGAATGAATAGAGCAACAGAGCAGGAACACAGTGGAATGGTGCAGCCAAGAATGAATAGAGCAACAGAGCAAGAAGACAGTGGAATGATGCAGCCAAGAATGAATAGAGCAACAGAGCAAGAACACAGTGGAATGGTGCAGCGAAGAATGAATACAGCAACAGAGGAAGAAGACAGTGGAATGAAGCCGCAACTCATATATGGAATCGTGCAGCCAAGAATGAATACAGCAACAGAGCAAGGAACAGTGGAATGGTGCAGCCAAGAATGAATACAGCAATAGAGCAAGAACACAGTGGAATGGTGCAGCAACTCAGATATGGAATGGTGCAGCCAAGAATGAATACAGCAACAGAGCAAGAAACAGTGGAATGGTGCAGCCAAGAATGTATGCAGCAACAGAGCAAGAATACAGTGGAATGGTGCAGCCAAGAATGAATAGAGCAACAGAGCAGGAACACAGTGGAATGGTGCAGCCAAGAATGAATAGAGCAACAGAGCAAGAAGACAGTGGAATGATGCAGCCAAGAATGAATACAGCAACAGAGCAAGAATACAGTGGAATAGTGCAACCAAGAATGAATAGAGCAACCGAGCAAGAACACAGTGGAATGGTGCAGCCAAGAATGAATACAGCAACAGAGCAAGAAGACAGTGGAATGAAGCAGCAACTCATATATGGAATGGTGCAGCAACTCAGATATGGAATGGTGCAGCCAAGAATGAATACAGCAACAGAGCAAGAATACAGTGGAATGGTGCAGCCAAGAATGAATAGAGCAACAGAGCAGGAACACAGTGGAATGGTGCAGCCAAGAATGAATACAGCAATAGAGCAAGAACACAGTGGAATGGTGCAGCAACTCAGATATGGAATGGTGCAGCCAAGAATGAATACAGCAACAGAGCAAGAATACAGTGGAATGGTGCAGCCGAGAATAAATAGAGCAACAGAGCAGGAACACAGTGGAATGGTGCAGCCAAGAATGAATACAGCAACAGAGCAAGAAGACAGTGGAATGATGCAGCCAAGAATGAATACTGCAACAGAGCAAGAATACAGTGGAATGGTGCAGCCAAGAATGAATACAGCAACAGAGCAAGAATACAGTGGAATGGTGCAGCCAAGAATAAATAGAGCAACAGAGCAGGAACACAGTGGAATGGTGCAGCCAAGAATGAATACAGCAACAGAGCAAGAAGACAGTGGAATGAAGCAGCAACTCATATATGGAATGATGCAGCCAAGAATGAATACAGCAACAGAGCAAGAAACAGTGGAATGGTGCAGCCAAGAATGAATACAGCAATAGAGCACGAACACAGTGGAATGGTGCAGCAACTCAGATATGGAATTGTGCAGCCAAGAATGAATACAGCAACAGAGCAAGAATACAGTGGAATA
The DNA here is from genome assembly GCA_964036315.1 of Acanthosepion esculentum. Classification (NCBI taxonomy): domain Eukaryota; kingdom Metazoa; phylum Mollusca; class Cephalopoda; order Sepiida; family Sepiidae; genus Acanthosepion; species Acanthosepion esculentum. The sequence continues at coordinate 86,997,739 of OZ038485.1, forward strand.
GTGCAGCCAAGAATGAATAGAGCAACAGAGCAGGAACACAGTGGAATGGTGCAGCCAAGAATGAATAGAGCAACAGAGCAAGAACACAGTGGAATGGTGCAGCCAAGAATGAATACAGCAACAGAGCAAGAAGACAGTGGAATGAAGCAGCAACTCATATATGGAATGATGCAGCCAAGAATGAATACAGCAACAGAGCAAGAAACAGTGGAATGGTGCAGCCAAGAATGAATACAGCAATAGAGCACGAACACAGTGGAATGGTGCAGCAACTCAGATATGGAATGGTGCAGCCAAGAATGAATACAGCAACAGAGCAAGAATACAGTGGAATGGTGCAGCCAAGAATAAATAGAGCAACAGAGCAGGAACACAGTGGAATGGTGCAGCCAAGAATGAATACAGCAACAGAGCAAGAAGACAGTGGAATGATGCAGCCAAGAATGAATAGAGCAACAGAGCAAGAACACAGTGGAATGGTGCAGCCAAGAATGAATACAGCAACAGAGCAAGAAGACAGTGGAATGAAGCAGCAACTCATATATGGAATGATGCAGCCAAGAATGAATACAGCAACAGAGCAATAAACAGTGGAATGGTGCAGCCAAGAATGAATACAGCAATAGAGCACGAACACAGTGGAATGGTGCAGCAACTCAGATATGGAATGGTGCAGCCAAGAATGAATACAGCAACAGAGCAAGAATACAGTGGAATAGTGCAGCCAAGAATGAATAGAGCAACAGAGCAGGAACACAGTGGAATGGTGCAGCCAAGAATGAATAGAGCGACAGAGCAAGAACACAGTGGAATGGTGCAGCCAAGAATGAATACAGCAACAGAGCAAGAAGACAGTGGAATGAAGCCGCAACTCGTATATGGAATGGTGCAGCCAAGAATGAATACAGCAATAGAGCAAGAACACAGTGGAATGGTGCAGCAACTCAGATATGGAATGGTGCAGTCAAGAATGAATACAGCAACAGACCAAAAACACAGTGGAATGGTGCAGCCAAGAATGAATAAAGCAACAGAGCAAGAACTTAATGAAATAGTGCAGCAACAGACCTTAGACAGAATGGAATGGTGTAGGAACCCACACGTGAAATGGTACAGACAAAAATGAATAGACGAACAGGGCAAGAGCACAATGGCATGGCGCAGCAGCCGAGCATGGACAGAATGGAATTGTGCAGCAACCCAGATATGGAATGGTAAGTTCAACTTTTGTTAGATTTTGCAGGGACATGGACAATGGAGCTGCAACCAATATGTGGTGAAATGGTGAAGGCAAAAATAAATGGTGGAATGTAAGAGCCACGCAGATATGTTGAAATTGAGAAGCTGATATAATACTGTGGCCAAAAATGAATGGAGCAACAAAGCATGTACAGACTGGAATGGTGCAGCCACGAATGAATACAGCAACAGAGCAAGAACACAGTGGAATGGAGCAGCAACTCAGATATGGAATGGTGTAGCCAAGAATGAATACAGCCACAGACCAAGAACACAGTGGAATGGAGCAGCAACTCAGATATGGAATGCTGCAGCCAAGAATGAATACAGCAACAGAGCAAGAACACATTGAAATGGAGCTGCAACTCAGATACGGAATGGTGCAGCCAAGAATGAATAGAGCAACAGACCAAGAACACAGTGGAATGGAGCAGTAACATAGATATGAAATGGTGCAGCCAAAAATAAATAGGGCAACAGAGCAAGAACGCAGTGCAATGGAGCAGCAGCTCAGATATTGAATGGTGCAGCCAAGAATGAATACAGCAACAGAGCAAGAACAGTGGAATGGTGCAGCACCATTGATATGGAATGGTGCAGCCAAGAATGAGTAGATCTACACAGCAAGAAAGTTGTGTAATGGAGCAGCAACTCAGATTTGGAATGGTGCAGCCAAGAATGAATATATCAACACAGCAAGAAGACAGTTGAATGGAGCAGCAACACAGATATAGAATGGTGCAGCCAAGAATGAATAGACCAAGAACACATTGGAATGGAGCAGCAACTCAGATATGGAATGGTGCAGCCAAGAATGAATAGAGCAACAAAGCAAGAACACAGTGAAATGGAGCAGCAACTCAGATATGGAATGGTGCAGCCAAGAATGAATACAGCAACAGACCAAGAACACAGTGGAATGGTGTAGCCAAGAATGAATAAAGCATCAGAGCAAGAACATAATGAAATAGTGCAGCAACAGACCTTAGACAGAATGGAATGGTGTAGGAACCCACATGTGAAATGGTACAGACAAAAATGAATAGACGAACAGGGCAAGAGCACAATGTCTATTCAGCAACAGAGCATGGACAGAACGGAATTGTGCAGCAACCCAGATATGGAATGGTAAGTTCAATTCTTGTTAGATTTTGCAGGGACATTGACAATGGAGCTTCAACCAATATGTGGTGAAATAGTGCAGGCAAAAATAAATAATGCAATGACTCGATGGAATGTAACAGCAAACCAGATATGTTGAAATTGAGTAGCTGATATAATACTGTGGCCAAGAATGAATACAGCAACAGACCAAGAACAGATTGTAATGGAGCAGCAACTTAGATATGGAATGGTGCAGCCAAGAATGAATAGATCAACAGAGCAAGAACACAGTGGAATGCAGCAGCAACTCAGATATGGAATTGTGTAGGCAAGAATGAATAGGTCAACACGTCAGGAATACAGTGGAATGGAGCAGCAACTTAGATATGGAATGGTGCAGCCAAGAATGAATAGACCAAGAACACAGTGGAATGGAGCAGCAACTCACATATGGAATGGTGCAGCCAAGAATAAATAGAGCAACAGAGCAAGAACACAGTTGATTGGAGCAGCAAATCATATATGAAATGGTGCAGCCACGAATGAATACAGCAACAGTGCAAGAACAGAATGGAATGGTGCAGGAAACCTCATGTGAAATGGTACAGCCAAAAATGAATAGAAAAACAGGGCAAGAGCACAATGGCATGGAGCAGCAGCCGAGCATGGACAGAATGGAGTTGTACAGCAACCCAGATATAGAATGGTAAGTTCAATTCTTGTTACATTTTGCAGGGACATTGACTATGGAGCTTCAACCAATATGTGGTGAAATAGTGTAGGCAAAAATAAATAGTGCAATGACTCGATGGAATGTAACAGCAACCCAGATATGTTGAAATTGAGAAGCTGATATAATACTGTGGCCAAGAATGAATACAGCGACAGACCAAGAACACAGTGGAATGGAGCAGCAACTGAGATATGGAATGGTGCAGCCAAGAATGAATAGATCAACAGAGCAAGAACACAGTGGAATAGTGCAGTCAAGAATGAATACAGCAACAGAGCAAGAACACAGTGGAATGGTGCAGCCAAGAATGAATAGACCAAGACCACAGTGGAATGGAGCAGCAACTCACATATGGAATGGTGTAGCCAAGAATGAATGGAGCTGCAACTCAGATATGGAATGGTACTGCCAAGAATGAATAGACCAAGAACACAGCGGAATGGAGCAGCAACTGTGATATGGAATGGTGCAGCCAAGAATGAATAGAGCAACAGAGCAAGAACACAGTGGAATGGTGCCGCCAACAATGAATAAAGCAACAGAGCAAGAACACAGTGGAATGGTGCAGCAACAGACCTTAGACAGAATGGAATGGTGCAGGAGACCACATGTGAAATTGTTCATCCAAAAATGAATAGACGAACCGGGCAAGAGCACAATGGCATGGAGCAGCAACCGAGCATGGACAGAATGGAATTGTGCAGCAACCCAGATATGGAATGGTAAGTTCAACTCTTGTTAGATTTTGCAGGGACATGGACAATGGAGCTTCAACCAATATGTGGTGAAATGTTGCGGGCAAAAATAAATAATACAATGACTCGATGGAATGTAACAGCAACCCAGATATGTTGAAATTGAGAAGCTGATATAATAGTGGCCAAGAATGAATACAGCAACAGACCAAGAACACATTGGAATGGAGCAGCAACTCCTATATGGAATGGTGCAGCCAAGAGTGAATAGACCAAGAACACAGTGAAATGGAGCAGCAACTCTGATATGGAATGGTGCAGCCAAGAATGAATAGGCCAAGAACACAGTGGAATGGAGCAGCAACTCAAATATGGAATGGTGCAGCCAAAAATGAATAGACCAAGAACACAGCGGGATGGAGCCACAACTCAGATATGGAGTGGTGCAGCCAAGAATGAATACAGCAACAGAGCAAAAACACAGTGAAAGGGAGCTGCAACTCGGATATGGAATGGTGCAGCCAAGAATGAATAGAGCAGCAGAGCAAGAACACAGTGGAATGAAGGAGCAACTCAGATATGGAGTGGTGCAGCCAAGAATGAATAGAGCAACAGAGCAAGAACACAGTGAAATGGAGCTGCAACTCAGATGTGGAATGGTGCAGCCAAGAATGAATAGAGCAGCAGAGCAAGAACACAGAGGAATGGAGCAGCAACTCAGATATGGAATGGTGCAGCCAAGAATGAATAGAGCAGCAGAGCAAGAACACAGTGGAAGGGAGAAGCAACTCAGATATGGAATGGTGCAGCCAAGAATGAATTGACCAAGAACGCAGTGGAATGGAGCAGCACCTCAGATATGGAATCGTGCAGCCAAAAATGAACAGAGCAACAGAGCAAGAACACAGTGGAATGGAGCTGCAACTCGGATATGGAATGGTGCAGCCAAGAATGAATAGAGCAGCAGAGCAAGAACACAGTGAAATGGAGCTGCAACTCAGATATGGAATGGTGCAGCCAAGAATGAATAGAGCAGCAGTGCAAGAACACAGTGGAATGCAGCTGCAACTCAGATATGGAATGGTGCAGCCAAGAATGAATAGAGCAGCAGAGCAAGAATTGAGTGGAATGGAGCAGCAACTCAGATATGGAATGGTGCAGCCAAGAATGAATAGAGCAGCAGAGCAAGAACACAGTGGAATGGAGCAGCAACTCAGATATGGAATGGAGCAGCAACTCAGATATGGATTCGTGCAGCCAAAAATGAATAGACCAAGAACACAGCGGAATGGAGCCACAACTCAGATATGGAGTGGTGCAGCCAATTATGAATACAGCAACAGAGCAAAAACACAGTGAAATGGAGCTGCAACTCGGATATGGAATGGTGCAGCCAAGAATGAATAGAGCAACAGTGCAAGAACACAGTGAAATGGAGCTGCAACTCAGATATGGAATGGTGCAGCCAAGAATGAATAGAGCAGCAGAGCAAGAACACAGTGGAATGGAGCAGCAACTCAGATATGGAATGGTGCAGCCAAGAATGAATAGAGCAGCAGAGCAAGAACACAGTTGAAGGGAGCAGCAACTCAGATATGGAATGGTGCAGCCAAGAATGAATGGACCAAGAACGCAGTGGAATGGAGCAGCACCTCAGATATGGAATCGTGCAGCCAAAAATGAACAGAGCAACAGAGCAAGAACACAGTGGAATGGAGCTGCAACTCGGATATGGAATGGTGCAGCCAAGAATGAATAGAGCAGCAGAGCAAGAACACTGTGAAATGGGGCAGCAACTCAGATATGGAATGGTGCAGCCAAGAATGAATAGAGCAACAGAGCAAGAACACAGTGGAATGGAGCTGCAACTCAGATATGGAATCGTGCAGCCAAGAATGAATAGAGCAGCAGAGCAAGAATTGAGTGGAATGGAGCAGCAACTCAGATATGGAATGGTGCAGCCAGGAATGAATAGAGCAGCAGAGCAAGAACACAGTGGAATGAAGCAGCAACTCAGATATGGAATGGTGCAGTCAAGAATGAATAGAGCAGCAGAGCAAGAACACAGAGGAATGGAGCAGCAACTCAGATATGGAATGGTGCAGCCAAGAATGAATAGAGCAGCAGAGCAAGAACACAGTGGAAGGGAGCAGCAACTCAGATATGGAATGGTGCAGCCAAGAATGAATTGACCAAGAACGCAGTGGAATGGAGCAGCACCTCAGATATGGAATCGTGCAGCCAAAAATGAACAGAGCAACAGAGCAAGAACACAGTGGAATGGAGCTGCAACTCGGATATGGAATGGTGCAGCCAAGAATGAATAGAGCAGCAGAGCAAGAACACAGTGGAATGAAGCAGCAACTCAGATATGGAATCGTGCAGCCAAGAATGAATAGAGCAACAGAGCAAGAACACAGTGGAATGGAGCTGCAACTCGGATATGGAATGTTGCAGCCAAGAATGAATAGAGCAGCAGAGCAAGAACACAGTGAAATGGAGCTGCAACTCAGATATGGAATGGTGCAGCCAAGAATGAATAGAGCAGCAGAGCAAGAACACAGTGGAATGGAGCTGCAACTCAGATATGGAATGGTGCAGCCAAGAATGAATAGAGCAACAGAGCAAGAATTGAGTGGAATGGAGCAGCAACTCAGATATGGAATGGTGCAGCCAAGAATGAATAGAGCAGCAGAGCAAAAACACAGTGGAATGGAGCAGCAACTCAGATATGGATTCGTGCAGCCAAAAATGAATAGACCAAGAACACAGCGGAATGGAGCCACAACTCAGATATGGAGTGGTGCAGCCAATTATGAATACAGCAACAGAGCAAAAACACAGTGAAATGGAGCTGCAACTCGGATATGGAATGGTGCAGCCAAGAATGAATAGAGCAACAGTGCAAGAACACAGTGAAATGGAGCTGCAACTCAGATATGGAATGGTCCAGCCAAGAATGAATAGAGCAGCAGAGCAAGAACACAGTGGAATGGAGCAGCAACTCAGATATGGAATCGTGCAGCCAAAAATGAACAGAGCAACAGAGCAAGAACACAGTGGAATGGAGCTGCAACTCGGATATGGAATGGTGCAGCCAAGAATGAATAGAGCAACAGAGCAAGAACACAGTGGAATGGAGCTGCAACTCAGATATGGAATCGTGCAGGCAAGAATGAATAGAGCAGCAGAGCAAGAATTGAGTGGAATGGAGCAGCAACTCAGATATGGAATGGTGCAGCCAGGAATGAATAGAGCAGCAGAGCAAGAACACAGTGGAATGGAGCAGCAACTCAGATATGGAATGGTGCAGCCAAGAATGAATAGAGCAGCAGAGCAGGAACACAGTGGAATGGAGCAGCAACTCAGATATGGAATGTTGCAGCCAAGAATGAATAGAGCAGCAGAGCAAGAACACAGTGGAATGGAGCAGCAACTCAGATATGGAATGGAGCAGCCAAGAATGAATTGACCAAGAACGCAGTGGAATGGAGCAGCAACTCAGATATGGAATCGTGCAGCCAAAAATGAACAGAGCAACAGAGCAAGAACACAGTGGAATGGAGCTGCAACTCAGATATGCAATGCTGCAGCCAAGAATGAATAGACCAAGAACACAGTGAAATGGAGCAGCAACTCAGATATGGAATGGTGCAGCCAAGAATGAATAGAGCAGCAGAGCAAGAACACAGTGGAATGAAGCAGCAACTCAGATATGGAATCGTGCAGCCAAGAATGAATAGAGCAACAGAGCAAGAACACAGTGGAATGGAGCTGCAACTCGGATATGGAATGTTGCAGCCAAGAATGAATAGAGCAGCAGAGCAAGAACACAGTGAAATGGAGCTGCAACTCAGATATGGAATGGTGCAGCCAAGAATGAATAGAGCAGCAGAGCAAGAACACAGTGGAATGAAGCAGCAACTCAGATATGGAATCGTGCAGCCAAGAATGAATAGAGCAACAGAGCAAGAACACAGTGGAATGGAGCTGCAACTCGGATATGGAATGTTGCAGCCAAGAATGAATAGAGCAGCAGAGCAAGAACACAGTGAAATGGAGCTGCAACTCAGATATGGAATGGTGCAGCCAAGAATGAATAGAGCAGCAGAGCAAGAACACAGTGGAATGGAGCTGCAACTCAGATATGGAATGGTGCAGCCAAGAATGAATAGAGCAACAGAGCAAGAATTGAGTGGAATGGAGCAGCAACTCAGATATGGAATGGTGCAGCCAAGAATGAATAGAGCAGCAGAGCAAAAACACAGTGGAATGGAGCAGCAACTCAGATATGGATTCGTGCAGCCAAAAATGAATAGACCAAGAACACAGCGGAATGGAGCCACAACTCAGATATGGAGTGGTGCAGCCAATTATGAATACAGCAACAGAGCAAAAACACAGTGAAATGGAGCTGCAACTCGGATATGGAATGGTGCAGCCAAGAATGAATAGAGCAACAGTGCAAGAACACAGTGAAATGGAGCAGCAACTCAGATATGGAATGGTCCAGCCAAGAATGAATAGAGCAGCAGAGCAAGAACACAGTGGAATGGAGCAGCAACTCAGATATGGAATCGTGCAGCCAAAAATGAACAGAGCAACAGAGCAAGAACACAGTGGAATGGAGCTGCAACTCGGATATGGAATGGTGCAGCCAAGAATGAATAGAGCAACAGAGCAAGAACACAGTGGAATGGAGCTGCAACTCAGATATGGAATCGTGCAGCCAAGAATGAATAGAGCAGCAGAGCAAGAATTGAGTGGAATGGAGCAGCAACTCAGATATGGAATGGTGCAGCCAGGAATGAATAGAGCAGCAGAGCAAGAACACAGTGGAATGGAGCAGCAACTCAGATATGGAATGGTGCAGCCAAGAATGAATAGAGCAGCAGAGCAGGAACACAGTGGAATGGAGCAGCAACTCAGATATGGAATGTTGCAGCCAAGAATGAATAGAGCAGCAGAGCAAGAACACAGTGGAATGGAGCAGCAACTCAGATATGGAATGGAGCAGCCAAGAATGAATTGACCAAGAACGCAGTGGAATGGAGCAGCAACTCAGATATGGAATCGTGCAGCCAAAAATGAACAGAGCAACAGAGCAAGAACACAGTGGAATGGAGCTGCAACTCAGATATGCAATGCTGCAGCCAAGAATGAATAGACCAAGAACACAGTGAAATGGAGCAGCAACTCAGATATGGAATGGTGCAGCCAAGAATGAATAGAGCAGCAGAGCAAGAACACAGTGGAATGGAGATGCAACTCAGATATGGAATGGAGCAGCCAAGAATGAATTGACCAAGAACGCAGTGGAATGGAGCAGCAACTCAGATATGGAATCGTGCAGCCAAAAATGAACAGAGCAACAGAGCAAGAACACAGTGGAATGGAGCTGCAACTCAGATATGCAATGGTGCAGCCAAGAATGAATAGACCAAGAACACAGTGAAATGGAGCAGCAACTCGGATATGGAATCGTGCGGCCAAGAATGAATAGAGCAACAGAGCAAGAATACAGTGGAATGGAGCAGCAGCTCTGATATGGAATGTTGCAGCCAAGAATGAATAGAGCAGCAGAGCAAAAGCACAGTGAAATGGAGCAGCAACTCAGATATGGAATGGTGCAGCCAAGAATGAATAGAGCAGCAGAGCAAGAACACAGTGGAATGGAGCTGCAACTCAGATATGGAATGGAGCAGCCAAGAATGAATTGACCAAGAACGAAGTGGAATGGAGCAGCAACTCAGATATGGAATCGTGCAGCCAAAAATGAATAGACCAAGAACACAGCGGAATGGAGCCACAACTCAGATATGGAGTGGTGCAGCCAAGAATGAATACAGCAACAGAGCAAAAACACAGTGAAATGGAGCTGCAACTCGGATATGGAATGGTGCAGCCAAGAATGAATTGACCAAGAACGCAGTGGAATGGAGCAGCACCTCAGATATGGAATCGTGCAGCCAAAAATGAACAGAGCTGCAGAGCAAGAACACAGTGGAATGGTGCTGCAACTCGGATATGGAATGGTGCAGCCAAGAATGAATAGAGCAGCAGAGCAAGAACACAGTGGAATGGTGCAGCCAAGAATGAATAGAGCAGCAGAGCAAGAACACAGTGGAATGAAGCAGCAACTCAGATATGGAATCGTGCAGCCAAGAATGAATAGAGCAACAGAGCAAGAACACAGTGGAATGGAGCTGCAACTCGGATATGGAATGTTGCAGCCAAGAATGAATAGAGCAGCAGAGCAACAACACAGTGGAATGGAGCAGCAACTCAGATATGGAATGGAGCAGCCAAGAATGAATTGACCAAGAACGAAGTGGAATGGAGCAGCAACTCAGATATGGATTCGTGCAGCCAAAAATGAATAGACCAAGAACACAGCGGAATGGAGCCACAAGTCAGATATGGAGTGGTGCAGCCAAGAATGAATACAGCAACAGAGCAAAAACACGGTGAAATGGAGCTGCAACTCGGATATGGAATGGTGCAGCCAATAATGAATAGAGCAGCAGAGCAAGAACACAGTGGAAGGGAGCAGCAACTCAGATATGGAATGGTGCAGCCAAGGATGAATGGACCAAGAACGCAGTGGAATGGAGCAGCACCTCAGATATGGAATCGTGCAGCCAAAAATGAACAGAGCAACAGAGCAAGAACACAGTGGAATGGAGCTGCAACTCGGATATGGAATGGTGCAGCCAAGAATGAATAGAGCAGCAGAGCAAGATCACAGTGGAATGGGGCAGCAACTCAGATATGGAATGGTGCAGCCAAGAATGAATAGAGCAGCAGAGCAAGAATTGAGTGGAATGGAGCAGCAACTCGGATATGGAATGGTGCAGCCAAGAATGAATTGACCAAGAACGAAGTGGAATGGAGCAGCAACTCAGATATGGAATCGTGCAGCCAAAAATGAATAGACCAAGAACACAGCTGAATGTAGCCACAACTCAGATATGGAGTGGTGCAGCCAAGAATGAATAGACCAAGAACACAGTGAAATGGAGCAGCAACTCGTATATGGAATGGTGCAGCCAAGAATGAATAGAGCAACAGAGCAAGAACACAGTGGAATGGAGCTGCAACTCAGATATGGATTCGTGCAGCCAAAAATGTATAGAGCAGCAGAGCAAGAACACAGTGCAATGGGGCAGCAACTCAGATATGGAATGGTGCAGCCAGGAATGAATAGAGCAGCAGAGCAAGAACACAGTTCAATGGAGCAGCAACTCAGATATGGAATGGAGCAGCAACTCAGATATGGAATCGTGCAGCCAAAAATGAGCAGAGCAACAGAGCAAGAACACAGTGAAATGGAGCTGCCACTCAGATATGGATTCGTGCAGCCAAAAATGAATAGACCAAGAACACAGCGGAATGGAGCCACAACTCAGATATGGAGTGGTGCAGCCAAGAATGAATACAGCAACAGAGCAAAAACACAGTGAAATGGAGCTGCAACTCGGATATGGAATGGTGCAGCCAAGAATGAATAGAGCAACAGAGCAAGAACACAGTGAAATGGAGCTGCAACTCAGATATGGAATGGTGCAGCCAAGAATGAATAGAGCAGCAGAGCAAGAACACAGAGGAATGGAGCAGCAACTCAGATATGGAATGGTGCAGCCAAGAATGAATTGACCAAGAACGCAGTGGAATGGAGCAGCACCTCAGATATGGAATCGTGCAGCCAAAAATGAACAGAGCAACAGAGCAAGAACACAGTGGAATGGAGCTGCAACTCGGATATGGAATGGTGCAGCCAAGAATGAATAGAGCAGCAGAGCAAGAACACAGTGGAATGAAGCAGCAACTCAGATATGGAATCGTGCAGCCACGAGTGAATAGAGCAACAGAGCAAGAACACAGTGGAATGGAGCTGCAACTCAGATATGGAATGTTGCAGCCAAGAATGAATAGAGCAGCAGAGCAAGAACACAGTGAAATGGAGCTGCAACTCAGATATGGAATGGTGCAGCCAAGAATGAATAGAGCAGCAGAGCAAGAACACAGTGGAATGGAGCAGCAGCTCAGATATGGAATGGTGCAGCCAAGAATGAATAGAGCAGCAGAGCAAGAACGAAGTGGAATGGAGCAGCAACTCAGATATGGATTCGTGCATCCAAAAATGAATAGACCAAGAACACAGCGGAATGGAGCCACAACTCAGATATGAAGTGGTGCAGCCAATTATGAATACAGCAACAGAGCAAAAACACAGTGAAATGGAGCTGCAACTCGGATATGGAATGGTGCAGCCAAGAATGAATAGAGCAACAGTGCAAGAACACAGTGAAATGGAGCTGCAACTCAGATATGGAATGGTGCAGCCAAGAATGAATAGAGCAGCAGAGCAAGAACACAGTGGAATGGAGCAGCAACTCAGATATGGAATGGTGCAGCCAAGAATGAATAGAGCAGCAGAGCAAGAACACAGTGGAAGGGAGCAGCAGCTCAGATATGGAATGGTGCAGCCAAGAATGAATGGACCAAGAACGCAGTGGAATGGAGCAGCACCTCAGATATGGAATCGTGCAGCCAAAAATGAACAGAGCAACAGAGCAAGAACACAGTGGAATGGAGCTGCAACTCGGATATGGAATGGTGCAGCCAAGAATGAATAGAGCAGCAGAGCAAGAACACAGTGGAATGGTGCAGCCAAGAATGAATAGAGCAGCAGAGCAAGAACACAGTGGAATGGAGCAGCAACTCAGATATGGAATGGTGCAGCCAAGAATGAATAGAGCAGCAGAGCAACAACACAGTGGAATGAAGCAGCAACTCAGATATGGAATGGAGCAGCCAAGAATGAATTGACCAAGAAGGAAGTGGAATGGAGCAGCAACTCAGATATGGATTCGTGCAGCCAAAAATGAATAGACCAAGAACACAGCGGAATGGAGCCACAACTCAGATATGGAGTGGTGCAGCCAAGAATGAATACAGCAACAGAGCAAAAACACAGTGAAATGGACCTGCAACTCGGATATGGAATGGTGCAGCCAAGAATGAATAGAGCAACAGAGCAAGAACACAGTGAAATGGAGCTGCAACTCAGATATGGAATGGTGCAGCCAAGAATGAATAGAGCAGCAGAGCAAGAACACAGTGGAAGGGAGCAGCAACTCAGATATGGAATGGTGCAGCCAAGAATGAATTGACCAAGAACGCAGTGGAATGGAGCAGTAACCTCAGATATGGAATGGTGCAGCCAAGAATGAATAGAGCAACAGAGCAAGAACACAGTGAAATGGAGCTGCAACTCGGATATGGAATGGTGTAGCCAAGAATGAATAGAGCAACAGAGCAAGAACACAGTGAAATCGAGCTGCAACTCAGATATGGAATGGTGCAGCCGAGAATGAATAGAGCAGCAGAGCAAGAACACAGAGGAATTGAGCAGCAACTCAGATATGTAATGGTGCAGCCAAGAATGAATAGAGCAGCAGAGCAAGAACACAGTGGAATGGAGCTGCAACTCAGATATGGAATGGTGCAGCCAAGAATGAATTGACCAAGAACGCAGTGGAATGGAGCAGCACCTCAGATATGGAATCGTGCAGCCAAAAATGAACAGAGCAACAGAGCAAGAACACAGTGGAATGGAGCTGCAACTCGGATATGGAATGGTGCAGCCAAGAATGAATAGAGCAGCAGAGCAAGAACACAGTGGAATGAAGCAGCAACTCAGATATGGAATCGTGCAGCCAAGAATGAATAGAGCAACAGAGCAAGAACACAGTGGAATGGAGCTGCAACTCGGATATGGAATGTTGCAGCCAAGAATGAATAGAGCAGCAGAGCAAGAACACAGTGAAATGGAGCTGCAACTCAGATATGGAATGGTGCAGCCAAGAATGAATAGAGCAGCAGAGCAAGAACACAGTGGAATGGAGCTGCAACTCAGATATGGAATGGTGCAGCCAAGAATGAATAGAGCAACAGAGCAAGAATTGAGTGGAATGGAGCAGCAACTCAGATATGGAATGGTGCAGCCAAGAATGAATAGAGCAGCAGAGCAAAAACACAGTGGAATGGAGCAGCAACTCAGATATGGATTCGTGCAGCCAAAAATGAATAGACCAAGAACACAGCGGAATGGAGCCACAACTCAGATATGGAGTGGTGCAGCCAATTATGAATACAGCAACAGAGCAAAAACACAGTGAAATGGAGCTGCAACTCGGATATGGAATGGTGCAGCCAAGAATGAATAGAGCAACAGTGCAAGAACACAGTGAAATGGAGCTGCAACTCAGATATGGAATGGTCCAGCCAAGAATGAATAGAGCAGCAGAGCAAGAACACAGTGGAATGGAGCAGCAACTCAGATATGGAATCGTGCAGCCAAAAATGAACAGAGCAACAGAGCAAGAACACAGTGGAATGGAGCTGCAACTCGGATATGGAATGGTGCAGCCAAGAATGAATAGAGCAACAGAGCAAGAACACAGTGGAATGGAGCTGCAACTCAGATATGGAATCGTGCAGGCAAGAATGAATAGAGCAGCAGAGCAAGAATTGAGTGGAATGGAGCAGCAACTCAGATATGGAATGGTGCAGCCAGGAATGAATAGAGCAGCAGAGCAAGAACACAGTGGAATGGAGCAGCAACTCAGATATGGAATGGTGCAGCCAAGAATGAATAGAGCAGCAGAGCAGGAACACAGTGGAATGGAGCAGCAACTCAGATATGGAATGTTGCAGCCAAGAATGAATAGAGCAGCAGAGCAAGAACACAGTGGAATGGAGCAGCAACTCAGATATGGAATGGAGCAGCCAAGAATGAATTGACCAAGAACGCAGTGGAATGGAGCAGCAACTCAGATATGGAATCGTGCAGCCAAAAATGAACAGAGCAACAGAGCAAGAACACAGTGGAATGGAGCTGCAACTCAGATATGCAATGCTGCAGCCAAGAATGAATAGACCAAGAACACAGTGAAATGGAGCAGCAACTCAGATATGGAATGGTGCAGCCAAGAATGAATAGAGCAGCAGAGCAAGAACACAGTGGAATGAAGCAGCAACTCAGATATGGAATCGTGCAGCCAAGAATGAATAGAGCAACAGAGCAAGAACACAGTGGAATGGAGCTGCAACTCGGATATGGAATGTTGCAGCCAAGAATGAATAGAGCAGCAGAGCAAGAACACAGTGAAATGGAGCTGCAACTCAGATATGGAATGGTGCAGCCAAGAATGAATAGAGCAGCAGAGCAAGAACACAGTGGAATGAAGCAGCAACTCAGATATGGAATCGTGCAGCCAAGAATGAATAGAGCAACAGAGCA
This sequence comes from Acanthosepion esculentum, assembly GCA_964036315.1. NCBI lineage: Eukaryota > Metazoa > Mollusca > Cephalopoda > Sepiida > Sepiidae > Acanthosepion > Acanthosepion esculentum. The sequence goes on from OZ038485.1 coordinate 87,012,818, forward strand.
AGAACACAGTGGAATGGAGCTGCAACTCGGATATGGAATGTTGCAGCCAAGAATGAATAGAGCAGCAGAGCAAGAACACAGTGAAATGGAGCTGCAACTCAGATATGGAATGGTGCAGCCAAGAATGAATAGAGCAGCAGAGCAAGAACACAGTGGAATGGAGCTGCAACTCAGATATGGAATGGTGCAGCCAAGAATGAATAGAGCAACAGAGCAAGAATTGAGTGGAATGGAGCAGCAACTCAGATATGGAATGGTGCAGCCAAGAATGAATAGAGCAGCAGAGCAAAAACACAGTGGAATGGAGCAGCAACTCAGATATGGATTCGTGCAGCCAAAAATGAATAGACCAAGAACACAGCGGAATGGAGCCACAACTCAGATATGGAGTGGTGCAGCCAATTATGAATACAGCAACAGAGCAAAAACACAGTGAAATGGAGCTGCAACTCGGATATGGAATGGTGCAGCCAAGAATGAATAGAGCAACAGTGCAAGAACACAGTGAAATGGAGCAGCAACTCAGATATGGAATGGTCCAGCCAAGAATGAATAGAGCAGCAGAGCAAGAACACAGTGGAATGGAGCAGCAACTCAGATATGGAATCGTGCAGCCAAAAATGAACAGAGCAACAGAGCAAGAACACAGTGGAATGGAGCTGCAACTCGGATATGGAATGGTGCAGCCAAGAATGAATAGAGCAACAGAGCAAGAACACAGTGGAATGGAGCTGCAACTCAGATATGGAATCGTGCAGCCAAGAATGAATAGAGCAGCAGAGCAAGAATTGAGTGGAATGGAGCAGCAACTCAGATATGGAATGGTGCAGCCAGGAATGAATAGAGCAGCAGAGCAAGAACACAGTGGAATGGAGCAGCAACTCAGATATGGAATGGTGCAGCCAAGAATGAATAGAGCAGCAGAGCAGGAACACAGTGGAATGGAGCAGCAACTCAGATATGGAATGTTGCAGCCAAGAATGAATAGAGCAGCAGAGCAAGAACACAGTGGAATGGAGCAGCAACTCAGATATGGAATGGAGCAGCCAAGAATGAATTGACCAAGAACGCAGTGGAATGGAGCAGCAACTCAGATATGGAATCGTGCAGCCAAAAATGAACAGAGCAACAGAGCAAGAACACAGTGGAATGGAGCTGCAACTCAGATATGCAATGCTGCAGCCAAGAATGAATAGACCAAGAACACAGTGAAATGGAGCAGCAACTCAGATATGGAATGGTGCAGCCAAGAATGAATAGAGCAGCAGAGCAAGAACACAGTGGAATGGAGATGCAACTCAGATATGGAATGGAGCAGCCAAGAATGAATTGACCAAGAACGCAGTGGAATGGAGCAGCAACTCAGATATGGAATCGTGCAGCCAAAAATGAACAGAGCAACAGAGCAAGAACACAGTGGAATGGAGCTGCAACTCAGATATGCAATGGTGCAGCCAAGAATGAATAGACCAAGAACACAGTGAAATGGAGCAGCAACTCGGATATGGAATCGTGCGGCCAAGAATGAATAGAGCAACAGAGCAAGAATACAGTGGAATGGAGCAGCAGCTCTGATATGGAATGTTGCAGCCAAGAATGAATAGAGCAGCAGAGCAAAAGCACAGTGAAATGGAGCAGCAACTCAGATATGGAATGGTGCAGCCAAGAATGAATAGAGCAGCAGAGCAAGAACACAGTGGAATGGAGCTGCAACTCAGATATGGAATGGAGCAGCCAAGAATGAATTGACCAAGAACGAAGTGGAATGGAGCAGCAACTCAGATATGGAATCGTGCAGCCAAAAATGAATAGACCAAGAACACAGCGGAATGGAGCCACAACTCAGATATGGAGTGGTGCAGCCAAGAATGAATACAGCAACAGAGCAAAAACACAGTGAAATGGAGCTGCAACTCGGATATGGAATGGTGCAGCCAAGAATGAATTGACCAAGAACGCAGTGGAATGGAGCAGCACCTCAGATATGGAATCGTGCAGCCAAAAATGAACAGAGCTGCAGAGCAAGAACACAGTGGAATGGTGCTGCAACTCGGATATGGAATGGTGCAGCCAAGAATGAATAGAGCAGCAGAGCAAGAACACAGTGGAATGGTGCAGCCAAGAATGAATAGAGCAGCAGAGCAAGAACACAGTGGAATGAAGCAGCAACTCAGATATGGAATCGTGCAGCCAAGAATGAATAGAGCAACAGAGCAAGAACACAGTGGAATGGAGCTGCAACTCGGATATGGAATGTTGCAGCCAAGAATGAATAGAGCAGCAGAGCAACAACACAGTGGAATGGAGCAGCAACTCAGATATGGAATGGAGCAGCCAAGAATGAATTGACCAAGAACGAAGTGGAATGGAGCAGCAACTCAGATATGGATTCGTGCAGCCAAAAATGAATAGACCAAGAACACAGCTGAATGTAGCCACAACTCAGATATGGAGTGGTGCAGCCAAGAATGAATAGACCAAGAACACAGTGAAATGGAGCAGCAACTCGTATATGGAATGGTGCAGCCAAGAATGAATAGAGCAACAGAGCAAGAACACAGTGGAATGGAGCTGCAACTCAGATATGGATTCGTGCAGCCAAAAATGTATAGAGCAGCAGAGCAAGAACACAGTGCAATGGGGCAGCAACTCAGATATGGAATGGTGCAGCCAGGAATGAATAGAGCAGCAGAGCAAGAACACAGTTCAATGGAGCAGCAACTCAGATATGGAATGGAGCAGCAACTCAGATATGGAATCGTGCAGCCAAAAATGAGCAGAGCAACAGAGCAAGAACACAGTGAAATGGAGCTGCCACTCAGATATGGATTCGTGCAGCCAAAAATGAATAGACCAAGAACACAGCGGAATGGAGCCACAACTCAGATATGGAGTGGTGCAGCCAAGAATGAATACAGCAACAGAGCAAAAACACAGTGAAATGGAGCTGCAACTCGGATATGGAATGGTGCAGCCAAGAATGAATAGAGCAACAGAGCAAGAACACAGTGAAATGGAGCTGCAACTCAGATATGGAATGGTGCAGCCAAGAATGAATAGAGCAGCAGAGCAAGAACACAGAGGAATGGAGCAGCAACTCAGATATGGAATGGTGCAGCCAAGAATGAATTGACCAAGAACGCAGTGGAATGGAGCAGCACCTCAGATATGGAATCGTGCAGCCAAAAATGAACAGAGCAACAGAGCAAGAACACAGTGGAATGGAGCTGCAACTCGGATATGGAATGGTGCAGCCAAGAATGAATAGAGCAGCAGAGCAAGAACACAGTGGAATGAAGCAGCAACTCAGATATGGAATCGTGCAGCCACGAGTGAATAGAGCAACAGAGCAAGAACACAGTGGAATGGAGCTGCAACTCAGATATGGAATGTTGCAGCCAAGAATGAATAGAGCAGCAGAGCAAGAACACAGTGAAATGGAGCTGCAACTCAGATATGGAATGGTGCAGCCAAGAATGAATAGAGCAGCAGAGCAAGAACACAGTGGAATGGAGCAGCAGCTCAGATATGGAATGGTGCAGCCAAGAATGAATAGAGCAGCAGAGCAAGAACGAAGTGGAATGGAGCAGCAACTCAGATATGGATTCGTGCATCCAAAAATGAATAGACCAAGAACACAGCGGAATGGAGCCACAACTCAGATATGAAGTGGTGCAGCCAATTATGAATACAGCAACAGAGCAAAAACACAGTGAAATGGAGCTGCAACTCGGATATGGAATGGTGCAGCCAAGAATGAATAGAGCAACAGTGCAAGAACACAGTGAAATGGAGCTGCAACTCAGATATGGAATGGTGCAGCCAAGAATGAATAGAGCAGCAGAGCAAGAACACAGTGGAATGGAGCAGCAACTCAGATATGGAATGGTGCAGCCAAGAATGAATAGAGCAGCAGAGCAAGAACACAGTGGAAGGGAGCAGCAGCTCAGATATGGAATGGTGCAGCCAAGAATGAATGGACCAAGAACGCAGTGGAATGGAGCAGCACCTCAGATATGGAATCGTGCAGCCAAAAATGAACAGAGCAACAGAGCAAGAACACAGTGGAATGGAGCTGCAACTCGGATATGGAATGGTGCAGCCAAGAATGAATAGAGCAGCAGAGCAAGAACACAGTGGAATGGTGCAGCCAAGAATGAATAGAGCAGCAGAGCAAGAACACAGTGGAATGGAGCAGCAACTCAGATATGGAATGGTGCAGCCAAGAATGAATAGAGCAGCAGAGCAACAACACAGTGGAATGAAGCAGCAACTCAGATATGGAATGGAGCAGCCAAGAATGAATTGACCAAGAAGGAAGTGGAATGGAGCAGCAACTCAGATATGGATTCGTGCAGCCAAAAATGAATAGACCAAGAACACAGCGGAATGGAGCCACAACTCAGATATGGAGTGGTGCAGCCAAGAATGAATACAGCAACAGAGCAAAAACACAGTGAAATGGACCTGCAACTCGGATATGGAATGGTGCAGCCAAGAATGAATAGAGCAACAGAGCAAGAACACAGTGAAATGGAGCTGCAACTCAGATATGGAATGGTGCAGCCAAGAATGAATAGAGCAGCAGAGCAAGAACACAGTGGAAGGGAGCAGCAACTCAGATATGGAATGGTGCAGCCAAGAATGAATTGACCAAGAACGCAGTGGAATGGAGCAGTAACCTCAGATATGGAATGGTGCAGCCAAGAATGAATAGAGCAACAGAGCAAGAACACAGTGAAATGGAGCTGCAACTCGGATATGGAATGGTGTAGCCAAGAATGAATAGAGCAACAGAGCAAGAACACAGTGAAATCGAGCTGCAACTCAGATATGGAATGGTGCAGCCGAGAATGAATAGAGCAGCAGAGCAAGAACACAGAGGAATTGAGCAGCAACTCAGATATGTAATGGTGCAGCCAAGAATGAATAGAGCAGCAGAGCAAGAACACAGTGGAATGGAGCTGCAACTCAGATATGGAATGGTGCAGCCAAGAATGAATTGACCAAGAACGCAGTGGAATGGAGCAGCACCTCAGATATGGAATCGTGCAGCCAAAAATGAACAGAGCTGCAGAGCAAGAACACAGTGGAATGGAGCTGCAACTCGGATATGGAATGGTGCAGCCAAGAATGAATAGAGCAGCAGAGCAAGAACACAGTGGAATGGTGCAGCCAAGAATGAATAGAGCAGCAGAGCAAGAACACAGTGGAATGAAGCAGCAACTCAGATATGGAATCGTGCAGCCAAGAATGAATAGAGCAACAGAGCAAGAACACAGTGGAATGGAGCTGCAACTCGGATATGGAATGTTGCAGCCAAGAATGAATAGAGCAGCAGAGCAAGAACACAGTGAAATGGAGCTGCAACTCAGATATGGAATGGTGCAGCCAAGAATGAATAGAGCAGCAGAGCAAGAACACAGTGGAATGGAGCAGCAACTCAGATATGGAATGTTGCAGCCAAGAATGAATAGAGCAGCAGAGCAACAACACAGTGGAATGGAGCAGCAACTCAGATATGGAATGGTGCAGCCAAGAATGAATAGAGCAGCAGAGCAACAACACAGTGGAATGGAGCAGCAACTCAGATATGGAATGGAGCAGCCAAGAATGAATTGACCAAGAACGAAGTGGAATGGAGCAGCAACTCAGATATGGATTCGTGCAGCCAAAAATGAATAGACCAAGAACACAGCGGAATGGAGCCACAACTCAGATATGGAGTGGTGCAGCCAAGAATGAATACAGCAACAGAGCAAAAACACAGTAAAATTGAGCTGCAACTCAGATATGGAATGGTGCAGCCAAGAATGAATATAGCAGCAGAGCAAGAACACAGTGGAAGGGAGCAGCAACTCAGATATGGAATGGTGCAGCCAAGAATGAATGGACCAAGAACGCAGTGGAATGGAGCAGCACCTCAGATATGGAATCGTGCAGCCAAAAATGAACAGAGCTGCAGAGCAAGAACACAGTGGAATGGAGCTGCAACTCGGATATGGAATGGTGCAGCCAAGAATGAATAGAGCAGCAGAGCAAGAACACAGTGGAATGGTGCAGCCAAGAATGAATAGAGCAGCAGAGCAAGAACACAGTGGAATGGAGCTGCAACTCGGATATGGAATGTTGCAGCCAAGAATGAATAGAGCAGCAGAGCAAGAACACAGTGAAATGGAGCTGCAACTCAGATATGGAATGGTGCAGCCAAGAATGAATAGAGCAGCAGAGCAAGAACACAGTGGAATGGAGCAGCAACTCAGATATGGAATGTTGCAGCCAAGAATGAATAGAGCAGCAGAGCAACAACACAGTGGAATGGAGCAGCAACTCAGATATGGAATGGTGCAGCCAAGAATGAATAGAGCAGCAGAGCAACAACACAGTGGAATGGAGCAGCAACTCAGATATGGAATGGAGCAGCCAAGAATGAATTGACCAAGAACGAAGTGGAATGGAGCAGCAACTCAGATATGGATTCGTGCAGCCAAAAATGAATAGACCAAGAACACAGCGGAATGGAGCCACAACTCAGATATGGAGTGGTGCAGCCAAGAATGAATACAGCAACAGAGCAAAAACACAGTAAAATTGAGCTGCAACTCAGATATGGAATGGTGCAGCCAAGAATGAATATAGCAGCAGAGCAAGAACACAGTGGAAGGGAGCAGCAACTCAGATATGGAATGGTGCAGCCAAGAATGAATGGACCAAGAACGCAGTGGAATGGAGCAGCACCTCAGATATGGAATCGTGCAGCCAAAAATGAACAGAGCAACAGAGCAAGAACACAGTGGAATGGAGCTGCAACTCGGATATGGAATGGTGCAGCCAAGAATGAATAGAGCAGCAGAGCAAGAACACTGTGAAATGGGGCAGCAACTCAGATATGGAATGGTGCAGCCAAGAATGAATAGAGCAACAGAGCAAGAACACAGTGGAATGGAGCTGCAACTCAGATATGGAATGGTGCAGCCAAGAATGAATAGAGCAGCAGAGCAAGAACACAGTGGAATGGGGCAGCAACTCAGATATGGAATGTTGCAGCCAAGAATGAATAGAGCAGCAGAGCAAGAACACAGTGGAATGGAGCAGCAACTCAGATATGGAATGGAGCAGCCAAGAATGAATTGACCAAGAACGCAGTGGAATGGAGCAGCAACTCAGATATGGAATCGTGCAGCCAAAAATGAACAGAGCAACAGAGCAAGAACACAGTGAAATGGAGCTGCAACTCAGATATGCAATGGTGCAGCCAAGAATGAATAGACCAAGAACACAGTGAAATGGAGCAGCAACTCAGATATGGAATGGTGCAGCCAAGAATGAATAGAGCAGCAGAGCAAGAACACAGTGGAATGGAGCAGCAACTGAGATATGGAATGGAGCAGCCAAGAATGAATTGACCAAGAACGCAGTGGAATGGAGCAGCAACTCAGATATGGAATCGTGCAGCCAAAAATGAACAGAGCAACAGAGCAAGAACACAGTGGAATGGAGCTGCAACTCAGATATGCAATGGTGCAGCCAAGAATGAATAGACCAAGAACACAGTGAAATGGAGCAGCAACTCGGATATGGAATCGTGCGGCCAAGAATGAATAGAGCAACAGAGCAAGAACACAGTGGAATGGAGCAGCAGCTCGGATATGGAATGTTGCAGCCAAGAATGAATAGAGCAGCAGAGCAAAAGCACAGTGAAATGGAGCAGCAACTCAGATATGGAATGGTGCAGCCAAGAATGAATAGAGCAGCAGAGCAAGAACACAGTGGAATGGTGCAGCCAAGAATGAATAGAGCAGCAGAGCAAGAACACAGTGGAATGGAGCAGCAACTCAGATATGGAATGGTGCAGCCAAGAATGAATAGAGCAGCAGAGCAACAACACAGTGGAATGAAGCAGCAACTCAGATATGGAATGGAGCAGCCAAGAATGAATTGACCAAGAAGGAAGTGGAATGGAGCAGCAACTCAGATATGGATTCGTGCAGCCAAAAATGAATAGACCAAGAACACAGCGGAATGGAGCCACAACTCAGATATGGAGTGGTGCAGCCAAGAATGAATACAGCAACAGAGCAAAAACACAGTGAAATGGAGCTGCAACTCGGATATGGAATGGTGCAGCCAAGAATGAATAGAGCAACAGAGCAAGAACACAGTGAAATGGAGCTGCAACTCAGATATGGAATGGTGCAGCCAAGAATGAATAGAGCAGCAGAGCAAGAACACAGTGGAAGGGAGCAGCAACTCAGATATGGAATGGTGCAGCCAAGAATGAATTGACCAAGAACGCAGTGGAATGGAGCAGCACCTCAGATATGGAATGGTGCAGCCAAGAATGAATAGAGCAACAGAGCAAGAACACAGTGAAATGGAGCTGCAACTCGGATATGGAATGGTGTAGCCAAGAATGAATAGAGCAACAGAGCAAGAACACAGTGAAATCGAGCTGCAACTCAGATATGGAATGGTGCAGCCGAGAATGAATAGAGCAGCAGAGCAAGAACACAGAGGAATGGAGCAGCAACTCAGATATGGAATGGTGCAGCCAAGAATGAATAGAGCAGCAGAGCAAGAACACAGTGGAATGGAGCTGCAACTCAGATATGGAATGGTGCAGCCAAGAATGAATTGACCAAGAACACAGTGGAATGGAGCAGCACCTCAGATATGGAATCGTGCAGCCAAAAATGAACAGAGCTGCAGAGCAAGAACACAGTGGAATGGAGCTGCAACTCGGATATGGAATGGTGCAGCCAAGAATGAATAGAGCAGCAGAGCAAGAACACAGTGGAATGGTGCAGCCAAGAATGAATAGAGCAGCAGAGCAAGAACACAGTGGAATGAAGCAGCAACTCAGATATGGAATCGTGCAGCCAAGAATGAATAGAGCAACAGAGCAAGAACACAGTGGAATGGAGCTGCAACTCGGATATGGAATGTTGCAGCCAAGAATGAATAGAGCAGCAGAGCAAGAACACAGTGAAATGGAGCTGCAACTCAGATATGGAATGTTGCAGCCAAGAATGAATAGAGCAGCAGACCAAGAACACAGCGGAATGGAGCCACAACTCAGATATGGAGTGGTGCAGCCAAGAATGAATACAGCAACAGAGCAAAAACACAGTAAAATTGAGCTGCAACTCAGATATGGAATGGTGCAGCCAAGAATGAATATAGCAGCAGAGCAAGAACACAGTGGAAGGGAGCAGCAACTCAGATATGGAATGGTGCAGCCAAGAATGAATGGACCAAGAACGCAGTGGAATGGAGCAGCACCTCAGATATGGAATCGTGCAGCCAAAAATGAACAGAGCAACAGAGCAAGAACACAGTGGAATGGAGCTGCAACTCGGATATGGAATGGTGCAGCCAAGAATGAATAGAGCAGCAGAGCAAGAACACTGTGAAATGGGGCAGCACCTCAGATATGGAATGGTGCAGCCAAGAATGAATAGAGCAGCAGAGCAAGAACACAGTGGAATGGGGCAGCAACTCAGATATGGAATGTTGCAGCCAAGAATGAATAGAGCAGCAGAGCAAGAACACAGTGGAATGGAGCAGCAACTCAGATATGGAATGGAGCAGCCAAGAATGAATTGACCAAGAACGCAGTGGAATGGAGCAGCAACTCAGATATGGAATCGTGCAGCCAAAAATGAACAGAGCAACAGAGCAAGAACACAGTGAAATGGAGCTGCAACTCAGATATGCAATGGTGCAGCCAAGAATGAATAGACCAAGAACACAGTGAAATGGAGCAGCAACTCAGATATGGAATGGTGCAGCCAAGAATGAATAGAGCAGCAGAGCAAGAACACAGTGGAATGGAGCAGCAACTGAGATATGGAATGGAGCAGCCAAGAATGAATTGACCAAGAACGCAGTGGAATGGAGCAGCAACTCAGATATGGAATCGTGCAGCCAAAAATGAACAGAGCAACAGAGCAAGAACACAGTGGAATGGAGCTGCAACTCAGATATGCAATGGTGCAGCCAAGAATGAATAGACCAAGAACACAGTGAAATGGAGCAGCAACTCGGATATGGAATCGTGCGGCCAAGAATGAATAGAGCAACAGAGCAAGAACACAGTGGAATGGAGCAGCAGCTCGGATATGGAATGTTGCAGCCAAGAATGAATAGAGCAGCAGAGCAAAAGCACAGTGAAATGGAGCAGCAACTCAGATATGGAATGGTGCAGCCAAGAATGAATAGAGCAGCAGAGCAAGAACACAGTGGAATGGTGCAGCCAAGAATGAATAGAGCAGCAGAGCAAGAACACAGTGGAATGGAGCAGCAACTCAGATATGGAATGGTGCAGCCAAGAATGAATAGAGCAGCAGAGCAAGAACACAGTGGAAGGGAGCAGCAACTCAGATATGGAATGGTGCAGCCAAGAATGAATTGACCAAGAACGCAGTGGAATGGAGCAGCACCTCAGATATGGAATGGTGCAGCCAAGAATGAATAGAGCAACAGAGCAAGAACACAGTGAAATGGAGCTGCAACTCGGATATGGAATGGTGTAGCCAAGAATGAATAGAGCAACAGAGCAAGAACACAGTGAAATCGAGCTGCAACTCAGATATGGAATGGTGCAGCCAAGAATGAATAGAGCAACAGAGCAAGAACACAGTGAAATGGAGCTGCAACTCAGATATGGAATGGTGCAGCCAAGAATGAATAGAGCAGCAGAGCAAGAACACAGTGGAAGGGAGCAGCAACTCAGATATGGAATGGTGCAGCCAAGAATGAATTGACCAAGAACGCAGTGGAATGGAGCAGCACCTCAGATATGGAATGGTGCAGCCAAGAATGAATAGAGCAACAGAGCAAGAACACAGTGAAATGGAGCTGCAACTCGGATATGGAATGGTGTAGCCAAGAATGAATAGAGCAACAGAGCAAGAACACAGTGAAATCGAGCTGCAACTCAGATATGGAATGGTGCAGCCGAGAATGAATAGAGCAGCAGAGCAAGAACACAGAGGAATGGAGCAGCAACTCAGATATGGAATGGTGCAGCCAAGAATGAATAGAGCAGCAGAGCAAGAACACAGTGGAATGGAGCTGCAACTCAGATATGGAATGGTGCAGCCAAGAATGAATTGACCAAGAACACAGTGGAATGGAGCAGCACCTCAGATATGGAATCGTGCAGCCAAAAATGAACAGAGCTGCAGAGCAAGAACACAGTGGAATGGAGCTGCAACTCGGATATGGAATGGTGCAGCCAAGAATGAATAGAGCAGCAGAGCAAGAACACAGTGGAATGGTGCAGCCAAGAATGAATAGAGCAGCAGAGCAAGAACACAGTGGAATGAAGCAGCAACTCAGATATGGAATCGTGCAGCCAAGAATGAATAGAGCAACAGAGCAAGAACACAGTGGAATGGAGCTGCAACTCGGATATGGAATGTTGCAGCCAAGAATGAATAGAGCAGCAGAGCAAGAACACAGTGAAATGGAGCTGCAACTCAGATATGGAATGTTGCAGCCAAGAATGAATAGAGCAGCAGACCAAGAACACAGCGGAATGGAGCCACAACTCAGATATGGAGTGGTGCAGCCAAGAATGAATACAGCAACAGAGCAAAAACACAGTAAAATTGAGCTGCAACTCAGATATGGAATGGTGCAGCCAAGAATGAATATAGCAGCAGAGCAAGAACACAGTGGAAGGGAGCAGCAACTCAGATATGGAATGGTGCAGCCAAGAATGAATTGACCAAGAACGCAGTGGAATGGAGCAGCACCTCAGATATGGAATCGTGCAGCCAAAAATGAACAGAGCAACAGAGCAAGAACACAGTGGAATGGAGCTGCAACTCGGATATGGAATGGTGCAGCCAAGAATGAATAGAGCAGCAGAGCAAGAACACAGTGAAATGGAGCAGCAACTCGGATATGGAATCGTGCGGCCAAGAATGAATAGAGCAACAGAGCAAGAACACAGTGGATTGGAGCAGCAGCTCGGATATGGAATGTTGCAGCCAAGAATGAATAGAGCAGCAGAGCAAGAACACAGTGGAATGGAGCAGCAACTCAGATATGGAATGGTGCAGCCAAGAATGAATAGAGCAGCAGAGCAAGAACACAGTGGAATGGAGCAGCAACTCAGATATGGAATGGAGCAGCCAAGAATGAATTGACCAAGAACGAAGTGGAATGGAGCAGCAACTCAGATATGGAATCGTGCAGCCAAAAATGAGTAGACCAAGAACACAGCTGAATGGAGCCACAACTCAGATATGGAGTGGTGCAGCCAAGAATGAATAGACCAAGAACACAGTGAAATGGAGCAGCAACTCGTATATGGAATGGTGCAGCCAAGAATGAATAGAGCAACAGAGCAAGAACACAGTGGAATGGAGCTGCAACTCAGATATGGATTCGTGCAGCCAAGAATGTATAGAGCAGCAGAGCAAGAACACAGTGCAATGGGGCAGCAACTCAGATATGGAATGGTGCAGCCAGGAATGAATAGAGCAGCAGAGCAAGAACACAGTGGAATGGAGCAGCAACTCAGATATGGAATGGAGCTGCAACTCAGATATGGATTTGTGCAGCCAAAAATGAATAGACCAAGAACACAGCGGAATGGAGCCACAACTCAGATATGGAGTGGTGCAGCCAATTATGAATACAGCAACAGACCAAAAACACAGTGAAATGGAGCTGCAACTCGGATATGGAATGGTGCAGCCAAGAATGAATAGAGCAACAGTGCAAGAACACAGTGAAATGGAGCTGCAACTCAGATATGGAATGGTGCAGCCAAGAATGAATAGAGCAGCAGAGCAAGAACACAGTGGAATGGAGCAGCAACTCAGATATGGAATGGTGCAGCCAAGAATGAATAGAGCAACAGAGCAAGAACACAGTGGAATGGAGCTGCAACTCAGATATGGAATCGTGCAGCCAAGAATGAATAGAGCAGCAGAGCAAGAACACAGTGGAATGGGGCAGCAACTCAGATATGGAATGGTGCAGCCAAGAATGAATAGAGCAGCAGAGCAAGAATTGAGTGGAATGGAGCAGCAACTCAGATATGGAATGGTGCAGCCAGGAATGAATAGAGCAGCAGAGCAAGAACACAGTGGAATGGAGCAGCAACTCAGATATGGAATGGTGCAGCCAAGAATGAATAGAGCAGCAGAGCAGGAACACAGTGGAATGGAGCAGCAACTCAGATATGGAATGTTGCAGCCAAGAATGAATAGAGCAGCAGAGCAAGAACACAGTGGAATGGAGCAGCAACTCAGATATGGAATGGAGCAGCCAAGAATGAATTGACCAAGAACGCAGTGGAATGGAGCAGCAACTCAGATATGGAATCGTGCAGCCAAAAATGAACAGAGCAACAGAGCAAGAACACAGTGGAATGGAGCTGCAACTCAGATATGCAATGGTGCAGCCAAGAATGAATAGACCAAGAACACAGTGAAATGGGGCAGCAACTCGGATATGGAATCGTGCGGCCAAGAATGAATAGAGCAACAGAGCAAGAACACAGTGGAATGGAGCAGCAGCTCGGATATGGAATGTTGCAGCCAAGAATGAATAGAGCAGCAGAGCAAAAGCACAGTGAAATGGAGCAGCAACTCAGATATGGAATGGTGCAGCCAAGAATGAATAGAGCAGCAGAGCAAGAACACAGTGGAATGGAGCAGCAACTCAGATATGGCATGGAGCAGCCAAGAATGAATTGACCAAGAACGAAGTGGAATGGAGCAGCAACTCAGATATGGAATCGTGCAGCCAAAAATGAATAGACCAAGAACACAGCGGAATGGAGCCACAACTCAGATATGGAGTGGTGCAGCCAAGAATGAATACAGCAACAGAGCAAAAACACAGTGAAATGGAGCTGCAACTCGGATATGGAATGGTGCAGCCAAGAATGAATAGAGCAACAGAGCAAGAACACAGTGAAATGGAGCTGCAACTCAGATATGGAATGGTGCAGCCAAGAATGAATAGAGCAGCAGAGCAAGAACACAGTGGAAGGGAGCAGCAACTCAGATATGGAATGGTGCAGCCAAGAATGAATAGACCAAGAACACAGTGAAATGGAGCAGCAACTCTGATATGGAATGGTGCAGCCAAGAATGAATAGAGCAACAGAGCAAGAACACAGTGAAATGGAGCAGCAACTCAGATATGGATTGGTGCAGCCAAGAATGAATAGGCCAAGAACACAGTGGAATGGAGCAGCAACTCCAATATGGAATGGTGCAGCCAAAAATGAATAGACCAAGAACACAGCGGAATGGAGCCACAACTCAGATATGGAATGGTGCAGCCAAGAATGAATAGCCCAAGAACACAATTAAATGGAGCAGCAACTCTGATATGGATTGGTGCAGCCAAGAATGAATAGGCCAAGAACACAGTGGAATGGAGCAGCAACTCAGATATGGAATCGTGCAGCCAAAAATGAACAGAGCAACAGAGCAAGAACACAGTGGAATGGAGCTGCAACTCGGATATGGAATGGTGCAGCCAAGAATGAATAGAGCAGCAGAGCAAGAACACAGTGAAATGTAGCAGCAACTCAGATATGGAATGGTGCAGCCAAGAATGAATAGAGCAGCAGAGCAAGAACACAGTGGAATGGAGCAGCAACTCAGATATGGATTGGTGCAGCCAAGAATGAATAGGCCAAGAACACAGTGGAATGGAGCAGCGACTCAGATATGGAATGGTGTAGCCAAGAATGAATAGAGCAACAGACCAAGAACACAGTGGAATGGAGCTGCAACTCAGATATGGAATGGTGCAGCCAAGAATAAATAGAGCAACAGAGCAAGAACACAGTGGAATGGTACAGCCAAGAATCAATAAAGGAACAGAGCAAGAACATGATGAAATAGTGCAGCAACGGACCTTAGACACAATGGAATGGTGCAGGAAACCACATCTTAAATGGTACAGCCAAAAATGAATAGACGAACAGTGCAAGAGCACAATGGCATGGAGCAGCAAACGAGCATGGACAGAATGGAATTGTGCAGCAACCCAGATATGGAATGTTACATGGACAATGGAGCTTCAACCAATATGTGGTGAAATAGTGCAGTGACTCGATGGAACGTAACAGCAACCCAGATATGTTAAAATTTAGAAACTGATATAATACTGTGGCCAAGAATGAATACAGCAACAGACCAAGAACACAGTGAAATGGAGCAGCAACTCATATGGAATGGTGCAGCCAAGAATGAATAGAGCAACAGAGCAAGAACACATTGAAATGGTGCAGCCAAGAATGAATAGACCAAAAACACAGTGGAATGGGGCCACACCTCAGATATGGAATGGTGCAGCCAAGAATGAATAGACCAAGAACACAGTGGAATGGAGCAGCAACTCAGATATGGAATGTTGCAGCCAAGAATGAATACAGCAACAGAGCAAGAACACAGTGAAATGGAGCAGCAACTCAGATATGGAATGGTGCAGCCAAGAATGAATAGAGCAACAGAGCAAGAACACAGTGAAATGGAGCAGCAACTCAGATATGGAATGGTGCAGACAAGAATGAATAGAGCAACATAGCAAGAACACAGTGAAATGGAGCTGCAACTCAGATATGGAATGTTGCAGCCAAGAATGAATAGAGCAGCAGACCAAGAACACAGCGGAATGGAGCCACAACTCAGATATGGAGTGGTGCAGCCAAGAATGAATACAGCAACAGAGCAAAAACACAGTAAAATTGAGCTGCAACTCAGATATGGAATGGTGCAGCCAAGAATGAATATAGCAGCAGAGCAAGAACACAGTGGAAGGGAGCAGCAACTCAGATATGGAATGGTGCAGCCAAGAATGAATTGACCAAGAACGCAGTGGAATGGAGCAGCACCTCAGATATGGAATCGTGCAGCCAAAAATGAACAGAGCAACAGAGCAAGAACACAGTGGAATGGAGCTGCAACTCGGATATGGAATGGTGCAGCCAAGAATGAATAGAGCAGCAGAGCAAGAACACAGTGAAATGGAGCAGCAACTCGGATATGGAATCGTGCGGCCAAGAATGAATAGAGCAACAGAGCAAGAACACAGTGGATTGGAGCAGCAGCTCGGATATGGAATGTTGCAGCCAAGAATGAATAGAGCAGCAGAGCAAGAACACAGTGGAATGGAGCAGCAACTCAGATATGGAATGGTGCAGCCAAGAATGAATAGAGCAGCAGAGCAAGAACACAGTGGAATGGAGCAGCAACTCAGATATGGAATGGAGCAGCCAAGAATGAATTGACCAAGAACGAAGTGGAATGGAGCAGCAACTCAGATATGGAATCGTGCAGCCAAAAATGAGTAGACCAAGAACACAGCTGAATGGAGCCACAACTCAGATATGGAGTGGTGCAGCCAAGAATGAATAGACCAAGAACACAGTGAAATGGAGCAGCAACTCGTATATGGAATGGTGCAGCCAAGAATGAATAGAGCAACAGAGCAAGAACACAGTGGAATGGAGCTGCAACTCAGATATGGATTTGTGCAGCCAAGAATGTATAGAGCAGCAGAGCAAGAACACAGTGCAATGGGGCAGCAACTCAGATATGGAATGGTGCAGCCAGGAATGAATAGAGCAGCAGAGCAAGAACACAGTGGAATGGAGCAGCAACTCAGATATGGAATGGAGCTGCAACTCAGATATGGATTTGTGCAGCCAAAAATGAATAGACCAAGAACACAGCGGAATGGAGCCACAACTCAGATATGGAGTGGTGCAGCCAATTATGAATACAGCAACAGACCAAAAACACAGTGAAATGGAGCTGCAACTCGGATATGGAATGGTGCAGCCAAGAATGAATAGAGCAACAGTGCAAGAACACAGTGAAATGGAGCTGCAACTCAGATATGGAATGGTGCAGCCAAGAATGAATAGAGCAGCAGAGCAAGAACACAGTGGAATGGAGCAGCAACTCAGATATGGAATGGTGCAGCCAAGAATGAATAGAGCAACAGAGCAAGAACACAGTGGAATGGAGCTGCAACTCAGATATGGAATCGTGCAGCCAAGAATGAATAGAGCAGCAGAGCAAGAACACAGTGGAATGGGGCAGCAACTCAGATATGGAATGGTGCAGCCAAGAATGAATAGAGCAGCAGAGCAAGAATTGAGTGGAATGGAGCAGCAACTCAGATATGGAATGGTGCAGCCAGGAATGAATAGAGCAGCAGAGCAAGAACACAGTGGAATGGAGCAGCAACTCAGATATGGAATGGTGCAGCCAAGAATGAATAGAGCAGCAGAGCAGGAACACAGTGGAATGGAGCAGCAACTCAGATATGGAATGTTGCAGCCAAGAATGAATAGAGCAGCAGAGCAAGAACACAGTGGAATGGAGCAGCAACTCAGATATGGAATGGAGCAGCCAAGAATGAATTGACCAAGAACGCAGTGGAATGGAGCAGCAACTCAGATATGGAATCGTGCAGCCAAAAATGAACAGAGCAACAGAGCAAGAACACAGTGGAATGGAGCTGCAACTCAGATATGCAATGGTGCAGCCAAGAATGAATAGACCAAGAACACAGTGAAATGGGGCAGCAACTCGGATATGGAATCGTGCGGCCAAGAATGAATAGAGCAACAGAGCAAGAACACAGTGGAATGGAGCAGCAGCTCGGATATGGAATGTTGCAGCCAAGAATGAATAGAGCAGCAGAGCAAAAGCACAGTGAAATGGAGCAGCAACTCAGATATGGAATGGTGCAGCCAAGAATGAATAGAGCAGCAGAGCAAGAACACAGTGGAATGGAGCAGCAACTCAGATATGGCATGGAGCAGCCAAGAATGAATTGACCAAGAACGAAGTGGAATGGAGCAGCAACTCAGATATGGAATCGTGCAGCCAAAAATGAATAGACCAAGAACACAGCGGAATGGAGCCACAACTCAGATATGGAGTGGTGCAGCCAAGAATGAATACAGCAACAGAGCAAAAACACAGTGAAATGGAGCTGCAACTCGGATATGGAATGGTGCAGCCAAGAATGAATAGAGCAACAGAGCAAGAACACAGTGAAATGGAGCTGCAACTCAGATATGGAATGGTGCAGCCAAGAATGAATAGAGCAGCAGAGCAAGAACACAGTGGAAGGGAGCAGCAACTCAGATATGGAATGGTGCAGCCAAGAATGAATAGACCAAGAACACAGTGAAATGGAGCAGCAACTCTGATATGGAATGGTGCAGCCAAGAATGAATAGAGCAACAGAGCAAGAACACAGTGAAATGGAGCAGCAACTCAGATATGGATTGGTGCAGCCAAGAATGAATAGGCCAAGAACACAGTGGAATGGAGCAGCAACTCCAATATGGAATGGTGCAGCCAAAAATGAATAGACCAAGAACACAGCGGAATGGAGCCACAACTCAGATATGGAATGGTGCAGCCAAGAATGAATAGCCCAAGAACACAATTAAATGGAGCAGCAACTCTGATATGGATTGGTGCAGCCAAGAATGAATAGGCCAAGAACACAGTGGAATGGAGCAGCAACTCAGATATGGAATCGTGCAGCCAAAAATGAACAGAGCAACAGAGCAAGAACACAGTGGAATGGAGCTGCAACTCGGATATGGAATGGTGCAGCCAAGAATGAATAGAGCAGCAGAGCAAGAACACAGTGAAATGTAGCAGCAACTCAGATATGGAATGGTGCAGCCAAGAATGAATAGAGCAGCAGAGCAAGAACACAGTGGAATGGAGCAGCAACTCAGATATGGATTGGTGCAGCCAAGAATGAATAGGCCAAGAACACAGTGGAATGGAGCAGCGACTCAGATATGGAATGGTGTAGCCAAGAATGAATAGAGCAACAGACCAAGAACACAGTGGAATGGAGCTGCAACTCAGATATGGAATGGTGCAGCCAAGAATAAATAGAGCAACAGAGCAAGAACACAGTGGAATGGTACAGCCAAGAATCAATAAAGGAACAGAGCAAGAACATGATGAAATAGTGCAGCAACGGACCTTAGACACAATGGAATGGTGCAGGAAACCACATCTTAAATGGTACAGCCAAAAATGAATAGACGAACAGTGCAAGAGCACAATGGCATGGAGCAGCAAACGAGCATGGACAGAATGGAATTGTGCAGCAACCCAGATATGGAATGTTACATGGACAAGAATGAATAGAGCAGCAGAGCAAGAACACAGTGAAATGTAGCAGCAACTCAGATATGGAATGGTGCAGCCAAGAATGAATAGAGCAGCAGAGCAAGAACACAGTGGAATGGAGCAGCAACTCAGATATGGATTGGTGCAGCCAAGAATGAATAGGCCAACAACACAGTGTAATGGAGCAGCGACTCAGATATGGAATGGTGTAGCCAAGAATGAATAGAGCAACAGACCAAGAACACAGTGGAATGGAGCTGCAACTCAGATATGGAATGGTGCAGCCAAGAATAAATAGAGCAACAGAGCAAGAACACAGTGGAATGGTACAGCCAAGAATCAATAAAGGAACAGAGCAAGAACATGATGAAATAGTGCAGCAACGGACCTTAGACACAATGGAATGGTGCAGGAAACCACATCTTAAATGGTACAGCCAAAAATGAATAGACGAACAGTGCAAGAGCACAATGGCATGGAGCAGCAAACGAGCATGGACAGAATGGAATTGTGCAGCAACCCAGATATGGAATGTTACATGGACAATGGAGCTTCAACCAATATGTGGTGAAATAGTGCAGTGACTCGATGGAACGTAACAGCAACCCAGATATGTTAAAATTTAGAAACTGATATAATACTGTGGCCAAGAATGAATACAGCAACAGACCAAGAACACAGTGAAATGGAGCAGCAACTCATATGGAATGGTGCAGCCAAGAATGAATAGAGCAACAGAGCAAGAACACATTGAAATGGTGCAGCCAAGAATGAATAGACCAAAAACACAGTGGAATGGGGCCACACCTCAGATATGGAATGGTGCAGCCAAGAATGAATAGACCAAGAACACAGTGGAATGGAGCAGCAACTCAGATATGGAATGTTGCAGCCAAGAATGAATACAGCAACAGAGCAAGAACACAGTGAAATGGAGCAGCAACTCAGATATGGAATGGTGCAGCCAAGAATGAATAGAGCAACAGAGCAAGAACACAGTGAAATGGAGCAGCAACTCAGATATGGAATGGTGCAGACAAGAATGAATAGAGCAACATAGCAAGAACACAGTGAAATGGAGCAGCAACTCAGATATGGAATGGTGCAGACAAGAATGAATAGAGCAACAGAGCAAGAACACAGTGAAATGGAGCAGCAACTCGGATATGCTCTGGTGCAGACAAGAATGAATAGAGCAACAGAGCAAGAACACAGTGAAATGGAGCAGCAACTCAGATATGGAATGGTGCAGACAAGAATGAATAGAGCAACATAGCTAGAACACAGTGAAATGGAGCAGCAACTCAGATATGGAATGGTGCAGACAAGAATGAATAGAGCAACAGAGCAAGAACACAGTGAAATGGAGCAGCAACTCAGATATGGAATGGTGCAGACAAGAATGAATAGAGCAACAGAGCAAGAACACAGTGAAATGGAGCAGCAACTCAGATATGGAATGGTGCAGACAAGAATGAATAGAGCAACATAGCTAGAACACAGTGAAATGGAGCAGCAACTCAGATATGGAATGGTGCAGACAAGAATGAATAGAGCAACAGAGCAAGAACACAGTGAAATGGAGCAGCAACTCAGATATGGAATGGTGCAGACAAGAATGAATAGAGCAACAGAGCAAGAACACAGTGAAATGGAGCAGCAACTCGGATATGCTCTGGTGCAGACAAGAATGAACAGAGCAAGAACACAGTGAAATGGAGCAGCAACTCAGATATGGAATGGTGCAGACAAGAATGAATAGAGCAACAGAGCAAGAACACAGTGAAATGGAGCAGCAACTCAGATATGGAATGGTGCAGACAAGAATGAATAGAGCAACAGAGCAAGAACACAGTGAAATGGAGCAGCAACTCAGATATGGAATGGTGCAGACAAGAATGAATAGAGCAACAGAGCAAGAACACAGTGGAATGGAGCAGCAACTCAGATATGGAATGGTGCAGACAAGAATGAATAGAGCAACATAGCTAGAACACAGTGAAATGGAGCAGCAACTCAGATATGGAATGGTGCAGACAAGAATGAATAGAGCAACAGAGCAAGAACACAGTGAAATGGAGCAGCAACTCGGATATGCTCTGGTGCAGCCAAGAATGAATAGAGCAACAGAGCAAGAACACAGTGGAATGGTGCTGCCAAAAATGAATAAAGCAACAGAGCAAGAACATAATGAAATAGTGCAGCAACAGACCTTAGACAGAATGGAATGGTGCAGGAACCCACATGTGAAATGGTACAGCCAATAATGAATACACGAAGAGGGCAAGAGCACAATGTCATGGCGCAGCAGCCGAGCATGGACAGAATGGAATTGTGCAGCAACCCAGATATGAAATGGTAAGTTCAACTCTTGTTAGATTTTGCAGGGACATGGACAATGGAGCTTCAACCAATATGTGGTGAAATGGTGCAGGCAAAAATAAATGGTGCAATGACTCGGTGGAATGTAGGAGCAACCCAGATATGTTGAAATTGAGAAGCTGATATGATATAATACTGTGGCCAAAAATGAATCGAGCAAGAATGCATGTACAGAATGGAATGGTGCAGCAACCCAGATATGGAATGGTGCAACAAAGCAAGAATACAGTGGAATGGTGCTGCAACCCAGATATGGAATGGTTCAGCCCAGAAATAATAAAGCAACAGAGCAAGAACATGGTGGAATGGAATGCTGCAGCCAAGAATTAAGAGTAACTACACAATGGTATGGAGCAACAAGGATGAATAGATCAACAGAGTAAGAACACAGTGGAATGGAGCAGCAACATAGACATGGAATGGTGCAGCTAAGACTGAATACAGCAACAGAGCAACAACTCATATATGGAATGGTGCAGCAAAGAATGAATGGAACTACAGAGCAAGGACACGATGGATTGGAGCAACAACAGAGCATTAATGGAATGGAATGGTGCGGCCACGAATGAATAGAGCAACTACACAGTGGTATTGAGCGGCAACACAGCCTGGACAGAATAGAATGATTCAGGAACCCAGGTATGGAATTCCGCAGCTAAAAATGGATGGACCAACAAGGTAATTACACAAAGGAATGGAGCAGCAACACAGATGTGGAATTGTGCAGCCAAGAATTACTTGAGCAACTGCACAAGAACACAGTGGCATGGAGCAGCAAGAGTGCATGAACCGTATGGAATGGTGCAGAAAGAATGAATAGATCTACAGAGCAAGGATACAATGGATTGGAGCAGCAACAGAGCATTAATGGAATGGTGCAGCCAAGAATGAATAGCTAAAACTACACAGCCTGGAGAGAAATAGAATGGTGCAGCAAGAGAGCATGAACAGTATGGAATGGTGCAGCAAAGAATGAATAGATCTACAGAGCATTGACGGAACGGAATGGTGCAGCCAAGAATGAATAGAAACTACACAGCCTGGCGAGAATAGAATAGTGCAGCAAGAGGGCCAGGACACGATTGTTTGTAGCAGCAACAGAGCATTGACACAATGGAATGGTGCTGCCGAGAATGAATAGGGAAACTACACAGCCTGGAGAGAATAGAATGCTGCAGCAAAGAATGAATAGTGCTACAGACCAAGGACACGATCGATTGGAGCAGCAACAGAGCATTGATGCAATGGAATGGTGCAGCCAGGAATGAATAGAGAAACTACACAGCCTGGAGAGAATAGAATGGTGCAGGAACCCAGATATGGAATTCTGCAGCTAAAAATGGATAGAGCAACAGGGTCAGTACACAATGGAATGGAGCAGCAACAGAGCAAAACACTGTGGAATGGTGCAGCAAAGAATGAATGGCACGACAGAGCAAGAACATTGACAGAATGGATTGGTGCAGCCAAGAATGAATAGAGCAACTACACGATGGTATTGAGCAGCAACACAACCTGGACAGAATGGAATGCTGCAAATAAAATTGGATAGAGCAACAGGGCAAGAGCACAATGGAATGGTGCAGCCAAAAATGAATAGAATAATAGAGCATCAGCACAATGGAATGGAGCAGCAAGAGAGCATTGACAGATATGGAATGGTGCAGCCAAAAATGAATGAAGCCACAATGTATCGTTGCAGGGATAGGTGCAGCTAAAAAATGGATAGACAACAGGGCAAGAACACAGTCGTCCGCAACAGTGCATGGACAGATGGAATGGTGCAGCCAGTAATGAATACAGCAACAGGACAAGTGCACAATGGAATGGTGCAGGAACCCAGATATGAAATGGTGCAGCAAAAAATTAAGAGCAACAGAGCAAGGACACAATGGAATGGTGCAGCAGCCCAGATATGGAATGGTACAGCCGAAAACAGAAAAAGAACACAGTGGAAGCAACAGAGCATGGATAGAATGGAATGGTACAGCAACCCAGATATGAAGTGGTGACACCAAGAATAGTACAAATGAGTAGAGCAACAGGTCAAGAGCATAATAGAATGGTTCAGCCAAAAATGAATAATGGAACAGAGCAGCAACACAGATATGGAATGGTGCAACTGAATATGAATAGAGCAACAGAGCATTCACGGATGGAATGGTGCTGCCAAGAATGGATAGAGCAGCTACACAATGGTATGGAGCAGCAACAGAGCCTGTACAGAATCAAATGGTGCGGGAACCCAGATATGGAATGGTGCAACGAAGAAAGAATAGCGCAACAGAGCAAGAACACAATGGAATGGATCAGCAACAGAGCATGGAGAAAATGGAATACAGTATGGTGAAATTTAGCAGCAGCTCTGATGGAATGAAAAGGTACAGCCCGAAATGAATAGAGCAAAGAGCAATGATAAAAGGCAATGCAGCAGAAAACTGGATATCATCAATGATGCATGGACTTCCAGTGAATGAAGTGACAGACTTGGTATGGTGTAAAAGGAGACGAATGGTAAGTTCAATTGTTAAATTTTGCAGGACAATGGAGCTGAACCCAAATTGTTGTGGAATGGTGCAGCAACACAGATATGCAATGGTGCAGTCAAAAATGAATAGAGCAACAAAGCAAAAACACACAAAAGACGCAACAGAGTATGGATAGAATGGAATGGTGCAGCAACCAAGATATGAAGTGGTGCAGCCAAGAAAGAATAGAGCAACAGTGCAGGGACACAATGGAATTGATCAGCAACTCAGATGTAGTGATAAGATGCAGCCAGAGATGAATGGAGCAAAGAGCAATGATAAAAGGCAATGCCGCAGAAAACTGGATATGGTGAATGATGCATGAACTTCAGTGAATGAGGTGACAGGCTTGTATGCTGTAGAAGAAGAAGAACGGTAAGTTCAACTCTTGTTAGATTTTTCAGGGACATGGACAATGGAGCTGAAACCAAAATGTGGTGCAGGCAAAAATAGTGCAATGACACAATGAAATGTAGCAGCAACCCAGATGTGTTGTAATTGAGAAGCAGCCAGGATGATGAAAATGGTGCAACAGAGCAATTAGACAATGAAATGGAGCAGCAACAGGGCCCGGACAGAATCGAATGGTGCAGCCAAGAATGAATAGAGCAACAGAGCATGGACAGTATGGAATGGTGCAGCAAACCAGATATGGAATGGTTCAGCCATTCCATATGAATAGAGCAACAGAGCAAGAACACAATGAAATGGTGCAGGAACAGGCATGGACAGAATGGAATGGTGCAGCAACCCAAATATGGAATGGTGCAGCCAAAAATGAATAAAGCAATAGAGCAAGAACACAATGGATTGGAGCAGCAACAGAGCCTTGACAGAATAGAATTGTGTCGCCGAAAATGAATAGAGCAACAGAGCAAAAACTCAATGGAATGGTACACCAACTCAGATATGGAATGGTGCAGCTGAAAATGAATAAAGCAACAGATCAAAAACACAATGGAATGGACCAGCAACAGAGCATGGACAGAATGGAATGGTGCAGCTAAAAATGATGAAGAAATGGTGCAGTGACACAGTGGAATGGGGCAATAAACCAAATGTAGTGAAATGGTGCAAGAACACTATGGACTGAATCTAAAACGGACAGTTGCAAGCTAATTTTTCAGAAACACAGCAGATTGGAGCACAACCCAGATGTAAAATGGCATATAAACATTGTGTAATGGAGCAGCAAATACTTGTGGGGAAATGGTGCAGGGACACGGTGAAATGAAATAGTAACCGATATGTGAGAAAATAATGCAGAGACAATAGAATGATGCAGCAACCCAGATTTTAGGAAATGGTTCAGTGATAGCAGAATGCAGCAGTCCCCAAGTGTGAAGAAATGATGTAGACACAGTGAAATGGAGCAGCAAAGACCATTAGCACAAAATGGTGCTCAAGCATCTTTTTTTTTTTTTTTTTTCAGTATTAGGGTTGTAGATGAGATGGAAACTTGTGGTATAGCCACCAGAGGAAAATGGAGCCACAAATGTCAGGAAATGATGCAGGGTCGCAGCCTGGAAGTGGTGAAATTATGCAGAAACTGAGCAGAATGGAACAGCAAACTAGTTGTGAGGAAATGTTGCAGGTGTACAGCAACAGTGATTTTAGTGAAATGGTGCAGGGACACAACAGAATGAAAAATGAAAGACAGTTGCAGACACAGTAGAATGGAACAGCAGAATCATGGAGAAATAGTGCAGCATCATTTAAAGAATGCACAAGCTGAAAACTGAAAGAAAATGTAATATCAACACTTATTTGTGGAAATGCTGTAGCATCTCAACAGAATGGGGCAGCAACCCAGATGTAGTGAAATGATACTGGGACACATGAAACAACAAAAAGACTGTTGTGAGCAAATTTTTCAGGAACCCTGAAGAATGGAGCAGAAACCCAGACATAATGAAATAGAGTAGCAAAAACAGTTTTTTGTGAATGATGCAGTGCCGCAACAACCCAGATGTAGTGGAATTGGGCATTAAAGACAATTTGTGGAAATAGTGTAGATACTGTGAAATGGAGCAGCAAAAACAATGGTGCAGGGACATTTGGTTGTGTGTTTTTTTTGTTTTTTTACAGCTTTTTGTGTTTTACAGCTAACAGCTTGTGGGTTGTGGATGAATGAGACAGACTTGTATAGCCACTGAAGGGAAATGGAGCAGCAACTCAGATGTAGTGAAATGGTGCAGAGAGACTGGAATGGAGCATCAAAGACAGTTTTTTAGGGAATGAAGCTGGATGGTGAAATGGTGCTGACACAGCAGAATGGAGCAGCGACCCAGATGTAGCAGAATGGAACAATGCAGACAGTTTTTTGGGAATAGTGCAGACACAGCAGAATAGAGCAGCAGCCCATAAGTGATGAAATAGTGCAGAAGAATAGAACAACAATCCATTTGTAGTGAAATGGTACGCAGTGGAAGAAGCAGCAACATTACAGAATGCTTAAGCATTTTTTTTTAGCAAACCGTTTATATTAGGATTGTGGATGTGATAGTGGTACAGTGACAGGAGGAAAATTGAGCATTTTCTTCCAGTGAAGGCATTTATGTTTTTTTTTTTTTTAAAAACATACATTGAGAACAGCAGAGTTCATCTAAAGCAGCAACAAAATGCAGCCGTAAACAGTTGTGAAGCAATAGAGCAGCAGAGAATATACATCATGAACAGGAGTAATAATAGGTGCCTCTGCAAGAACCCCCCTGGATGTTCACAAAGTGATTAACACAGGGTTCATCATTAATGGTCAGGAGCAGCAGGGATCATTTCACCTTTACATTGAGGTACAATGGTCACACTTCGAATAAACAATCCTGCATTTGTTCAGAGAATGGCTGGTCAAAATTTTTCAAGAGGATCTTATCTCCTTTTTCTCTTGATTTGAATACCTTGCACAACAATGTCTTTGGGCATCATCAAGAGGTAGACCAGCCAGCAATCTCACCTTGTTAAAATCCTCCATCAGAGATGTGATAGGCAGCCTAAATGAGAACCCTCACTTCTGAGAGACACCTCTTTCCCTGGTTTTCCAAGTTGAATGTGTACAATTCTTTCGTAAAATAAACTGATTTTTTTTTTTCCTTTTTATATATCTGTTTGTTGTTGTTTTTTATATTATACAAGTAGTTTTGAAAAGTTCTCAGCCTGACCAAGAAAGAAGTAAAAAGAAATTATATTTAATGCATGATCATTTGGTCAGATGTTGGGACAAGAATTTTTCAGCATCTCTTCATAAATTTTTTCTCGTTTACCTGGCAAACCCTTGTACATAACAAACGGCAGAAATTCAAGAACAGAATTTAAAAACTGAACAACAACAATTTCTAGAAACTTTAGCAGCCATCAAAAATTCCATTTAAAAGCTATCGCCAGGCCAATAGCACAAAAAATAGGGAAGACATTTTAGCATTTGGGATTTCCTAAAATGCAATATGGTAATATCAGTAGAAGAATGAATAGCCATAGACGTGCGACTGCAGTAAATGAGAAATTGGGATCCATGCAAACCAACTTGGAACCTTAAGACAAACTGAAAAATCTGTTAACACTTTCAACAGTGACATACAGGTACATCTAAAACTCATTAAATGAAAATTGATATATTTTGTCTAGCCTTTGTTTCGATTTTATTAAAGTTTTGTCACATGGAGAAGTTCTGATTTTTATTTTCGTGTCCGACTCCTATTGGTTAAGCAGGCTTTGTTGTCTTGTTAAGCAGTGTTATAATTTATGGCGTTCTGAACTCAAGGGGACATAAAAACGTCCCCAAATGAATACCATCAAACATAAATGCTCATCAGACATGCACATACATACACTTAATGAATATACATTATCATCTGAATCCCACAGACAAACTAGAATTATGATACATTTATATATAAAAAAAAATATTTATATTTACGTTTTTTTTGTTTTTTGTTTTTTTTTCCAGTTAGGCTTAGAATCTGTTAATTTTGGAGAGCTTTGAAAGGACGTACTGTTTCTCCTTGAGTTCAAAACTCCATAAATTATAACACTACTTAAGTCAAATGAAAATCAAGCAACACGAAAATAAAAATACCATAATTTTTTCATATCTCAATCTCTAACGAAGTTTTAATAAAACTGAAACGTTAAATTGATAAACATTTCCTATTCTTTATCTTTTGTTATCTTTATCATTTATCGGATTTTGATCCCAATTCACACACACATTCAATTAATCGAGAAAAGTTATCTGAGTTGCCAACTCGTGACTTTAGCATTGAGAAACTAATTGCTTGATAAATCTATTTGAACTTAACAGATCTCATATTTATATTCTTTCGTAATGAACACTAATTCTAACTCGCTAGAGTTTGGTATGAATGTCAGAAGGTTTAAGTTTAGAATCAATTATTTTGTGTGTGTGTGTGTATATATTATATATGGTGCAATAAATAAATTGTCGCCATTTTATATTTTTAATTTCGCACATGCCTGTTGTCAAATGCATACTATAGGGATATTTGGGCACCGTCTATGGGGGAAAAAAAGCACCATGTTGCAATTCACTCCACCAGGAATTTTGGAAATGGCATACTGTACTGCTTGGCATTCACGCCGGTATTACACTAATACGAATATTTCAGAGTGGGTGTCAATCTGAGGATATGGAAAGAGTTGGATGAGTACTGGTGATTACGAAGGATTTTGGAGTGATCACTTGATGGCAACGTTACGCTTCCTACGGGGCCTCAGACAACACGGAGGCCTACATCAGGTGCTGTGAGGAGGTAGTGCTGCCCTGGGTCAAGAGGATTGCTGGAAGACACTACGTTTGGCAACAGGACTCTGCACCATGCCACGCAAGCAGGAGAACCCAGTCATGGCTGTCAGACAATTTCTGCAAGCACATCACCACTTACATCTGGCTGCCTAACTCCCCAAGTTGCAATTCCCTTGATTATTATGTGTGGGGTGCAGTTGAGCGAGAGTCCAACAAAACTCCTTGCAGTACCAAAGATGAACTGAAGGCAAGTATTATGGTAGCATCCACCAACTTAAACAAGGGGACTGTTCAGAAGAATTGCAAGAGATTCCGAAGTCGTCTGGAGGCCGTGGTTGAAGTCAATGGCGATTTTATTGAATAAATTTAATCTTTAGTATTTCCAGATATTTTTATGTAATTTTGATAAATATATCTGTTAAAATAAAATGTCGGTGTTATTTTCATTTTTGCATAATTTGGACGACAATTTATCTATCGCATCCTCTGTGTTTATATATATATCGATATATATATATATATATATGTTGATTGAGTTTACGGCAAGCAATCAGTAAAGCTACTAAGGCAAAGGGGTTAATGGGTGTAAAAGAATAAGAAAGTAGAAACATGAATGAGCGAGAATAACAAGAGTAATCAGGAAGTGTTGAAACAAAATGGCTATATTTGTAGTGATTTTATAACATATTTATGTTATAATTTTCGAATAAATAATTATATTTGCTCTACTCTGTATTGAGCACTCTTTTACGAATAGTATTTTTTGGTTATTGGAATTTATTCCGTATACACCAATCTTATACTCGTGTGTGTGTGTGTGTGTATATATATATATATATTTTATATTGATTTAAAATATGGGTTTTTTTATCGCTACACAGTGATAACCATGTTTCGAAAATGGAAGCCAAAGCCTTTGAATTAAACTAAAGACAGTTCCATTTCCTCGTCAAGCGAATTTTGGAATCCAAAATTCGCTTGACGAGGAAATGGAACTGTCTTTAATTTGGTAACAAAATTGAATTCAAAGGCTTTGGCTTCCATTTTCGAAACATGGTTATCACTGTGTAGCGATAAAAAACATTTTAAATCAATTAATTTATAATATTAATGCTCTGTAAATTTACATTGAGCACTATTGTGTAAAAATAAAAAATATCTATAAAAACACCGGATTTTATATCTTACTGTTCTTTCTTTTTATTTATACACACACACACACACACACACACATATATATAATATGTCTATCTATCTATCTGACTAACTAATATGTGTGTAGAAATGCAAGTTTGAGTAAACGGACTTGTCTTATTATCCACTAAATGTAACGTCGGATTATAAAAAGAAAGAAAGAAAATAAAAAATCCATTCTTTACAAATCACAAATGTGTTTGCGTGTGTAATAGCGGGAAAACTCGGTCCAAGGGAGGTAACTCTATTTTGAAAATATCTATTTGATGATTAATTACCCTTTTATTTTTTATTTTTAGTAAAAATTTCTTTTACATAAAAAGTGCTCTAATACAATATATACTTGAACTTGACTATCTACCAAATAACAACCCTCTCTTCTTAGTACAATCAGGGACATACTGCCGCAGGGTTGGTATCCCCGGAACCCGGCTTCTTCATGCAGCTAAGAAAGGAGGTATATAACTCCACTTTGTATTTACTTACCGCCCCACGTAAGGTCAGTTTAAGCTCGAGCATGAGCACCCGGATCAGGTCCCAAATAGCCCGGCCCCCGCAACACTCGTATGACATCAGTATTGCTATCAAACCCTCCTCTTTAATGTATTGAACCGGTCAACCTCTCAATATTTTTTCAGCTGCGTTCTGTCCGAAAACAGAAACACAATTGAGAGATAAAATTTTGTTTGTCCGACCGAGGACAGATACGACACTTTGATCGCAAGCCAAATGCCGGGTAAAAGCACCTCCACAGAGTAGTAGAATGTGTGACACAATATCCGTTTAATGGGTTTAATTGTCACTATGACATTGGTATCCAAAACTCTCTTTAGTGCAATTAGGGAGGTGCTGCCGCGTGGTTGGAATCCCCGTGATCAAATATCCCTCCGTGAACAGTCCGAAGACAGAAACATGTCAAAGTAGTGAAGAACAGATACTACATTTACCTGACCTCTCCACCAATGTACAAAGTCTTTTTATGTGTGTAGGCATAGACTACGCTTGCATATGAGCCAAGGACAAAGATTACCTTGTCCCCGCGACCACTGTCACACTGGCGTCGATATTACACCGATCCCACCTCACTTAGTACAATGAGGATGGTGCTGCCGAAGGGCTTGAATCCTCGAAACAGGGCGCCTTCTCCGATCTCAAATGAGGAGAGAACAGATACTATGCTTTTGTCCTGCCAAAACAGCATATATAACGATCATCCTATTATAATTGTGCTCATCCATCTCTTCGTTAGTTAGCACGACCGTTACACCCTGCCATACTTCATAAATAATTATTCCGTTTTAATCGCATGGAAATTGGGGAAACAGTACTTGGTTTCAAAGAAAGAAAGAAAGAAAGAAATTCGTTCGTTCGTTCGTCCGTCCGTCCGTTTAATCGCATGGAAATTGGGGAAACAGTACTTGGTTTCAAAGAAAGAAAGAAAGAAAGAAAGAAATTCGTCCGTCCCTTTGTCCGTCCGTCCCTCCGTCCGTCGTGGCAAACAAAAGTGTTTAACGGCTGTTTCGGTGAAATAGAAAAAGTTGCCAATTTCATATCTTTTCATTTCTACCCACTTCTGAAATAACGTCCAGCATTCAGATTCATGATTGCTATTGCAATATTTTGTTAAAGTTTTTAAGCACAAGTATTTAACGATGCGATAGGGGAACTTCTACGAACGTTTTATAGCCGTAGAACTTGGCATATGAATTTTTTTTTTTTTTTTTTTGTAATATGCGTGGATGGTGGCTACGTCCCTTCATACTGAGGGTACCGGGTTGGCAGGTTTCTGGTTGCTGCTCCAGCCTGGTAGTTAGAAGCCCGAACTCTTGCGTAGTGTCTTGAAAGGCTGCTCTGATCAATAGTTCCATATTATCGGGGTTCTTGATGTGCCATGTCGCGCATGGAAAAGTGTCCCGACAAGCACCTCCGGTGGGCATCCCCGAGGCCGCACTATGTTGCAGACTGCGCCAGTTCCCTTCCTGCACATGTTGCATTAGACGACCAACTGCTACTACCGCCCCAGGCCTTTTCTTATCAAAATAACACCTCGCGACTATAAACAACCAAATCATATAAACCTGAACCAGCTCAACAAAAAACACTTAAGCCCCTTAACCTTTCCTTCTCCAACATTCATGGTATTCATACCAACTTCTGCAGTACGGAATCGTTCCTCTTCGAAAAATTTCTGGACATCCTCTCTTAGTGCTTCAATCCCCCCCCTTCTGATTTCTCGATTCTTGGCTACCTTCCTCTCCATAGAAAGGAGTCTAATGTCCACATGCATGACCTGGGAGTTTATGTCCACGACCTCTCTCTCTCTCTCTCTCTCTCTCTCTCTCTCTCTCTCTCTCTCTCTCTCTCTCTCTCTCTCTCTCTCTCTCTGCTTAACTCAGTCAGCTATCTCTTCTTTCTCTACCGTCCCCTTTCCTCTCAAGACTGTTGTGTGCTAGATAGTATTTCCAATAATATAGACACGGTCATCTCCCTACACCTGTTTGCAAATATATTTGTGTTCGGTGACTTTAATGCCCGCCATACCAGGTGGCTTACACACTCTATAACTGACCTCGCTAGCATACAAACCCTTAACTTCTCAATCTCTCACGCAAGTGGTTGATTTCCCCACGTGTTTCCCCAGTAACCCTGACAGACAAGCATCTCTTCTCGATCTCTTTTTTACCTCTATCCCTGACTCTTGTCGTACTACGTAGCTCTGCCCTCTTGGCAACTCTGATCATGCGGTAGTGTTTGTAAATATCTCCTTCTGCTTCCCACCAGACAAGAACCTCCTACCAACAGAATATCTTTCTGTTATCAACAAACGGATCTAGACTCGTTCCGTGATTTCCTTCGCGATGTCCTAATCATCTTGTTCAAAAATACGCGTTTGACGTCTCCTCCTGGGTGAAAGCCGGCATCGATGCTTTCATTCTATCAAGGAAATACTAAGTTAAACCACGTTCATCTCTTTGGTTGTCACCTGCATACTCGGTCGACATAGCCCACAGGAATTACTTCTGGCTGTACCAGAGCAACCCGTTTGATTTCAACAGATCTTTCTCTCTGCTCGTATCAAGTGCAAGCATGTCCTCAACGAAACGAAGTTACTATCTACTGATAGAATGAAACAACGTATAGCATCTCGCAAGTTCTGTTCTAGAGATTTTTGGCGGCTCTGCAAGAGTGTGCTGAACAACAGAAAATCCTCGATCCCTCCTCTATTCAATCAATTCTACAGCAGATAAGGTTGAATGCTTTCCTCGGAAATTCTCTTCCAACTAAATACTCGACTCATTCGGTGTACCCACATCTGATTTCTCTCCTAAAACTGAGGCTCTACTGATTGATATGCGCATAACCCTGTCACTGTTCTCAGATATCATTTCTAAATTAAGCTCCCATAAGGCAAGTGGAGGTAACGGGATCCCAGTCGTCGTCATAAAGAAATGTGCTCCAGAGCTGGCTCCGGTTCTCTCCAAACTCTACAACTATTGTCTCGCTGCTTCCTGCTTTCCAGCTTGTAAGGTGTCCTCCTCTGTAGTTACTGCTTTTAAGAACCTTCTTACCCCTCTATCACCCTACTACTCTTCTGCAAAGTATTCGAGGCTTTAATCTATGCTGAAGTGGTTAAGCATCTCATCTCTTACGATCTACTACTCCCTAACAAACAATATGGTTTCCATTTTGCCCGGTCTACCGCTGACGTGCTTACGGACATCACTGAATATGTATATAAAGCTCTTAATAGCGTTGGAGCTTGAGCTGTGGCTCTAGATATCTCAAAGCCATTTGACAGGGTTTAGCGTGCTAGTCTTCTACGTAAGCTTCATGGCTACGGTATTACAAGTCGATTGTTTGATTTAATCCAAACATTCCTATCAAATCGTGAAATAAAGGTCGTTCTGAACGGGATCGCTTCCAAATCCTTTCACACGAACGCGGTTGTTGCCCAAGGCTCTATCCTGGATCCTACGCTGTTTCTTCATCAATGATCTTTCTGATGTCATCAGTTCCCAAGTAGGCATTTATGCAGATGACACTACCATTTACTCGTGTCTCAATAGCAAATCCGTCAGAGCCGACACAATTAACCTGGCCGCTGCTCTTGAAAAGGACCTTCAATGAGTGGTTAACTGAGGCAGGAAATGGCTTGTAAATTTGAATGCTTCCAAAACTAAACTGCTCTCATTTAACCACCATAGAGAAACCTCTCTTCCCGCCATCAGCATGGCTGATCCTAAACTCCTAGAGAGCGTCTCTCTGCGTCTTCTTGGCCTCACATTTTCAACTACAGGATATAAACTCCTATATTTTACGGCCAATAAGTGAAGCACAACACAAGTAAGAGGCGCTTTCAAATAAATCACACTGAATTCAGTTGATACGAAAAAACATTACAATTCTGTACAAAACACGGCTCCAAAATTAAATAATTACTTTCTGGAACCTGATTGGATTTGACATGTCACGTGATGTACTCTCTACAACGTCCGTGCTGTTGAACTCAAAATGACCTGGAAATAGGTCAGGGCTAGGTGACGAAGTACGTTCCCGACAAAAATCAGATAGATTTCGTGAAACGATCATCGACTCACCATAAGCCATATAAAGTCAGCGGACATACCTGAAACAGA
This sequence comes from Acanthosepion esculentum, assembly GCA_964036315.1. Taxonomy (NCBI): domain Eukaryota; kingdom Metazoa; phylum Mollusca; class Cephalopoda; order Sepiida; family Sepiidae; genus Acanthosepion; species Acanthosepion esculentum. The sequence goes on from OZ038485.1 coordinate 87,047,475, forward strand.
ACAGCCAGCGGAGATATTTGAATCGGAACAGTCAGGACCAGATCTGCACTCTTGTTTGAGGTGAAATGATTAAAAAAAATAGCTTAAGAATTAAGATTCATCAGAATATTAAAATAGGAAAACCGTGTAATTTTCACTGGTTAAAACTAGTACAAATAGATGTTATAGATATCAACATCAAATTACTTTTACAATGCATCGGGAATTTTTCTTTTCTTTTCTTTTTCTATCGCGTATTTATTTAATTATGTATCCATGTTTTCTTTCATGTTAGCTCTTGTTTTCAAATAAAGACTGATTCTTTAACAAGGGTCGTATATAAATTGGAATGCATTGTTAAGTTAGTTACATTGGTGAAACGTCGCCTCATTTCCTTTAATGTGTAATAGAGCATCTGCTTGTGAATAATAGTCCTCTATTTTTAAATATGTCAAATAACGATTTATGTAAAGCAAAATATAATTTTGATTGTTTATCTCTGATTGACAGAGTGGTGAAGGAAAATTAAATAAAATCAATAAATACAATAATAATAACGAATAAAAATACAAAAACTAAATACATTTTGCTATGATGCTAGTAATAAAGGAAAAGGAAAGGGTTTTGGTCGTCTGTGCAATTTTATGACCCCACTTCCGAGAAGGCCAGAACTGCGCTCACTTTCCAACGCATAGCGTTTGGACGTATTTTGCAGAACCTCCACCGATGAAGTAAGTACAAACTTTACTTTGGTCGTTCCAACTCAGCGCAAAGCTGACTTGAACTCGACTATTATAACCATTCCTATCATTATTTACACTAGCTTACTTCTGGACTAGCAAAAGAAAACGGACATTCCCAAGAGACACTGAGAACTACAGTTTCTATACAAAAAAAAAAAAAGACCAAACATGTGAGTAACGACCTAGTTTTGGAGAAAATGGAAACGAAAAGGAAACTAATAGTTAACATCAGGAATAGACAGTTGCGGCTTCTAGGTCATATAATGAGGAAGAGGGGCTTTGAAAATCTGATACTCACGGGACAGATAGAGGGCAAGAGGGACAGAGGAAGACAACGCATGACATATTTGAGGGTGATATAGCAGAAGGACAAGGTTTATTAAGAGTTACAAGGGACAGGGAGCTGTGGAAAGCCATGATTGCCTACGTCTTGAAAGGACACAGCATATAAAGAAGTAAAAACCCAGTTTTTTGTTGCTTCTTTTATAATTGGTTATATGTGAACACGAACACACCAACAAGACGCCAACACGCAACCTGAAATGCCTTAGTGGAAACACCAAATTGGCTAATAAAATAAGGATTCGAGATTAATAAAAGGGATCCTTATTTAAATAAGTTAAATCATATATGATAGTATTGGGGATGTAAAAATAATTTTATAGAATTATAACAACCGCAAACCATTTTTCTTCTTTTTCTTTTTCTTCTTCTTTTTCTTCTTCCTTTTCTTCTTTTTCTTCTTTATCTTCTTCATTTCTTCTTTTTCTTATTCTTTCTCTTGTTCTTTTTTTTCTTCCTTTTCTGCTTTTTTTTCTTCTTCTTCTTTTGCTCCTTTTTCTTCTTAAGGACTGAAGAATGTAAAATGTATATGGAAATCAACAAGAACAAGAAAAATAAAACGAAATAAAAATTAAGAAAAAATTAAGAAAAAATAAAAATGCTCCCTCTAAGACAGGCTTGCACAATGAGAATATTTTTCACACGTTTAGTCACCCAATTTGTCCTGATGAACATAAAAATGTCTTCTTCACTCATAATTTTGAATTACTGAATTATCTCCTCTTTCTAAGAAATTTAAATTATTCTTCAATATAAATCTCTATTATGACTGTGGAACTTGATCTTTGTGATGAAGAGAATAGAGGCCCCGAAATATGTACAAACGTTCAATAAAAGTATATATGCCATTCATTTTTGTTCCTACAATTATGTCGTGTTGATTGTATGTGTCAGTAATTCTTATTTATATTTTTCGATAATCTCCCTTTAATTGGTAAACGCTAGCCGCCCAACAAAAATTTATTGTCTATTTTTGTGCAAGGAATCCGTACTATACAGAGTGCTTCTTTGATTATTTGGACACTTTGAGACAGGGATTGAAAAATATGTGCGGATAATTCAATATTCCGGATTGTTGAATATCTAAATTATCGAAAAAGAATGAAGAAAAAAGTAATTTTCTGAAAGAAATTTAACATTTATATCATTAAATAACATTTTCAAAAACTTTTTTGTTCGAGGTTTTGTCCAGTTTAGTTTTTGATGAAAGAATGTATCAATTTTTGTGTTTCCGACTGGCCTCGCATTTTTCGGTTGCTAACTCCCGAAGGTGGCTTTCTACATTATTTTTATAGATATAAATTATTGAAATAAATGCTCTGTTTTTAATTAAACAATATTAATCACATTTAGCGGCCTGAATATTCGAGAAATTTCGTAGAAAATATGCGTTATCCGACAGGAATCGAACCTGTATTCCTGTACGGAAACCGTCATTTCATCTGACGTGCTACACCATTTAACTACTACTGTTTATAAACACAATTTTCGACGATATTTCTCGATCGATCATATCTGTTCACGAAACGCATCTTAACGTAAACAATGACAACATATAATGAAATGGATTAAGTCCGACAATTATTTAAAATATTTTCTGTTTATACGTTATTTTTATAGATACAGTTTATTTAAGTAAATGCTATGTATTTAATTTAATTAAACACTATTAATTACATTTACCTGCCTGAATGTTCGAGAAATTTCGTAGAAAATATGCGTTATTGTCGGACTTAATCCATTTTATTAAACAATATATACAAAATTGTCGTCATTACTCTTAATCCATGTATGTGTCGATATTTTTTTAAGACTCACGATTAATCTGTTGTGGGAATGCAAATGATATGAGGTCTTGTTCTTGGTGTGCATCCAACAAGATATAACATATTTATTAAATGATTGATTAAACATACAATTGCTTACATAACTGATTCATATTATTTAGAGAACACATATTATTTACATATTATTTAGAGAATATATATATATATATATATATATATATATATATATATATATATGATAGCCCTGTACGACGTATTCTCCACTGTCCCCCGTGACAGAGGGGCACCAAGGAAGCGTTATAAAAACTCCCTCAAGAAGTTCCTCGGTACCTGCCATATTGAGCATCGCCAGTGGTCGACACTTGTTGCTGACTGTCAAGCCTGGCGCCGCGCCGTCCACCAGGCCGTCTCCACATTTGAGGACTCTCGCAGGGACAACCTGAAGGAGAAACGCCGCGGGGGGAAGCACAGGGAAGCCTCAGCAGCTACACTAGAGCAGACTTTTAATTGCAGTCGCTGCGGTCGGACTTGCATGTCCCGCATCGGCCTCGTCGGCCACAAGCGTGCCTGCAGTCGACGTGGACAAGCCACTTCATAAATCTTCGTTCGCGAAGCCAAGCCAAGTATATATATATATATATATATATATATATATATATATATATATATATATATATATATATACACACAGACACACATAAAAGTGAACATTGAAGTCAACACTCAGAGGCAACAGGCTGTTTCATGCTAGACGTAATATTGCGTCTAGCATGAAACAGCCTGTCGCCTCTGAGTGTTGATTTCAATGTTCACTTTTATATTTATATTTACATACGCTCTATCTCTGATATTGAGCATTTATCCCATAAATATATCACATCTTAAAACTATATTTCTTCACATATATATATATATATATATATATATATATATATATATATATATATATATATATATTTCAAACATGTAGTGTTGAATGTTAAAGACAACATAGTCTTACATATTTTCTTTTGAATTTTCTCATATTCTCTAATGAGACTTTTTACTTGAAAATAGTTCCGAAATATGTATTGTCCATACGATGACCTAGCGCTTTCGAACATCATTGTTCATCTTCAGGGTCAATATTTTAGTCAAAATTTTTTTTTTTTTTCTTTTTTTTTTTTTTTTTTTTTTTTTAAACAAACATTTGCCAATTATCTTGTAGCGTAATCATGTTGCTACTTTTTTACAAACTAAAAACGTTAAATTCCTTTTAAATTCAAAAGACGCGATGATGTTATATCACGTGCATGGCGTAGATTTTTATCATGTGACACCCTGAAGATGAACAATGATGTTCGAAAGCGCTAGGTCATCGTATGGAAAATACATATTTCGGAACTATTTTCAAATAAAAAGTCTCATTAGAGAATATGAGAAAATTCAAAAGAAAATATGTAAGACTATGTTGTCTTTAACATTCAACACTACATGTTTGAAAGAAAAGTTGCTGCCAAATTACACACACATATATATATATATATATATATATATATATAGTTAATACCAATATAAAGTTTGTAACTTAACTTATTGGTATTACCTTCAGCATACCAACTGCAGAGTCCCTAGCAATCACTCCGTCCGCTCGTTAGGGGGTATCAGCAATTGAATGTTTATATTTCTCGTTTTTTACTTGTGCACTTTTCATTGGTGAAAGGTTGATTTTTTCCCTTTCAGAGTGTGTTCGTGAGCGTGCGTGCGCGTGGGCACGCTCATGAACCACCTGAATGTATGTGCGTACGTGTAGAATGTCGTAGTTATTTCTCCTTTTCGTCGCATTTCTTGTCACTTGATACACTATCATTATTGTTTTTTTTATTTCTTGCAGTTGTAGCGATTTTGACATTCGGTTTTCCAGACATTCGCTCTTCTTGCTATTGATTTTTATATATTAATGCAAAGAAAGAAGTAGTTTATCTGTATGAAGAAACATATTTATTGTGAGCTCATTTAAGAAAACACATTTATTTGAAAATGAACAATAATACATTTTTATAGTAAAATGACTAACAATATATTTTTATAATAAAATGACTAACAATACATTCACTTTTTATTTTGCTCCAGAATATAGTAGTGAAAACAAAAGAAATTTCTTCCCTCGGCAAACCGTCTTCTTAATTTCAGAAGAAAGTACACACATTGCACACACACACACATTTTCTATCATCAAAGCCTGTAATGCTTTTTCTTCCCTTTTCAGCTATCTGTGTACACACAAGTACATTTTCTATATTATTCGTTATATCAAAATATATAATTAAAATTTCATCACGTGTTGAATTTCATTTCTTTTAAAAATGTTGAATTCATTTATTTTGAGGGTTCTCCGCCTCAGCTGTAATAAATAGTAACCACCTTCTACTATAGACTGTTGATCAAGAGCGACCTTGTCAAATACAAATTGTAGTACTATTCACTATAATCTTATAGAAGAAAAAAATTATATTCATAAACTATTGGTTATATAAGTTTAAAGATCATTTATTTTTAAACATAAACAATACCAGTTTTTAGATTTAGTAGTTTTTGTTCTCTGTACTTAATTCAGTTTTACGTGTTTTTTTTTTAACTAGAGGTAACAGTTGAAAACTACTGTTATTGGCCTTGATGACAGCACACAGGTTACCATTCTTAAGTAAACGTTATTTTCGCTATGTTTTAAGCAAAACATATTGCTTTTACAAATTCCAGTTGATCAATCCTTAAATTTAGTCATTTACTTTGAAACAATCATCTAGGACAAACATTGTATTTTTAAGCAACCTTTGATAATAACGCTGTTAAAGAGAGATTTTTTAATTTCTTGTTTTCATTTTTCCGGAGTTGATGACTGAATTTTGCTAAAATGTCTAAAAACGTTATTTAAATACATCAAATTATTTTTCTTTTCTTTTTTCTTTTTTAGATTTATGTTATTATCTTTCAAATAAAATCAAAATTTAACTTCAAAGAAGGCATTTAAATTATTTAAAATGAACTTCTAAGTTTTTATTTATTCTTTTTTTTTTTTTTTTTGGTGGTGGTGTAGTAAGCGCGTGGTGATACCAAGGCAATACTGACAAAACACTTCCTAATTTGATTTTTTGATTGTCTCAGTGAATTTTGTCTGCTGAGTAGGGAAAATTACTTTACAGATAAAATATTTGATACTATTATCGCCAGATAGGAAATGGTCAGCATGAAAATATTTATATTTGATGACGTACGCATCGCGTTGTGGAGTTTCGGTTAAGTAATACGATTGAAGGAAAACCCACGCGGCTACCAATTCCTAAAACATGTCGTGGGAGCGGAAATCGTTGAATGAATGGTACTCTTGTCATTATTTTCCGCTAATGCAAGCAAATTAGCGCGAAAATCCAATAGCAGCAGACACAGACCGCGCCATGTAGCAATCATACGTAATCATCACTTGGTAAGCATTACGAGTTTTAGCCTTGTAGACAGATAAGCAATAGACAACCTTTGATAATAACGCTTTTGGTGAAAAGAGCTTTTTATTTCGTGGCAGAAAAACTACCCACGTCTAATAAAAAGAAAAAGTTATACACTTTGGCTATGATCAACTGAATTTTCTATTTGTGACAAGGTTTTCCAGTGTACGAAGATAGATAGATAGATAGATAGATAGATAGATAGATAGATAGATAATATCCGTAAGTATCTTAAGATAAAATACAATTTATAATGATGAAATTATAAAAAGATTAAAATGGAAAAATACAGCCTTTTAAAATGTAATCGTTGTCACGTTAAACAGAACCGAGTTGATTTTTGCGATTGCTGTTCAAAAATAAAATAAAATATTATACAATATATATATATATATATATATACATACATATATATATACATATATATATATATATATATATATATATATATATATATATATATATATATATATATATATATATATATATATATATATATATATTAAATAATCAAATAATTTAAATAAAATAAATAATTACTACATTAATATAACAGGATAATTATATATATTTTTCTGGTAATATTAATCGTGTCTATGTTATTTTTCTACCCAAGTAATTTTCCAATTTAAATATAGTCACAATTTTAGTATAAAATAAGTTTGATATTTGTTGAGAGTCAATAATAGAAAATAATTAAATAAAATAAACGGAAAATATATTTAATTTAAAATAAACAAATAAATTAGTATGATCAAAATGGTTTAAAGGTTGGTACCTCTAAAGAAATGCGGTAACTATGGTTTAAAATGTATTTTTAAAAATGAAATATCTTTCTTGAAGCTTTTAATTTGGAGTTAATTTCATGCTAATAGATTAAAATTAATATTTCCAGTAAGCAAAATACATTGCAGTATTTCAAACAGAATTTAAATAAATTGGAAAGATTTTTCTTTTCCAATCTTTAAAAATCGACCATACTGACGAATGTGTCAACACAACATGATCCTCTTTATTAAAAATCTTTCAAAAATAAAATATACTTTTCTGAAACTTTATTTGAGAAGATTAGATGATTTACAGTTTAATCAATCGGATTTGGAACAAATATTATTTATTTTTAGATTAAAATATCGCAGAAAGCATTTTTAACCCGGAGGTGGGTGTTTTTATGAGGTGTTGACAACTCTCTCGATAGACTTATCTTTGGGAAGTTTTTCTATGGGTAACATAACTGTAACAATTACTTAACGATGTATCATGAACGCCTTTTTGTATATAATTTTGTAACTGCCCCGTAATCTTTAAAATTTAGAAATATATTCTAAGTAATACAATACAAATAATAAATCCTTCATGTGTACGTTATTTATCCACTTATTTGCTTATTGAACGCATTTTGTCAACAATCTTCACAAATGTATGAGAAATTAATTTCATATTTAATACATATATTAATACTGGAAATTCCCGTGAAAATATCAGGGTTTTCCTATTCGAGTTTTTTGATGAATGTTAATTCTTAAATTAATGATTGAATAAGCTCATGGCGAGTTTTATGATAATAAAATATCCGTAGAAATTCTCCTTTTGCATCGATAACTATTTGAGCTTAACAACTATTTGAGCTTAACAACTTTAACAATTGCGTGTATTCGATTCCTTGCAGTTGTAGCAGAGAATATGAAGGTGAAACAAATCTTCCCACCCCTTAAGAGTAAAGCTGAAGGGACATCGAAAAGCCGTAATGAGAGATGAAACTATAAAATCAGGCATGACTGATCATTTATAGAGGGAAAGAGTGGTCACCATCCTCTGTGGAGTGAAGTAAAAATACTGGACAAAGAAGAATATTGGAGAGTTAGACGTCTGAAAGAGTCAGCGCATATGCTAGGCTATAAGGGCCTCCTTAATAGGCCTAGCGCTTAAATAAATACAATATGGGAGCCGCTAATAAAGAAAGACAAATGACTGCAAGTCTTCAATCGCAGCAGTAGCAATCAAACATGGGCATCAGCAGTAGCAGCAGTCAAAACATGACAGTCAGCAGCAGACTAATCAGCAGTGGTAGCATAATTAACACTGGCAGCCTAATCAGCAGTCAAGGTTAGGTCTAAGTGTCTAAGTTTACGTCAGCAAATTGTCTTAAAGGACACGTGGGCAAAAGCGTTGGTTTCGGAGTTTGGTGACATAGGGAATGTGAGTTCACTGGGACGAACAGTGTGTACTTGCACTCAGTGGAAAGCGAGCAATAACTGAACAGTACCAAATAAAAATAAGAACTAGACGATATCCGTAGACATGAGCAGTGGAACGAGAACAATCTATCCTCGTAGATTAAATAAAGGTTTCAATTCGTAGGTTACCCTGGCCGGAGAGCACAACGGCCGAAACGTTGTTATAAAAACAACAAAGATGCAGACAATAATAGTAAATAGTAAATAACGATAAATTATGATAATTCCTCATCCCAGAAATTCAGACAAAAACTTTAACAAAATATTGCAATAATAATCATAAAGGGGGGTAGAAATGAAAAGATTTGAAATTTAGAAATGTTTCCATTTCACTGAAACAGACGTTAAACACATAAGAGTGTCATCGCCTCTTCTCTATCTTTCAATCTTTCTTTTTTCTTTCATTCATGCTTTCTTTCTTTTTTCTTTCTTTCATTCTCATTATTTATTCGTACAAAAATGTACAAATTGTGGCACAAGGCCGAAAAAAGGGAGGGGTAAAGGCTGGTCTTAACTAACTATCCTATACCTAGCTAATCAGATTCGCGAACCATTCATACATTACAATTGACACATTCACCCCAAGAATTCGTCCGTCACCATTCAATCCTCCATACACCATAATACCATATCCTCACCAGAGGGGACCTACAAAAACGCGCCCCACACCATAAAAATTTGATGATAATAAAATATATAAAATTCTAATCATGAAAAGATGAAAGGGGAGGGAGATGAACCCCATAACAAACTAAAATTCAACAAATTTTTAAACTAAACATAATTTATGTTAGTAGGGCCCGTCCAACCCTCAAAATAGAGAGGCCGCTGTATTCTGCAGAGAGGACAAAATCAAGAAGCGCTCTCGCTAAGGGAGTGGGAAAGAGATAAAATAACTCGGACATGGGGAAGTAAAAGGCTGATCCAGTTGAGATGAAAAGGAAGTCAAAACAAACTAGGGAGGTTGGGAATCTCGACTTGGATCATAACTAAAAAGATGGCCGGGAAACAGGCCAGGAACAACACTTACTCATATTAACTAGGTACACTTAAGCTTATCTAACCTAACCAAGGGGAGGGTTCCACAGGAAACCACCCCGATGTGACTTAGGTTGACCTAGAAAAGAAAATCAAGGCTAGCCCCGTTCAAACGAACCAAGCTCGCCTCTTTTACCCACCTTTCACTGAAGACTGTCGAATGCAATCGTTTTCTATCAGTTCTAATCTTCATCCTGAGCTGATGCTCAAAGAATCGGATCAGATCCTGATGCGAAAGAATATTGCCTCGCAAAACTTCCTCCATTCGCGTCGTCCATATCACCATTCGAGCCGTGGCTAGCAGCGTCAGAAACACCATTCGTTTCACCCCGGAATACGGGGGCGACACATTGTCACACGCGTATGCGCGATCAATGGACACGAGTTCTTCGGGAGCGAGACGAGCCGTCAGCTCGCCGACATGGTCCCATAAGGGGCGGACCCAGGGGCAATGGTAGAAGGCGTGCGAAGCCGTTTCTTCTAATCCAAGGCCACACCGTTCACAGTCTGGCAAATCCGCCAAGCCCCATATGAAAGCCTTGTCGTTGAGAGGCAGCCGATTCCGAGCCAATCGCCAGGTAAGCGAAAACTCAGGGTTACTGAGATAATCAGCTGCTGGCGCCCAAGACCAGTAGGAGCGGTACTCCTCCTCCGAACAGCAAAGCGTATCACGTAGGGGATCCTTCGCGCGACCCTCCACTAATCCCCGATAGAAGACCTTCCTAGGCCGTGAAAGGTCACTGGACCGCGGAATAGCCTTCAAGGCTAACCGACACTCGCGGAGGAAATGCGATTCATCCCGGGGTTTACGACCGCGCTCAACCCTCGAGATGGGGGGACTGATGGTAAGGCTAGGGAACGCATCCCTACCAATCCCCTCTAGAATCCCTCTAGTCAATGCACGGCGTAGGAAAGCCAACCGAGAGGCACGGATGTGACTCCTCAAGTGTGGCATTCCCAGCCCCCCATGACACGGACGTTTTGTGCAGACTCGTCTGTCGACCCTGTTCGCGCGTCCCCTCCATAAAATGGAGGATAGCGCTTGTTCGAGCGCCTTTTTGTGGGCCTTACAGAGAGGAAGTACTGACAATCGATAAAGAATCAGGGGGAAAATGTATGTAACACACACCTCCGCCCTGCCCTTTACGGACAACCTCCGTCGATTCCAAGTCTTACCGGCAGAAACGACCTTCGCTAGTACTTCAGACCAATTTTTCTCCAGCTGGAGGTCGGGTCCAAACCACACTCCAAGAATGCGGACAGGACCGTCCGTCCAACCGAAGCGGCCCGGAAGATCACGCCCCTTCCAGGCACCTAACCGCAAGCCGGACGACTTGTCGCGGTTTATCTTGGCCCCTGTCACCTTCTCGTACCGATCAAGCGCCTTCTGTACCGCCTCAATGTCACCACGGGACGACACGAAAGCAGATACGTCATCGGCGTACGTGGAAACCCTGGCTCGAGACCCTCCAGGAACGGCGATCCCGCGTAGGGCCGGACTGCACGCCTCGTTCTTCAGCCGGCGCAGGAGAGGCTCCAACGCCAAAGCATACAGGAGAGGCGACAGCGGACAACCCTGACGAACCGACCTCGACAGAACAAAAGCGCCCGACAACTTTCCGTTCACCTGTACCACAGCACTGGGGGGAGCGATACAGGAGGCTTATCCAACGGCAGAAATCGGGTGCGAATCCGGCGGCCTGCAGGACAGTAGCAAGGTAGCGATGGTCGACCCTATCAAATGCCTTGGACTGATCCAAATTGATCAGCGCGGCTTCGTCGTCGTCTTTTACGCCCTCTAGGATCGTGCGGATCAAATGCAGGTTGCTCTGAATTGTTCGGCCCCTCACAGAACAAGTCTGCTCAGGTCCCAACAGAGACTCGGCAACTGACTGCAAACGCTCCTGCAGGATCTTGGCCATAATCTTTAACTCTGTGTTTAGCAGAGTTATGGGCCTATAATTATCTAGTTTCCCCCCAACAACTACCGCCCGGTCAACACTCCTCCCTCTTCTATTGGACGCGAGTAGAGGCCCAAACCGTGTTTCGTGTTTAGGAAGGTGTTCCCGGATCTCTTTCTCTCACTGGCCTCTGTACTGGTGCCGCTGTGTTTCTCCCATGATGCGCGCAGTCTGTGGCATTGCCTGTTCATTCTGAGGGTACACGGTTGACAGTTACCTGGTTGCTGTTTCCGACTGGTAGTTAGGAGCCCTAACTCTTGCGTAGCGTCTTGAGCGGCCGCTCTGATCAACAGTTGCATAATATCGGGGTGTCTGTAGTGCCATGTCGCGCATGGATAGGTGTCCCTGCAGTCATTTCCGGTGGGCAACCCTGAGGCCACATTATGAATCTTGCTGTGCCAAACCCCCTCTCTGTTCGCGTCATCAACCGTCGGCTTCCTTTAACTCAGGCCTTCTCTCTTTCCAAAACCAATTACCAACATGAATAACAAAAAACTGAAATACAAACCTAAACCAGCCTTCCAAAAATCACCCAAACCTCTAAATATCTCCTTCTCTAACATCCGCGGTATTAGAACCAACTTCTGCAGCGTTGAGTCTTTCCTCATAGCTAAGTGCCCGGATATACTCGCCCTGTGTGAGACCAATCTTGACTCCTCTATCCCTTCCTCTGATCTCTCTATCCCTGGATACCTCCCACTCCTCAGAAAAGACTCTCTAACCCACATGCATGGCCTGGGTGTCTACGTCAAGGACCATCTCCCTCTGGCTAGAGAGACCTCTCTCGAATCGCCGGATCATTCCTACTTGTGTCTCCGCCTATCTCTTCTCAATGCTGTAAGCTATTTTTTCTTCCTCTACCGCTCTCCATCCTCTTAGGACTGCGGGATACTCGATGTCATTTCTGACAGCATAGATAAGGCCCTCTCTGTCCATCCGTCCGCTCACATATTTGTGTTTGGTGATTTTAACGCCCATCACAACCAGTGGCTACAGAACGCTACCACTGACCTCGCTGGCGTACATACTCTCAACTTTTCAATCTCTCAATCCCTCACCCAGATAATCGATTTCCCCACGCGTTTTTCCTACAATCGTGACTGTAAGCCCTCACTCCTCGACCTGTGTTTTACCTCCATCCCTGAGTCGTGTAGTGCCACGCAGCTCTGTCCTATCGGTAACTCCGATCATGCTGTCGTGTCTGTTAGTATCTCCTTCAGCCCCACCCCCTGCAAAGAACCTCCTACCACCAGAACCACTTTCTGCTACCAACGGGCTGACTGGGACTCGTTTCGGGACTTCCTCCGCGATGTCCCCTGGGATTCTGTATTTAAGCTCCCCACTCATGAGTGTGCTTATGAGTTCTCTTCCTAGATCAAAGCCGGTATCGAAGCTTTCATCCCCTCCAGGAAATTCAAGGTCAAACCGCGCTCCTCCCCCTGGTTCACAGCTGCTTGCTCAGCCGCCATTGCCCATAGGAACCACTTCTTCCACCGTTTTCGTAGTGACATGTCCGACTCCAACAGACGTCTATTTACCTCTGCACGCAATGAGTGTAAGCGTACCCTCGACAATGCCAAGGCACTATTTACAGCTCGGATGAAGGAACGTATTGCATCCCGCAAATTTGGCTCCAAGGACTATTGGCGCCTCTGCAAGAGCGTTCTGAATAGTAACAAACCCTCCATTCCTCCACTGTTCAATCAGTTTGAGGTCCTGACCACCTCTGCCGACAAGGCCGAATGCTTCGCTCGAAAGTTTTCTTCCAATTCTATGCTTGACTCCTCTGGGGTACCCTTGCCCGACTTCCCTCCCAGAACTGAGGCCCTACTGGACGGCTTGCACATAACCCCGTCGTCGGTTCTGGGCATTATTTCTAACTTAGATCTCCACAAGGCTACCGGCGGTGACGGAATACCAGCCATTGTCCTGAAGAAATGCGCACCTGAACTGGCACCTGCCCTCTCTAAATTGTACAACCGCTGCCTCAAGGACTCCTGTTTTCCTGACTGCTGGAAGGCCTCTACCATTGTTCCTGTCTTTAAGAACTCTGGCAACCCCTCCAACCCTTCTAATTACCGTCCTATCAGTCTCCTTCCCATCTTCAGCAAAGTCTTCGAGGCCATTATCAACACCGAAGTGATTACTCACCTGATATCCCACGATCTGCTCTCAGACAAGCAGTATGGTTTCCGCTTTGCCCGGTCTACTGCCGATGTGCTTACGGCCATCACTGAATTTCTCTACCAAGCTATCCATAGTAACGGCGAAGCCCGTGCCGTGGCCCTTGACATCTCCAAAGCATTCGATAGGGTTTGGCATGCCGGCCTCCTTCGCAAGCTCCGGGGTTATGGTATCACAGGTCGATTGTTTGACCTAATTCAATCGTTCCTATCAAACCGGGATTTGAAGGTTGTTCTCAGTGGATTCTTCTCCAACTCCTATCCCACTACCGCTGGTGTTCCTCAAGGCTCCATCCTTGGCCCTACTCTGTTCCTCATATTTATAAATTAACTTCCAGACGCCATAGACTCCCAAGTCGGTATCTACGCTGACGACACTACTATTTACTCCTGCCTCAAGCACAAATCTACTGAGGCGGACAAAATTAACCTGGCAGCTCAAATTGAAAAGGACCTCCAATCGGTTGTGGACTGAGGAGAGAAATGGATGGTCAACTTTAATGCCTCTAAAACAAAACTGCTCTCCATTAACCACCACAAGGACCCATCCCTGCATCCCATCAGAATGTCTGAGGACCAACTTCTCGAGAGCTCCTCTCTGCGGCTGCTCGGTCTCACGCTGTCCGCTGATCTGAGATGGAACAAATACATCGAGTCAATTGCATCATCCACCGCAAGAAAAGTTGGTTCCCTGTGCCGAGCCAGGAAATTCTTCTCCCCGGAATCGATCCTCCAAGTCTATAAGTCTACCATTCAACCTTGCATGGAGTATTGCTGCCATTTATGGTCTGGGGCCCCTGCGTGTTGCCTCAGGGTTCTTGATAAGATCCAGAGACGGATATGCAATGTGATTGGCCCTGATCTGTCATCTCGTCTGCAGTCGCTCTCTCACAGACGCGATGTTGCATCGCTCTGCCTTTTCTACAAGTACTTCCACGGTAATTGCTCTGAGGAGTTACTTTCGCTTGTCCCTAAACCTCGTGAATTTAAGCGCCCTACGAGGCTGGCATCCCGTTCCCACCCCTTCACCGTTGAAACTGTTAGATGTAGACGTCTTTTCTACTCCAATAGCTTCATGTCTCGCACATCTCGCCTATGGAACTCCCTTCCCTATTACTGTTTCCCTGACAAATACAATCTCCAACGGTTTAAGTGTAGCGTCAATCATCATCTCCAATTGCCTTGATCTATCCACTTCCTGACATATTTCATTCCTATCTGCTCTCGCTCTATATCTTCCGTAACCCCCCTGCCTCGATCGACCCTCCGTCCTTCTCTTTCTCCACATCCCTTCCTTTACCACTCCTATCTGCTCTTCCTCCAACCCTTCTGTAACCCCATGCGTGATAGTGGTCACCGGCCTTGCTTGGGGTGATACGCTTAAAAAAAAAAACAAAAAAAAAAACACCCTTGCCCTTTTTCAACAGAGTGATCACACTTCTGGAAATGCGATTGGGGATGGACCCAGACCGAAACCAGTTGTTGAACACTGCTGTCAAAATCGGGACAAAGATGTGCGACAGCCTCAAGTACAATTCATAAGGCAAACCATCCAGACCGGGCGACTTGCCTCTGCCGACCTTCTTCAGTGCCTCACTGAAACCAAGTCTCTGATATGTCTGTTCCGTATTTCCACGCGATCAAAACGGAATAGCCCATTATTTATAACGTATTGACACTGCGCAACATACGTGCTAAGGAACTAAGGGAGGAATAAGCAGAATTATAAGAAGATTTCTATCTATCTATCTATCTATCTATCCCATTCTGTTCCGTTCTGTTCTGTTCAGATCTATGTATCTATTTAAATTATCAAAATTTTACTTCGTTTCTTTCTGTCTCACAATTACTCTTTCTTTCTTTCTTTCACTGGAACGGAGTTGCGTCTCTGATATGTTCCGTCTTTGCACGCGATCAAAACGGAATAATTCATTATTTATGAGGTATTAGAAGGACGTAAAGTACAAACGAACTAAGAGTGAAACAAGAAGAATTAAAATAAGATTAAAAGACGAATGAGATTTGTTCAGCTGAGAAAGCTTTTCATGATCAGGATTCCGTTTTGCTACTTATTGATATTCGCAAGAAAGATTAGCGGAGACCGATTTCTTTGATATTCTTAATGAAAATAAAATAAATATCAAACCAAATGTATATAGTTTCTGTCTTCGTTCTCTTTGTTGTTGTTTTGAATAGATTTCTATTATATACAACATGTAACCGCTACAGAGAAATTTCCCTCATCCCCCCCCCAACCAACACCACCATCAGCATCGCTGATGCTCAACTCCGTGAGTGTATCTCACTGTGCCTTTTGGCCTCACGTTTTCCGATGACTTGAGGTGGGACAATTACATTGAATCAACAGCTTCATATACTGCAAGGAAAGTCGGTTCACTGTGTCGTGCCAGAAGGTTTTTCTCGTCAGAGTCCATCTTACACATCTGCAAACCTACCATTCATCCATGCATTGAACATTGTTGCCATATCTGGTCTGGTGCTCCTGCTGTTCATCTCGGGGTTCTCGACAAAATCCAAAGAAGGATCTGCAATGTAATCGGTCCTGACTTGACATCTCGACTTCAGCCACTTTCTCATAGACGTGATATGGCTTCCCTCTGTCTTTTCTACAAATATTTTCATGGCAACTGTTCTGACGAGCTATTTTCTCTGGTGCCCGACTACATGAATTTAAGCGTTCAACTATATTGGTATCTAGGTCCCACCCTTTTACTGTTGAAATAGTTAAATGTAACCACCACTTCTACTCCAGCAGTTTCTCCATGCACTTCCCGACAGTGGAACTCCCTTCCTCTTACTTGCTTCCCTGATAACTACAATCTTCAAAAATGTAAATGCAATATCAATCGCCATCTTCTGTTGCTTTGATCCCCGTTCTTTTTTTATCCTTTCCTCAATCACTTCTATACCCAGTCCTTTCCCTCACTTTTACTCTAATCCCCTGCGTGCTAGTGGCACTCTCGCCTTGCTTGCGGTGAAATGCTGAAAAAAAAAAACATTTTTTAATGGAAGTTTAAAAGATGATGCTTGTTCTGGCCCTTGCGAACCGTAGAAAATCATCAGACAGCCTGCATGCGACCCGAGAGCCGTAGTTTTCCCAATCTTGTAGTATAATATATTTACTTATTTTTGCATTTCAGATATTTAATGGCTCCAGTAATACAAATTTAAAAATAAAAAAGTAGAACAGTGATCACAGGACAATCAGAAATGAAATTAGAAACATTGGCAACGTAAGAATAAAAATTAAAAATAAAAAAAACAGACTTTAAAATTGTCACTAAAAGAGTTTTTTGAAAACTTAAAAGCAAGAAAGGTTTATTGGGAAGCAAGAAAGCGTTTAGATAATGCTGTCGCCTTGTTAGGACCGGAAATAAAGACACAAAGAGAGGAATTGAGTTAAACAAATATATTAACAGAAACAGTAATACAAACATATATAGACGAGAGTGTTACAGCAAGAATGTTCGGTTCGACTGTCAGAGCTGACTGCTAGAAATTTCCCTCTCCAAAAGGCAGTACCTGCTCCTATTTATAGCTGAGAGAGTCCATGCGTGCGTGGGTAAATTACCATAACATTAGATAATCTGATGTTAAGCTGCAAACAAGTAAAGTATCACCTGTAAGTAAACACCAGAAAGAGAAACATGTAAGTTAGGCAAAGAAGTACAGTAAAATTAATTTCTCAATAATAATTTCTGCTTATGACAATGTAATTGTCTTAGGAGAGCAATTTTATTAAAAGACCGTAGAGGGAAAAGCATGTATACGGTGTGAGTGCAGAAGGAGAGGGTAATGTTAGATTGAATTGAACAAGCGAAGATTGTAAATCGGCTCAGAAAAAAAATAATTAAAAAAAAAAAATCCTAATTGGAACTGTGAGGATTTGAAACTGAGGATCCTAAGTAAAGGGTTCAGACATGGTGACACCCGAATTCACGTGCGAGTGTGTCGCATCACGCGCGCATCACGCGGAGCCAGACTGAAATTCCGACAAAGGAATTTTAGCTTACTTTCACTGACCTAGATCGTACTATTCTCGAATTTTCTCATAGTCATGCGTAAATTTTGGGGACAGACAAAGGAATTTATCTAGCCCTGGGCATCTTTCATCACCTCTGCCCACGCAGGACGCACGAGAAGAATCCCTCCCTAAATACCAGGCGCTGGAAAGCGCAGTCAGTTCGAGCCCAGTTGCCAACCGTGTCAATTAGCTCGTCGCGTCAAGCACACTTGAAAAGTAATTTCGCTCCCATGAATTCCCCACAGTGGACGACGGAATTGAAGAAAGGTAAGAACCAACACCCTTTTCCTTTACCTTCCCGTACCTACTGCCCGTGCTGAAATAATGCAATTCCACCGGACAATTTTTATTGCTGTTATTTTTGTGTGTTTTTTTTTAATAAATCTTGATTATTGAAGATATTTTTTCTTGTCGGGTCGTCTATTCCAGTGAAGACATTATTCACCCAGTCTCCGGACTAAAAGAAACAAACAAAAGAATACCACGGCTCGGCAAGAATGGAAGAAAGTAAATAATTTTTATTCTTGTCGGGAATCACAGCGCAATTCACTAGACGACACGACCAACTGTGAATAGCACAATACACGGGAACACATCCAGTCAAGTTATTTTGGGCACAGGTGTATATTCACATTGGCGATGAATGTAGAGCTACATTTGATGAACATTATAGCAGGGCCAGAGAGTGGGTTCGTTCATGGAAATAGTCAACAAACATAAATTAGAAGAAACAGTGAGGAGATTGAGTAATGTTTAGGGGCTAGTATTTTGTCAGCAGGATCGTTTTAGTGTTAATGATGGTGCCATGCTAAAAATCATTGCAAGATTTTGGACAAGACGTTTTTTTTTTAAGTAGTAAGGGTGTGACAACCAAAGAGTTTAGAAATAAAGAGTATATTCATGCAAAATACTAAAACTTTACACTTTGCACAACTGACCATTGCCAAAAAAGTGAGAGAGAGAGAGAGAGAGAGAGAGAGAGAAAAGGGGGAGATTTCAAAGATACCAAAATAATGGAATGGCGCCCAACCTATTCAAATATTAACCCAAGAGACAACTTGCGGCCCACCATTAAAAACAACGAGAATAGAAAATAATATTGAAACAAAGATCCCTGGGAAGCAATGAAAGGTGCTGCAAGCAACTTTAAAGTTGAAAATAGAAGAAAAAGCTAATAAAATCAATGGCAGAAAGAACGATTAACTTTAAAGAAAATCAAGTGAGACATTAATATGCAAAATAATATTTACATTATTACTATTGTCCTCGTTTTTGTTGTTGTTATCACAAAGTTTCACCGGATGTGACCCCCTCCACCACCACCACCAGCCTTCATCAGGTACTTCTCCATCTGGATAACCTTCATGGAATTTCGAACTGAGCACTTTATTTAATCGACTGGAGTAGATCGTTCACATTCTGCTATGTGTAGGGATATCTCGTCTGGTTCTTATTTAGTTATTACCTGTCCCTTTTCCACCAAATCCGAGTACATGCTGACCACTAAACTTACAATTACTACATCTCCAAATTCACGCTTTAAACCACTAGGCTTTTGTCCTGTTAGACAATTTTGAGTGAAAAACTTGGAGGCTTAAACCTAACCTATCTGTTGATTGGATACTGCGTCCATTAAATATATGTTTCTGTTGCCGAAATCTTTTAGATATATTTAGAAATAAAAATGTATATTGTACTTTGTTTGCATAATAAAATCTGAAATCCCCCGAACCAGATATGAACAATGTTTTTAATAAAGATGAATATTATAAGTTGAAATTCATATTGTATAATGCTCATATCCGATCCCTATAATCTTAACCTCCTCAAGTCTAGAGTCAGCTGTTATGTATCCTCATAATGTACACTTCTTAATTCCTCTTATTAAGTCCATGAAACCACTTCATTCAGTAACCCTCTACATTGAGTGGCTCTTGGACCTTGCATTGAGTGAAAAATACGGTAAATAACTATCGATATATCCTGTAAATTTTACCAGCAACGGTTGGTTAATATCAGTTTTATTGGGAAAACATTGACTTGCATAATAAAGTTCTCCAGAGCGCAACTAGAGAGAAAGACGTGAGTCGATCTGTTAAAGACTGTGTAGCGCGTTAATGCATGTTTTCATATTTTGCTCGTTGCTTGCGTACTGACTGATCCTATGAAGAACGCGCGCTGTAATGGTAATATATAAAACAAACAGGTAAAATAAGTAAAAACAGGTAAAATAAGTAAAAACAGGTAAAATACGTAAAAACAGGTAATATATACAACAAACAGGTAAAATAAGTAAAAACAGGTAAAATAAGTAAAAACAGGTAAAATAAGTAAAAACAGGTAAAATAAGTAAAAACAGGTAATATATACAACAAACAGGTAAAATAAGTAAAAACAGGTAAAATAAGTAAAAACAGGTAATAACTTTAGCTTCAGTCTCCACAGGTTAAGTCTCTGATAATAAATGCATAAAAAATAAGAGACATAGCAATATCTTTCTTGCTAGACGCCCTATTTCTCTCTCTCTCTCTCTCTCTCTCTCTCTCTCTCTCTCTCTCTCTCTCTCTCTCTCTTTTCTCTCTTTCTCTCTCTCTTTACCCCCTCTCTTTATATATTGTATGTTTGGGCAGAAATCCTTATTCAGGTTTCGTATATGACGAACAAGAATAATTTTTTTCCTTAGTTTTTCTAGCATCCTTAAAATTTTTCGTTTTTGAAAGATAAGTGTGTAGAGGAATTGTCCAAGGTGTTTATCGTCCCAAGCGGCCCCGGATAATTCTTTAGCCATTTTCAAGAGTTTTTAGTTTCCCAAGTAAAGGATTAAAGTCTTGTTGTTAGAGTATGAGTAATTTAATTCTTAGGGGAACTTCAGTTTCCAAACACAAAGAATAATCTGCAAAATTATTGATCCTGACCTGGCATCCTGGCTTCAGTCACTTTTCCACTGCTGTAATGTAGCTTCCTTGTGTCTTTTCTACAATTACTTACATGGTAATTGTTCTGATGGACTTTGCTCTATGGTACCCAGACTTTATGAATTTAAGCGCAGTGCTAGATTAGCGGCAAGATCTCATCATTTTACAGTTGAATTGCCTAAATGTAACCGTAAGTTCTATGCTAGTAGTTTCTTTTCTCGCACTTCTCGCTCGCAGAACCCTCTTTCGGTTCCTGGCTTTCCATTAAACATTGATCTTCAAACATTTAAATGCAAATGTCAATCGTTATCTACTCTCTTCTTGATTCCTCTTCTTTTATTCTTCTCTCTCCTTAATAATGTTTTCCTTTTTCTGATTTTTTTTCACGCTCACTGACCCCTCGTGTCTTAGTAGTTTTATTTCCCTGTTTGGGGTGAAATGATTACAGAAATGCTTTTGATAACCCGAGATAATTTCATAAACGATATTTCAGTGGATGCGCGCGTGTGTGTGAATGGATCTCGCAATGCAAAAGCTTCAGCACATCTTTATGCTTGAACGCAATCTTCATGCCGTATACACCAATATACCCACGACGAAATAGCTTAATATAATAAGAAATCACCTCAATAAATCCAAGGATAAGCTTCCTCTACCCGTCCACAAAATCATTTCTTTTCTTTCAATAACATATTCCACAAACAAAAGTTCGGTTTACCCATGGGGTCACCTATCAGTGATGTTCTCGTTTGCCTCTTTCTTGAATTCTTAGAATCTTCCCAATTTAAACATATCATACCTAACAGCTCTTCTTAACTAAGATACATCGATGACGTCCTCTTATTTTATCCCCAAGATACTAACCCTAATATAACATAAACATAATAGCTAAACTCAATAAGCTTGAATCAAACATCGAATTCACACACGAATTTGAAACGAATACCTCTCTACCTTTTCTCGATATCCTATTAATATCAATATTAATACGTAACTATAATAAATTAGACTTTAAAGTTTACCGAAAACCCAATAACAAAAATGACCTGATCAATTTCTATTCCCGGAGAAAAAAATCTGAAATAATTATAAGATTTTACCATAGAGCCCTTAGGATATGTAGCCCTGAATACATTAGTGAAGAAGAGGATTATATTGAGAACACATTCAAACTTCTACACTACCCATACCATTTCGTCTTAAACGCAAAAAACGAGCTTACAAAATCTATAAAACCAAAAAAACAAATACTTCCAACAAAAATTATACAAAATTCATAATTCTACCCTCCAACACCTCAGCTAAACTTGCAAATGAATTAGCCATCCCTGATACGAAAATCGTTACGATCACCTCCAAGACTATCGGAGATATAATCAGGATAAAAAATAAAACAAACACCGATTCAAATACCAGGGTTTATCAAATAAAATGTCTGCAGTGCAATAACATGTACATTGGGGAGACATCACGCAATCTAACAATCTGCATCCAGGAAAACAAAAGAGGCTTGCGATTACATAGACATTCAAACTCTCTCGTCTTACACCGCAATGACGTGGAACATAACTTTAATTTCACCAATGTCAGCCTAATTAATAAGAAACATAAACCTTTAAAGAGTAAATATTATGAAACCACATTTATAGCAATACTACCACCTATTAACACATTAATTTACCATATTTCTACAGATCCTTTGTTCATGAATCTAACTTCTATCTTTCTAACACATAAAAATCAATGAAGATCAACCATAATTCGATTATTAAAAGTTACTAAAAGTTATTAACTTTAATAATCAAATTAAATTAATAATTTAATCTTTATTTATGTAATTTTTTGTAACTTTGTATAATATATATGCATTACACCCTAATCTTTATTCGGTAAAAATTTCATTGCTAATCATGCATTACTTTTTAAGTAATACACATATTTATGTCTTTGTTGTTTCCGTTCCTTATATTATGGCGGCTACTATATATAGAGAGTGATTAAGTTGATTTTACAAGCGATGGCTACTGAGTTTTATCCTCAGTGAACGCTTCACTATCGTGGCCTTTTAGCTTATTATATACTCTTTGTTACTGTAATAGGAGCAAGTTTACTTCTGGTGTCGTTTCAGTCCAGTTAGGCGCATTAAGTTTAAATGTTGATTTCTAAGCCATTTTATGGATTTTGCAGGAGTCATACAACGCGTAGACGTTCTTCTAAGTACAATTGGGTTGCAGACTGGGTTTTCTCGCAAATATGATACCACGAAGTATGAAGTAGAATGATTGTTTATGGTGCAAAAAGGAAAAACTCAACGTATAATATTAATTGCTATCAGAAAACCTGAATAAAGCATTCCACAAATTGTTTTTAACGCATTGCATTATGCGATGTAGTCCTGGGTATGGCGATAGACTACATCCGGAGATTGAAGATTTTGAGGAGCGTGGAACCACCTCTTAATTGCTGTTGTTCCCAGGTCCACCATGACCCGGGGTGGTAGCATCTGTTAGGGTCCCAAATAGTGCACCCGCAAACAAAAATCAACAGTACATTTTTATAATAAACTAACCAACAATAGATTTTTATAGCAAAATGACAATCAATGCAACACTAAAAAAATAAAAATAAAAATACATTTTTATAGTAAAATTACCAACAATACATTTTATGATCTATAAAACATACCTTTACTCTGATATTATAAAATTGCGTACAAAATATCTGCAGTTTAAAACATAAAATTACGTACAAAATAATTACATTTCGGCATTATATAAGCCATAGAGGTTGATATGCCTCCAAACAAAATCAACCAATCAAACTACCAACAAGAAAGAAGTATTTCATGACAATGATCCATATAATATTCTACAATTTCTTAAAGAAATCAAACTGTATTCCAAAATATAACTTCAACAAAACTACAACATATCAACCTCTAGTAATCATATCTGTACCAGCATGTATATGCAGAAAAGCTGAGTATCATTTACCATGTATTCAATTGTGAAAGCAGAATAACATATTTTTTATTACTTCAAAGCTCCCAAGAAAATTAAATTTCGTTATGACCCATAAGGAGTTGATATGCCGTTAAACAAATCAATCAATAAATAAATGTACTTTATAAGTACTTTATGTGATGTGTTTTCAGCTGTATTTAGGTAGATAATTTATTTGCCTTCATCAAGTGGACAATTTATCTATAGTGTCGTCATGATTTGCTGCTGATAAAAAGATATTAACTTCAAATATTCTTGTTTCATTACAATGCACAACAGAAGCACCTAGATATTAAAAGAAAGTAGGAAGAAAGGACTAACCCTCAACGTATGGATGTCAGCAAGAGGAACAGCCCAAGATGCGAGCTAAGAATTGGAGATGCCAAAATCTAGCAAGAACAGCAATTTAAATATCTGGAAAGTGTTTTAGCAGACGACAGAAAATGTGTACACAGAAATCCAAAGACGCGTTGGAATTGAGAAAAATATCTTCCGAAGGTTAAACATAGTATTAAGAAACAGTTAAATTTCTTTAGAAACAAAATTTGATTGATCGATTCGTTTACTATGGCTTATCAACACTTTGCATGTTATTTAAAGCAAGAAAATATTTTTAGATAATAATGATACAAGTCTTACTAATTTACCCATAGCTGGGAGGAAGAGATGGATTCATACCTTTCCCAAGGGTATTTGCGCGTAAATTTATCCACTTAACGAACCCGACATTAATTGAAACTCGACTCTCTGATTAACAATTCCGTGTTGTTATCCAGTGCCCCACCTGCACATTCCAAGCTTAGAGCTCCTGGTATTCCCAAACGGTCACCCATCTAGGTACTAATCAGGCTCGACGTTTCTTAGCTTTTCTATCCTCCACTCATTTACTATTCTGTTCCCCTTTGCTCAAGTGGATGCCGTTTTTCGAGACCTCTTCTACGTGCGTGTTTCAAACATAGTGTCACATGTTTTGCGTAAATCTTCACTATTCTCTTGTTCTTGACTGAAGATTAATTGTGATCCTCTTGTTTTATGCTAAAAGCAAAAGCCGGCGAAAACTGCGATAAAGCCTTCTTCCACACAAGTCTCCGACTGAAGTCTCAAACGTTATTAACTAATTAAATCTTGACCTCTTCAAGTTGAGAGTTATCTGTTATCTTTCCTCTATAGTTCCAAGAACTTCACTTCTTGCCCTTTCTTGCACTGATGCAACACCACACAGTAACCATCTACTGTGGCTCTTGGGACTATTATTGGGTGAACATTAGTGTAAAAACTTACGTATATGCATAAGGGTAAAACATATTTATGCAAACAAAAATGGCTCCCCTTTTGCACATAATGCATAAAAGGAATCGTGATCTACGAGGGCCCGAATACAATGATGATCGTTTTTCATCATCTATATAATAAATGCGAATGTCACTGTGTCACTGTGTCACACTTTTTCAACTTTACTCCTAGAGGCCTTAGCCCAATATATAATACCATTTCGAAATCAGGACTATTCCATGAGCAAATTAAAATTATTGCGGGCCGGATCCGGACCCGCAAGCCTGACATTTTGCATTCCCAAGTTATCCTTACTGCGATTGTTTTCGGAGATTTTTTTTTTCTTTTTCTTTTTTGTACGATAACAATTTTTATAACTTAGAAATATATTTGGGAATAATCGAAATTAATTGCGAAAGTCACTCATGAAATAAAAATAATTGTTTGTACGGAAAGTAAGGACCTACGTACATAAAATTGTCTTTAAATTAAGTGGCGACAGAAGAAATATCATTGAACTTTTAAAAGTTAAACTTAAATATTAATGCAATATTTAAATGCAGTGATAAATTTTGAGTTCTTATGTAGTTTATTGTTGCCTATCGCATCTACTCCTTCCTACATATTGTGATGAGGTCACAATTAAGAGCCCTCCGCAGGAACTAGCTTAAATGCTAGCTTTTAAGCTAGTAATACATAATTCTATCTTGAAGGGTGACACAACGTATCATAGAGTTGCTAATGATAATGAAAAGAAAAATTCGTGCCAGCAATTTTCGGCTGACATTAAGTTTAACGTGCTTATTGTCACTGATAAAAAATCTTTTTCAAAAATATCTTTATAATTTTGATATGAGCTGTATGTCTTTGAAAGAAAAAAAGTTCTGTTTGCAGCAGTGCCTAAACTGGGTCATTGACGGCGCAACATGAGTTGAAGCAGAATTATCGCATCAGCTTGTTGCTGAGAAACGCTGGAGGTCTTCCGTTGTCTGAAGCATTATCAGTTTCCTAAAGTATAACACCGTATAAAGGAAGATGGGATAGATCTGAGACTGTTGAAGATTGTCGCTGTGTTTTCCCGTCGGAAATTAATAGCTAAACGAAAAGATCTTAACGCATGCTTTGACTGGGAGGAGGAGAAAAAATTTGTGCATGATTCCAAGGGAAGTATGGAAGAACTAAAAGGACGCCGCCAGACTTGAAAACTGATCCAGTCAGTTTTAAAGACAACTACAAAAGAATCGAATAACACAGGTTTTACGTTTCTCATTTATGTGAAATTAAGTGATGTTTATATACAAATGAATAATTGATGTAAAGTTCCTTTAAAACGAAATATTAAACGAGTTCTAAATTACATTGCGGTATTTATATCAGATTTAGGCTAGAAAAGTAATTTGCGTTTTTTCTCCTACTAACACGAACAAAATACAGACATCGCTTTCATTTGTAGTATGTTTTCCCCGCTATCCTAAATAGCGTAAAGCGAAGAAGTAGTTACCATTAATTTATATGGGAAAATGTTTTGAGCGTTCCCGGTCCCTCCACTCTAAAATAGTTATATGTCTACTTGTCTCGACGTCGAAAGTCCAGGTCTGGCGTGGTTAAAAATGAATGTTTGACAAACTTCCTTTTTTTTCTTTTTCGTTTTAACCGTTTAACCCCATGCAAGACGACAACGCCACTAGAATGCGGGGTGTTAAAGTGTGTGAAAGAGAATGAAAAGACCGAGAATGGGGAGGATTGAGGAAAGGACAAGAAAAGCAACAGGGTTCAAGGAGACAGAAGATGGCGACTGACGTTGTATAATTTTTGAAGATTGTAGTTATCAGGGAAGCAAGAAATCAGAAGGGGGTTCCACAGGTGGGAAGTGCGAGAAAAAAAACTCCACGTGCATTTTTCTAACATACAGTCCTTTCGCTGATAGAACAAAAAGATTCTACTAACATGTCCTAAACCTATATGCCCCTTTAATATTGCAATTATTACAAACACTCAGAGTGAAAAAGAAAATATCACACAAGGTTACTTTTTGGTTTAGGAACGCACAAAATTGATTTCCTTTATAAATTAAAGGTAATTTCTTCTTCGCTTTACATTTCGTGTCAATGGTCTCTTCCAAGTAGACACTGGCAGACTCAAGTATAAATCGGACCAGTCTCTGCCATTTTGACCCTCGTGCAAACCGGATTTGTGTCTAACTTTTTGGCTATAGGGTAAAAAGAACCCGTGCCTACCCTTTTGACTCTCGTACAAACCAAGCATTCTTTACCTTTTTGATTCTAAATCAAAATGTATATGTGTCTGGTATTTTGACTCTAGTCTAAATTAGACCTGTGTATGCTATTTTGGCTCTAGCGTAAAATGGACCCATGTCTGCTGTTTTGGCTCTAGGGTAAAATGGACCTGTGCTTGCTATTTTGACTATAGGGTAAAATACACCTGTGTCTGCTATTTTAACTTTTGTGTAAAATGGACCTGTGTTTGCTATTTTGGCTCTAGTGTAAAATGGACCCATGTCTCCTATTTTGGCTCCAGGGTAAAATGGACCTGTGTCTGCTATTTAGACACTAGTGAAATTAGACCCGTGTCTGCCATTTTGGCTTTAGTGAAAAATAGAGATGTATCTGCTATTTTGACTATGGGGTAAAATAGACCTGTGTTTGCTTTTTGGGCTCTAGGGTAAAATGGACCTATGTCTGCTATTTTGACTCGTTTAAAATCGACATGTGTCCGTTATTTTGGCTCTAGTATAAAATGGTCCCGTGTCTGCTATTTTGGCTCTAGTGCAAAAAGAACCTGTGTCTACCTTTTCGATTCTAGTACATACTATGATATGTTTACATTTTTGATTCTACACAAAACAGACCAGCTTCCCCTATTTTGACTTTAGTGCAATATGAACACTATTTATTTAGTCAGCCGTTACAACAATGAGATGATATCGGCAAATTCCTCGAAGAATTCAGTGAATCAAATCTGTAATCGTTCGTGCATGAATACACACTTTAACTGAAAGGTAGCGCAACGTCAGGTAAAGGTAGGGATAACATTTGACGTTTGAATAGCGATGTGTTGAACAGTTTCAAGTTGATTGTACATTCCTCTATGAATGAAATAAATCAAAACCGTAATCGTTTATTTATGATCGATTACACAGTTTACCCGAAAGGCGGTGTAAGGTCATAGAAAAATAGGGAAAATATTTGATGACGATATATTATGAATTGATTTTAATAAAAGTTTTTTTCAGTAGAAACTTTTGCATCTACCTCATATGATGGAATATAAAATTCAGTTGAAATGTGGCATAAGGTTATAGAAAACCAAGAAAATAATACATTGGTTGCTGAATAACGATACACAGGGTTGAATCACTACCACGCACGACGTATTCCTTTGGTAATAAGAGAAATTTATAACTATATTCTCAGAGAATGCGGTTAAACCGAGACGGAGGTTGTTGTGAGTCGACATGTAAGTTGATATAAAAGCTTCTACTCGTGGTGGAGGGTTACTGAATGAGGTGCGTGATATGAACGTAGGAGGACGAAGTAGGAAATGAAGATGACGAGGGTATCTAACGACTGGCCCTAGGTTTGAGGAAGTAAAGATTGTCATTGATCGGGTTCTTATTTTGACTGATTTAAACACTGTTTAAATACATTCATTCAAGAATAAATGTAGATTCTAAAATCGGACATTATTTTCTGGACACACTAATAACGTGTATTTATTACCTTCTCCATTTACGCCCTAACAAAGATCTCATTCAGTAACACTCTACCTTGAATGGCTCCTGGACCTTGTATTGGTCGAACAATAGTATTAAAACTCCACTGTTTTGACTAGGGATTGAATTCAAGGCTGTCAGCTAATTTGAAAATTTAAATAATTTTCATATTCACTAGACAGATACTTTCTTATTCAGGATTTATTGTCTGTTCGTTTCAAATATTTCAGCTTACAATTCTTTCCTGCTACAAGTTAATTACTTCTAAGTTGCAATTTCGAAAGAATATTGATTGATTTATTTCTTACGGCTTATCAACCCTTTGCAGGTTATGTAGGTCAGAAAATATTTTTAAATTGTAAGAATTTTTTTCTTAGGAGTTAATATTCTTTTATTGATACAAGTCTTAATAATTAACCCATAGCTGGAGGAGAAGATGTGGATTTACAACTTTTCCAAGGGTATTTGCATGTAAGTGATTAAAATGAACCCAACAGGAATTGGAAATTGGTTATCCGATTAACAATTCCGAGCCATTATCCAACCTGCACATCCAAGCTTACAACACCTGGTATTCCCAAAAGGTCACTTATCTAGGTACTGACCAGGCTCGATGTTGCTTAACTTCTGTGATCGTACAGGAGCCGTTGTTTCAAATTGATATGGCCGTAAGCCAAGTTTGTCGTGTTCGGTGTAATATCCATAAAGTAGCGGATCTTGGGAAGAAACATTCGGGTGCAACGCGATTCCTACCAACAGAGGTACGAATGAGTGTGCTTCAACTCTGTGAACGTAGAAAGGCGGGTCTTGGAAGTAAAGGACTGAGTCGATGCCACTATAGAATGGAGATCGTCTGAACATTTCCCATAGAAATAGCGACAGAGCAGCGATAGGCTTGTAACGTTTCGTCTATGGTGAAAAAGTACGTAGAGCGGAAAATAAATCATCCTCGGCAAACGATTTTGAGCTCTACCAAGGCTGGAAAAATGTATATTTAGAGCATAAGAAGTAAATTGCACTTGAACAACTTCCCAAGAACTGTTGCGTTGTGGAACAGACTACTTTAAATTGTTGAAATGTTTAAAATGTGGGAGATATTTCTACCGCACCTTATGCTAAGAGCAGATATAAGAATTAAGCCCATGAAAAGATATACGAATATATGTCAAAAGTAATGCTTTCATGGAAAGTGCTCGGAGGAACATGGTTCCACCAGTCTTATTAGGACTCGCCATGCCACCTACATTGTAGCAAACTACCCACATTCCCTCTGTATTCCGTCGGTGAGAGGTAAATTCCAGTTTCTTACCGCGAACTATTGCTCTGTGGAACCGACTCCCAAGTGAATGTTTCCCCGATCACTACAGTCTTAATCTGTTCAAGGCTAGAGTTAACAGTTATCTTCCCAGCCTATCCGTATAAACTACCGCTTAATGCAACTCTGTGCATCGAGTGGCACTCAGGCCTTTTACAAGGCGAACCTCACGGTATATATACTTATTCTTTAATTACAGTAGATGTAGCAGCAACAGCACAAAAATAGAACAAAATGAAAACAAAAATCCCAGGATTCCGAATCTAGTCCTCAACAGAGTCTCCTTCCTTCTCAGTTATGCTACGAGGATCTGTCACAAATAAAGCATTCTTCTTTTATTGCAACAAATTTAATAATAGATTTGCGCAAAGCACACCGAAACGAGCGCAAAGGTTTTAGAATCCAAATCTAGCCCCCAATATAGTTTCCATTCTTAATCATGGTACAAATGTCAAGTAGAAGGTAATCCCTATTCTTATTTAATTACAAGAAATTTAGTAATAGAAATACGCAAAGCATACCAAGATGAACACGAAAGTCTCAGGATTCTAAATCTAGTCCTCCACGTGATATCCTCTCTTCTCAATCGTTGTATATACCAGCCCCTTAAATGCTTCTTGACTGATTTCTTAACCATGTGCCAGTTGCCTTTTTACCTCATCATCATTGGAGATACGTTGTTCTCTGATTGCTTCGTTTATGCTCGACTAATATAGCTCTTGAGCGTCAGCTACTCTGCATCTTCATGGTTTGTTAGCATTCTTGCAACCCATTTTTTCACAGCTTTTTCAGTAATTAAACAGTAAGTACTATTATCACTCACCTAGAGGCTTTCACTGTTTTGCAACTGAAATGAGAGCATCAACATGCTTGACTTTATCCTCATTTGTCATTTACAGCAGCGGCTGACCTGGCCCTGCAGAGCCTGTCACTAAGGACAGTTTCTCATTTCTCTCTAGGATTACTATGAATTCTATTGATACATCTCGTTACTGTGCTTCCATCAAATGCTGCCTTTCCGGAAAAAATCCATAAATTCGTGTGAATGTTTACAGTACATTCTCCCTCCAAAAGTAGAGATTCGATTACGACTCTTTGCTTTCCAGATTTTTCCAGAAGCCAGCTATTTTGAAAAATAAAAGATCATATGCAGGAAAATAAAAGTTAACCGAAGAAAATTTCCCCCGAGTTTTAGATGTAAAAAAAAAAAAAATCCTGACTAATATTTTAAAAATCAAACTAGAATAGGTGTTGCTTTTTTGACCGAACCTTTTTATTAAAATCATAATGATTTAAAAAGTTAAATATTTTTATTTCACTTCATTTTCTGTCTGAATTTCTGGGATGAGGAGTGTGTACTTGAACTCAGTGGAAACGAGTGAGCAATAACTGAACAGAACTAAAAATAAGAACTGGACAAGATATCCCTAAACATGGACATGCAACGAGAAAAGTCTAGCCCCGTAGATTAAATAAGGGGTTCAGTTCAGAATTCCCTGTAGGTTATCCAGATCGATATACACCTGATGAAGACCGGAGGGTACAACGGACGAAACGTTGTGATAACAATGAGATGAGATGAGGACAGAATGTAGATAGCGTAAATTTCTCTGAAAGCCAGACGATATACACTCAAACAGCTTAAATTTCTTATATTATTTATAATATTTATTAGTAGATGTTGTCCTTACAGTTCCTATATACTTAACTTATCCTGAGAACCTAACAATGTAGACAGGAATGCAGCAGTTCTATTTTTTACAAATTACATTTCATCGTAATGGAGAATAAATACTATAACGTCGGTGTTACCAGATAATGGGTGAGCTATGAGAGAAAGGAATATTCTGCCAGTTTGATTTTCTGCATTATTGGCATTATCTATGATATGATAACACCTTATATTAAGAAATTTAAGCTACATTAGCATTGTAGCGATATCACTGTCAGCCGATATCTTGTTAAATGGAAACATTTGATCTTTCAGTATCTGTCTATATTTCTGAGATGAGGTATTATGTTCACTATTTACATTATTCGGACTATTGTCCTCATATTTGTCGCCATATTTATTACAACGTTTCGGCCGTTGTACGCTCCGGCCTTCTTCTGGTGGTTGGAATGTCGAGCCAGAGTTATTTTCTAAACGGTGCCATGGGCTTGTAAGCCGCACCACGTGACAATAATAATACCAACAAAATTCTGAATTCTATTTCAATATACCTTAATAAATATAACAAAATTATCTGTTGCTGAAAAGAAAAATCGGTATTTTTTATCTGACGTGACAGAATCTTTCTTTTAGATGTTTTTTTAACTACTCAGTAATCTTAAAAATTAAAAAAACATGTTAAGCATGTTTATTGAATTTTAGATACTTGAGCTTCACAGTCTTACTTGCGAACATGCTTGTTGAGAGAATGTTAGAAAATTACCAATAAACTTTTAATTTACTATAGTTATCGCTCTTATTTTACTGTTACAACTCTTTGGGAAGCACGGCTAGTTATAGAAATATGATTTGTCTAAATGCTCCTTCACCCGCTTTCTTCTCCGTCAACTATCATGGCATGCCAGTAATGAGACAGTTTAATTAAATACCCGGCGATGAGATAGAGTGCTAGGATCAGTCAGTTCAAGTTTTTTCTAATCTACCGTATCCAACTTCAGCCAGAATTCGAATTTGTTACCGATTTCATGTTTCATGTTTCTTAATATGCAGATTTTTTGTTGTTTTTTCTTTCATTTTCAGACGATCAAACGAAGCCATATGTGACACAAGGATGACAAGAAAACTGTGTTACGCCAGTCCTCCATGTAAAGATTAGATGTTCGTTTGCCAGTCTTATACTTTTTCCTGTTTAGGATTGGGTTTCTGTTTCCTTCTAAAATCTACTTCAACTCTATATTTCTAACGTCTCCGCCCAAAATTCTGTACATTTCTTTACTATTTATTTACCCTTTTTTCTTCAATAGGAGTAGATAGGTGTGCCTATCGTCCGGTTCACACACCTCCCCGATCTTTTGAACAGGAGTAGAGGTTTACCCCTTGTTTTCTTTTTAGGATTGGGTTTCCGGTTCCTTCTAGAGTCTGTTCCTTCTCTTCCACTACCGCTGGTGCCTTGTATCTTGATGGCATTATCACATTCCTTGGGGTGGTGCCTCTTACTCTAACACCTTACAAGGTGAACATCATTGTAAAAGGACAAAGTATCTGTTGTGGCCTTGTTAGGGCCAGAAATAAAGACACAAGAGAGGAATTGAGTTAAACAAATATATTAGCAGAAACAGTAATACAAACATATACAAACGAGAGTGTTACAGCAAGATTGTTCGGTCCGAATGTCAGAGCTGACTGCTGGAAACTTCACCCTCCAAAAGGCAGTACCTGTTCCTATTTATAGCTGAATGCGTGGGTAAATTACCATAACAGTATCAGAAGAATTAATAAGAATTATCTCTCTTAACATGAACAGTGGAACACACTGATTGCTGCTGATCTTTACCTGGTCTCGAACACCGATCCCTGGCGCCAATGAAGAATACGCATCTATCTCAACCCCAAAGCAGGCCCAACTCTGTTTAGCCTTTTCAACAAATCGTTTTCTCTACCCAATTAATTCATACAAGAAGGCGTACATCCAATAACCAACTGATGTCGTTGATCGCCATATATATTACAGTCTCAGCCACAGCAGCACCAGCAGCAAGGAATGTGTCAAGGGGAGAATAGCTGAATGAATCTCATCGCTCTTTTGGATTCAGAATTGTCCTTCTATTAGACCGCTTGTTCTACTGAGACTTGAAAGCTCAATCTACCCTACGACTTTCTTCTTCTACGTGCCGTGTCCCTCCAGGAAGTAGGCGATCATGGCTCTCCAGAACTTCCTATGCCTCGTGGCCCTTAGCAACGTTTCTCCCTTTGCCACCCCGACCTCCGCTCTGTCATATGGATCCATGCCATTTCCAAGCGCATTAGCTGGAAATGAACGCAAACAGCCACGACCGGGACATAAATTCAGTCCTCTGGTCCTATTTTTTGCTTCAATGTCCATTGGAGCACCACATATACTGCAGCCCCAGCAGCAGTAAAGTGTGTGTCTAGACCATGATAATTTAATGTTCATCGCTCTCCAGGATTCAGAATTGTCCTTCTTTTAGTTTGGTTGCCCCAGCGAGACTTAAAAACCCTCTCTACCCTTTTACTTCAGTAATAGATACAGAATGAATAGAGGTTCCATGCCTTTTCCAAGAGCATTAGTGTGAAATGAACTCAACAGCCTCGACCGGAATTTAAACTCAGCTCTCCGGCTGCATTTTCTACGCCGATAACCATTACGCCAATCACACCTTCATTCACTCAAGCAACAAAGTTTGTTTTTTTTTTAAATGAGAAAAAATAAAAGTCTGAGTAAGAAATAAGTGTAATAATAATAATGTATTTCCGTCTGCGTTTCCGATAAAAAGAACGCTGGTTTATTAGAACTGACAACTTGGTTGTTAGGGTCACAACGTTTCAACTGTTTTACATTTTTCAGGTGCCCAAGCCTTCATTCAGTGCCTGACGGAAGACTTCTCCATGCAAGGGGAGATAACTCTTCTGCATCTTCATCACCACCAAACAGACGCTAAATTTACGCCAGTCCTATTGAGTAGTACTCTCAAAGAGGTTCCTTGCATCGAACGTCTATTCGAAATAAAGATTACGCCAAACCTCAAGTGCAACTCGTAGATTCGTACCACTGCGAAAGATGCTGGAAGAATGGTCGTTTACCTATACCGCTCCAGAAAGTACCTGATACTTACTGCTACACTCTATATTTACAAGAGTCAGATCTGACACAAAATGGAGTACTGCGACTCCATATTGACTGGAGCTGTCCAATCCTCAAAGTTTAGTTTTGACAGAGTTCAAAAGTGATTACGCGGTCTTGTGGATGATGAATAATTTTCCTCCCCGTAATCCCTTTCTCATAGATGAAACATTGTTAGCCTCTTGTTACTCTATCGTTATTTCCAGGGTAAATATTCAGAAGAGCTACATTCCTTAGTCCCACCGGTTCAAACCTTCACAGCAAGAACTCGACATGCCATGGTCACCGGGTCGACTCCTCCATATTTCCCGCGTATTCCACTGGTAAGAAGGAAGTTCCAGCCAGACAACTTCTTTAGAACTATTACGTTGTGGAACAAACTCTTGAAAAGATAATTCCCCGACAACTACAATATCCTACATATCCCTCATATTATTTTGTTCGGAAAATGATGTCCGATTTTACAGTAAACCTTTTGTGTTCTAATATATGATTATAATAGCTGCACAAAAATATATTATTCATTCCTAATGATTAAAATGGCCTCGTTAATTTTATATCAATCCTCTTTCAGAATTCCGTTCTCAGATACCTGACGCACCCTGTGTATACCCTGTAAAATAGTACTAGGTTTTTCGGAAAATAATGTATTTTTAAAGAATAAACCTTTTAACTGTGTTCTAATATATGATTATAATAGTTGCACAAAAATATATTACTCATTCCGAATGATTAAAGTGTTCATAATTTATCTTAGAATGTTATATAGGCCTCATCTTGAATACGGAAAAAGGGGGAAATGCGTTTACTTATTTTGCATGAGTTCAAGCTGGGTCATGATGCTTCTCAAACTGTTGCCAATATTAACAGAGCATGGGGTGAAGGATGCTCATGTGATCGAACAGTACAGTGCTGGTTTCTAAAGTTCCGCAGTGGGGATATGAGATTGAAAAAGACATATATAAGATAGATTCTGGAGAGAAAAATTATCTAGCACGACACAGTGAACCAACATTTTTCGTAGCAGACCTAGCAGTGGATTCAATATAGTCTATTCCAAACAAGCAAGGAATGATACCGAATAATTTTGAAGGGATTCTTGGTCGAAGATATATATATATATATATATATATATATATATATATATATATATATATATATATATATATATATAAAAGTGAACATAGAAGTCAACACTTAGAGGCGACAGTCTGTTTCATGCTAGACGCAATCTTCAGGCCACGAGTGCTGTTATTTTTCTCGGCTATTTATATATACGGGTGAGTAGTGCATTGTGGGTAGTCTATTTTGGCGGTTATTTTACCGGAAGTCGTTTATTTGTTTATTTATTTATTTGGGTTAAATTATTTTACTTGTTTTTATTTATTTCTATTTTTTTTCTTATGTTATATATATATTTTTTTATTAGTCGGTGTTTTTATTAACGTAGTAAAAATTTGTTTATATCGCTTATTTAATAGTTTTGTTTTGGTTTGGGAAGATAATTAAAGCTATTTATTCAATTTTGGGGTTGATTGTTGTAGTTTATTCTAACTATTATTTTAGCGGGAGCAGTTTTTAATTTGTTTATTACTTCATGTATTTATTTGGATTGATTATCTTCATTTGTTTTTTTTCTAACGGTTACTTTATCGGGATCGGTTTGTTAGTTTATTTATTTTGGTGAATTTAGATTAATCTATTTTACTTGTTTTTTTTATTATTTATTTATTATACTGTATATTTTTATTTACACTTTTCGGTTTTCGATTTTTAAGTAACGTAGTATTCATTTATCGTTATATAACAGTTATAGCTATTTTTTCGTCCGCTCTACACACACATTTTTACACACGCTCTATCTCTGATATTGAGCACTTTATCCCATAAATATAGCACATCTTAAGACTATATATATATATATATATATATATATATATATATATAGGTGTCAGTGAAAAAGAATACCCTACCAGCCCTTGTTTAAATGATTGGTTTTCCTCATATCCATAGAAACTAATATTATGAATGTATGTGCTTATAAAACTCAAATTTCAAAATGCTATACCAAAATTCGATTGAAAATGAAACAGAACTAGGGACTTTAATTTAATTTAATTCTATAATTGATTTTGAAGTTTTTAGCTTCTGTTTTTGAAAAATGATAATTCCTGTGTAGTGTTGGAACAATATTTTTAAATAAGTAAATTTATAACATTATATGCTCTGTAGATTTGCAATGAGCACTGTTTTGTAAAAAGAAAATATTAATAAGAAGACCAGATTATATATCATACTGTTCTTTCTCTTTATCATAATATATATATATATATATATATATATATATATATATATATATATATATATATATATATATATATATATATTGCTGTATTTTAAAACTAATTTAAATTGATTGGAAATAGTTCTTTTTTTTAAACACCAAAAATCGCCGATTTTACCCATTTTTAGTCTTCTGTCAGCACGATGTAATTCTCTTTATTCTCTCTATTAACAAATCTTTTTAAAATAAAATCTACTTTCCTGAAACTTTATTTCAGCGATATTAGCTGATTTAAATTTTAATTAATATGGTTTGAAACAAATTTTACTTTTTGTTTAAAATATCGCAGAAATGCATTTTAAAACAGAAATTAGTGTATATCTAAGGTATTGAAAGCTTTATTGACAACTGGAAATTTAACTAAATTTTCCTCCGGGGACATATTACTAGAGGAATTAAACATGAGCGCATTTTTATATAATTTTTAACAACCCAGTAATCTTAAAAATTTAGGAAAATTTTCTCCGTAATTTAATGTTTTATTGAATTTTTGGTTCTCTAGCTTTACATTTACATTAGTTATTACTCTTATTTTCTGATCATGTCGTATATGGACGTCCGTATCTACAAAGATCGGCGCGTTCATATACACACAAAAAATATTCTTTTTAAAATATTGGGTGTCGCTGAACTGAATTAAGCTTTTCCATTTATGATTTGTAAATATAGTTTTTACTTAATAACAATATCACCTAATCGGTAAATTAATACAGAATTTTAAAAGATTTAAAAGTTTATAAATAATCTAATTAAAATTTAAAAAAGGGGAAAACAATTATTATAAAAATTAATTATTCATCAAAAATTTTATTTTTCTTAAGACAATAGGGTCAATAATATAATTTATTTATAAAAGCAATTAAAAACTTTTCTAATTAAATAATGTCTTAGTTTTATTGCATTTTTTATTTCACTATTCAGAGTGGATTTTCGGAGTCCCGTTTTATAATGAAAATGATGATTTAAATCCTCCAAGGAATACTACTTATAACTAATATAAACATAAACAGTAGAAAAATAAGTGTCTCGAAATTTCATAAAATTAAAGTGATGGTGGGGGGATAACAGATGTAAAAAATATATTTCTACCAAGATTTTCTAAAAAAAAAGAAACATTTCTAAAGTAATTTAATTGATTTGTGAATAAGTCCTGCAAGTTGCATTAAAATCCGACCATTATTTGATTTTTGCAAGAATTTCCAAATCAATGTTTTTCACCGCTAAATTATCCTATACTAATTTATTGTGCCCCACCCTCCCGCCACTGACGAAAGAAAAACAAAATTTTAAACCAAAATTTCGAAAGTTCTAAAAAAGATTAAAAAAATATAATTTAATAACCAACTATCCTTTGGTCTTTCCTCTTAATAATAACAGATTTTGATGATAAAACTTTGTCTTTATTAAGTTTGAGGCATTTTCCCATCATGAATGCTTATTTTTTAACGAATCTTTGGAGGTGCCTATATATATATATATATATATATATATATATATATATATATATATATATATATATATATATATATATATATATATATATATAAACAACTCCACGTATAATAAATTAACTTTGATGCTTCTATATTTGAAAGAATTAGTCATTGTCATATTTTTATAGCAAGGAAATATCCTACCGGATGAAATCACGGACCATTAGCAGCAATAGTAAACCAGACTGTAAAACACATCGTCTGTAAATGCAACAAACTATTCCAAGGGGAATATTTAGAAATAAACACGACAGAGCAGGAACGACGATACACTCAAAATTCTGTAAATCTCCTGAGTTCAAACAAAGCAGCTGGGAACGAAAAAGGATCTGACCAAAGTCTGAAGTAAAAACGAAATAATACAATCTGTATTTTGAGATCTGCACATACCATCGCATCCAAGCAGGAAAAATGGTCTTGCTTGTTATGATCAAGACATTATAGTATGTCATGAACGTTGGCCTTCCAAGTCAGATCACGACTTTTGCATTAAAAAAAAAACACTATTTAAAAAGAATAATACAAGGACCTCACACGAGAATGGAAAGAGCTATGAAAGATGAAAATTAGAATTGTGCTTATAATATTGAGATGTATCGAAAGTATTTTCTATTTTTACAAACCATTACACCAAATTTTATTTCATGGATACATCTAAAATATATATCTATGAATGAACTATATTACTATTATTACTATTATTATTATCATTATTTTTATTTCCTTTGATATCTGGCGTTTACACATTTCTTTCCGGGTCTCGCCCAGGGACCTAAGGTTAGAAATGGCATCATGACACTTTCCACTGCAAAATAAAATAAAATAAAATGAAAAAAATAATTACATAGATAAAGCCCTTCGTAAAGTGTGGGCTGTACTTGTCAGAACAATTTTTTGTATCTCTTTGAGGCATGGACTTCCAGGGATCCCTTCAATCAGCCTACTGGAATCTTTTCCAACCAGTCCAAGGGCTCCAACTACAACAGGAATTGTTGATGTTCCCATGTGCCACATTTTTGAGATTTCTATTTCAAGGTCCTTGTATTTTGACAGTTTTTCGAATATCTTCAAAGATACATTGCAGTCTGCAGGGACTGCCATATCAATAAGGAGGCACTTATTTTGTTTTATTTTATTATTATTATTATTATTATTATTATTATTATTATTATCATTATTATTGTTGTTGTTGTTGTTGTTGAGTGGGGGGAAAACATACTAAGACTGTGACACTGTAGTACAAATATACGAAGCCCAATATACCCATCATGACACCCGGTTTGATAAGGGTATATCAGGCACATGCGTCACAACCAAATGTGCGCGATAAAGTTTTAATAAAAGCTTCTTGCTTACGGACATATCACGTTGAAATAACGATTCCAGTATGATCACTGAAGTTAAGAAACGTCGAGCCTGGTTAGTACTTAGATAGGTAACCACTTGGAAATTCCAGGTGCTGTAAGCTTGGATGTGTGGGTGATGCAATGGATAGTGGCTCGGAATTGTTCATCGGAGAACCGACTTCCAATTCTCGTTGGGTTCATTATATTCACTTTCGCGCAAATACCCTTGGGAAAGGTATGAATGTACACCTCATCCCCCATGAGCTAATTAGTAAGATTTGTATCACTAAATAGTTATTATCTCAAAAACAACAAAATCTTACAATCTAAAAATATCTTCTGGCTTTAAATAACCTGAAGATGGTTGATAAACCGTAAAATACAAATCACTCAATGAAAGCTTCTTCTTCTTCTTCTTCTTCTTCTTCTTCTTCTTCTTCTTCTTCTTCTTCTTCTTCTTCTTCTTCTTCTTCTTCTTCTTCTTCTTCTTCTTCTCAATCTTTTATGGCTTCCCATATAGAAAGCACATCATATGTCAATAATCTAGTCGTCTACTAAACACTTTTAGAATGACACACCATTGACTGTATAGCGTGAAAAGCTTTGGAACTGATGTTATTCCTCGCTTTAAACCCCAGAAACTTGTTTTAAAGTCGATCAAATAAAAAATTCCTAATGTGATATCTTTTCAGTGTGAACATTCTTATAAATGTATATGGTATCAAGGGTGGTAAAACACTTGAGACGCAAGGTTAAATAATTTATAAACATTTTTTTAATATATGGACAAAGAAAACTAACCTGAACACGGGAAGGTAAGGCGATCTGAAAAAACAAAGAATATTTTTTTTCTTTTTGGTTGTCGGTGTAATATAAGTTATAGCCACACTTATGAATCTGAGAAAACCTTTGAGATTTTAGCAAATATGGTTATTCGGGCTGGAATTGCAAATTGAAACTGAATATGTAAGTACTTATTCCATATGTTTTAGTCATTTACTAAGCTTTCTTAATCCTTGCACAACGGTGGAATCGAACTGAAAACAGTAAGGGACGTTCTTTTGAAAAAAGCCTACTAACCATCACGTCATAAGTGCCCTAAGAATGATTCTTTTAAATCCTTTACTAAGCTTAGCCTATTCTGGCAGAAGGCCACAATAATGGAATCTACAGGGAGGTTCAGGCTCATCATCGTAGCAAAATAGACGCTGATAAAAAAAATTGTTAGCCATCGGCTATTGTCTGCTTGCATATGAATCTCAATGATAGAGAAATACGTGGATGAGCATGCGAGTTTACTTTGTTTACAGGATGGCCCAAAAGTCTTGTCACCCCCTACCAAAAAAGTAATGAGAACAACAG
This sequence comes from Acanthosepion esculentum, assembly GCA_964036315.1. Lineage (NCBI taxonomy): Eukaryota > Metazoa > Mollusca > Cephalopoda > Sepiida > Sepiidae > Acanthosepion > Acanthosepion esculentum. Next base: position 87,088,868 of record OZ038485.1, read on the forward strand.
ACGAACAAATAATACAGTAATACAAGGTACATGTACTGGATTCAGTTTATTCACTTTCATTGACGCTGTCACACATCGAGAAATGAACACCATCTTTTTCGCGTAGGAACTCATGTCAGCCATCTGAATTAGAAAATTATATGATGTAAGGGTGACAAGACTTTCGGACCAGCCTGGACTTTATTGGGTCACTGCAGCAAAACGGCTGTTGTATTCATTGTTAGCCTTGACAACAGTATCACGACTCGAAAAGAATTAATGACGCAAGTAACGAGATAAAATTATTGCGCTTCTCGGTGAGTAACATATCAGCGTCATCGGGATGTGGGTGGATAGAATGAAAACTTGCGAGAAAAAAAGTATAAGGAAAAAAAAGCACAAAAATAAGAAAGAAAATATCAGCATAAGAAAGAAAGAAAGAAAGAAAGAAAGAAAGAAAGAAAGAAAGAAAATATGAAATAAAGAAAGAAAAATAAGAAAGAAAAAAAGGAGAGAATAAGAAAATAAGACGGAAACATAAGAAAGGGATAAACAACCAAGTAAGAAAAAAAGAACGAAAGAAAAAACGAAAGAAAGAACGAAAGAAATAAAGAAAGAAATAAAGAAAGAAAATGTGGAAATAAGAAAGCAAGAAAAGAAGAAAGAATAAGAAAATAAGAAAAAGAAAGAAAGAAAATATGAAAGAAAGAAAAGAAAAAGTGAGAAAGAAGGAAAGAATATGAAAATAAGACTGAAACATAAAAACAGACGGAAGAAACTAGCAAGCAAGAAAAAAGAACGAAAGAAATAATGTGAATGTGAAAATAAGAAAGAAAGAACAAGAAAAAAAGAACATATGAAAAAAAGAAAAGAAAAACAAGAAAGAAAGAAAGAAAGAAAGAAAGAAAGAACGAAAGAAAATAAAAATGAAATAAGGAAAAAGGAGAAAAATAAGAATGAAAGAAAATGAGAAAGAGAGAAGGAAAAGATAAGAAAGAAATGTGAAAATAAGAAAGGACAAGACAGAAACAAAGAAATGTTAAAGGAAATATCCGTAAATGCTTAGCAAAAGGTAAAAACCCAACAGGAAAGATAGATAAGCACAACATAACGAGAAAGAAAACGAACAGAAATGAAAAAAAAACTATAAAATAATGGTTCGATTTCTATTCACAAACGTGTTTCCGTATCAGAGAAAAAAACAATACACATAGATTTATAGTAGACATTTGTTGTAGCGAAATACGTCTAGAATTCTATTGTAATGTAAGCAAAGAGTCTGTTGAGATTGAGGGAAACCCCTAAAGAGAAAGGAAAGTAACAGGGGATAACAAAAATAACCCTGCCTCGGAAACCACAGCAACTTGAGGAACAAATTCCCACGGGACGTACTTCACAAGACAACCGTGTCTTCCAAACTACCGGCTGCTGTTTTTCACCGGCTCTTATTGGCATGACGCATCTTACAAAGACTCGCATCTTGACCAGTTGCAGAGAAGCCCGTATCTAGACATGCCTAACTGTCCCGCTGCTAACTGGAAACAGCTCGATGTAACTGGTATTGACAAACATGTCCGCATGCGATCCGAAGTTTCTTTTGCGTCTGTACTGACGCGCGTTCGCTACAATGATAGAGAGATTCTTGGTGAGTAGAGTTATGAATAATACATTCAAGTTACATGATAAGGATTCGATTTCTGTTCAGGGATGCCTTTTCGTAACAGAGTAAAAACAAAGCATATTAGCGAGATTTAAAATAGAGAAGCACTATTAGTATACTTTAACGAGAAAAATAAACCAATTTCCAGGCCATCTTTGGACTTATTAACAATAGTGTGGCATCTACGTTCGAGTTCACCCCGATAATAAAGATCTGTTTTTGCATATATGCGTATTTGCTTCAATAGCTGAAAAGAAAATGACAATAGGATTTAAAAATGAAATGAAATGAAAAGAAAACAACATGGACAGAGATCGTTAATAGAAGAAGAGGTGATAATAAACAAAAGGTAAAATATGTAAAAGACAGAAAATATGAAAAATTATTAAACTTCGAGCAACCTAAACAATCGAACGCGAGTTGATGTACCACTGATTAACAGTGTTTGAAATTCAGGCTCCTAAGAAGCGTTTCATCTAACAGTAAAGCCCAATATGTGAGAGGCAGACGTGACCATAGATGTTGCATGTACCGGTCTGCTCCAATGACGTTGATGAGCTAGTGGTGCCCTTCCTCTGCTTATAGGTCCTCCTTGTTCTTTTTGATCTTCTGTGATGATCCAAGGTGGTCTCATATGTCAAAAGCACTGTGGATTGGCTGCTGTTAGTGAAGGTGGTACCGAGAAGTGTTTTTCCATGTGACAGGATTGATAATTAAAAAAATATCAGGTCTTGTTTACAAACATCATTAAATCGAAATTGTTAGCGGCCAATTTGTCGCCTTCCATTTGAAAGTTCTGAGTATGTCCTTCGATATTCATCCGGTGCCCTTCATCCGAGCATGTCTCAACCAGCGGAGACGTCGCTGTTTCAGAAGAAAGTATATATTGGGAAACTATAATCTTTCAAGCATTGTACGTGAGTAAATTTATTTTAAAAGATAAGTTTATACTTATTATTCTCACCTGTTGTACTGAAGGAAAATTTAGACAAATTTGCTCATCCATATAAAAAAAAATATGATTAATTCTTGAATAGGATTTTATTTCAGCAGAACACATCACTAATGGATAAGCGAGTTCGATCCTCACAGGGTGACATATACTTTCGGCCTTGTGCCATGTCTAAGCTACGTTTAGAAAACTACCGAACACAGTGGACAGAAGATTTGATTAAGTGAATCTAATTACCTAACAGTAATGAATCTAATCACAGGATCCAGTAGTGATAAAAAAAGCCATATTCAGTGAAACAGACAGGCCAGCGAAGTATTCACGACAAATTAACTGATATCTGCTGGCATAAACAAAAGAATAAGAACAATCTTCCTAGTAGATTGAATAAAGGTCTTAGTTCAAAATTTCCAAGATGGCTTATCAATGACGACAGACACCTGAAGAAAACCGTTAAGTACAATAGCCGAAACATTGAGAACACTAGTCCTGGAAAATCAGTGTATATATATATATATATATATATATATATATATATATATATACACTGCGTACCAAATTATTATTGTCGTCTCATGTCACCACTTAAACGAGAGGCCACGAAAAACCCTGGACTTACCAATCAAGAGCTTTCCAGTCGCATTGGGGATCCTACTGTGTCTAAAAGTACTCGGTGTCGGTATCTGAGGGAAATAGCAACAACAGTCAAACCTTTATCGAAGCCTCCGCTGACGAGAAATCACATTCAAAATCGATTGAAATGGGCCGAGGACAATATGAAGATTGACTTCTCTAAAGTTTTGTTCACAGACGAAACTCGAGCAACACTTGATGGGCCAGATAGATGGTGCAAAGGCTGGGTAATGAACGGACAGAATCGCCATCAGCGTTTGAGACGCCAACAAGGCGGTGGAAGCATAATGATCTGGGGTGGTATTATTGGAAAAACATTAGTGGGCCCATGGAGAGTATCAGATGGCGTCAAAATGACTGCTGATGCATACATAGCGTTTATGAAAGAGCATCTTGAACCGTGGATGAAAAGACAAAGAGTTGCCTTCAGAAGGGCCATTGTTTTTATGCAAGATAATGCTCCCTCACTTGCTGCTCACAAGACTATTGAATATTTGAATCAGGCTTCGATGGACCTCGAAAAATGAAGTGGCCAGCAAATTCTCCGGATATGAACCCAATCGAAAACCTTTGGAGCATCATGAAGCGAAGACTGTACGCCAACAGACGACAATTCAGGAGCAACGCTGAGTTGTTGGAAGCAATTCTTGACATATCTCGCGGCATTACAGCAGATGACATCCTACAATTAACAAATTCTATGGATCGTCGACTTCTTCAAGTAATTTCAAAACAGGGAAAGCACATTCCCTATTAATTTGTTTAAAACTGTGCCTTTGTTTGTATCTGTTATTATTTGTTTGATTATCTTATTTATTAGCTTCTTTTGATCATAAACATTCACGTGCAACATTAATAAACGTTTTGTTTGCTCAATTGTGAGAATTTTACTAAACCTTTCTAATAATTGATTGGACGGTTTTTGAAATATTAGAAAAAAGTTTATCTCGATAATAATTTGGCACGCAGTATATATATATATATATATATATATATATATATATATATATATATATATCGGAAAAAACTCTGAATTCTGAGCTTTTCTTCTAAACCAGATGCTACCTCAAGACAAGAAGAAATAAATTATTATTTAACCCATAGCTAGAGAAAGACGGATTAATCCATTTTCAGAAACAGAATCGAGCAAGAATTGAACCTAGTTCGATGAATTCATTTTCCGTGAGGATAACCTTTACACTACCAGCGCCTCCTTAAATAGTTATAATTCAACTAAAAAGAGGTGAATTTTTAAGAACACCGACTCCTACGTCATCTGACAGAGAAACTTGTCTTTCTTTCTTTCTTTCTTAAATTCTTACTTTCTTAAATTCTTGCTGTTTCTCTTTCTTTCTTTTTTTCACTTTTAATAACTCAGTGACTCCACGCGGTTGTATCAATTGTCGAAGTTCTCATTGTTCCTCCCATTTGTCAATGTTTGGCCTTCCGTTGCTTGTTTTTTTGGCGAAGTTACGGGGATCCGCCCCGGCCGGTTTTCATGTGAAACAAACTTAATGTCATACAAATGCTGACCCGCTTTGCCCGGATTTTTGCTCATAAAATATCACATTTAAGATCCTTGGTTATGTATAAATTACACTATAAATTGAGAATGTTGTCGCCTCTCTCTCTCTCTCTCTCTCTCTCTCTCTCTTTCTCTCCCTCTCTCTCTCCCTATATATATATATATATATATATATATATATATATATATATATATATATATATATTAATTGATTTAAAATATGGGTTTTTCGCTACACTTATTTTTTTAAAAAATAAGTTACTCCAAAATTCGCTTGACGAGGAAATGGAACTAATGTCTTTGGTTTAATAACAAAATTAAATTCGAAGGCTTTAGCTTCCATTTCTGAAACATGGTTATCACTGTGTAGCGAAAAACCCATTTTTAAATCAATTAATTTATAATATTAATGCTCTGTAAATTTACATTGAGCACTATTGTGTAAAAATAAAAATATCTATAAGAACACCGGATTTTATATCTTACTGTTCTTTCTTTATATATATATATATATATATATATATATATATATATATATATATATCCTGATAATTATTCTCGCAGAAGACTCAATCAATCTTGGGTTTCCTCAGAGGCGAAACTTATCACCCTGAATTACTCATCTCTGTAATTGAACAGACTGTACATTTTATTCATAACAAATTACGCAGCACTTATTTCGATTGACCGCCTTACTTAGAACGATTAATTCGCTATTTATGTAAATGTAAAAATACTCTAAGTTGGCAATATGTGACAGATCGCTATAAAAAGGCACTGCCGATTATTCACGGCTAATTTGTTTAAATAATGCACCTATTATTGTTTGTGTCACGTGACAGTAATTGTAAGTAAGATGATACACTAAAATAAGTAACCAAGTAATCGTTTTAAGTTCTCTGAACATTGGTGCCAATTTCCTTATGCAGGCGAATTATGTTTGTGTCAGTGCAGTGAGGTTGTCAGACTACTCTATATTTGAAAGCCCAACACTGCTAAATTTTGAATTTCGCTACTTGCAACTTTTGGACGCTTCTTCTTCTATGTGCTGTGTGCCTTCGAGAAGTGGACGATCATGGCTCTCCACACCTTCCTATCGTAGCACTAAGTTCAGATCTTCACAGTTAACACCTACCATGCCACGTACACCGGGACAAACCATCCCCGTTCTCTTCGTATTCCATTAATAAGACGGAAGTTACATTCGAACAGCTTGTTCTCAAGAACCGCGACTTTGTGGAACTGACTCCCGAGTGGATGCTTCCCTGATCGTTACAATCTTAACCTCTTTAAGTCTACATATCCTCATAACCTGCACTTTTTATTTCCTCTTCTTACATTCATACAAGCACAATTAACTGTCTACTATTTATGATGTGGCTTTTAACAATTAGCAGACATGAATGACGTAAGCACAATTTCAAACTTATTTGGGTCCTCATAAATGGCCTGTAAAATCTATTAATGTTTCTATTAGGCTGAGTCGTAAATAATTTCCGTTTTTGTTTATCAGCTTGATTCTTGAACATATAAAGTACAATTACGTTTTATTAAATCATATATACACTATTATTTGTTAATAAAAATAAGGTTCAGATATCTCTTTAAGAAGTCAGGGATCGATCTGACACTGTAGTTATATTAGAAATAAGATTTCCTTTTTAAAATGATAGAAAAATCAGTATTTTTCGATTCTGACAAATGACGTGTTTTGAGGACGGTATTCTTCATGTGCCGTGTCCCTTCAGGCTCTTAACAATTTTCTATCTTTTGTAGCTTTTAGCAGTTTTTTTTAATTAATGCTAATTATTCTCCACCAAATTTGTTCCTATATTTTTTCGAGCGGACCAGTCAACTTAAGTAGTGCTGTTCATACCGTTATTTTATATTACCAATATTTATTTCTTCAATATAATCTCTTTCCTTGCCAATGCACTTATTCCGTTAATCTATGTTCATGAAAGGATGTCATCTTAGCACGAATGCAAGATTGCACAATATCAAGATGGTAACTATTATCACGCAAGCTTTTCTTAATAAATTCATTTTCAGAATCTATGTTTGTTATTAAACAAATCATTAGGACGCGATGGACTAGAGTTTTAATGAAGTTTAACTTTATTTATTTGGGACAAAACGTGTTCCAGCATATATATAAATATATAAACCAGTGAATGTGTTTATGATAGACAGACATAAGAAAAAACTTCTTAAACCTAAATTTATGGGTCCTCATAAATGGCCTGTAAAATCTATTAATGCTTCCATTAGGTTGAGTCGTAAATAATTTCCGTTTTTGTTTATCAGCATGATAGAAGAAAATATATGTGCCATGCGTAAAACACGCTTAGGCTGAAGAGGCAGATATTTTCTTTCTGCGGTAGACCATCCAAGGCTATAGAACCCGGTCTGTCCTGTTATTTACCCATAGCTGGGGGAGAAGAAAAAAGATTCATACCTTTACTTTCGTAAGTGAATGTAATGGATTTGACTGGAATTCGAACTCGGCCCTCAGATTTCTCAATCCGAGCCATTACTTCACCGTGCCTTACGTTTTGTTATATTATATATACACTATTATTTGCAGTGACCTGTTAACACTTATAAAGCAGCTCTTGAATATCTTTTTGAGTTTTTTCTACGGGCTTTGACGTGAAAACTTTTCGACGAACTCTCGAATCTGGTCTTCATTAGAGAAAGTTTTCCTCCTCAAAACGTTTTGCAATAATCGTTTGGTGCAAGGTCATGTGATTATAGCGGTTGGGGTAGAACAGACCAATAGAGTTCTAATGTTTTTTCTCGTGTTATTCTGACTTTTTGCGGTCATGCGTTGACGTGAAGAACATTTTTCCTATTGACGAGCAACTAGGTACTTTTGGACTAAACTTTTATGGACACGTTGAAGCTGCTGGACGTATAAATGCGCGTTTAGTGTTCCATTGCGTTTCAAGAAGTACAAATGAATAATACACGGAAGATCTCACCACGCGCACAACATTTACTTTTCTTCTATGGAGTTCAGCTTTTTTTGATCGGTAGTGGAAATTTATCCTTGTAAATCCACTGCGTTTTACGTTAAACCTTGTCATATGGAACCTGTTTTTCATCGCCTGAAATGATATAATTAAAGAATGGTTACTTAGTATGGTACATTCATCATTACAATTGGTGCTCTAAAGGGGAAATTAATTATAGCTACAAAACGATGCTGAGAATACCATGGACTGAATATGTAAGCAACGAAGGAGTCTTAAGGAAAATGAAAACAAAAAAGGACGCTTATATTAATTAGAAAGTGACAGTTGGCATTTCTACGATACATAATGAGAAATGAAGAAGTATTGGAAATTTAACACTCACAAGACATATTGAAAGCAAATGAGACAGAGGAAAGTAGCGAGTAACCGGCCTAACGAAGCTGTGTAAATGGATGGCAGAACAGGGAACGGAAGGGGTAGCGAAAAGACAAACGATACCAATAGAAGTAGAAGTCCTACCAGGATTTATTATGCGGACAGAATATTAACAACAAAATATACATATGACATCGTATTGGTAACAAACACAATGAAAACTGTAGGAACTCCTATTAAAAAGAAAAAAAGAAAAACGTTGCTAAGAGCGACAAAATATAGGAAGTTGAAGGAAAGCCGTGATTTCCTACGTCCTGAAGGGACACGGCACATAGAAGAAGATGTTTACTGAACTCTGTGACTAGCTTTTCAAGTTCTACTCTCCGGCGGGGCGCGTAAAAGGGTAAGCGCTAACAAGAACAGAAAAATATAAGAAAAACATATTTATGCGAAGTATAGTCGACAAAGAATTCTTCAACGGGGATTCTTATAACAAAGGAGCAATTGTGATAATGGACTAACCTTTCTGTAAAAACTCAGTGTCGAGATCTCATAAATGTCAACGATGCCCGAACACCTAGTGACACGCAAAGTTGTTGCTGCTGCCTGAAAACGAAACTGAATAGGCTAGGCAGCTATAAATCCATTACCTCCCACATCATCGCAGAACGGCTAAGATGTCACAATGTTATCATCTGGCGCACATTTCATTCCATCCACTGACATCAGCATGAAACAGCGGGAATGATGTATCGTCACATTAGGCAATGTTTTCCCAAGGGCCTGGCGTATTCGTTATTTCGCGTGGAGCAGCCATAACATCTCCCCATTCTTTACCTTCCTCTCTCACTCTCTCTGTCCCTCTTTTTATATATATATATATATATCTGTGTGTGTGTGTGTGTGTGTGTGTGTGTGTGTGTGTGTGTGTAAAAATTCAGATATAACTAAAAAATATGTCCGTAAAAAGACATTATGAATAAAGATAGGAAAACTGAAGGACTTTATCAAGGCAAATGTAAGAATTTTATTTTGCAACAAGTATTTATGAACAGAAGCAAAAATGTCATCAGTTCTTCCGAATTTTTAAAGAACGTTCATAAATATACTTCAGTCAAGGTAAATTACGGAAGATGCTAAGTGATATAATTTAATATCTAATAAGTAATAACAACATTTACTAACTTTTCTTTTTTTGGTTCCTTGTGTCGCGCTAGACAATTTTTCTAGCTAGAATCTATCTCACACATTTATAAGTCTACCATTTATCTATGCATTAAATATTGCTTTTACATCTGGTCTGGGACTTCTACTATATATTTAGAGATTCTTGATAAAATCCAATGCAATGTAATTGGCATAACGGTGTCAGCCACCTCCCCACCACCGTAACATAACTAAGTTGTGCCTTTTCTATAAATTCTTTCATGGCAATTGCTTTGAACTTCCCTCTTTGGTAACTAGATTTTATGAATTCAAGCGCAGTAATACATTGGCGGTACGGTATCATCTTTTTACAGATGAAATGGCGAGATGTAATCATAAGTTCTAGGCTAGCATCTTTTTCTCTCGCACTTCTTCTCTTTCGGTTTCTTGCTTTCCAGTCAACTTTGATCTTCAAAAATTTAAATACAATGTCAATCGTTATCTTTTGTTTTCATAATTCGATTCCCTTTATTGTTCTCTCTCATTAATAATGTTTTTATTTTTCTCTTATTCTTTTCATAACGCCATGCGTCTTAGTGGGGTTTATTGCATTGCTTGGGGTGATATATATATATATATATATATATATATATATATATATATATATATATATATATATATATATATATATATATATTGTTTATACGTTATTTTATAGATACAAATATTTAAGTAAATGCTCTGTTTATAATAAATAGTATTAACAACATTTACCGGCCGTATAAACAATAAATATATTATAATAATTGTCGGACTTAGTCCATTTCATTTTATATATATATATATATATATATATATATATATATATATATATATGAAGAAATATAGTCTTAAAGTGTGCTATATTTATGGGATAAAGTGCTCAATATCAGAGATAGAGCGTGTGTAAATATAAAAGTGGACATGGAAGTCAGCACTTAGAGGCGACAGTCTGTTTCATGCTAGAGCAATCGTCAGGCCTGTCGCCTCTAAGTGCTGACTTCCATGTCCACTTTTATATATATATATATATATATATATATATATATATACAAGAGGAAAAACTATTCTTAGAAAACGCGTTTCGTCCTCTGAGTCCTCTGAATAGTTTATCATTTTATCTTTTTAATCATTTTGTTCCTTTACAGATACCCTCTATCTGAAAATAATTTACACAATACAACACACGCACAGATTCAACACCACCACTTGATAAGACACCAGAAGTGTTGAAACAAAATGGCTTTTTTGTCGTGATTTGATAACATGTTTATGTTATAATTTTCGAATAAATAATTATATTTGCTCTATTCTGTATTGAGCATTCTTGTAAGAATAGTATTTGTTGGTTATTGGCATATATTCCGTATACACCAATCCTATACTTGGGTTGTATATATATATATATATATATATATATATATATACATATATATACATATATATATATATATATATATATATATATATATATATATATATATATATATATATATATACATGGTACGACAGAAATACGCCCCGCATAGACCTCCCAGAAATACCTCCCAAATAATGGTAAAGCACTAGTGTCAATGTTGTCTTCATCTAGCCAATGTTTTACCATTATGTGGGTGGTATTTCTGGGAGGTCTGTGCGGGGCGTGGTTTTGCCGCACCCCTTATATATAATCAAAGGATATGGATAGAGTTTTTGTTAAATTAAGTTTTTTTGTTAAATATTTCATTTTTTTTACTGGTGTCTGATATTATTATTATTATTATTATTATTATTATTATTAGCAACACCGTGTCAGAAGAAATCATTCAAGCCAGAAACTTTATCCTTTAATTCTTCAGCACCTATGTTATTACTAATCCCTTTCGTATGCTTTCGATATCATTAACATTTCTAAGGAATTTCTGTGTGACTGAAAAATTTTATAATATATATATATATATATATATATATATATATATATATATATATATTACGAATAGTATTAATAGTATAAAATAATTCACTTAAAATATATGAATTCATGATCGGAGTTTCATGAATTCTTTTACATCAAATTCCCGACGGATTTCTTATAGAACTAACTTTATTTACAGTTCGTATTTTTCTTTTTTCTCGTTCAAAACGTTATTTTTATGATGACATAACGTCTGTCCGAATTTCTAGGATGAGGAGTTATCAATATTTACATTCAGACAAATGTCCTCATCTTTGTTGCTCTTGTCACAACGTTTCGGTCTCTGTGTGCTAAATAAGAACAAGATGAGATATCCCTAGACATGGACAGCGGAATGAGAACAATCTAACTTTTACTTTTCAGTAAAACTGTTCAGTTCGAAATTCGCTGTAGATTACCTGGATTAATAGACACCTGAAGAACGTCGGAAGGTACAACAGCCGAAACGTTGTGATAATAACAACAAAAATGAGGACATTAATCCGAGTGTAAATATTACAGTTTTTAGATGACAACGATAAATAACTATTTAGACTGATGAAGACCTAAAGGTCGAAACGCGTCACACGAAAACTTTTTCCATTTCATCATACTTTGTGAGAAAAAGAAATAAAAATCGACAAACAATAATAACGAATAATAAACAAAAAAATACGTTTCCTCAGAGTAAAGGAACCGGAAATATGATCACTACATTTGGTTTTGTTAAACGCCGTTAGATGGCGCTTTTGAAGTTTATAAAAAGGTAAATATTTTCCCACCTTTCTCCAACATATAGAACCACGTGGTAATTACGTCCCCACTGGCAATGTTAGTTCCCCGTCCTACACACAACTCTACTCTCTTTTCACTTTCCAACGCATGGAGCTCGCACGTGTCTTCCAAAACCTCAGCCTATGAGGTGAGTCAAGCTTTCTCTTTTGCTGTTCCAACTCAGCGCAAGGCTGAGTTGAACGCGACAATTATAACGATGCTTATATTTGCTCACTTTTAACTTCTGTACCAAGAAAAAGAAACCGGACATCTCGTAAGCATGTTTAAATGCCCAGTAATAAATGAAATATAAACCTTCCTTTGGTTGTTCGAAAAACCGACTTGAGATCGACTATTAATACGATGCTTATACTTACTTTAAATCCTGGATCAAAAAGGAAACAAGCCTGTCCAAGAGATATTAAGAACTTTGTTCCATTACAGTCACCATAAAGAAGAGAATAAACGATCCATGATAGAAACCTCAAATTACTGTATGCTTCTTGTTTCAATGAGAACACGCACCGCCACCTGAAATACACACAAACTCGCGCCTTTTAAATTCCATAACTTCTTTCTCCTAAAGTAAATAACTACATGTTTGCTTTCTTAAAATACATATTTTGCAAGAACAAGAGAGTTAAAAGAACAGGATTAGCCCAATTACTATCGATGGCTCTTGGCTTCTATCAAGCTCGCATTCTGTAGGGTCACGGCTCTGAGTAGTATCCAAAACTCAGTGACCACGCCCATTCTTTCATGTTGGACTCCTTCTCTTCAACAAAGCCACTGATGCAGACACTAGACAGGTGGGAGCTAGATAAGTGAAACCAAAGCAAAAAAAAAACAACAAACAAACAAAAAAAAACGCTAGTCTTTTCTCCCGGAAGAATTTTTTTTATTTATTTGATTTTATTTGTTTGTTTGTTTGTTCGCTTTTTCGTTTCCTCGTTTCTTTTTTTTTTTTTTTTTTTTTGAGGGAAAAAACGAGATAGCAATTCGTAAGCAAGTAACTTATTCTGCAGGTTTTTTCCATAAGGTTGGCAATGAAATAAGAGAAAAATGACTCCAAGCAGACAGCTGGCGCGGCACTTGCTTATGTCAACAGTACTTGTTTGTATTAGTCATCCGTGCCCAGCGGCCTGCTTGATGGTGGACGGCAGAAGGAGATATTACCAAACATGTTGGTAAGAAAGAAATTATTTCATCCTCTTCATTCCAATACGAATGAAATGGTAAAAAAAAAAGCAGTGAACTAAATCTCCTCGGATATCGACCAAGTAGAACAAAAGTAACTGAGAAAACATGACTGCGGTGTGTGATTTTGAGTGTGTGTTAATGGCAAGTCACCTGCTTTTACAAAGTCATATAAAAGATATTGTTTTTTGGTCGTTTTTTTTTTAATCACTTCACCCCAAGCAAGGCGATAAGGCCACTAAGATTTCTAAGAGAGAAAGAAAATGAGAAGACTTTAGAAGGAGCCGGGAACCCAATCTTAAAGAGGAAACAAGAGATAAATGTCTACTTCTGTTCAATAGAGTGAGGAATGTAAACTTGGCGATAAGCGAACTTATTAGGACATTTTCAATTAAGAAATAGCATAACAATTTTCTAAAGCATAAAAATATTTTTATTGTCCGAATATGAAATTCTAATAGTAAGCAGTAATGCTGTTTTGCAGACTATATGAACCAAAATCATCATCCACGTCTTCATAATCAGATATTGTGGTAGGGTCAATGGGCAACTGGGCATCATAACAGTTCCCGCCTCATTTCTGCGCTGAGGAGGGGTATTCATTCCCGTAGAGCGAGTCTTAAGCAAGTAGATCAGATGGAGTCCATCCTTCCCATGTCAAACCACAGCCGATCTCCTCAAACCTGTAGACTCGCCTTAGTCACAAACACATGGCTGTTGATTCAATCGGTGGAAAGGTCAGCGGACCTGACCGTGGACTTTAGTCTAGGAAGCCCTCCAGCCAGAGATTCCGAGAAATCACCGCAGAAGCAGTATCCATAGCTATGAAGACCATCCTACCCTATTGTGCTAGATGGCCCTTGACTCTACAAAACGGGCCATCCGACCTTTCACATACTTTGTTTTGATCCTGCTTTGTGTTTACTCATCGTCACCACAATAAAATTCTGGTATGGGAAACAAAACTTTGTAAATTATTTCAGAATGTTCTAAGTCGTAGTTAACATTCCTGGGACGATGGTACAGTGTTTCAATTGACTACTTACCATTATTCTTGCAATGGAAACTAGGAATCCGAAAACAGATGATTATTCTACAGACCTCACAGATGCCATAGTGTTTATTATGAGCAATGCAAATGTAATATGATCTATACCTATGTTTTATAGATTATACAAATGCTTTTGCCTAATCTACAAAACATAGGTATACATCATTTTACATTTGTATTGCTCACAATAAACACTAACACTGGCATCTTTGAGGTCCGTAGAACAAGCATCTGATTTCGGATATCTGGTTTTCATTGAAAGAATAAACATGTGACGTTACATGGTAACAGTAGCCCTTGTAGAGAAAACTGACACAGCATCATCTTTTTTATATATTACAGCCTCCGGACTGGGCAAACGGTGGCTCACTAGTCACAGGTGGCTCGTTAGCCACCTGCAACTCATAAGTCGCCTGCGGCTCGTGAGTCACCTACCACTCGTAGAAATGTCGGATGGGCTTTTCTCATCACAGTGAGAATAAAAGATAAATAAGCAAATAAAATTCAGGCTTTATCATTTTTTTATCAGATATGCGACCGACATTTTTTAAGCACACTCTCTTTTATATATACTTACATATTTATATACTTATATATTTACTAAATTTACCCGTTTTTATACATGTATAATGTATCAGGTCATCCCATAAGTTCTGTCCGAATTTTGAAACAAGTAACCAAATGTTACATTTAATTACAGATTCAATCAACAATGTATTTTCCCTGATTATCTATGACTTCCTTCCATCTATTAACAAGCTTACTAATTCCATTACTGTAAAATTCTTTTGGCTTTGATTCGAAGAACTCACAAATGTCAGTTTTAACCTCTTCCTGTGTTACAAAAGCTGTTTCTTCCAAATGATTCTGTAAGCTACGAAACAAATGGTAGTCTGAAGGAGCAAGGTCGGGAGAATAAGGTGGAAGAGGAATTTTCTCCCAACCAAGTTCTTCGATCTTTTGTGACGTGATTCTTGTTGTGTGTGGTCGCCCATTGTCCTGATGAAACATCACCCGTTTTCGATTCACTAGTGCGGGTCTTTTTTTCCTCAAAGCTTGGTTCAAACGCTGAATTTGCTGACAGTATATTTGAGCATTAATTGTTGCATTAGGTGGTAAGAATTCAAAGTGGATTATTCCTTGGCAATCTCACCAGATTGAAAGAAGAACCTTTTGCCCATGAAGTTCCCTTCTTGGCTGTGGCTGGGGTCCTTCCCCTTTACCAAGCCACTGTCTACGACGCTTAACATTTCAATAAAAGATCCATTTTTCGTCGCCAGTCACAAGTCTATCCAAAAAAGATGAAACAAGTTGGCGAGAATGGAGAGAAGAGCAGATGTCAACTCGGGATTTGAGATTGTTTTCAGACAATTCATGAGGCAAGTTTAGGAACTTTTCCAAGTTGTTGAAGATGACGATGAACAGTTGTATGGTTTGAACTGAGAACCACTGCCAATTCCTCAACTAATAAAGCAGGAATTTCTTCAAGGGCTGCTTCAAGAAGCTTTTCATTGAGCTCAACTGGACGTCCGGTTCGATCTTCATCTTCAAGGGTGAAATATCCACCTTTGAATTTTGCAAACCATCTTCTGCAAGTTCTTTCATTCACACATTCCTCTCCATAAACTGAGTGAATGTTTCTAGCCGCTTCGGCTGCTGAGTTTCCTTTCTTGAACTCATAAAGCATTATGTGCCTCAAATGATTCTTGGGTACTTCCATGTTAGCAGGAAAAAAAACAAAATTTAATTTTATTGTTCTTAACAAAATTTAATTTTATTGTTCTCTGAAATAAAATTTGATCAGTTTAAATGCATCTAAACATAAAAATAATGTTCAGCTCCATTAGACATTATAAAATACTCTTTAAATTTCGTTCATTTTAACAAAAAGTTAAAATTCGGACAGAACATGGGATGACCTAATATATATACATATATATATATATATATATATATATATATATATATATATATATATATATATATATATATATAATTACTGTCATCCACAGACAGACTGTTTCGCTGTTTCACAGCTCTTGAGCGTGGCTAGACGTCCGGTTGCTGAATTGACGTCAGTCGGAAATTCTACCATTAAGCCGTCAGCTTTAATAGTCACTGTTTACAAACCCACACTTCCTTCCCCAGAGAGCTCAACCGAAATTAATTTTTTCAGGAGCCTATATATATATATATATATATATATATATATATATATATATATATAAGGTATGCTATATTTATGGGTATCAGAGATAGAACGTATGTAAATATAAAAGTGAACATTGCGATGACACGGAGCGGTGACAGTCTGTCTCATGAATGAACACATTCTTCAGGCCATGTTTGAAGATTGTTTTCAAGAGAGGGAGAGAGAAGTAGAAAAATAAATATTTAAAATACGAAACGCTCGGTGTTGACCTCAGTGTTCACTTATATATATATATATATATATATATATATATATATATATATATATATATATATATACGCACACACCCACACACACACATATATATATATATATATATATATATATATATATATATATATATGCAAGCATTAAATATGACAGACAAGGTGCTTTGATTAAGTTTTTTATATAGTTTCTCATGATCTAATTTTTTTTTCTTTACCGTAGATAAATTTTACAAAAACTGTCCAAATGTTTTATTTTTCCAATCGCTTTCGGCTATACCTTTAGCCATTATCAAGGATGAATTATATTTACTGTTAACTGAAAATAGATTGTTGTATGTATGTATTTAGCATTATAGAATGTTTTATTTTCAAAACACAGTCAACATATTGTGTCCATGTTCATAGTTGATATTACTGAGTGCTGTTTTTGTTGGGTTTTTTTTTTGTTGTTGTTTTGTTTTTATTAATAAGACTTCCATTATTTCTAGCCATATTTACATGTAGACGATGATATTATATTTGTGTTATCAACAAGTATGTTGTCTGGTAGGTCTTCATGAGTATTTAAATGAGACCTAATTGAGCTATTGCCAGAAAGATGTAGCGTGAGTCTTCTTAATATCATCGTCTACATGTAAAAAAAAAGGCTAAAAATTATGGAAGCCATACTCATAAAAACAAAAAACAGCACTCAATAATATCAAGTATGAACATGGACACAATATGCTGACTGTGTTTTGAAAATAAAACATTCTATAATACTAAATACATACATACAACAATCCATTTCCAGTTAACAGTAAATATAATTCATCCTGGAGAATAGCAAATAGTATAACCGAAAGCGCTTGGAAAAATAAAACATTTGGACAGTTTTTGTAAAATTTATCTACGGGAAAAGAAAAATATATATCATATGAGAAATTATGTAAAAACTTAATCAAATCACCTTGTCCGTCATGTTTAATGAAGCTTGAATGAAAGAATGATTCCTGCCTAAATACACAATATATATACACACACACATATATATATATAGAGAGAGAGAGAGAAAGATATATATATATATATATATATATATATTACTTCAAACGTTATCCTAGTGGATATTTGTATCACATTTTAAATAAACGCCCCATTTTTATTTTTATTTTAAATAGAGTGTACTATGTCTATCGGCCTGTACATTCGATAAAGAAAATGTCTTCTTCTGCATCCCACTGAGAGAAACAGAGATAGGAAGGAAAATAAATATTTAAAACACGCCACAAAACAGTTTATTTCGTATATAGTAAACAGTTACATCAAAATGACACCACGTATATGTTACATCTTTACAATAGAAAATATGGACAAACACTTCAACAAATTTATTTACATAAAAGATATGCTTTTAAAAAAATGAAGTAAATGTATTCAATCCTCATCCATGAAAATAGTAAACTAATACTACTGGAGAATGTAAATTTCTAGATGGTTGGTTCTAAACAGCTGTACGTTATTCGAGAGTGTTTTAAATCGTAGCTGACATTCCTGGGATGATGGTACAGTGTTTCAATTGACTACTTACCATTATTCTTGCAATGGCAACTAGAAATCCGAAAACAGATGATTGTTGTACAGACCTCACAGATGCCATAGTTAGTGTTTATTTTGAGCAATACAAATCCAAAATTATGTATACATATGTTAATATTTATTGTATATAAAATACAATTGTGGCACAAGGCCGAAAATGGGTGCGGAAATGGGCCGAGGCTGGTCATCACTTACTATCTTACACCTAGCTAATGTGATTGACGACCCATTCTTCACTCATTACAATTTGCACACCCACCAAAAGAACTTATCCATCATCATTCAATCCTCCATATACCACAGTACCGCATACTCTCAGGGGACTTACAAAAACACCTCATGACATAGACATTAACGATTATAAAATTCTATATATAAAAATCTGTCGATGATACGTAATGAGGGGGAGGGAGGAAATGAACCCCAAAACAAACTAAAATATCAAAACAAATACACAAGTTAAAAGGATAACTGATGTAAGTTGGACCCGTCAATCCCTCATATTCTGTCTTTAGACAAAGTCAAGTAGTTCTCTCGTTAAGGAAGAGGGATGAATAAAATAAATACGGCCATATGGAAAGAAAATGCTGACCCGGTCGAGATAAAAAAAAAAAAGTGAGACCAAAAACAAACTGGGGAGGTTGGGAATCTCGACTTTGATCATAACCAAAGAAGCAGCCGGGAACAGGCCAGGAATGACACTTACTCACATTAACTAGGTACGAAAAAGGGCCTAGCCTAACCAGGGGATGGCTCCAAAGGAAACCACCCCAATATGACTTAGGGATACCTAAGAAATAAAATCAAGGCTAGCCTCGTTCAAGCGAACAAGGCTCGCCGCAATCACCCACCTTTCGCTAAAATCTGTCGAAACCAATCGCTTTTCTATCTATTCTAATTTTCATCTATGTTTTATAACGTTTGATAAAGAACATCAGAAAAGAACTGTTGGAATTGCTAGGTAACCTTGGCATATTTGGGAAGGATATTAGAAGTAGAAAAATAAAAAAATAAAGAGCTACAACTTCATCCATGCTGTGCTGGTTCGATAATTAGCAAGTGGAAGGAACGTGAATCGCTACTGAACTTTTCCTTGATCTGGTGCCTTTTAAAAGATTTCCAGCTGTGTTGCAAGTAGGATTGCAAGAAAGGTAACAGAAGTAGCCAAGGATTACTCATAAAAAGTTCGTAGATCTGTATACATCAAGGACAACAGCGATACCACATGGTGTCAGCAACACGCTCCGCCAGGACAGATCGCGATCTTGTCAAGTACAAAAAGTGCCGCTTCTGAAAAAAAAAAAAAAATAAAATAAAGTCACACGTGGGAACACGTTTGAATTTTGCTAAGTAGCATTTATGTAAGCCAGATACCTACTGGAATAACATTCTTTCAACTGATGAGACCAAAATAATCATTTGGCCTCATTTCATATGAAAACCAGAAAAATCAACAGAATTCAAGCAAAAGGTCACTGCTCCAACTGTGAAGCATGAATGTAGCAATGTAATTGTATGGGATTGTTTTCCATCACATGGCACAGGGTGAGTCTTTTTAATCGAAGAAAGAATGAATAAGTCGCGTATTATATTATAATTCTGATTGATCGTCCGTTATTGAGTTTGCATTTACGTTAAGCCATGCCTTTGGAAAGACGGAAGAAAAATACTTATCAAAGACACGTACATAAAAAGAAAGTAAGAAAGAAAGAAAGAAAGAAAATGCTACTTTTGGGATCAGCAGGGGTGAATAACTTTATTATCATATTATATTTACCTGCTGTAGGCGAAAGCCTATGAGGGCACTTTAAAGAAAATATTAAGCCCAAGCCCCAGTTTGCCTTCCCATAGGCAATATCTCTCCTTCGGGAGGGGCCTGTGTTTATTGCCTTGCGCCTGAGGCGTAACCAAAAAGGGGAAGTGCTGAGGGGGCTTGGGCAATTTTTGCACGGTATTGCCGTTAAACCCATTTTAAAACTCGGTCTTGTGTCACATTTGGTAGCGACGTGGACGCACTGAAAAATACTCATATTATAATTATGCTTGTCTCCTCCTTCCTTATTTAGGGCGTACGGTACAACCTGCCATTACGTCATACATAATAGACTATTCCGTTTCGAGTGCGAGGAAAAATGGAAAAGGCATATCAAAGACGCTGTTTGGTTTCAGTGAAAGAAAGAAAGAAAGATTTCATCGAAGTAGCTAAGTGGTTTTGGCTAGTGTAACCAAGTAGTACACGGTAGCAGTAATTGACTGGTACTCGTCGTAGTCGCAGGTAACATGCTTAGGCAATAGGTGTAGACCAATAGGATAGCCAATGGCGTAGTCCAATGGGCGTCGTCACTCTTCTCCCTTGGTCTCTCCGTCAGTCTGTATTTATGACTGACATCAGCCAATCATATTCCAGTGAGGGGGAACACAGGTGTATGCATTATCAAAGAAAGAAAGAAAGAAAGAAAGAAAGAAAGAAAGAAAGAAAGAAAAAGAGAGGAGAGACGACGATATCATCTGTTTTACGTCTGCTTCAGTGAAATGGAAAAACTCGTCGGTTTCAAATTTTTCTATTTGAAG
>OZ038485.1:87112179-87197179 GCA_964036315.1 Acanthosepion esculentum
CAATGCATATTTCGACATTTATTCGATACGATCAAGTTGCTTGACTAATATCTTAAATTAGAAACAGATTTGCTTACAAAGTGGAAACCATAAGTTCAGTCACTTTCAACATATGTAGCAATCTGTACAGCTGTTATTTTAACCAGCATTTCTTCCGATTCGCCGAACCTTTCACACATCTCTCATCACTCAAGTTGGAAATAAAGCACAGATCCATCTGTTATCATTTTTTTCTTTCTTTGATGATTTCATCAAAACATTTCCCGCCATAGGTTCCCTTTGAATAGTCACACGTGAATTTGAGCTGAGTTTAAAATTTCTTTTACTATTTTACCCATGCCGCCAAAAATGATTTCAATTTTAAATATATCGTTTTTCAGTTATTGTTGTTTTTTCACCTCACACCTTCGTAAACATCTTGGACTAGTCCGCCATTATCATAATTCATACACTGCCATCAGGTGTCGCCAGTGCGAGGAAGATAACTCAAGTGCAGCAAAATGTTTAAAACCTAATAGACAAAAAATATTGGCGTATTTTATATATAGAATAAATCAGTGTTTGAGAATACATCTTCAGAGGACCTTAAATAGAAAATGACCTAACTTAATGTTACGCGGCTTGCGCTAAATTTTAACATCTTGTTTCCAGACTGATACGCCGTTCTTGTCACAGCAATTTGGAAGTCGCCAACGTCTTGAAAGCGACCAGGTTAACAAGAGTAGGGACAGCTGGCTCCATGCGGACACCTCAAAAGTTCTCACAGTGAAGCACACAAAATCTGTGAGAAACCCATGAGCTACGACGGCCAACTCATGCTATTCCACTTCTTTCTGCAGGGCCCAGTTCCACCGCTCACATCAAGCCCTTGGTTCGAGGGGATTCCCATGGATGCTCCAGCAGGATTCTTTTTGCCTCCCACAAAGCCCACGTGACCAAGGTGTGGCTGGTGTAGAACTTTCCTGATCATGTTTCCCGCATGTTTTGGGCGTCGATCGAAATCGAGACCTGCTAGCGCCCCCACAATACCAAAGACTTGTTGAAGGCTGCTTTCGTAGACGTGGTAGCCAACATAAACGAAAACCACCTGATCCCGACCTTGTGGAACTTCAGAAACCGTGCTCAAATTTGAAGATGGTTTTTACTGAAGGACATTTTTTTCTATTTTTAAACTTGAACATGCGTACAAAAAAAATAATATATTTTAAAAATTGTACTGATCGCTTCCTATTCCTATGTCTTTTGTTTTTATACTATAATTTATTCCCAATTACCTGGCGCACAATGTATACACCTCCTGACGTTATGTCCTCCACACGTTTTTGACTGACATTTCAACCACCTGATGACTATTCATGAACGTTCTACAAATGTAAAAGACTTGATAAACCAATGACATCCTTGCTATTGTATACAAACACGTGCAATAAAATAAATGAAACATTCGCCTTGATAAAGTTCATGAGAGGACGAAACGGGTCAGCTAAGAATAGTTTTTCCTATTGTCTTTTATTCATTCTGTTCCTGTACAGATACACTCTACCTGAAAATAAATTACGTATATATTCATACATACATATATACATACATACATACATACATATATATATATATATATATATATATATATATATATATATATATATATATATATATATATATATATATATATATATATGTCTGTAGATATATATGTGTATATATCTATGTGGAGTTGCGTATGTATCTGTGTATATATATGTACTAGCGGATGTGTATATGCATTTTTATACTCATGTCGTTTTAATTTACGTTTGTTTAATTTTTCATGTATACACTTGTATTTGTAAATGTCTATGTATATATTTAGTTTATATGCATATATGCATGCGTGCTTATGTATGTACATCTAGATGTGTATGTATGTATGTGTGTGCTTGTATATAGTTGCATCTTTATATGTATTTCTTCACTTGCCTTATTTACTTTTCTGCGTCGACGTATGGGTCAATATATTTATATGTGCTTATCTATGTGTATGTTTATGTACGTAGGTCTGTATATGCGTACCTATTATGCTTATATGTGTGTATGCGGGTGCATGTATTAATTTATATGCGGATGTGCGAGTGTTCAATTATATGTGGAGGTGGTTATTTACTTTTGTCTGTAAATGTGTCGAAAACTATATGTTTTCAAAAATGTATATATATATATATATGTATATATGTGTATATATATATATATATATATATGTATGTATGTATATATATATATATATATATATATATATATATATATATATATTTATATATAGTTATTTGTTTAAATTTTATCTATGTATATTTGACCAGTTTAGCTATTTTTCAAGTTTAAATTCGTTTAATAACATATTAAGCCACGAATAGCTTCGACATCTGACCGTCTAGATCATATTGAATGTAGATGTATGTGCCTGTGTGTATCGATGTGTATGTGTAAGTATAGTGCATTTGCCTATGTGTGGTTTGATTTTTTGTATGTGTATGTATATATCTAAATACGTCTGAGCGCTTAACATGCCGTTGTTCGAATGATTTCACGTGAGAGGCGACTAACATGTTGAAATGAAACTAAAAATGTATACATCTCTGTCTGGGATTCCGAATACAACTTTCAACTTAATTTCAATGAAAATATAAATTAAATAGCATATATATCTTTTATTTTTATTTTTATATTTTTTCTCCTTGGTAATTCTACAATTTATAACTTAATAGAGATCTGATTTAGATTTCTAAATAGGTAATTTTAATTTTTTTATTTTTTACTTTTAATTTTAATTTCAAATTTTATAAATCTTTTAATATCTAGATAACCTTGCTTAGTTGTCAAATTTTTCGAATCATCCTATACTTGTTTTTTGATTGGCCACTCTAGCTTATGTAACAGCGTTTACTCTTAATTAATTTGAAACTTTTAAAACCATTTATTCTATATTCTATATTATCACTTGACAAGACACAAGAAGTGTTGAAACAAAATAGCTACTTTTGTCGTGATTTTATAACATATTTATGTTGTAATATTCAAATAAATAATTATATATATATATATATATATATATATATATATATATATATATATATATATATATATATATATATATATTAAAAAAGAGAGAGTTTTTGGTTATAATGTGGATTTTTTTTAGAATATATATTATATTTTATTCAGGAATATGTAGAATAAAATATAATATATATACTAAAACAAATCTACATTATAACCGAAAACGTTTGCGGTTTCTCTCTTTTTTAAAATATACATTTTTCTTTCGTTGGAGCAAATATAACCTTTTTCCTCTATATATTATTATATTGAGCACTCTTTTAAGAATACCAGTTTTTGGTTATTGGAATTTATTCCGTATACACCAATCCTATACTTGGATAGACATATATATATATAGACATATATATATATTTGAATTGGACAAAGTCGGACAATTTATTTAAAGACATTTATGATATATTTAACGTTCTTTTTATAGATACAAGTATTTAAGCAAATGCTCATATTTAATACTGTTTATTATAAAACAGAGCATTTGATTAAATACTTGTATCTATAAAAAGAACGTTAAACATATCATAAATGTCTTTATATATATATATATATATATATATATATATATATATATATATATATATATATATACATTGCGCGATGGATATAAAAATAAAATCGCAATTGGCTTCAACCAGACGACTTCGGAATCTTTTGAAACCTTTCTGGGCGCTCTCTTTGTTTAAGTTGGTGAATGCTGCCATAACCTTTGGCTTCACTTCATCTTTGGAGATACAAGTAGTTTTTTGGTCTCTCGCTCAACTGCGCCTCACACATAATAATTAAGGGGCTTGCAGTCTGAGGAGTTAGGTGGTCAGATGTAAGGCTGTCTGACAGCCATGACTGTGTCCTCCTGCTTGTGTGACATGGTGCAGAGACCTGTTGTCAGACATAGGGTCTTCTAGCAGCCACCCTCTTGACCCAGAGCAGCAAAGTACTTGATGTAGGCCTCCGTGTTGGGTCTGAGGCCCTCACCAATAAATTCGTGAGTTATTTTCTTATTTGAATGATAAGAGTGAGTTTTTCCGAGCTACCGTATCTTCGTAATCACCATTAGACTCATCAAGCTCTTTCCGAATCCTCTGCACTGATCTCAGATTGACGCCCAAATGCCTGCCACTTTACAGTTTAATTATAAGCGGAATAACAAAAATCTAGAACCAGTTAAAATCTATTTTAATTTTATTATTTTACTTTTGTTTGTTTTAAGGAGTATAAATACGAGATCTAATAATAATTTCAACAGATTTATAGAACATCTGACCCTAACGAGCGATTTGATGCGAAATTCTGACGACGCTCAATGATACACGTCCATTGAATATTTATTGGTTTATTGAATATTTTTATAAGAATTTATTATTTTACTATATATTTTGAATCTGAGATAACGTATCGTAAATTTCAATTTAAATATATATATTTCAATTTTTGTCAGCTTTTCTAAGACGATGTGTTGTTACTATTATACATTGGTTCTTTTGATACCGTTCCGCCATCTTTGTTATTCTTGTGAGAACATTTCGACCGCTGTGACTACTGGCTTTCACACCTGCGGGGTACAAAAACGTTGCAATAAGAAACATGATCCGGATGAAGCTACGCTAAAAGAACCAAATTATAACGGAATATATTTTACTTCTGTGTATTGGTCAGCTTGGGTTATTTCCGCTTCGGCATCCTACAGTGGGTATTTTTCAAGAGAAACTGATATCCGTTCGGTAAAATGAGATCTGCTATTTGACAGCAAGGATATGCAACAGAACACAAGCAGCACAGACATTTTTTACATCCAAGGGGACAGATTAAATGAATATAATGATATAGGTTTTCCACCGAGAGTGAGGGTGTGAAAAAAGGCCTGGGCGTGTTAGTTTGCCACTCTGCACTGACTCTTGCCACACCCATTCGCCTGAATAAGAATTTGAGAAAATACCACATGAAAATTATTTTTTAAAATTCATCGTAAAGGAAAACGGGAAAAGGGCTAACTAACAATTATAAGAAGACAGAATGTGTGACCGTTAGCAAAAGGAACAGCCCAAGATGTCGAAGTACGAATTGGAGACGTCAAAATCTGGGAAGTTTTTAAGAGAGAAATCTGAAAGCACACTGAAATAGCGACAACAGGCCTTCCAAAAACTAAACTATTAAGAAACATGAAAATCTCGTGAGAAACAAAGAAAAGAATGCCGAACACTGAAGTGAAAACCTGTGGCAACGGGAAATCACTACACTATATTTCCTCAAAAAATAAAAATTCACTGAAATACAAAGCTCGAGAGGCACTCAAGGTAGAGAACTGCTAATAAAAACGTTATGATGATTAATGTGTATAACGTGAATATATTTTACTTTTGTATATTGCTCAGTTCGGATTACTTCCGCTTACCGGTCATCCGTATGATTGTGGTCATGTGATCGAAGTTTGAGTTTGATGGTGCCATTTCTCTTGCTGCTGTTACAGTGTAAACATGACCGCTCCCCTAGCAGTGTCCACCAAGGAGGAACAAAGAGCAGTGATCCGAATCTGCAGAGAATATGCGACCTCGTCGATGATAACTCGCCGGTTACCATTTATAGAGCTTGCTGAATCTTCAGGGGTAGAGGTTGGCTACAAAAGTGGCAACTATAAGCACGAATAAGCAGCAGGCAGGGTGACAACCCTAAATATATGCTATGGTGAAAGTGCGGATAATTTTTGGCTTATCCCCGTACAAATGGGAGATTTGAAAATCGAAAGAAGTACTGAAATTTAACTATCCGGGAAGTTTTTTAAGAGACAGTGGGAAATCTGAAGGCAGATTGATGTAGAGAAAAATGCCTTCCAAAAACTAAAGTATTAAGAAAAACAGAAAAATCCCGTGAGAAACAGAGAAACGAGAGCCGGACACTGAATTCAAAAGATGTGGAGAAAGCAACGGGAAACTGCTACTCAATATTTCCTATGAAGATAACAAATCGCTGAAAATGTTTTTTCTAGCGTTCGCTCAAATACAAGGATCGAAAGGCACTGCTTTGAATATACGCTATTTAGCGCTAGAGGGCGCCGTCAGTGATGTTCTGAATTGGATCATTGGGCAGTTTCGGGTCTTTCAAACATCATACTGACCTCACCAAGTCGACCCCATCAGAGCTGATCGGACTCTGATACACCCTCTAAAAATGCTTACAGACACTAACTTCTATAATATACCCCGTCATCACGCATTTGATTGGTCGTTGATCAATAGCCAATCACAATGGTTAAGATGATGAATGTGTATAATATGAATATGTTTTACTTTTATGTATTGATTAGCTTGGATTATTTCTTCTTCTGGTCATGCGTGCTTATAGTTAGTACTATTGTGGCCACGTGATCGAAGTTTGAGCTTGATCACGCCAATTTTTTCAAGGTCCTAAAGAAATAGTGATTCTCCTAGCGTAGCTTAGATGTGGCACAAGATCGAAAGTATGGGGCACCCGGTGAGGATCTAACTCACTACTCAGTCGTAATTGTTCTAGCGAGACAAGCTTGCTAACCATTACACCACATCGAGGTACCCAAAGGCCCTAAGGAAATCAATTATAATCCCATGTGCCCTTAAAGTTGTCTGTTTGTTGATATAATTAATATTTGCTCTGCTTTTACATTGAGCTCTCTGGAATACATCCTCCTTGAAATTATCCATACGGATTACCAAATAACTTCATTAACAATCGCTCTCTCTCTCTCTCTCTCTCTCTCTCTCTATATATATATATATATATATATATATATATATATATATATATATATTAGGAAAATGAATTACAGTATGTGTAACGTGTTTCGTCTTTTAGGAATTACTGCGAGGAAACAAGTTACACGGATTCTTTCCACTTTGTCATACTTTGCCTAACAATGTTCTGATATATAGTAATTTATATATAATATTCTCCCAAATATATATATATATATATATATATATATATATATATATATATATATATGTATATATATACGTGTGTATGTGTATTTATTGTCTATTATTTCTTATTACTATAAACGTTATTTTTAGTGGGTACACGTGTTTGAATTGACATCCCTGATATTTTCTTAAACAATGAAATTGATATCAACCGGCCTAGATTGAGAAGTCCTACTAATGAAAAATGTGTCTCTCAACAGGAGGGAATCTGAAGGTATTAGTTGATGGTAAGCAATATATATCAGGGATGATTATATATATATATATATATATATATATATATATATATATATAGAGAGAGAGAGAGAGAGAGAGAGAGAAAGACAGACAGAGACAGAGACAGACAGAGATAACAGAGAGAGATAGATATATATATAGTTTTAGGAATCTGGGTATATTGAGTCAGCAACATATATATATATATATATATATATATATATATATATATATATATATATATGTGTGTGTGTGTGTGTGTGTGTGTGTGTGTGTGTGTGTGTGTGTGTGTGTGTGTTGCTTAGCTTAATGCACTCAGATTCACCAGAATATTAGTGTTACAAATCGTGTATATATATATATATATATATATATATATATATATATATATATATATATATATATATATAACAAGCTTGATTTAAACTTTCATCTTTACCATCGGGAGGCGCCAATTCATGTGAATTAATAAGCAACATTACTCACTTTTTGACAGCTGTCAACTCACAATATCAACAAGAATGCACTGACTGCTTATCCTAAAATGATGCTACCTACCCTGAAATTTGCGACGAATGTCATGATGAATTTTAGTTCATTGGCCAGGTTTCTTTATGCTTGATTAGAGGGGCGCCCTTCTTTTCGTTCCCTTACAGACAGCGTCAAATGTTTTAGTATACAGGCAACGAGACAAAAAAAAATGGGCTTCGTGAACACTGCTCTAGGTGATTTTATTTGGGCGTGTTCGAAGGCCAATTGCTGGCTCTTTACTAAACTGAGTATAGCAAATAATTTTTAAATTGATGTTTGCAGGAATGTCTGGCCGTCTGTAAAGGTAAAGGGGGAAATCAAATGATGATGATGATGATGATGATTTTAATTTAACGATGAATTTAATTAACTCATAAGAAGATATGCGCAGTATTAGCCAAAGTTTCTAAGATATTGAATGGCGCGCAGGAACCCAATTTACTACTAACATTTGCATGTGCAGCAATATATATATATATATATATATATATATATATATACATGGTGTATCAAAATAATGTATACACTCTTTAAATATTAAAGATCACCAGATTTGACACCTGAAACAATTGCTGAAATGAGAGTAGCAACTGATCTACAATTTATATATCAAAAAACATAACTTTACCCTGAAGGTGTAAAATTATGTACAATATATACGTAGTTGAAAGCATAAAATGACGTACAAAATATTTAGATTCCGGAATTAAATAACCCATATGCCCTTAAACAAAATCAGTAACAGCTCGCGATACAAAATTAAAGTTTTGAAAATAATGAATAAAATAAAATTATTTAAAAAATATTTCTGATGCAAAAATGAAATTTAACTTTACATTTTTCGATTTTTCAAAGACATCTTTATTTAGTAATAAAATCTCTGTTGTCATCATCAATATTATCGTTCCATTTCCAAATTTCCTTTTGGTTACTCTTATTCAATAAGCTTTCCCCTGGTTCGAACATATATATATATATATATATATATATATATATATATATATATATATATATATATATATATATATATATATATATATATATATATATATGGGGTGGAGGTGATAAATTGTCGTCTAAATTACGTAAAAATGAAAATAGCACTGACATTTTATTTTAACAAACATATTTACCAAAATTACATAAAAATATTTTGAAATAATAAAGAGTAAATTCATTCAATAAAACCGCCATTGGCTTCAATCTGGGCCTCTAGAGGATTTCGGAATCTTCTGCAACTCTTCTGGACGGTCTCCTTGATTAAGTTGGTGAATGCTGCCATATACTTACGTTCAGTCCATCTTTGATGTTACAAAAAGCTTTGTTGATCTCTCGCTCAACTGCGTCCCACACACAATAATCTAGGAGGTTGGAGTCTGGAAAGTTAGGTAGTCACATGTAAGTGGAGATGTGGTCGCAGAAATTGTCTGACACCCATGACTGGGTTCTCCTGCTTGTGTTACATGGTGCAGAGACCTGTTGCCAGACATAGGATCTTTCAAAAGCAATCCTCTTGACCCCAGGAAGCACTACCTCTTCAAAGCACTTGATGTAGGCCTCCGAATTGAGTTTGAGGCCCTCACCAATAAATTGGGGGTTTATGTCCTTATTTGAACGATAAGAGTGAGTTTTCCGAGCTGCCGTATCTTTATGCAAGTCTTTCCATATTCTCTGCATCGACCTGAGTGAATACTTAGTAAGTATATATATATATATATATATATATATATATATATATGTGTGTGTCAGTCATTACCTATCCTCTCATTACCTATCCTCCATATCCATATAATCCTCACTTCCTACTACCGACTTTTACATTAAGACCACACACCTCATGCGATAACCCTCTATCTTGAGTCGCTATTGAGCCTTGTATTGGGTGAACATTAGCAAATTAATAATAATAATAAATATATATATATATATATATATATATATATATGTGTGTGTGTGTGTGTGTGTGTGTGTGTGTGTGTGTGTGTGTGTGTATATATATATATATATATATATATATATATATATATATATATATATATATATATATATATTACATAAAAGATTGTTTTTCGAAAATAAAAACGTTCTACCGTGATAATTCTAGGAGTTTACGTATTACGGTAGAGTAGGGGAAAATAAGTGATCATTTAATTCATATATATATATATATATATATATATATATATATATATATATATATATATATATATATACATATATATATATATATATATATATATATATATATATATATATATATATATATATATACATATATATACATATATATATATATATATATATATATATATATATATATATATATATATATATATATATATATATATATATATATATTATACGAGGTCTGATAAAAAAAGAGTATGAGGACTGTTGCTATGGTAACGGAGATAACTTGCACAGAGTGAAGCCGTTTGGCACAGACAGATCTTGAACCCTATCACGCTTGAACACTGTTTATAGTTGTGCTCGAAAGGAAAGTGTGTAAAGTTTGGTCATCTTAACACACTACAAAATTTCCATTAATGACCATGACTTGTTCAGTAGTTTTTGGCTAAGCACAACATTCCCTATGTCCGGCAACCACCATATTTCCCAAATCTCGCCCCTTGCGACTTTTCCGCTTCAAAAATCAAATCCCACTTGAAAGGAACAAAATTTCAAGTCGTCGAGGTAGTCCAAGCGAATGTGACGAGGTGGCATCTCACTATCCCCATAACGGAGTTCCAGGAATGCTTCCATCAATGAAAACGACGCTGGATAATGTGTGTGGCTTCAGAAGGTGACTACTTCGAAGGAGATTAAATACCGAATTGATATGTGTTGTAGTTTTCGTTATAGAACTAATCCCAATACTTTTTAATCAGACCTCGTATATACTATAGGCTTAGATTGTGGTTACTGCCAGGATTTAATAATTAGTAAACACAAGAAGAGAAAGCCGACTGAATTTGCGTCAGTCCGAATTTCTACCACTAAGATGTTGGCGCACGGCAGGAATGAAGGTGAATTTTAGCGTGTTTATTTTTAGATTTAGATAAACACACAGTGACTGACAGTAACTCAATTCTGCCGAAGAGTCGTGCAATATTAGCTTAAATAGTCACTGTTTACAAATTCACACCTCAAACCAGTGAGCTCAACCGAAATTAATTTTTCAGGAGCCAATATATATATATATATATATATATATATATATATATATATATATATATATATATAAATATATATATATATATATATATATATATATATATATATATATATATATATATTATTATTATTATTATTATTATTAATAGGTACAGAAACAATAATCATGAGCAGAAAGGGAAGAGATTACTCAGGAGGATAGTAGATAGCGATTGACATTGCATTTAAATTTTTGCAGACTAAAGTTGTCTGGAAAGCATGGAGCCGGAAGGGAGTTCCACAAGCGAGAAGTGCGAAAAAAGAAACGGTCAGCAAAGAATGTACAGCTACATCTAGCCAGCTCAAGTGTAAAGTGATGAAATCTTGACGCCAGGCGAGTATTGCGCTTAAATTAAAAAAAAGTCATAGAGTCATGAAGAGCTCATTCGAGCAATGACCATAAAAGTATTTATAGAAAAGACGAAGATAGGCAACCTGACAGAGGTGGGAAAGTGACTGAATCTGAGCCACCAGATCAGGCCACCAGACCAATAATATATATATATATATATATATATATATATATATATATATATATATATATATATATATATATATATATATATATATATACGTACGTTTGGTTTATATCCACACTTATATCCATGCTGTTTAAGGAAGACTCATGAAAGCCAGGAAAAGATGAAACCAACTATTTGAGATCAGAAGATAATGAAGGAAACAGTGAAAACAGTGTCAAGCTTTCATTCCACATCCTCAGCATCTTTTTCTTTAAACAGATTTATCGAATATTCAAGCCAGTAGACGAAAATAAATATACTGTTTAAAATAAACGGGGCGTCTACTCATATATATATATATATATATATATATATATATATATATATATATATATATATATATATATATATATATATATATATATATATATATATATATATATATATATTATTTGTTTGTTTGTTTTAAATGACGTTTAAACTGATAAAAATCTGTTGGTTTAATAAATAAAAATGCAATGCTTCTTTAGAAATTACTTTGTTTATGTTTCGGATATGAAACTGAGAAGATATGAAATTTCGGGAATCTAGAACGAGAAGGATTGTACTTAAAAAGGTAGTATTCGGCCTTGCTTGATCGGCGATGTTCTTTCTTTGTCGAGTCGGTTAAAAGTGCGTCAGATCTAACAAAGGTCTTTCCTGCTAAGAGGGGTGCATGTGTATATATATATATATATATATATATATATATATATATATATATATATATATATATATATATATATATATTATTATTTTTCTTATTTTTCTTCTTCTTGCGTTTGTTTATTTATTTTTAAGAATAAGATAGCGTTCATTGTTTTGATTTTTTTAAATAAAGCGTAGGGAGGTCAATTGATAAAAATCGACTGAGGATGCTGTAATGTTGAAACAAGGTAGCGAAATCAACTGATCTCCTAATTTTTAATATAATATAAAATACACACATATATATATATATATATATATATATATATATATATATATATATATATATATAGAGAGAGAGAGAGAGAGAGAGAGAGAGAGATTCTGTACCTTCTGAAAAGGAATTACAAAAGTTTGTTCTATTTATTTTTCTCTCAGGTTACTTAACGTTTTCCGTGTCTCACCGAGAATTTCCCAAATTTCTCGAAATCTTTCCATTACGAAATAAGCAAATCCATTTTCTACCTATTTGTTTCGTTGATAAAAGCATTGAGCAACTTAAGGTTTTTCCCGAACCTTTCGCTATGACCACATCAGCTGAATTTCCCTCTTCATCTCAAGTCCTGGACTTATGGTCACATCATGTTGCAAACAGCTGTTCTCGTATGATCGCCTAAGTTAAGCAACGTCGAACCTGGTCAGTACCCTGATGGGTGATCTCTTGGGAATACCAGCTGCTGTCAGCTTGGATTATGCCGCTAAACAAAAGCAACCAACCAACAAAGTCCTGGATGGGTATGGCGTTGAAAATCAAAAGACGTGAGCCATAATGAACCAAACTCGTGCACCTAATAAAACATAAAGCGTGCACTATCTCATAAATGGACAACTTTCCCTTGTCTATAGAAGCTTCTGGGCTTGTATTATCCAAAAGGCATTTGCGCGTAATTGAGTGGAACGAACAACCCGATTGTAATCCGAACTCGGCTTTCTATTTTCTCATTCAGAGCCGCTGTCCATTACATCAGCCTCACATCCACGGGTTCGGATTGAGGTATAACTCGATTTTCGAAGCACGGACTGTAATAATCTGTTCTCTGACTTTCTATAGAGATTTGGACACACAAACACACACACGCACAAGTTTATGTAATAATAAACTTGTGCGTGTGTGTGTTTACAATAATTCTGTATTTATGTGTGTGCGCACGTATACATGTTTGGATAGAAAATATTTTAGAGGAGCGTATGGCTACCACGTGGGTGGATCGCAAGTCCTGCCATGCAGAGGATGATTACTTGTATATCCAATTTGATTCAAGCCTTTTCAATACGCTTTTAAGGTTTTATTTTTCTAACAATAATAAAGTATAACCGTCAATTGGGAATTTTATTTCTTCTATTCTCTATAACACACCCAACTTTTCTGAAAGGAGAAAAGAATTTCCTCCAAAGAAATTAAAACCTTCAATACACTTTTTATTTC
Source organism: Acanthosepion esculentum (assembly GCA_964036315.1). NCBI lineage: Eukaryota > Metazoa > Mollusca > Cephalopoda > Sepiida > Sepiidae > Acanthosepion > Acanthosepion esculentum. Next base: position 87,125,814 of record OZ038485.1, read on the forward strand.
TATTTACTTCTCAGTTATTTTATATTTTTATTTATTTTGCTGTTTTTGTTTTTGTGTTTTGTTGTAGCATGTTTGTTTGTTTTCTCAATTTCATTTTTATGCGAATTTTTGTTTAATTTTCAAAACAGAAAAAGAAACGAAAAGGCTATAATTTAGAGAAAAAGAATCTACTGATGTGCAATGATTCTGATCTCGAAGACCATTTTGTCTGAGCTTTTTTTTATCGTATCAACCTATGCAAGGCAATAAAACCCCTAAGACAAAGGGTTACTGAGTGTGAAAAAAATAAGAAAAAAGAGAAATATTATTAAGAAGCGATGGCAAGAGAGGAGCTCGAGGTAGTGTAACGGATACCGGCGCGGAAAATTGATTTGACGAACCAAGTTCTAATTTCAGTTTTGTCGGTTGCGTTTACTTTTGCAGTAATTCCCCTGGGAAATGCACGAATCCGTCTCTTTCCTCCCCCACTCTCAAATCTGGGTTAAATTGCCGGGTAGACTGGGCTATTTAGTCTTCGGTGGTGATCAGTCTAAAAGAAGAAAATTCTGAATTCCAAAACATGACAATTCACGGCAAATAAATCCGTGAAGAGTCGTGATCGCCTACGTCCTGAAGGGACCTGGTATTACAAAAAATCTCGTTGACCATTACTGTTAGAGTGAGTTCAAGATTTATTAGGTTCGCCTGTAGCGTAGTTTTGTTGGTTGGTTGATTTTTATCAACACCTCTATGGGTTATTTAATGCCGAAATCTAAATATTTTCTACCTAATTTTATGCTTTCAATTGCAGATAATTTTATACTTTTAGATAAACTTCTCATTCCGAAGTTTAATTTTCTTGGCAGCTTTGAAGTAATAAGAATATAATATATATTATTCTGCTTTCACAACTGAATACATGGTAGCTTTTGTGTATATAAATGTTTGTGTAGACATAGTTACTAGAGGCGGTGATATGTTGTAGTTTTGTTGAAGGTATGTTTACAGTTTGGTTTCTTTATTAAATTTAGGATATTATATGAACTAATGTCACGAAAGAATCCTTTCACGTTGGTTGATATTGTTTTGAGGCATATCAACATCTATGGGTTATTTAATGCTGAAATCTAAATATTTTGTACGTAATTTTATGTCTTCAACTACAGATATTTTGTACATAATTTTATATTTTTAGGTTGGTTGATGTTGAGAGTGAGATCCGGAAAGATTTTAGTATCTCTTGTCACTAGTAATGTCTTGTAAAATGGGAGGTAGATGGCCATAGAGTCACGTTTTTGTAGGGTGTTGTTTCCAGGATTGATTCAATACAACACGTACAATCCTTGTATATATACCATCTAGTTCCTTTTCTGCTCGTTTTGTCATTGTTTATCCAGTGCTATCTTAAAAAGCAAGTCTGACACAGTTATAGCTTAGAACAAATCTCGTTTCATTTGATCCGGTAAAGCAGATTCCCAGGCTATTGACAGCTTTTGTTCATTGAAGTCCAAGCTTTGCTGTAGTGTAGTGAATAATATTTTCGTCGAGTGCACCGCAAATCTGGCCTTCTGTCAGATTTTCTTTTGTCAAAAAGAAACAATACTTTAGATTAAGTAATAATCAATACACACTCTATAGAAACAGTATGGCAATGTGACACGTTCCTCTCTTCAATAAATCAGTTGCTTTTGTTTACATTAGAGAATTATATGATATCCCTTGTCTTTCTTTTTTCTTTCTTTTTTTTTTTAGCCCAACAGGATAAATTTCATTTTGGTGTCGGACTGTTTCCCTCGAGTCTTAGAATAAATTACAAAACCATCCATCCGAAAGTTGATATATTACATCTAAAATCTAAAAATAGTCTTATTTAGAAATATATGTGTGTGTGCGAGCGGTTATATATGCGTGTATATTCACACGATCACCGATACAGTTATAAACACACACATATATATATTAGGAAAATTAATGACAAAATGGAAAATTTTTTTCCTGTAGGACTTCATCGGACTAAAGTGATGTTTACGTTGATGTGACTACACCTGTGCATGAAGGAGAGGGGAAGCCGGAAATTTAAACTTTTAAATTTAATCTTTTTATGTGTTTTAGGTGTATAGTCTAGCCAATATAATTTGATTTCTCTTTCTTTTTGTACATATTTTTATCACTTTTGTTACTGTGTATCCCACATTTTGATCATAGATCTGCCAAGAAAGGTGAAATTTTGCAAGAACCTGGACTTAAATTTACTGCGGATAATCTAGCGATTAAAGCACTTTCTATACATTTTCGTCTTTTTAAATTATTTCTCTTATAATTAAAGTAGCATTCGTTAAATCGAAATTATAGTTACGGTAAGCATCTAAAGAACGAAAAAAAAATTTCCACTTTGTGATTAATTTTCCTAACATTCTGGTATATAAAAATTTATATATCATTTTCATCTCATGCACACACACACACACACACACACACACACACACACACACACATTCAGTTGTATGGATATGAGTTTGTAACCCTGGGTTTCACTCTTTTGCGATCATCAGACAAACTGATTTATTTTTTAAAAATTGAACTCATATCCATACAACTGAATATGTTAGCTCTATTTCTGATATTGAGCACTTTCCAATAAGAACCGCGCGTATAATACACACACACATACACACACACACACACATATATATATATATATATATATATATATATATATATATATATATATATATATATATATATATATGTTGTAATTACATTGTAATAGCAATGGTGAGATTAACCGTTCTCTTACGAGGAAGCATTCGGCTTTCATTGACCGAACAGTTAACATTAAACTCTTTTGAAATTTTCAAAATCTTCCTTTTAAACAGTTTTTCAGGAAATTATGTTTCTCAAGTCCACTTTTATCGCTCTTTCCAGTTTTGATAGGGGTTTCCTTCCTAACATTTTCTTTGAAGTAGTGTGGAAAGTTAACATCTTGATTATGTCATTATTTTCTCTTCGAGTTTCATGAGCTATCTATTTTAATTGTTGCTGCAGTTCAAAGTCTTCAAGTGGTTTCTGTTATTTGGTAATGTTCTTTGTTTGCGATTCCGTAACCCCAGTCTAAGACATCTAGTTAAAAACTGTTCTCTTCATGGCCCACAGGCTTCATTCACTCGATTTTTTCATCATTCACCTGAGGAAAAAGTTGTATGTATATATATATATATATATATATATATATATATATATATATATATATATATATATATATATATATATATATATATATATATATATATATATATATATATATATATATATGGGATAGCGATATATAAATTTTATATATCAAGAACAATTTGGGGGTTAAAATATACGACAAAATGGGAAAAGTTTTTGTGTGACGCGTTTCGTCCTTTAGGACTTTATCAGACTAAGTTTATTTGGGTTGATGCGACTACACATGCGTACAAACTAAAGACGCTGGTAATTTTAAATTTAAAGATTATTTTTTTATATATGTGTTTTGAGTGTATAATCTCCCCGATTTCATTTAGATTCTTTTTCTTTTAGTTTCCATTACTTTTGTTATTAAATATCACACACTGTGATAATTGAAGATCTGCCAAGACTGGTGAAATGTTTTAAAATCCTGGACGCAAATTTACTGCGGATAATCTAGCGATTAAAGCAATTTCTATTCACTTTCGTCTCAATGAATTGTTTTGTCTTTTAATTAGATTAGGATTTTTTTTTTTGTATCAAAATTGTAGTCAGTCTTGTTACGGTGGGCAGCTAGTGTGTTTAATGTGTTGTTTTGTAAAATATCCCTTTTGTATTCATATAATCTTGTATATACATTTCTTTAAGTTTCCCCAATGTATTCTTTGTGGTAATCATTGCAGGTAATAGAGTAAATTCCTCCTTTAATTTTGAGCTTATTGTTTTGTTTTGTATTAAGTCTTTTAATGTTCTAGACGTACTTGTGACAAAATTTATGTTGAGTCTAGATAAATTATTTTCAGTTGTAGTTGTCATAGAGTCAGTGAGTAGAACTATATATTTTTTTGATTCATTGGGTCTGTCAGAAGGGGTTAATTTTCTATTTTGAATTATTTTATGAGCCTTTTGTTTCGCATTGAATATGAAATCTTTACAGTATTGGAGGGTCTTGAAAGTATTTTCAATGTATTTCTCTTATTCATATAAATATTGAGTGGTACAAATTCTGGGCGCTCTTAGGGAGAATCCGATGATTATTCCAGATTTTATTTTGTTGTTATGACTGGAATAGAAATTTATTAGATCATTTTTATTAGTAGATTTTCGGTGGACACTAAAGCTATTGTTAACTTGGCGTGGCCTGATATCTAGGAAAGGTAAGGTAAAGTAATTTCTTCCATTTTGTATGAAAATTTTATTGTATGTTCGACTTTGTTTAGGTTATCTATAAGATCAGGTAAATCAGTATCAAGGGGATGTATTAGTAGAGAATTATCAATATATCAGAAGTATGTTGATTGTCTAGGTAATATATTTTGGAAAAGACCAGATTCGAGAAATCCCAAGATATCACGCCAAATTTGATGATTCTGTTTTTGATAATGCACCAAGTTTCTGGGGTATAATATCTCATTTGATTTATTTCAGCCATATTTTACACACATTGTAAACCACTTTGACGTAAGCAGAGAAAAGAAGATCAAATCCAAGGGAACAATTATTTTCATCCAGTAATCAAACAGAATTTATTTACATATAAAAAATTATTTACAATGGTTAATAATAAATTTGCGTGTGACAAAAAAGAAAATGAAAGTTAATGCAGTTCTAGAAAACTGAAAAACAAATTACCATTTGGAAATAAGATTAGCTATACTATGATGCGAAAATGCTTTAACTTAAAATTCAATTTCTATCATCCCTTTCAAATTTAATTTCTTTTCTACTTTTGGTTCAAATTTTAGACTATGGCAACGAGCAAAAAATAAAACCCTTCCGTCTCTCAGACCCCAAAATATTAGCAGAATCGCCCAGTACTTTGAGAGTGACAAGGAATAAGGTTCATATAAAATGGCTTGCTTAAAAAATTTTCAATTTCTTTCAAGGTCAAGTTTGATGTCAGGATTGAGTTTTTCAATCAATAATTTCTGTCAGCCTTTTTTCAGGCCAATTTTACTGAGGAACACGAAAACCCGAATACCCAGGCCTCCTTTTTTTCGAAATTACCACGAGTTTCAAGATTTTTTTTTTTTACAGAAAACAGTCTTTCAATATCATCTTCACTAAAGAGAAAAGAAAGGAGAAGTTTTTCGAAGTGATCCTGCTAAGCCCCCATCGTTAATATGTTTCTCCACGAATCTCTTTTGAACATCCCCAAAAAATTGTTATTTCTTTATAAACGTGGCGGGGAGGCATTCCAAATTGTAGACTTGCATTTGATATTAAACGGCATTGGATAAGATAGTAAGTCAGTATGTTTTGCAATCATTTTAAGATCCTTTTTTATAGTACCAATAAAATTATGTTTGCTTATATATAACCGCATAAATCAGTTTTCAATTGTAAGCCAACGTGAGTAACAGAATGGGCCAGATTTCAAACTAGGTAGACTTTTGTCAATTTCACCCCCCCCCCCCCATTATCAACTTTGCCATGCTATATCCATAACGTTGATCATTACTGAGGTCGTCAATTATGTTGTCCGGCAATTAATGAAGCTCCACACTGATGTCATTTATGCGTTTTGATTTCGGATTGAAATGAAATTTTTCGACGGGGCCACAAATGTCCGTTTGTAATGCACTACCATAGAAACTATTTTAAAAATTTGGAACATTTCTTTCTTGAATATAATGGTCCAAAAGAAGTTCATTTGTTTGCAATATACAAATGCTAAAAGACATTCTCTGGTCCATTTTGTCTTCCAGGAAATCTATAATTCCACCTTTGTGACCGGTATTTGACGGTATTGGATCTAATATTATTCTCCAAATCGCTTTCAATTAGAAAATCCCAAATTGCGTTGGCGATCATCAAAGAATATTTTTTTTTTTGGTTTCACATGACCAAAGTAAGTGTTTCTCGGTTGACCACCAAGAGTCGCTTGTTCCTCAGGTTGTGTAGAAGGAAAGCGATGTCCATTTTCACCACGATGTTTTATGTTTGTTCAGTTTTCCCGCCAAACATCAAGTATTTGGGGGGATTCTTCTTCATTGATCTCTTGCAAATAATTAGAAAACAATAATGTTCATACATTTAAGAGAGGCATAATAGTTTTTACTCTCAGATGTAAGATTCTTATCAAAATACATTAGCGTAAATTAGGTACCTCCATTAATTCGCTAAAAAATCAGTATAGCATAATGATAAAAGGTCCGAAACTTAATAAAAACAAAGTTTCATCATTAAAATGTTTATGTATTTCTTAAGAGGAAAAAACAAAGTATTTTTTAAAATTTTTTCCTTCTTTCTAACACATTCTAAATTTGGGTAAAAATCTCGTTTTTTTTTTGTTAACTTTATAAGACTTGTGGTCATCGCTTTTTTTAGTGTAGCAGTTTTGGGGGAAACCCATTAATTTGGAAATTCTTGCAAAAATCAAATAATTGTCTAATTTAAATTAAACTTTCAGGACTTATTAAAAAATGAATGAATTTATATTTGAAATTTTTATTTTTAGAAAATCTTGGTAAAAATATTTTTTTTACATCTGTTACCCCCTATAAATTAATTTTATGAAATTTTCTAGAATTTCAAAGAGTTCGCAAATTGTTTTATATTACTTATAAGAAGGACTCCTTGGAGTAATTAAATAATCATTTTTTTTTCACAACTACTGTCAACTTTTTAAAAATCTGCTCCAAATCGTAAAATAAAAACTACAATAATTATCAAATTAGATAGGCTTTTATTTGCTTTTATAAATAATATACATTAAGGACATTATTATCTGAAGAAAAAAAATTCTATGAATAAGAATTTTTACAAGAATTATTTGCATTTTTCTTTTAATTTTTTTCATTTTTCTTTAATTTTAAAAAATGTCTTAAAATTCTTTCATGCAGAGTGTTGGGTCGGTTATTAAGTTTTTAAGTGAAAACTATATTTACTAAGCGAAAATTAAAAGCTTAATGCAAATAATGCTACCAAAACTTTTTACAATAATTAAAAAGATTTTTTCTTGTGCGTCAAAATGTTATATTTTTTTAGTATGATATCTCATAAGTGACATTATGGTTAAAAGGTCACGTGTTTCAAAGCTTGTCTCCTCCTTGGGGCAAGGCCCCTAGACATGTAAAGGGCTTATGTCACTCTCAGTTATTAAATTAAAAATTAAATTGAGATAATAAAATTATCTCATTTATCAATTTAAACAATTAATAACTCAGTGAGATATTTTAATTATTAATATAATAATTTTATTAGTTATTATCTCAGTTATTAAATTAAAAATGTAATAACTTAATTTAATATTAATAATTAATAAAATTAGTTATCATTATCTTAGCTATTAAATAATGAAAGGGGTAGAGGTAACTCAATAATGTAAGAAATGTTTAGAAAAGTTAAGTAAGGAGGAGCAGAAGAGAAAATCTTACGAAATCTAAGTATATGTTTTTTTAACTACCTAGTAATTAAAAAAAAATAACTATATATTTTCAGCAATCTATTTTATTGAATTTTAGACACTTTAGATTTATAGCCTCACGTTTGAAGATACTTTCTGAAAAAAATAATTAATAATAAAATTTAAAATACTTTAAAAATTTGAAAGAAAGTTTCGAAATGACACGCAAATAAAAAAAAATGAGAACTTCAAAGAAAAATTGAATAAAAATTATAAAATAAAAATCATTTTTTAGTTAGTAAGTATTGGGTTTCGTCTAGGCTATTTATTATTCTTAATTGAAAATAAAAACAAATTAATCGATGTATGACTCACACTAAGAACAGTAAATACATAAATTAAAAATATTTAGTGAAATTGAAATAAAAGTAATGAAACTTAATTCTGAGCGGATGTTTTGCAAAGACTGCGAAGGGGACTGTGAAACATAAGAGAAATGTAAGCTGCTCACAGCCGAAAGAATTTTTTTGGCAATCCTTTAAACACGTGACTTTTTCATGATAATGTCAATGTATGAAGATCCGTATTTACAGAAACCAGAAAGTTTGTACATATACAAAAAAGAATTCAAAATTCTTTTAAAAATATTGGTATTGCACTAAATGAACTGCACTAAGCTTTTCAATATTAGTAAATGCAGGTTGCGATGGGTAAAATTTTTAATTAAAAACTGCACAGTATAATATGGTCAGTTGGGCAACATCTGTGAGAAAAAGGGGCACTATGATGCTATTCACTCCGCCAGAAATTTGGAAACGGTTGCTGTACTGCTTGGTATTCGCACCGGAAGCTCCAATACGAACATTTCCGAGGGTTTGGATGCCACTCTGAGGACAATGCAGAGGATCCGGAAAGAGTTGGATGAGTTCAATGGTGATTACGAAGATACGGCAGCTGGGAAAACTCACTCTGATCGTTCTGATAAGAAAAGAACACCCGAATTTGTTGGTGAGGGCCTCGAACTCAACACGGAAGTGCCTTGAGGAGGCAGTGCTACCCCGGGTCAAGAGGTCCCATGTCTGACAACAGGACTCTTCACCATGTCACACAAGCAGGAGGGCCCAATCATGATTGTGATTCACGTCACCACTTGCATCTGGCTACCTAACTCCCCAAACTGCAAACCCATTGATTATTATGTGCGCGGCACAGTTGAGTGAGAAACAAAAAAAAATTCTTGTAATACCAAAGATGAACTGAAGGCAAGGATTATGGCAGCATTCACCAACTTAAACAAGGAGAATTGTCCAAAAGATTTGCAGGAGGTTCCGAATTCGCCAGGAGGCAGTGGTTGAAGCCAATGGCGATTTTATTGAATAAATTTACTCTTTAGTATTTCAAAATATTTTTGTGTAATTTTGGTAAATACCTCTATTACAATGAGATGTCACCGTTATTTTCATTTTTGCGTTAGTTAAACGGCAATTTATTCATCGCACTCTGTATAGTTTTCACTTAATAATAATATAGGTACCTCCACTAATTCTGTAGACGTAAGTTTTAAAATGAATTTTTAAAAATGGAAAAGCTTTCTTGAAGCTTCCATTTTAGCTTTAATTGAAAGGTGAAGGATTTAAAATTTACTATTTCCAGTGAGCAAGATACTTTGTGGTGTATTTCAAACAGAAATTATATTGATCGTTTTGGAGTCGTTAAAATTTACAAGTCATTCCTTGCCCCAGATAACAAGTTATTAGAGTATGTGTAGATGTCTTGTATACATCGTGTCACCACTGGACATGTACGACCATCGCTCTCCATAAAATCCTATTGTTTGTAACACTATGTAATGTTTGTCCCCTGTTTATCCGTCCCAGTCTCTGTTCTGCAATTCATTTACACTAGTATGCCAAGTTCATGTTTCCCCTAGCCACCATTACCTTCAGTATGTTCTATCAAAGTCAGTTTTTCAGAAACCTTCCAGTTTTAATAGAGTTTAAAATCGTTTAAAGCAGTCTGGCAAGAGAAAACTTATTGTGAAGCCTCCTCCCCCGCTGGATCGCAATTTCCATTCTTTACTTCCACAAATTCAGACTTTTAATGCTAGGATGCGCCATACTACTGCCACAGAGTCGAATCACCCTCATTACCACCGTATTGCCAAACGTCAGTCTATAAGTGAGTTTCGTCTAAGTGGGACGTATTTTCGAATCCTGACGAAGGAATCATTAATGTTTATTAAAGACCTTAGAAAACCCAGGCAGGTAGACATTGTTTTAAAAAAACAGAGATGCCTAGTAAAACACTTGGATCCACTAAGTTTTATCGTAAAAATCTGTGTTATTATTAAGAGGAAAGAGTCAGGGATTTTTTTTTTATTATTAAATTATATTTTTTAATCCTTTTCAAAACCTATGAAATTTTGATAAAAAAAATTTTCTCATGTCAGTGGGTGACCGTAAATTAGTACGGGAAATTTGAGCGTCTTTTTGCGGTAAAACATCATTGATTTGGAAATTCTTGCAAGAATTAAATAATTGTCGGATTTTACTGAAACTTTTAGGACTTATTTACAAATTAACTAAATCATTTTAGAAAAGTTTATTTTTAGAAAATCTTGCTAGTAATGTTTTTCTATCTCTGTTACCCCCACTTATTTAATTTTATGAAATTTCTAATAATTGTTATTTATAAGGCATACTATTTATATTAGTTATGAACACACGTCCTTGGAGAATTTAAATCGGAAATTCTTCTTCGTAAAACAGGACCCCCAGTTACAGAAAAGCTGCTCTGAATCATAAAATAAAAAATGATGCTAAAAGTGAGCAATATTTGTTTCAAATTAATTAACCTTTAAATCAGCTAATCTTCCTCAAATAAAGTTTCAGAAAAGAACATTTTATTTTTGAAAGATTTTTTAATAGGATTGTGGTAATATATTTCTAAATATGGCGAAAATCAGCTAATTTTTAGCGATTAAAAAATCTTATCCCAATCCATTTAAAATTCGTTTTGAAATGCAGCAAAGTAATTTGCTTATTGAAAATATTAAATTTAATCTATTAGGTTGAAATTAAAACTAAAATAAAAGCTTTAAGAAATAATTCGGAGGTACTTATATATATATATATGTGTGTGTGTGTGTGTGTGAAGAAGAATACAATAATATCACAGTCTGCTACTCAGAGTTTCATACGGCTGAAACTCAAAATATCGGACTTTGAAATTATTGTATAATAATTTATTATATAATAATATTGTATATTATATTTAAGCTCAGTCGACTTTACTATTGAGCCTTAGTTTGTCTATATTGTAAGCTTTTAACTTATTTTAAGCTTTAAATTATATTTTGTAAGTTATATATATATATATATATATATATATATATATATATATATATATATATATATAGTGTATTGGGGCAACAGATCATTATTTAAACATATATTTTTCAATATAACAGACGATGAATGCCTATTGTGTTGAGCCGTTCTAAAGTTCGTATGTTTGTTTTAATTTCGGGTAAAAATAAAGATAAAAATTGTCCAACATTTGGATATTTTTTTATTAAGCTGTTCCTTGATGTAAGCTTTCGGCTCACATGAGCCATCTTCAGAGTGGTTTAGAACGGTTCATGATCAAACATAATAGACACTCATTGTCTCTTATATATATATACTTCGGTAGCGTAGTGAAATTGATTCTCGTTTCTTTCACCCAACTGTTACCCAATATCAGATGAAGCTTGATAAATAGCTACAGGAAAGAAAAAGAATAATAGACAGGCAAGCACAAAATGTTTCGAAGACAAAACAGTCCTGCAGGTGACATTATGCCCTAAATTGCTATATGTAACATTATGCCAGAAAGTCCTGCAGGTGACATTTTGCAATAAAGTCCTGAAGGTGGTATTATTCCATAAAGTCCTGCAAGTGACATTTTGCCATCCAACTGTTTGTCAGCATTATGATAGCAAAGAAAATGTTTTCTTTTGTTCGGTCGTTTGAAAATTAGAAACTTGATGTCAAGTATTTAAGAGCTTCTCAGAAAAGGCAGGAGCAACTTTATGGCTGCATTGAATCGATGAAATCGTTTAGTATTGGGCATTTTATTGTCCATCATTTCCTAGAGCCGACGAATTTTGCGAGCAACAAGGTATTTTAACAACCAATGATGCTTTTTCTTTCAATGAAAACTTATCCTGTTTATATTAGCAATAAATCCATGTAAAATAATTCCAAACACTACATGCACTTGCGTACACACACTAACATATATATATATATATATATATATATATATATATATATATATATATATATGGGGGAGTGAGATAGTAAAGTTGGAATTATGTGAGAGGATAGCGTTCGTAAAATATTTTAGCTATATACCGCCTACTGCACCTGAATCTTTGTGGCGATTGTTCAGGTGTAGACATTAGTTTTAGCGTACTTTACATCCTGAACTTTCAGATTCCGCTGTCTAGGGCACCTTGAAAAAGCCGCTTCTTGTCTGTTTGTTCCTGGCGACGTACAAAATGAAGTAGGCGGGGAATGTAAAATAAAGATGGCGAGTGGAGGGCGAGGACAAGAAGGGAAACATAAACGTGAAAGACGAGATATTATTTCATTGGCGCTTAGAATCTTGCTGGCATACTTGCTTCGCCAAGACCAGTTACTTAAAATCAAACGACACAATGTGAAAAGCTAGTTTACCTTATAAATAAAAGCTTTACTATATGTGATTTCAAATTGTTATGGTCCAATATCCTCGTCCCACTGTTATGGTCCAAGGTTAGGACCAAGGAAGAAACAACTCGAACACAAGAGTAGAAATAACAAAGATATATTACACAGAATAATAATACAAGAAGTTGAAGGTGTTAGTATGACTGTCAGTCTGGTTTGGAGTGAACTACTATTGGCTCGACTCGATTCCGTCTCGACTCGTTCCGATATTTAACAACCCTCCCACGTGGGTCGAATGTGTCACAAGGCCTGTTTAATGTGGGCTCTCCGAGCCCGTAGGCTCGGCCAAAAATATGCCCATTAGAACCCGTATAAACGGGTTCAGGGCCTGTCTACCTCCCCGGACGACACTTTGCCCTGCGGCAAAGCCTCGTCCGGGTTCCTCTCTGCCAAACTGTGCGCGACTCTTGTCGGAGTCGCGCACAGTCAGAGACTGCGACCCGACTCGTTCCTAACGTCTCTCTTGAGAGCAGTATTTATAGTGTCAGGAAGAGTTCATTATGTCGTTATAGGTGTTCCCATAATACCCCCTCCCAAAGCTTTATCATCAAAGGCTCTGTAAATTTTCTTTTTCTGCTCGATTGTCGCGGTTCTGACATTGCTTGAGGCCTTTGCATATCGAATGTGTCGAATATTGTGTCCATCACTTCTTCCTCTTCATGAGGTGGACCGTTAGAATCCTCTAACAGCCTCTTTCTGATTTGATTTAAGTGCCTTTTATGCGAGAACTTCGGACCCTGAATTATGTAAATTACGTTCCCGATTTGTTTCTCTATTGTACCTGGCTCCCAATAGGATGTATTGTTTTTGTACATTTAAAAAAAAAACTTTCTCCCCTGGGTTAATTTTTTTTTGGTACGAAAGACGTTGGTGATTGCTTTGTCTGTTTTGGTAGTAATTTGTCGAATACCGATCTAATTTTTCGGGCGAACATCACTTCCGCGGGTGATAATGCCGATGGCGTAGTACTGTTCGGTGTAATGCTATATACTTGCAAGCCTTTTCTGTTGGTACGTCATAAGCTTTCCTTAGTGCTCTTTTTAATGTATCAACAAAACTTTCCGCTTGTCCGTTTGATCTTGGGTGATATGGCGGGGATTTTATGTGTTTCACCTGAAAAGTTTCACAAAATTCTTGAAAATCCGCAGATGTAAATTGTGTCCCATTGTCGGTGACTAGACAATCAACCCGAAACGAGCAAACAGCTCGTGAAGGCAATTTATGGTAGTCTCAGAAGTAGGTTTTCTACAACGAAATACTTCTGGCCATTTGCTGTAACTATCTACTACAATCAAATAGTAGAAACCATCTAATGGACCTGCGAAATCGACATGGATTCTTGACCACGGTCGATCTGTCTCCGGCCATGGCTTATGGATGATCGGCGGTGCTTTGGCTGCTAAGGAACAGCCCTTGCATTTTCCCACCATATGTATAATATCTTGATCCATGTTTGGCCAATATACGTAACTTCGCATTAAGGATTTCATCCTGTTCTTTCCTGGGTGACCCAAGTGAAAATCCTTGAGGATTCGCCTTTATAGCATTTTCGGGATTACTGCCCTTTCATTATATAGTAGAACATTATCACATAACGAAAAACTGTCTGATATATGCTTATTTTTTCCTGCAATTTTTGTTTTTGCTTCCTTTATAAATTCGTCATTCACTGCTTCATTTCTTATTTCCTGTAATGAGACGGGGAGGTATCGAATTGTACTACCTAATGATGTTCTATCTTCCTCATGTCGTAGAGCTGCAATTACGGAATCTTCTAATGGCTCCGTTTTCTTTGGTATTAGTCTCGAAAGACCATCTGCATGCCCGATTTTGTTTGATGGAAGATACTCCAATTTAAAGTTGTAGTTCAATAAAATTGTACCCCATCTTAGCAACCTATTAGCAGTGTAGACAGGTAGACCTTTCTTTGATCCAAATATTGTCAATAATGGTTTGTGGTCCTTCTGTAAGGTGAAAAATCTACCCTAAATATATTTGTGAAATCTGGTAATCGCAAAAATAATCCCAGCGCTTCTTTTTCGATTTGCGAGTAATTTTGTTCGGCTAGTAGCAACGTTCTAGGCGCATGCGTGATGGGTTTAGTGTCCCATCCGGCATTTTATGAAGTATACATGCCCCAACACCATAGGCACTCGCGTCACTCGCGACTATTATTTTCAATTTTGGGTAATAATGCGCTAAAAATAAATCTGCTGTTAGAGTCTTAATGATTTTGTCGAAGGTTTTCTGGCATTCATTTGACCATTCCCAAACTTTTTCCTTTTTCAACAGTTCGTTTAGAGGTGCGCGTAATTTGTGCATGTTAGGAATAAATTCTTGGTAATAATTTACTAAGCCCAAGAAGCTTTGTAATTCGGCTAAATTTTTTGGAGCCGGCATTTTTTTTATTGCCGTTGCCCTTTCTAGGTCTGGTCGTCTTCCTTCTTCGTCAATAATATGGCCCAGATATTTTATCTCCTTCATAAATAAGTCACATTTGTTTTCTTTTACCTTAAAACCGTAGTTCTGTATCCGCCTGAAAACCTCTTGAACGTGTTCCCAGTGTTGTTCAATATTTTTGCTATTTATCAGGATGTTATCAAGGTATGCAATCGCGAAATCCAGGCCGCCTAGCATAGTATCCATTATTTACTGAAATATCGCCGGCGCGACCTTGATCCCGAATGGTAATCTCTGGAACTTATATAACCCTTTATGTGCGTTTATGCACAACAACCTCGAACTTTCCTCATCTACTGGTACTTGTAGGTATGCTTCGCTCAAGTCTATCTTTGAGAAAAATTTTCCTCCGTTCAATTTTGTGAAAACTTCCTCTGGACTAGGGAGAGGATAGTGATAATCCTTAATCGCTGCATTCAATCCCGTCGAGAAATCAGCGCTTACTCGTATCTCACCCAATTTCTTTTTCAGGTAAACCGTAGGTGCGGCCCATTGACTATATTCCACCTTTGTCAATATACCGGTTTTCACGAGTCTATCCAACTCTTGGTCTATTTTTTCTAATGCTGCGAAAGGTACATTTCTTTTCTTCTTGAAAATGGGTTGTACATTTTCTTTTAATTCGATTTTGGCTGCCATTTTTTACACCTCCCGAGGCCGGCTGAAAATACGTCGGGGAAACTCTCCTTTAATATCTCCTTTAATTTCTCTGCCTCGGTCGATAAACTTTTCACTTTTTGGCAGAATGTTATTATCGGTAAATCCCAGAGGTTAAATTTCTGCATCCAGTCAGTTCTAAATAAATTTTCCGTATTTTTTAGAACATACATTTTTAATTTTTTGGTCATTCAGTTGAATGTCACATTTGTGATAACTTCTCCCTCAAATTTGATTTTTCTCCCTGTTACCGACCTGCCTTTTTTATCTGTTCTCAACATGGTCGGTTTGTTTAATTTCTTCCACGTCTGTAAGTTAATAATGGTTAAATCTGATCCGGAATCCAATTGTAATCTGATTTCTACTTGTACGTATTTTCGTCTATTTGTCTCGTCCGCTTGGTCAGTTCTAGTGACTCTTACTCAGCTTTTGCTTTCTTTCTTAGTCCAACAATGCGAACTTTTATGTCCCACTTTATTGCACGACAGACAAGTCTTATAGCGGTATGGACAATCATTGTACCAATGCAAAGTCCCACAGCGATAGCATGGACTGGGTGGTGGTTTCTTCTGAGATTTCATTTGACTTTTTGTAGTAAAATAATTTGTTTGGTTTGTTTTTGAGGTGGGAAAAAACGTGTTTGTCGTTGTACTTTGCGTATGTGAGCGACGCCAGACTCTTCGATATCTTTCGGGTCCTTTTTTACGCTTATACATCTCTGACAGTCACTGGTTCACTCTCAAGTTTTGTTAGAATTCTCCGTCTGATCTCTGCATCTTTAGTCGAAACCAGGCCTTGGACGAATATCAAACATTTAAAATTGTCCGGGCTGAGTTCAGATACCTTAAAGTCATCGCAGTGTTTGTTTACTATGGAAGCAAATGTTATATAGTCTTCGCTATCCTTTTTTGTTAAATTTAAACATTTCCACCTTTTGTGGAATAGTGAAGTGTTCGGACTAAATAATTCCGTTAAAAGTTTCACGGCTTCCTTGAAAGTCAACTCATTCGTTTTCCTCGGTAGGATGTAGTCTACGAATTTAGTGTATTCGCTTGACCCTAGTTTTCTCAGTAATAGACGTACTTTTTTCGCGTATGACCAATTTCCGCAATCAAACTCATATGAATCTTCTGAAGTAAGCCGCGATGGTTTTGTCTTCGTCCGGTGAATAAGTGAAGTCTTCGATAGAGATCCATATAGCATTTTGCGAGAATGCCTCTTCATTTCCGGAATTTTGCCCTTTATTTGTTACTGCCCGTAATAGTAATTCTTGTAGTTCAAGATGCTTTTTTTCGTTTTTCTGTTGCTGCTCGAATTGCATTTTCATTAGTTCCAATATGGTTGCCTTAAAGTCTTCCATGTTTACACCGTAATTTTGTGTAACTATTTTTCCTTTTTGTAGACTTCAGGCCTTTGTTACCTGTTGTTCTGGAACCTTAGTACGAAAAAAAATTTTCCTGCGTAGAATTCGTGTCTTTGTTACCACTGTAAAGTTGATATCCAAAAAAAAATGCTTTTCTTTTATCTTTGCGTAGAATACATAGTGTGTAATGAACACGATGAAAAGGTCACGGTCGAAGCGTCCTATTCGTTCCTGTTTGGGAGCGGCCAACGGCGGCTACGACACAGTGGGCCAGAAGTAGGTCAGTCGCCATAGTATTACCAATGATGATGGCATCAACTTCACTAGTTGGGTCATCAACTCTAGAATGGCCCCACTGATAGAAGAGCATTTTCTCGCATTAAAATCAGTTTGCATCACATTCCCAATTGAGAAGGGTGGCCAAATTTTTGTGGGTAGTCAGATGCCCCTAATATGAGAGAGAGAGGCCGAGACATTATTGTAAAGTACCTTCTCGTCAGGTAGCTGACGAAGAATGCATAGTGGTGGGAGGAGTGAGTCAATGTCACTTTCTCAGAGAGAAACTAGAACAGACCCTGATGACCTTAAAACTGTTTATTTGCACTTGGCGGGCTGGTCAAGCTCAATCTACTGCAAATGAATGAAAGTTCCGAGGGACAAATTTATTAAAATTTGAGTAAATATTGATCACGAAAATGATTCACCAAAAATACTCGATAAGTCGCATGCGGCTCGCGACACCTATTATAGAATGGTTCAACTCATGTATGGAGACACCACGATTTAACGTTATCGGCAGTTTAACTTTATGTCAGGTTGATATGCTTAACACTTATGTGGTCCTTGGAAAGAGAAAAGAAACATACTAGTTTTTACCATTCACCCAGTCTCACATTAGACATTAGTGTATACATGATATACTAACTCATTATAAAGATATGTTTGGTGTTACAAATTTTTATCACTGCCATAAACAAACAAAAATTAGTTTTATTATTACCACTCATGATAATAAAAAGTGAAAATGAAAACGGGCTAGCTAACCGGTTTCGTACCTCGCTCAACAGAGCTAAATCGAGGTAAATAGGGTAAATTATATATTTAAAAAAAGAACAATGGATAAAGTGTATTGGGGGAGAAAAAATTTTTGTCATTATACTCATGGAAGGAAGGCATAACATAACTCAAAGAAATGAATTCCAAAATGAGTTAAGCCTGGAAAAAATGTATATACAAAACTAGAATATGCACATATGTCATGCAAAAATGTCAATATATATATTTTTACAGTAATGGAATTAATAAGCTTAGGAATTAGTAGATGGAAGGAAGTCATAGATAATCAGGGAAAATACATTGTTGATTGAATCTGTAATTAAATGTAACATTTGGTGACTTGTTTTTTTTATTCAAAATTCGGACAGAACTTATGGGATGACCTGATATATATATATGTTCTTCAGAAAGTCATTCATTCATGTAATTCACTGCTACTAACAAGCAGAATTTTTTTTCTCCTGACGATGGCCATGCTGACCGAAACTAATCGAGGAATCTAATGGAAATAATAAAACAAAAAAATATTACTATACATCCTAGTGTGTCTGGAAATTTTTAATTTCTCAATATATTTTATTGTTCAAAACACACACACACGCACACGCACACACACACACACATACACATACACACACATATATACACTCTCTCTCACACACACACACACACACACACACACACACACACACATATATATATATATATATATATATATATATATATATATATATATTTCTGTTTTCTGGATTTAATGAATGTAAAAATTATGCATCAGTTTGTTGATTCCGAGTACTGTCGGCTAATCTGTTACCCAATTTCAAAAATTTTATTTCTTATACTACGATGATAAATGGTAATTTATGGAGCAAAAACGAAAACGGACATATTCAAGAAACTTTTTAACTTTATTTCAATACAGAAAACATAAAATGAAATATTATTTTAATTACCTTCATCCCTCGGCAATGTTTATTGTTTAAATAAGCGATGATTAGAATTGTAATAAAACCTTCTTTTCTTCGTTCTTGAGAATTGACGATAAAAATAATAAACATTATTTATTTGCTTAATTGTTTAATTACAGTATTTATTTATTAGATTGTATATTGGAAATTTAAAATTAAAAATAAATACATTAATTCTTTACAAATATATACAGGCAGTCGTCGACTTACGACGGCGTTCGGTTCCGACAGACCCGTCATAAGACGGCTTGGTCATAAGTCGCACATGACCGTGCATATAGTATGGTGTGTCATGATGGTGTGTCCTGACACTATAATAATAATAATAATAATAATAATAATAATAATAATAATAATTTTTTATTTAACCCTTCTTCTTTCTCGCACCCTTTTAATCTACCCTTTTCTGTGGCTCTCTTTCTTCTCTTTCTATCGTTACCTGTTGTTTACTTCTTCTCTCTCGTTGTCGTTATCCGTTTAATATCTAATATCGGGAGGAGATACGACTTTCATAAACTTGGTTATCTTTGTCTGAATCGTTTTTTTCTTTTCTCATCATGAATTACACGATATGGCATTACGTATTATCACATCACGTATTATCCGTTCAATCCTTGCAAATCGTTCAATGTTTGGGTCCATTGTTTCAAATTGTGCAAGAGCTTTATTGAGTTGCGAGAACCTTTCTGATAATCCCTTACTTGTGAACATCCGTTGTGGTTCCTCCTCCTCTTTCTCTTTCTTGGCCTCTCTCCTTTCTTCTTCCACGACTTTTTCTTCTTCCAATTCCGTCAACTCTTCATTTGTAAGTTCTCCCGATTCTTCATCAAGCAACTCCTCGACATCTTTTATATCAAACTCCAACGAAAGGTCTTCTGCCAGTTTCACTATTTTGTCACGTATCACATCAAGTTCATTTTCACTTTCAAAGCCAACAAAAGTATTCACGTAACACTTAACACAGTTTCCAGACACCGTTCATGAATTTTTCAGTTACATTTTCCCACGCAATAGCAACATTTTTTTATACACTTAAGAATATTATAGTCCTTCCAAGTCAGGCAATGATATTTCTGGGACGGCATCTGTAGCAGTTATTGCTTGGAAGAAGGTGACTCGCAGATAACTTGCCTTAAATATGCAGCAATTGAACCTTGATATATAGGTTGAATAAGGGGGGAAAAAACATTTTCACATCAGGATGGAGATCATTTAAGTACGTGGGATGTCCGTGTGCATTATCAAGCAGCATTAAAATCTTGAAGGGAATTCCTCTCTCTAGACAATACTCACGCACTTGAGGAATAAAACAATTAATGAACCAGTCTTCGAACAGTCCCCGATGTCATCTATTCTTTCTCGTTCGAACGATAGTAGACTGACAAAGTGCGCTTGTTAACGTTCTTGAATGCTGGCGGGTTATCACTGTGGTAGATAACAAAAGGTTTAAGCCTGACCCCTGCGATGTTCCCACAAAGTTGAAGCGTTAGCCTGTCCTTGAACGCTTTAAACCCGGGCATGCTTTGTGGGTGGATGTGCGTGCTCGCATCAGTTTCCAAAATAAGCCTGTTTCATCCACATTAAAAATCTGTTCCGCACGATAACCCTCTCCCATAATTATTTCATCAAGATCGTTAACAAACTTACGTGCTCCTTCCTCTCGCTGCTTCTCCAATCACACAAACCTTATGCAACTGGAACTGTAGCTTGAACCGCTTGAACCACCCAGTACTTGCCAGGGGCGGACTGAGCCATCGGTCAATCGGACCATGCCCGAGGGCCCGGCACTGCAAATGGTTCGCCTGGCTGCCAATAAAATTATCAAGGATGTCCTTGTTATACACTCTAATACATGCAGTCTGAGTCGGCTCACTCAGCTGCACATCATAGTGTCTGTGTGTGTCTCATACATCGTCGTAGCTGACTTGATTTCGCCGCACCCCTTGCCTGGTCGAAGGGAAGACGCAATAATAAATCATTTTGACCTTCCAAGAATATTCGGATGATTATAAACCTGGCGCCTCTGTCGTCTGTAGTACCGGTCAAGTCTTGGCGAACAATCTGAAGGGGGTCATTCAGTCCTCCTGCTCCCATCTCCGTCACTCCCAAAAGCCACTAAAATCTTCATATGATCGTTAGAATTTTCAAAGAAAGGATACCTTTTTCCTAACTCCTGTCTGTTGCCAAGCATTTTAGAAAGTTAAAATATTGACTATATTGATTATTTTGTTTACATCTATAATTATGCTAATTTGATAAAAACATTGAGGATTTATAGTAAATTTAAATTCGCATTTTGTGATTTCTTAACTCAAAGTTTTTAAAATTTCAATAAAGCGCTTTAATGCGAATTCAAGCAGAATATTTTTTATTTTTTAAAATCCAATATTGTTTTCAAATTGACGAAGGGCCTAACAGTCAATTGCCACCACTGCTTACAACCAATGCAGGTATTTTGTGATATCAGTGCACAAACATTCAAGTACATTCAACATAAATGAAGTTATACAAAGTAACTAATAATAACAAAACAAAAGTCATTGAAACAAAGCAAGTTCAGTCGACCATTGATGACAATTCCAGAACAACGTAACTATAAACAATTTTTTCTATCCTCTGCCAGCCGCTATGATGGAGAAAGCATTACCTCGAACCATCGCCAGTCAATTTATGCCAGTGCCAGATATATACAGATCTTACCACATTCTTTTAAAACCATTTATATAATTTCAGTTGATTGGATTTTTTTATATGTGCAATGTGCAGTCTCTCTGATCTTACTCTAGACATTTTTTACATATATCAAAACCTTTAGGCATGGTCACTGTGTTTTGGAAGGCTGTTTTTTTTCTAAACGTTTAGAAAAAAAATTAAAGTGAAAATTATTACTTCTTAACCCATACATTTTGAATAAAAGAGAATAAACGTAAAAAAAAAAATAAATAGAACTTTTATTTATAAATACTCGAAATTATAAATTAAAAATGTAAATTTACGAAAAACTCAACTTTCGAATTTAGCCGATATTTTTTTTATTATTATTAATTAATTTGTGAAAAGAGAGCAAGTAAATTAAATTTTTTAAAAATCAATCCAAAGGCGATAAAATGCCATCATTTTGTCAGTTAATCATTAATGATCAAAAAGGTAATAATAAAAAAATTACTTTTGTATGATATTAATTTGTAAAAATTCCAAATATATTTGAGATGTGTTTAACTAACTTACAACAATTTCACAATGAAGCGTCCCAAAAAATCTATCACCCTCTAATTATCCAAATGATCCCTGCCCCTTGGTGTAGATGTGAACGAGTGCCGTGAAATCTATGCATAATTTCCATCGGAATAAAAGGATAATCCGCAAAAGTTCATAGTTTCTGGAAGCGGATGACACTGATGACGTCACCATCTTAATAAATCCGGGCAACTTTCTCTGTGCCTGGTGTGTTTTATTTGCATCAGCTACGGCCCTGGTCTCATATATATACATTATATATTACTGCTTCTATAGGCTTATATACATGGATTAGTAATAGTGTAGTATATAATATATACATGGATTAGTAATAATAGCAATATGGATTAGTGTATTTATATTAAACAAAGATTATTCTTTTTATCTTTACCAGGTAGCTAAACCCTATTTAATGATGTCTGACTACAAGCATAAAAGCGGTGCTCAAAAGAGACAAGAGAAAAAGGAAAGAATATCCAAGATAAGGAAGACAACACATAAAATTGATACATTTTTTGCTAAGAAAGCTGCATCCTCTGAGCAAGTCAAAGATGCAGCTGACTTTAGCTTACAAGACAAAGTATCAACAGCCGCAAAAGCACCTTCTGAATCTGAAATTACTTCTCATTCTGCTGAACCCCTTGATCTCTCTCAGCCAGATGAAACCGAATTCGATGAGCCACCAGCTAAGGTTTCAAGGCCTGATTCCATGACAACCAGTATACAGATTACACCTGCAAAAAGTGTATATTTTCTTAAACCAGATACCAGCCATAATGCCTCTATTTCACAGGAGATATTCTGGAAATTTAATTCAAACCAGCCTGTAAGTAACATACCATTCAATAGTGCTGTTGTATATGACCGACAAGGCATTCAGGGTATGAACATTAACAGAAAGTGGGTGACATACAATGAAGAAAACAAGACTTTGCATTGCTCGTTTTGTCTGATGTATGCTCCCTAGAAAAGTCGAAACATGCAGATGATCCATGGCTGGAGACACATCACAACAAGACTGTTTGAACATGAAAAGAGCCACTGTCATAAGCATTCCACTGATGCATATTTTTTGAATGCTTGTGAAAGATCCATCAAGCACAATTTGTTAAAGGAACAACTCTCCTTAAGAACTCAACAAGTGCTTCAGCGTCGCTCTGTTTTAAAGTGTGTAATTGATGTAATATTTTACATTGGTTTTCAAGTCTTGTCTTACTGCAGCAAACATAGAGAAGCTTTTGCAACTGTATTTGATGAAAGTAATCATGACAGTCGTGGGAATTTTCTAGAGGCTATAAAGTTTCTTGCAGAATACAATCCACACCTGCAGGAACATTTGCAGAAGGTCATTTTGCAGGGCAAACAAAGATCCACCTAAGAAAGGGCGTGGCAAATGTGTAACTTTTTAAGCAAAACAACTGTGAATAAGATAATAAATATTATTTCAGACATGGTCAGAAACGAAATTGGGAAGGAGGTGAAAAATGCAGGGATGTTTTTAGTACAAATTGACTCTACCCAAGACATTTCTGCCCATGATCAGTGTGCCATTGTCTTTAGATATGTTGTTAGGGACAGAGCTAAGGAAAGACTACTTCGCCTGGTAAATTTGGATAATTAAAGTGGAAAATGCTTGCACACCCTGCTACGAAATTCACTTACAGAGATAGGCCTGACACTGAAACAGTGTATTGGAGATTCATTTGATGGAGCAACTAATATGAGTGGTGTTTACTCTGGTCTTCAGGCACTTATAAAAGCAGCTCGCCCAAGTCACATCCATACTTGGTGCTATGCACATGTTCTGAATCTGGTGATCAGTGATGCAGTGTATGTGTTGTAGCAGTTAGTCTTTTTGGTTTGCTTACTGAACTATCTATATTTTTCAATGATTCCTACAAAAGGATGAAGGTCTGGGAAGAGTATATGCAGAGAAAACCAGGAAATAAGAAACGCCTAAGACTATAGCGCATTTGTCAGACTAGATGGTCAAGTAGAGGTAGAGCACTTCAAAAATTGTTTGGCAGCTACACAGATCAGTCATCAGAATTCTATTCAGACCTTCTGATCATCCTTCAGCAAGTAAGTGAAGCAACTGATTTCAAAGGATCAGTTCGCTATGAAGCACAGAAAGTGAGTGAAAACTTGCGCAAATTTGAAACCATCTTAATGGCATTTACATACATCCGAATTTTTTATATTACAACACCAGTGTCAAATTATCTGCAGACATCAGGTCTGGATATCATGCAAGCTTGGCGCATGATTAACAAAGCCACTGAAAAGGTTGAAAAAATCTCAAGAGATTTTAGCGGCATTTTTGAAACAGCATCTAATTTTGTTGTTCATGCAAATTGTAAATTAGAAGAGGTGAACATTTCTGTCCCTAAGAGCTTCTCAATTTCAACCATCAGATCTAGTCGCTCAGCACCAGAAGGTATCACAGACGAGAAGAGAAATTTTGAGGTTTCATACCATAATGCAGTAACTGATGCTGTGCTCTCCAGCATGCGAGCTAGATTCTCGTCTCATGAAAAACTCTATAAGCAGATTTCATGCTTTGACCCAAGCCGGTTTTTCTGAAATCTTGGCATCTCCACAAAACGTGGAGCTAAGTTTGATTGCTAATGCAGTATCAGAAATTGACAGTGTGGCACTACAGGATGATTTGCATCGAGCTACAAAGACCTGAAGAAGTAACTGCAAGAGAATGTGAATGACAATTAAAATGTTTCAGACAGCTTGGAGTCAGAGGGGGAGTATACAGAAGTTGCTGAATCATCTGCCAAGACAACATGTAAGAATTGTCTGTCATGTGCTTTCAAGTTGTTATCAGAGTACAGGCTGTGTGCAGCTGCATATGAAAATTTATATGCAGCATATAAATTCATTGTAACACTAAGCGTCACACAGTGCACATGTGAAAGATGTTTTTCTAAACTAAGACTGTTGAAAAGAAGGCTGAGGTCTTCACTCACCCAGAATAACTTGGAGTCATGCTAATTGCTATTGAAAAAGACATTGCAATGAAAATCAAATCAAACAAAGACAAAATTATTGATAAAATTGCAGAATTCTCTGCTGAAATGAGTACAATGTTGTTACTGTAATCTGTGAACGTTAATATTTGAAACTTTTGGCTCAGTATTATTGTAAAGCATAGTACATCATATATTAGGGTGTGTTAAAATGTAAAAACTTATTTTTAAAAGTGTATGTTAACTCATTTCAATATCTGTTTCTAATATCTATTATTATGAATTTTATAATTTAGTACATTGTTTACATGTTAATTCGTAGTAATTAAATGGAAATTTTGTTTGACATATCATTACGCGTTGTTGTTACTATCAGCATGTGACAATGAACATCTTTATTACCTTGAAGTTTTCAAATCTTTTTATGCATATAAACACATATATAAAGCCCTTACTTAGTTATGCCAATATGCACAGTTCACCTGCTGCACAGCCTCTACATGTGGCATTTAACTGTAAAGTGCGGGGGGAGGGGGCCCATTGCACTTTCTGCCCGAGAGCCTATAACACTCTCAGTCCGCCCCTGGTACTTGCCACAAACTTCATCTCCGGCGCGTCTGAAATAAACTTCTTGCCTATATCTGGACAATATAAAGACTCACTGGTATCTGTTTTTGAACACACACACATATATATATATATATATATATATATATATATATATATATATATATATATATATATATATATATATATATATATACAGTGGGCTATGATAAGTTTTTAGCCACCTATAATTACAGCAATTTTGGCTTGTGTAATAACGTATCTTCTTTTTTTCCGACAATACCGTCTAATACTCTAATCTATGAACGATATTTCACTTATATTTTGCAATGAAAGTTTGCGGAAGGAAATTGGTGAATTTCAACGAGGGCAACTAAGAGGATAGCATCAGTGTGGCAAGTCAAATAAAGAATGGGTTTTTCCAGGTTAATAATCAATCAAGAAATTTAATGGCCATTGTCGTGATGAACAACGCACAGGAAGACCAAGTATCGTGTCTGAGTGAACTAAAACGGCCCTGAAGATGGAAGTCATCAGAAACCGTCATCAGAGCGTCAAAGATGCCGTCAACAGCATGGGAATGTCGCCATATGCGACGAGAATGACTCTGAAAGAGCCTGGTTATCGAAAAAGAGTTGCAAGAAAGTAGCCCTTGATTTCAGAGGTTAACAGGAACAGGCGAGAGTAAAGATTATGAATTTTGGCAGTCTGTAATTTGGTCAGATGAAAGTAAATTCTGCCAATATTCGAATTCGAGACAGGTTTATGTTTAGAGAAATCAGAATAAGACTTTAAAAACTGAATGTCTGCAGGCACCCGTGAAACATGGAGTGATTGGAGTAATAGTGTGGAGCGCAACCAAAATCACATCAGTGGCAACTCTTAAAGAAATATTGCTAAAGGAGTGGCAAAATATGGTTCAGACGATTGTTGATAACTTGATCAAATCCATGAAAATATCGAAATGCAAGCACTGAAACTAGCAAATGGAGGACCTATTCTATAGTAGTTCCAACTACTGTTTATTTATGTTGCGTAGGGATTACTTTTTTTTAAAAAAATGAATGTAGTTTATTTCTTCTGGCTAAAACCTTTTCTTAAGCCACTGTATGATAAAAAATATAGTTTTAAAGTATGCTATATTTATGAGCTAAAGTGCTCGATATGAGGGATAGAGAGTATGTAAATATAAAAGTGTACATTGAAGACATCCTGACAATTGCGCTTAAGTATGAAACAGACTGTCGCGCTGGGTGTTGACCTCAGTGTCCATTTATATATATATATATATATATATATATATATATATATATATATATATATATATATATATATATATATATATATATATATATATATATTCTGTAACCTATGATATTATTAGTAGAATTAAATAAATCAAATCTTTCTTTTACTCTCATGATTATATATTTACTAGCAGCATGGCCCGGCGTTGCTCGTGTTTGATTCAAAAATCGTACGACTCATACAGCAATCGCTATCACTTGCCTTAAAATATTTTTGCCCTTCCTTGCCTTTAAACGAGTGCTCTTTGCCGTGCTGATGTTGCTACATGCCTTACTTCTTGCCTATCTCACACTGCGAATTTTTTCTAAGCTCTATACTAAACATTAAATCTGTTACGAAAAAGAACTAAACAAATTGAACACAAAACGATCAGCTTTAAAAAAGGACTCCTAACAGGAAAAACCGAATGAAAAAAGAATGTTAACAATAAATACTTTTTAACACCCAACCCAGTTCTGCGGAATCAGAATTAACGTTGAGTTTAAGCAAGCGAATGAGCCAATTGGAGTAAAGTACCATGCAGATTTAAATTTTTCCCACTTGTGACGAATGCAGCTATCGATTTTTTTTTTTTGCATGCTAGTTAACATTCGTGTCAGTCAGCTGTTGGCTCTCACGCTGGCCAATAGAATCTTCCTGCCTATTCGTGGCAGCCAGCTATAGGCTCTCACTCTGGCCAGTAGAAAATGGCCGCAAACTACATGAAAACTTCCGTAGAAGAATGAAAAAATCGATTATTTCCACTATCGATGGGAGTTGGGAAATGCAAAGTCGGTCTTGGCCTTCTCGCTAACTTGGAGCATGTGCATGTAAATTTTGGTGCAAATCCGTCGAAAATTGCGGCCGTGCATTCGTTACAGACACACACACCCACACACACACACACACACACACACACACACACATCCTGCCTTTTATATATATATATATATATATATATATATATATATATATATATATATATATTGAGATAAATTCAGCTTTATTTGTGGTTTCACTAAACTCACGCACGTACATAGACCTCATGACAAAAATTTGCTTCCTCGTCACCACACCTTTTGGGATGTCTCAGGTATCAGTGATTGGCCCTGACACACCCCTTTTACGTGAAATGGAAGTCGTACGAACTGCATGCTCCCCGCCCACTGGAGCTAAGAATATACTTCTGTTTGCATTATATGGTGTTCTAGCCATAGTCCATTATGAGTTACTGGCAGGAGACGTTAAACACTTTTATCTTCCCTTATATCTTTCTTTCTTTCTTTCTCGTCTTACGAACATTTCTCTTAATAATAATTTTAAAATATTTCAGCAGACGTTATTTTATTTTATTTATGGTAATTGGATTTTAGGCGATTGCTTGCTCGGTTTCCGTCATTCGATACTGAGCGTATGAAAAATGTCGCTTTAATCGCTGCCGCCATCTTTTCTCGTCCTTTTGGGGGGTCGGGAGGTTAAAAAATTTTAATCCCATGCTCCAGGGGCCTTCCTTCCTAGGCAGTACCGCTCCTGTTGGAGGGGACTGGGTTTGTTACATGTCACCTGAGGCGTGCCCAAAAGGGGAAGTGCCGTGGTGGGGCAGGGGCTTATGCAGTTTTTTCTACAGTATTACCGGTAAACACACTCTAAACTTCGACCTTGTGCCAAATTCGGTAGCGACGTGGGCGCACTGAAAAATACCATTGTTTCTCGGCCTTTTGGCTAAGATCAAATTGTAGTGTCTGTTCTTATCAGCTTAATCTGATTCTCTCTCTCTCTCTCTCTCCCCCCCTCTCTCTCTCCTCTCTCTCTCTCTCTCTCTCTCTCTCTCTCTCTCTCTCTCTCTCTCTCTCTCTCTCTCTCTCT
Source organism: Acanthosepion esculentum (assembly GCA_964036315.1). Classification (NCBI taxonomy): domain Eukaryota; kingdom Metazoa; phylum Mollusca; class Cephalopoda; order Sepiida; family Sepiidae; genus Acanthosepion; species Acanthosepion esculentum. The sequence continues at coordinate 87,154,547 of OZ038485.1, forward strand.
CTCTCTCTCCATTCTATCTTTTCCCTGTTTTCTATAAATATATTCATGGCAACTACTCTGACGAGTCTGATACTCCGACTACATGAATTTAAGCGTGCTCAGTCAGTTATGTACCATGCGTGATACACGCTTAGGCGATCATGTATTTTTCGATACATGACTAACGAGGCAGATTTTTACCCGCAGTTGGTTGCCATTTCTTTCCGCAGTAGACCAGTTACCATCCAAGGCTATAGATCTCGGTCTGTCCTGCTATTTACCCATAACTGGGGGAGAGGAAGAGGATTCATACTTTTCCTAAGAGTATTAGCACGTAAGTGAATGTAATAGATTCGACAGGATTCGAACTCGACTCTCCGATTCCTCAATCCGATCGTGCTACTAAATTGATATCCAGGTCCCATCCTTTTGCTGTTGAAATAGCTAAATGCAACCGCCACTTCTACTGCAACAGTTTCTTTTCTCGCATTTCCTACCCGTTTACTTGCTTCCCTGGAAAAATCTAACTGCAATCTTCAAAAATTTAAATGCAACGTCATTCGACATTATCTCCCTTCCTGAGTCCCTTCAACTTTTGTCCTTTCCTCAATCCGCCCTATTCTCAATTTTCTCTTTCACTCCCTGCGTACTAGTGGCATTCCCGCCTTGCTTGGGGCGAAATAATTAAAAAAAAAAAGTGTCAAATTATCGCAATCTTCAGAATGTCTCTTGTGGCTCTATACCTTTTACAACAATGTGAACGTTCTACCTCGAAGACGAATGATAGGAACCGGGTCTTTAGACATTTTGACTTGTTAGAAATATACCTAGCTGCCGGCAACAAGACCACTAATTCCATTTTAACCCTCTATTAAGTGTTAATAATTGAACACGATTTGTTTCGAGCAACTGTTCTACTGACGTGGCTTGACTTTTCGTGAATATTGGGTATGTCTGAAAATACCACAACATTTTTTTATTTGTATTTAGTAAATGGCAAGCCAGATTTTCATTATTAGACAAGTATTTTTCATGAATTCCTCTGTCAAGTAACTTCTAGTTTTAATCATATTTCGGTGACAATCAGTTTTATTTGTTTACTGATAATAAAATGAAAACTATTTTTATATATTCGAACTTTTTGGGAATTACACATTCATTTTTTTAATAGAGACCGTTCAAATCTATTTTTCAAAGTAAAAACATTCATCTTTTCATTTTTGTTTATTCTATAAGAATCAGACAGAACATTCAAGACAGTATATAGCGAGAATATTAAAAATTAAATTATATATCTGTAATATTTTAAATGTGGTGTTTGAAAACCCCATCGTACTAATGCAGTGACGATGCCCCTTGGTACGATGCTCCACGGTACTAATGCTGTGACGATACTTCACGCTTCAATGCTGTGACGATGCCCTACGGTACTAATGCCGTGACGATATCCCACGGTAATAATGCTGTGATGATGCCCTACGGTACTAATGCTATGAAGATGACTTAAATTACTAATGGAAGGTTAAGAAACTGAAATAGAAAAAAAAATGTAAAATTAAACAATTACTAAATACGTTATTTTTTACTGTATTCAAGAATTCCACCAATTCTACCAGTTTAGTTACTATCTAAATATCTTTCTTTTCTATTTATTAGTTAGTTTCTCTCATTGCTTATGGAACATTAGGGGTTCCTTTTACCCCCCGCATCTGAAAACGTACTAATAGTAGGTGTGTGGATTCACAATTGGTCCCCAGCCGCATGTACTATTTATTAAATCCAAGCATAAATTTAATTAACCAATTAAGCAAACTGAGTACTAATGTTTGCGCAAAAAAATTAAGTAACCCGTGTAATAGTCGACATCGTAAATTGCTTCCAAAACATCTTGTACATCGGCATGATTTTGTTTTTCTCTTCACTACCCACAATTCAACCACGCATCCGGCTTAGCATTTTTCCATTGCTAACAAGTTAAATATTTCTGGCGGTAGGAGAAAATTTGGTAATTAAACATTAATTTTTGTTTTTACATAAATTCTTTTTTAAACCCGCTCCGACACTCTATGTTTGTTGTTCAATGAAGATTCTTTAAAAATGGATTGTCAGGAGTCTGAAATTATTGCAAACGTTACTGATAGATTTTTATTTTTTTATTTTTTTTATTATTATTATTATTATTATTTATTATTATTATTATTATTATTATTATTATTATTATTATTATTATTATTATTTCTTCGCTTCAGTATTTTCAAAAATAAGATCTTTATGGATAGCTAGGCTACAGCTAGCAGCCTCAGCTATCATGCAATTTCCCTCTGATTCTTAGTCTTTATCACTCTCCGGATTATTCTTGCCGTTCCTAAGAGGCTTCCTTTCTTAACAGTTCCAATGGGAAATCAATGTCGATTTTCTTTATCCATGTTTCTATTCTGTCAGTCACCGTACAAATCGCACCAATAAAAACTGGTATGATTTTGACCTTCTTCAACTTCCAAAGCCTTGCGAGTACAAACTTCAGTTGGTCATAATTGGTTATTTTCTCTTATTAATTATTATTGCTGCTGCTGTTGCTACTACTACTAATACTACTAATTATACATAGTTGTTTTTGGATTTTTCTCCTTCACGCCGACATCTTTCTACTTTTGACGCCACTTATTCATCAGTTTGTATTTAGTACATAGCGCCCCGTACACGTCATTATTATAATAATCATCATCATCATCATCATCATCTCAGATAAAATCTTAATATCTGATAATTAATACATGGATAACGGACCACAACCAACAACTTTTAGCTATCATGCGATTTCCCTCTTACTCTTAAGGCTTCATCACTTTCTGGATTATTCTTGTCGTTCCTAAGAGGCTTCCTTTCTACAACAGTTCCAATGTCGATTTTCTTTATCCATGCCTCTATTCTGTCGGCCATCCTACCAAGCGCGCTAATAACAACTGGCATGATTTTGACTTTCTTCAACTTTCAAATCCTTGCGAGTTCAAACTTCAATGAGTCATTATTATACGGTCAACAGAACATATCAAAAAGACTAAAGTATTGAATATGAGCAAAAGTTCCCAGCGCTCTCTAGAGACTGAATACACAGTAGGAAATCTTCACCCACCCCTAATAATTAAACTATTACATTTATTGACACACAAGAAAGGCTCTTGTCGTTAGTAAAATTATTTTCCCTTCATAATGAGAATCTTTCAAAATGACACTTAGCAAAAGATTAAATCTGCTTGTATTTATACTTTAATTGAATCGAACTATTTTCTCATCTTGATCATTGCAGATGCTATTATAGACACAGTGTTTCGGCCAAGTATTCTCAGATAATTGTTAGGTGTGGTTTATTTGTCTGATATGGGATATATGTTGATTATTGTGTTATTTTATCCCTGTAATGTCAGTTACCGTTCACTCCTGCTCAACGATTGTATAGTGTACAGCGACTGAGCTAGATGACAGTAACGCATGTATAATCAACTCAAATATCCATTACGTCATTGTCCTGACGAGCATCAGTGGTGTATTTTGGGAGCCTTTTATATTCAATTTGCTTATATATTTCGTTATCATGGCGGGTATTGACAATTCTTCGCCTCAGAAATGAAATACAAAATTGTCTGTCTCGTTGACATAATTAAACGAAGATAACAGCTTTTTGCTGCTTTTACCTGGACAAGTATTTATGGAAGACTGTCTTTTCTCAAGTACTCCCCCACCTACACTTATTTCCCCACAACCAGTAACAAGACATATAGCAACGGGTCATTGTGCAGGTGGAAGTGGTTGCTTAGTTATTGGAGGTCTTGCTTCGATAGACGATACTTTGACCTTGTATCGTTGTCATGACATGGAGAAATCGCCACAGTGTTCTTCGTAGACGTGGTTGGTACGTGTACTAGTTTCTCTGGTGGTTGAGACTGCTGCTAGTACCTAAATGAGGTGGTTAGTAAGAAAGAATAAATAGCTTGCGGGGAATTAATACATTTATTTCTAGCCTCTGTACGTAGATTAACGAACCATTTACTTTATTCCTCTCGCATGAAGAGGATATAAAACCTTAATCCTTTTAATTAAACTCCCTGCTACCTATCACTTTATGGTAAAACTCTGGTCTGCTCTAGAGGCAATCAATACCTGTACCGACCGATTAACCAACTAAAAGAGAAAAGATAGAAAGAGGATTGGATTCAGAGTGTGACCTTCTTTTATAATGGGAGCACACAGCAACTCCTAATGTTGTTCCTTGAGTGAATGATTTTGTCCTTTTCCACTTTCGGGCCCTTTTCTTTTCTGAGGTGTGTGTCTTGATACTTTTTGCTTGGCTACTTTCTTTGCTACGTCAGATTTATAGGCTGTAAGTTAGCGAAATAAGACGCAACATATTTGAATTTGTGGTTTTTATATTTTTTGTATTTAAATGTTTATTCATATAGCGAGTATAATAATATATTCATATAGGGAGTATAATAACGTTAATCCGGGAGTATTAACGTTAAATTGTTGGTTTTTTTTATCATATTCACGCAAACAAGAAAATAAAGCCACTAAGACGCAACGTGTTACTGTGTGTGAAAGAATATAAAATATGATTATTATGAAGAGAGAACAAGAACATGAAAGAGAGAGAAGATAGCGATTGACACTGGACTTAATTTTTTGAAGATCAAATTTGACAGAAGAGAGTTCCACAAGCGAGAAGTGCGACAGAAGAAACTGTTAGCATAGGACTTATGGTTACATCTAGTCATTTCAACTGTAAAATGATGAGCCCTTTCTGCCAATCTAGTACTGTGCTTAAATTCGTAAAGTCTAGGTAACAAAGAGTCCATCAGAACAATTAACATGCAAATATCTATAGAAAAGGCACAAGGACGCCACGTTAAGGTGGTGGGAATGTCTGAAACCGAGATGCCAGGTCAGGATATTTAAAACTTAAAATGGATAGAAATATTATATATTGGTATTTTTATTCCATTCTGCAAAAATTCCAATACCTACTTAATTGCTGGAATTAACGCACTGCTTTTACCAAATTCTTCGTTTTTCATTGTCTCAATTTTATTTCTTTCTTTCTCCAAGCTAGATAACAGTAATATTAAGTAACTAAAATTCTTTTGAATCTAGTCGAAAATTTCCCATATTCTCGTGACTGTCTGCAACGCCATCTGGCGGAAGTGACAGAGCCAAAAAATTCTTTGCTGATTTGCTTGACTGATTTTCGTAAGTAAACATATTTAAGACACTATTTTATGGTTGGTTTACTCATATTGCGCCATGTTTGCAAATTCATTAGCAATTGATAAATATGCTTATAAGTTTTGTTTTGGTTTTTGTTTTGTTTTTTCATTCTTGTTTAAAATCATAATCCGGAACATTCATAACATTTCACAAACATCAGATTTTAGAAACATTTTCTAATGATATAACCAAAGGATCTAAAAATTGCAACAATTTACATTCATTGTTATAATAAAGAACTTTCCATCATAAATGAATACGTTGTATTAGTAGCACAAAGCAAGCCGCTTATTGTGATAATTTTTCGACTGTGTCTTTTATATAAATACAACCGACTGATAACATTAAGCAAAGAATGTAAAAATTGCAACAATTTACATTCATTATTCAAAAAAGCTATGCATCATAAATTAAGCCGGTTACTGGGTAAAGAATGTAAACTATGAAACAATTTACATTCATTGTTATAAGCAATTTCACACTAAATGAATTAGTAGTAGAAGTACAGAAGAAACTGCTTATTGTGATCATTTGGCGCTGTTTTTTAAGATAACATTAACCAACTGGCAAATTTAATCCAATAGCTCTTGGAGATTGTGTGTTTTTCGTTGGAGCACTTGTTTCTTCACTTCCCACCACAATGGTTCAATTATATTGAGATCAGGACTTTGTGCTGGCCAGTCAACCAAACGTTGAACATCTTCAGCCACAAGAAACCGTTTTGTCGCACGTGATGGTTGGCAAGAAACACCACCATGCTGACAAAATTCTCCACCTATGTAATCTGGTAGAATATTAAGCCGCTGTAAACTCATATAGTTTTCACTGTTTAGATTTCTATCAACTTTTACCAATTTTCTTCTGCGATCGCTTTTGATGCAACCGCAAACCATTTTTTTTACCGTCTGTGTGGTTTATCTTGCATAGTTTCTTTCTCTCGCTAGTTTTCTTACATATTTTCTTGCATATAAATAGTTATATTTCGGTGTAAATGTATATGCTTAATTCGAAAATAACAAAGAAACTTTGATAAAATATACCGTTTGGGATTTATTGACAATATAATTTCGGACTCATTCGCCTCGCAGCAGCCATTACTAGCGTTGTTTGCATATATTTGTTGCGGAACAGTCTTGATTATTGCGCACGCAATGAGTCCTCAGTTGGACAGTAATTGAATCAAGTAAGAACCGTAAAAAGGCCGTTAGCAATGTAATCTTCTGCTCAAATCTAATGAGCAGCGAATGTATGCAAACAACGGCAGTAATGGCTGCCGTGCCGTAACACGAGTGAGTGCAAAATTCTATTGTCGATAACTCCTAAACGGCAGGTTTTATCAAAATTTCTTTGTTATTTTCGAATTAAGCATGTACATTTACACCTAAATATAACTATTCGGCATATTTTTATTACATATTTAGCGCTGGACTTAAAAAGAAAATTGCCCATGTTTTTTGATCAATTGTGTCTTTGTTTTGCTTTGTTTTATTTATTTATTTTATTTACTTTATTTTTGCAGCTAAACGCCTGTTCAAGTTGTTTCTTTATTATTATTTTTTTCGTAATACTCTGCATTGTTTATCAACTGAAACATTTCTGTTAAGCTCGCATTCACTCCTCTCTTGTCTGACTGTTAATTTTGGATTGCCTACCGAGACTCTTACAATCTTTATTTCATCTCTCTTGTCTAACCTCTGTAGTCTTCCGGTTTTCTTTGCCCCTAAATAACTTCCAGTCACCAGTTCCCAAGTCAGCATCTATTCAGACGACTCTACCATTTACTCCTGTTTCAATAGTAAATCCGACAGCGCTGACAAAGGATGTCCAATCAGTGGTTAACTGAGGCAGGAAATTTGTAAGTTTTACTGCCCCCAAAAGTAAACTGCTCTCATTTAACCACCACAGAGAAATTTCCCTGCCTACCATCAGCATGGTTGATGCTCGACTCGGGGAGAGCGTCTCACTGCGACTTCTTGGTCTCACATTTTCGAATGACTTGAGGTGGAACAACTACATTAAATCAATAGCTGCATCTACTACAATGAAAGTTGGTTCTTTGTGTCGTTCCAGAAGGCTTTCCTCGTCAGAGTCCATCTTGCACATTTACAAATCTACCATTCGTCCGTGCATTGAATACTGTTGTATCTGGCTTGGCGCCCCTGCTGTTCATTTCAAGGTTCTCGACAAAATCCAAAGAATGATCTGCAATATAATCGATCCTGAACTGGCATCTCGGCTTCAGGCACTTTCTCACAGACGTCATGTCAACACATGAAAATATTTGTAGAAAAGAGAAGCCTGGTACCCCGACTACATGAATTTAAGCGTGCGACTAGATTAACATCTAGGCTCCACACTTTTACTGTTGAAATAGTTAAATGTAACCGCCACTTCTACTCCAACAGTATCCTTTCTCGCACTGTGGAACTCCCTTCCTCTTTCTTGCTTCACTGATAACTACAATCTTCAAAAATTTAACTACAGCATCAAACGCCATCTTCTGTTGACTTGAACCCCGTTCATCTTTTATCCTTTCCTTAATCCCCCTATGTCCAGTCTTTTTTCTCACTTTCACTCTCTGTAACACCCCCCCCCTCATGCTAGTGGCACTCCCGCCTTGTTTGGTGTGAAATCCTTAAAAAAATAACGCAATCGTCTTTTGGGTGGTTTGAACACTGTATCTGAAAATTACGAGCCTCCTGGCTACGTCTCGTTGAGTCATCTTACACTTCAAAGCCACAACCTTCATCTTTATTCCAGCAGAAATTTTAGCCATGATTTTAGTGGAAAAAGCAACCTTACACTCATATTAATAAGACTGAACAATTCCTACTTAAAAAATTGCATAATATCATGATATTATCATCACAGATCTTTCATTGGCACATTAGTTTTGCGTGGCCTTTTTTCAGACTCAAACTGTTTAAAGTGGTGTATCTTCTGTTAAATTATACCTATGAAAAGGCGACAGTTTATTTTCCAATCCTCAAGGTCCACAGACACTACTGATAAAAGCATACTGATAAACAATTTTACCTTCTTCATAGAATAAAGGTGTATAAACACCTTATGTATTTTTCCCAAAACTTGCACGTCAGTGTACAATTTGAACTCATTCAACATTGACCATCTGTTGATTAAATAGGAAACCATATTTATTTAACAATCTGTCATTTTCGACCAACTTTTCATCTTTTTTCTTCTACGGTTTACTTTCCTTTAGAAATCTTATAATTCAGAATACATTCATTTTTCCGATGTATTATATCTACTTTCAGATTAATTTCTACTGTAGATTATAATCTTTTCTTCTTTTATTTTCTTTTTTACTCATCTTATGTTGAGCATATATATTTTTATAGTTTTATGTAAATTTTAAAAAACAGTAATCTCCATTTATGTTTAAAATATAAATCCCATATAATTTAAATAATTTTTTAATAATAATTTTTGTATAGTTTTAGGTCCGTTTATTTTAATAAATATTTTTAAAAATACCATTAGTCCCCTTTTATTTTAAATATAGAATAAAAACACTAATCCCCATTTATTTTAAATATAAAATATAAATCTCGTCTATTTTAAATAGAATATATTTTTTAAAATAAAATCCAGTAATCCCTTGTATAATATATGGAGAGCGCCAACATTGCCATAACCAGATATTTTTATTAAAATTTAAATTATGTAATGGTCAGTCTCTACTCAGCACTTGAAGACTGCGTTGTGCATGAAACTCCGAATCGTGCTACCGGTGAGGGACAATATTCATATTTATTAAAATATACTTAATAACCGTGTTATATTACATCGAGCACAATTTTATTAACACCAGCACTCAATGTGCGATAGTATGCTGAACAACAGCAAATCCTCAATCTTTCCTCTATTCAATCAATTCATTCCTGACATCTACTGCAGATAAGGTTGAATGCTTTGCTCGGAAGTTCTCTTCCAGCTCCACACTCGACTCATCTGGAATACCCACACCTGGTTCCCCCTAGAACGGAGGTTCTACTGAGCGATATGCAAATAACTCTGTCATTGGGTTCAGTCATCATTTTCAAGCTAGACTCCCACAAGGCAAGCGGGGGTGACAGGATACTAGCCGTCGCCCTAAAGAAATATGCTCCCGAGCTGGCTCCAGTTCTCTTCAAACTCAAAAACAAATGCCCCGCTGCTTCCTCCTTTCCATCTTGTTGGAAGTCCTCCTCTGTAGTTCCTGTTTTTAAGAACTCCGGAGAACCCTCTGCCCCACTCAAATTATTGCCTTTTCGGCAAAGTATTTTAGGTCCTAATGCTGAAGTGGTTAAGCATCTTACTTCTCAAGACCTCCTCTGAGACAAACAATATGGCTTCCGTCAGCTCTACCGCTGATGTGTTAACGACCATCACTGAATATGGTCTTCTACGCAAGCTCCAGGGCTACGATATTACATGACGATTGTTTGATTTAATCCAGTCGTTCCTATCAAATCGTGAAATTAAGATCGTTTTGAACGGGCTCGCTTCCAGATCCATTCACACGAATGCGGGTGACTTCCAAGTCTCTATCCTGGGACCTACGCTGATTCTGACCTTCATCAATGATATTACTGATGTCACCAGTTCCCAAATAAGCATTTATGCAGATGATACTACCATTTACTCCTGTCTCAATAGCAGATCCGTAAGAGCTGATAAAGTAAATCTGTCTGCGGCCCTTGGAAAGAAACTCCAATCAATGATTAACTGGGACAGGAAAAGATTTATAAATTTTAACGTCTCCAAAACAAAAATGCTCTTATTTAACCACCATCGAGAAGCTTCTGCCTGACATGAACATGACTGACGCTCGACCCCTGGAGAGCAACAGACTGCGCATTCTTGGCCTGACGTTTTCAAATGACTTGAAGTGGAGCGACGACATCAATAGCTGCATCTACTGCAAAGAAAATTGGATCACTCTGTCGTGCCAGAAAATTTTTCTCGTCACATTCCATCTTTCACATTTACAAATCTACCATTCGTCCGTGCATTGAATACAGCTGTCATATCTGGTCTGGTGTTCCTGCTATTCATCTCGAGGTTCTTGACAAAATCCAAAGAAGGATCTGTAATGTAATCGATCCTGAACTGGCATCTCGATTTCAGTCACTTTCTCACCGACGTGATGTGGCTCCCCTCTGTCTATTCTACCAATATTTCCATGGTTAATGCTCTGCCAAGATTTTTTCCCTGGTACTCAGACAGCATGGATTTAAGGGTGTCATTAGATTGACATACAGATGCCACCCGTTTAAGGTTGAAATAGCTAAATGCAACCACCACTTCTACTCCAACAGTTTTTTCTCACACTTCCCGCTGTGGAACTCCCTTCCGTTTACTTGCTTCTCTGATAAATACAATCTTCAAAAACTTAAATGCAATGACAATTGCCATCTTTTATCTTCTTGAATCCCGTTCATCTTTTATCCCCTCATCAATCTTTCCTATACTCAGTCTTTTCTCTCACTTTCAATCCCTGTAACCCTCTGCGTACTAGATGCATTCCCGCCTTGCTTTGAGTGAAATTATATATATATATATATATATATATATATATATATATATATATATATATATATATTTAAAAGAAAATATGATTCCATCGCGAATAAGAAAACTTGACATATACCAAACATCCCTACTTCCATCAAAGAAGTGACCCCTTGAAAATGAAAAACAAACTCTAGATCACACCCCTATTTCAAAACTATAAATGAGTAAAACATTCCGTAGCATAGTTATTCCAAATATCGCTTGAGAATGAGACTGCCACCTGATAGTTAAAGTTTAATATTGAAATTAAACTTGATTACTGCTGACCAGTTTCGAAAGATAGTAATTTCTGTGTCGCGATGGAATCATATTTTTAAAAACATTATAATCTAGGCGCTACTTCTGTATCGAGCACAGTTACTAAAAAAATACTAAAGAACTTCGGATCATCAATCTAACAGTTCTTTCCTATTATATCAATATATATAAACACACACACACACACACACACATACACACACACATACACACACACACATATATATATATATATATATATATATATATATATATATATATATATATACTTTAAAAGATGAATATAGTTACTGACTGGAACAAACACAGAGCCAAACTCAAAAACATATATACATGAAGTATGAATAAAAGCTAGTTATATTCTGTGTCACCACATGTGACAAAATCATAAAAGACAAAGTATTGATTGTAATAATTAAGATTCAGTGACTGAAATTACGTTTGAATAGAGCATTTGTTCTTTAGTTGTTTTTGCAGGCATTAATTTACTCGTAAGCTTATAAGTCCTTATACTAAACAGTTTCTTTTTTTAACGGATAAGTTAGCTACATCAATTTTTGTGAATTAATTAGAAGAAAAAAAGTTTTCACTGTTCATTAAAAAGGCGATATATTTCCTGTCTATCTCAGGACATGGTAGATGCCAAAATGTTTTTTACTAAGTGTCAGCGAAAAGAAAGAGCTGGCCTTGCAGGAGGAAAAATAAACGTTCTCTTTATGACTATCAAGATAAGCGTGATTTTTAAGCAGTGATTTGTTATGAGTTTTAAATAGAGCAAAAAGACAAGCGAATGAATAACTCGAACTGAGTCAGAACACCATGAACGCTGAAAAATGTTGATAATAAAAAGTACAGTTCAACATTTGACTATTTCTCTATCATTATCTGCTGAGCTGGTTTTAAACCTTTAAAAGTTTATTGTCTATTGTGCGTATATGTTAAAAAGATAAATAAAGGGAAATTTATTGGTTGATTGTCTTTGTTTAGCGGCATATCAATACCTCTATGGGTTATTTAATGCCGATAGATCTACCTAGATTAAATGGTTTAGTGATACAAGTCTTACTAATTAACCCAGAGCTGGGGGAGAAGTTGTGGATTCATATCTTTCCCAAGGGCATTTGCGCATAAGGGAATATAACGAACTCAACGGGAATTGTTACTCGGCTTTCCCATTAACAATTATCAATTACACCACGTGCACATCCAAGCTTACAGCACTTGCTATTCCAAAACGGTCACCCATCTAGCTACTGACCAGGCTTAACTTCGGTGATCGTACGGGAACTGATGTTTCAACGTCAAGTGGCCATAAGCCGGAAATTTATTGGATCGGAACAACCGTTTTTATATGCAAATTCCAAAGAAAATATTTACATAAATCTACATAGACTTATGCAACGTCAGCTCGTGGCCGAGTGGTTGAAAACCTTCGCTTTCTGACCATGCACTCTCACCATCGATTGTTGCTTTGCTGTTCAATCGGATAGACTACATCCCTGAATTCAACGTCCCGATTCTTGTGGAAGGGGCTCGTAATACACAGTGCCCTTTCTAATACCATCAGATGTACAGCATCATCTTCGGCTCGAACAACTTCACTCAGAATATGGTTTCTGTCTGATGAAATGAAAATCCGAAGGTATAAAGTCAGGAGAATAAGTGAACGGAGCGGGTAGTAGGGTATTATAGCCAAGCTGTACCAATTTCTGCCAGGCCTGCAAATAGACGTAATGTCTGGCGCTGTTCTGATGAAAGAGCATATCCTTCCGATTGGCCAAATCATGTCGCTTTATATTAATTACTGCTTTAATCGCTCCAATTGGGAACAGTTCTTGATTTTTTTTCTTGTGCAACTAACACGTAATACACAATGCCCTTTCTAATTCCATCAGATACACAGCATCACCTTCTTCGGATGCAGACCGGCTTCTGCAATGATTACCGGTGACTTGTTGCGGTAAGTGCATGTTCAAATCACGTCGGGAAGTCACCATACGTTGCGGCACTTCTCCTAGTTGGCCTAAAAGCAGTGGAAAAAAATTTACACATGTAAACGACGGGACGTCATTGTCATTAGAGGTAAAAGGAAATGGAATACATTTTAACAAGGCGATATTGTCATATAACATTTTATACAATTTTGAAGATCAAAGTTGGCTTCTTGTTTTCCAGTCAACTTTGATCTTCAAAAATTTAAATGTAATGTCAATCGTTATCTACTGTCCTCTTAATTCCTTAATTACTACAGCCACAGTTCCGGTACGTTTTGTTCCGACCTCGTAAGTCATTGGGCATGATAACATGTTTATAATAATGACAAATAATCAAGCAAAACAGTGATGACATACTCTATTAAAGGTTATGTGACGGATAGAAGATTCATTCTTACCGTTGATCTTTTATTTTTCTTTTGTAATTCTCACTCAATACAAGGCCAAGGGGCCACTCAAGGTGGAGGGTTGCGGTGTGGGGCTGTATTAGCGTTGGAAAAGGCAAGATAACAAGAATGATAGCTAATTCTAGACTTGAAGAGGTCAAGATTTAATTAGCGAATAATATCTCAGGGTTCAGGCGGAGACGTTAGGAATATAGAGTTGAAGTAGACTTTAGAACAAACCGGGCACCCAAAATGTAGATGGCGTGTCGTAATTGCCAGTAGGTGCAAGGAAATGGAATAAATTTCCACAAGGTGATATTTTCATGTGTTTTTATATAACTATTAACAAAGGGGAGAAAATAAACTAGTATGTATGCAAATATAACTGTTGTGGTATCCTCCCTCTAAAGAGTCTATGTTAGACTCTTCCACCTACTGTAAGATTAGTAGGACAGAAGGCTTCGGGGAACAGGGAATAGATTGTGTGCTAGTTCATTCGATATACTCTCACTAGTCTTCTCGTGTACTTACTGTTTAATATACGATATTCAAACCTGGTTTTTGTTATTACTTAACCATTTACTTGGCCACAACAATAACTAAAAAGGAAGAAGACATTAAAATCTAGGAATTGTGTTGGTGATAGACGTGTGTGTGTGTGTGTGTGTGTGTGTGTGTGTGTGTGTGTGTGTGTGTGTGTGTGTGTGTGTGTGTGTGTGTGTGTGTGTAAGGGTTCGGTTGCTCAGGAGAAAGATATCCTTATGTTGGAGGTAAATCCCGTGCTGGTGTTAGTTCTACTGCATGCTAGGAGGCAAAAAGAGAAAAGAGAGAGGAGACAGGAAGTGTACCGTTTGTGTAGCTGCTTAATAGTGCCACATAACGACGTCTTGCCGAATCTGGTAAAGTTATGTGGGGGTAATCCACAGACTCATTTCATTTTTTTCCAGGAACATTTTTCGCTCTTCGTTGTCATAATCAAGATCTATCTTGTTATCAATCTATATCTTGTTATATGTTGGTTTTATCTGAAAATTAGACGGGTACTAGATATAGAACTTCTGGGTTGTTTTTTGTTTATCTTCGTTTTTAGAAATCCTACAATGTTGAGGATGCCATGGACCGAACATTTGATCAACGACGAAGTTTTAGAGAAAATGGAAGCAAAAAGGACACTTATACCTAACATCAGAAAGAGAGAGTTGAAATTTATAGGACACATAATGAAGAAAAAGGGCTTGGAAAATCTGATACTCACAGGACAAATTCAAGGCAAGAGGGACAAAGGAAAAACAACGCATCAAAAAGACAAAATTTGTTAAGAGCTACGAAGGACAGGATATTGTAGAGAGCCATAATTGCGCACGTACTAAAGAGAAATTACACATAAAGAAGAAGAAGAAGAAGAAGAAGAAGAAGAAGAAGAAGAAGAAGAAGAAGAACAACAACAACAACAACAACAACAACAACAACAACAACAACAACAACAACAATGTCTGTCAATAAAGATCGGTAAATAATGTCTAGCACTTAGCATATATAATACAACTGAAATAAAAATGAAATAATTTCATAACAAAACAATTTATTGATTAATCTTAATTATGATATTTACAATATTTACGTGCGGGCTATTGTCCTTATCTTTGTTGTTATTATCACAACTTTTTGGCAGTTGAGTCATCCGGCCTTCATCAGGTACTTGTCGATCCGAATCACCTTCAGGGGATTTCGAACTGAACCCTTTAATTAATCTACAGGTTTAGATTGTTCTCTTTCCGCTGACCACGTCAGTTGTTGTATGCCCATTTCCACTGAGTCCAAGTCTCCAGAGCAGTCTTGGAATGACATATCCCTAGGTAGGGGTTAGAACGTTAGCATTCCGGTCATGAGACCGTGGTTCGAATCTTATCAGGATCAATTTGTCGTCAGAGTGTTGACTGATGTAATATAGTCCATTTTTTTCCAGCCGCTTTCGCCGTTTTCAATTAAGTGTTATCATTCTCGCAGTCTGATTAACTTGCCGTTATCTTTTGGTATTTTTCAATGGAACTATTTTATTCAGAATTCAAGACATGCAGTTGAATATCTGTGTCATAAGTCTTTGTTTACAGATTTACTCAGGCTTATGGACCCATCACGTTAAATCATCGGTTCCCCCCGTACGATCACTAAAGTTAAGCAACGTCGAGCCTGATTAGTACATAGATGGGTGACCGTTTGGGGAAAGGTGCTGTAAGCTTGGAAGTGCAAGGTGTAATAGATAATTGTTAACCGGAGAGACCAGTTCCAATTCCCGTTGAATTCATTATATTCACACGCGCAAATCCCCTTGGGAAAGTTATGAATCCGCAAATCCTCCTCCCAGCTATGGGTTAATTAGTAAGACTTTATCACTAAACTATTTTTTATGAACCGAGCAAACATTTTTTTTCTTCTAATTAACTCACAAAAATTTATGTGGCTAATTTATCCGTTAAAAAAGAAACTGTTTAATGTACGGAATTATAACCTTACCAGATATTTCTACTAAACCTTGTTCCGCCATCCATTTACTCAAGTTCAATGAGTACGTTATGCGTTGTCCGACCTTTAAACATACCTTCGATGTCGAAAGAATAGCCAAGAAGAGACATTTTTTGGAAACAGTAAGGATAAAACCTCCGAAACCCACCAGCACCACAGCATATGTTGACCCCAATTGCGCCCGTCCAAAGCTAGTGAAGTGGAGTTTTGTAAGGGACGGTTTAGCGATTGTAAAATTGATAGAATTAATTTTATCAAGAGAGACACTAGGTATCTACTTGACCTCCCACAGGGCCAGGTTGTGACACAAGGTCGGGGTTTAACGTGGGAAGGGAGGGGGAATGGACCCGAGTTTTCACCCGGGCCGCAGTGCTTTGGCTTTAGCTGGTCTTAGCTTGTCCAAGCTGGTCTTTAGCTGGTCATAGCTAGTCTTAGCTGGTCTTTAGCTGGTCTTAGCTAGACGTAGCTGCGATACTACCAGCGCAGGGACGAATCCCTGCGACCGGCCTGTATCAGAGATCGAATCTCAGCCCCATAGGCGATCGTCCAGCGAGTAATCTGAGAACAGATACTACACCGTGATCTTAGCCTTGAAGCCGAGAAACGAACGATCAGTACCAACCGCGAGCGGTCGGCCCTGACCTATCAAGAGAGGCACTATCCTGATCCGAACGTAAGCCACGGCCTATAAACACCGACAATCGAAGAGATCATCTTACAGTACCAGAAATGGGCGAGTTCATTTCACTATATAACAATCTCTATAATGAAAATGATTCCATTTCAAAATGTTTGGTTTGATTCTGTTTTGCAGCATATAATTATAACCTCACTGGGTTATTTAATGGCGAAATCTGAAAATGAAAATTCAAAATTTGTAATTAATTCACGAGAATGGCATTATTTCATGATTAAATTTTAATTACTTTGGTGTATTTTTTAAAACCAAATAATATTACAAAATCAAACAAGGGGAGAAAACTTGTTTCTCCTTACAATAAATGAGATTAATCATAGTAAATACTTTTTTTTTTTTGACAATGTCTTCAATTTTACTATAAAAATGTATTGGTAATTTTATTTTTTTTAAGTGTATTGCTGGTAATTTCGCTACAAAAATGTATAGTTGATAATTTTTTTTTATAAAATGTATTGCTTGTATTTTTAATATAAAAATATATTTTTAGTTTGCTAGTGTCTTGATTTTTGTTTGCTAGCGGAGATTCACTATTTGTCTATAGCTGGACCCACAGGTGCTACTACTTTGGATCAGGGTGACCCGGAGAACAACAGCAATAAAGAAGTATTTGAAACTATGCAAGTAATGAATTTCGTCATCCAGTTCAAGTGAAACATTATACAAAAGTAATGAAAAATACAAAAAAATAATCCTTTTCGCGGCACGAGAACACATGAATCACACTCACCAAATGGTGACGAAAACAAACAAAAACTTTAAAATAAACCCTAGAATTTATATTATAGATCTTACTTAAAAGGTAAACATATGAAGTATGATCTACTTCGATGAGTATTTTCTGCTTAAACTGCAAAAGTCGACAGAAAATGTTTACTCATCACAGTATCAATGCGAGGCTCCTGTGTCCTATCTTCCCCAAACTAACATGCAATATCAAGTGAAAAAAAGAAAAGAAAAAGAAAAGGAAACAAATGAAAGCAGAGAATGCGAAACACTTATCTGACTGGGCTGGGCAGGTCTAAGTTTGGTTCGGTTGCTTTTATTTCCTACTCAACTGTTGAGAGATCTACAGCTGTTTGAGTTTAAGTCGAGGTATTCGTTACATCCTGTTTATAATGCGGGTTGACAAACAACAAAACATGGACAAGTAATTTCTGGTCCGAAATTTTTACAGATGGACAAAGACAATTCTTGAAAAATAAAGTTTTTCTTACTTTTTCCGACAACTGTCTGTCTTACTCACACACACACACACACACACATACATATATATATATATATATATATATATATATATATATATATATATATATATATATATATATATAGGATAAAGAACAAATAGGAAACGTTTATCAGTCTAACATGTTTCGCTTTTATTAAAGCTTCACCAGAGAAGGTGATATGGAGAAAAAAAGAAGAAAGAAATTCTGGTATTTTTATTTTTGTGTTGTTTGATTTTCATTGTTTGATCCTGTTTCATATGCATGCATCTTGTTAAACAACGTTAGTATAATTTATGGCTTTCCGAATTTAAGGAGAGACCACATGTCTTTTTGAAGCTCCAAGAAATATATATATATATAGAGAGAGAGAGAGAGAGAGAGAGAGAAGAGAGAGAGAGAGCATATCTTCATTCAAGCATGTTTGGTTGAATAATCTATGCACTAACAGTAGATGGAAAGAGATCGAAAATCCGAATCTTATCCACATATCGCACTTCAAAATTCTGTCACTGGAGCAGAGGCTTTAAGTTTTGGCTTGAAATTCGTTGCCAGATTAAAGAAAATGACACTGTCACAAGTTTAACCAAAAACCGTAAATTCGACCAGACCGAATTTCAAAAGGTTTTTGTACAAGGTATCTTAGCAGCGACTCTCACAAACATCGATGTAACTACCAGTGCCGATTCTACGCGGGGGGGGGGTAGAAGGGGCCAATGCCACCCACCGAATTTTGGCTGGTCCCTCGGTTGAGCCCCACACTTTTCTAAGTTTTGCAGAGGAAAAAAATCAGAACAGACAAATCGCACTGTTCTGCTAGTATTGACGTTAGTATTTACACTTTGATTTTGTTTTGAAGTTAACCTCTCTTGTGGTCCAACAGCTTGAGAGTGGAAAAGAGGGCAAGAATAGATTAGAGAACTCCACTACTATGAATGAAAAGTTATTCCGTTTAATTTAGTGAAGTAACATACTTATACTAAAACTCATTCCTAAGTTGTGTATACGATAGTGGCGTAGTATGAAAATAAAAACGCTGTTTGAATTTGCCCCCCTCTTCCGCAGAAAATTCTCGGCCCCCAAGTGCCACCACACACACTTTCAGTGTTCTAGAATCGCCACTACGTTACCCAGCTGATACATATGGATATTAAAAATTTATCCATTCTATACAATATATTACCATTCTTGGTAGAGCTTATATTGTCGCAGTGTGGGATAGTCAGGGACAAAGGTGATGGAGTTAAAAAAGAAAAAGAGTACAGATGAATTTGGCTAGATTGAAAAAAAAACAATCTTTAAAAAAAATTCTTTCAAAAAATGTATCTAGATTCCTAACTTAACCGATCACATTCAGCTTCTTATTGCTTTTGTATTTTTATCGCTATTTAATATATATATATATATATATATATATATATATATATATATATATATATATATATATGTATGTATGTACCGCCAAAGATTAGCTAAAAAATGAGCATACATGCCCCAAACTTAATAAAACAAAATTTCGTCGAATCTTTGTTATCATTAATGGAAAAGACCAAATAATGTTTTTGATTATTAAATCATATTTCTCAATACTTTTTAGAACGATCGAAATTTTGGTTCAAATTTTTTATTTTTTTTCCGTAGCGGGTAGTAGAAGGACTATAAATTACTATAGGAAATTTTAGCGTCTTTTTGCGACGAAAAAATAGTGATTTGGAAATTCTTGAAATCAAATAATTGCCAGATTTTAATCAAACTTTCAGGACTTATTCATAAATGAATTAAATTATCTTTAAACGTTTCTTTGTTTTAGAAAATCTCGGTAATTATTTTTTACCTCTGTTTTAATCCCCCCCCGCCTTATTTATTTTATGAAAGTTCATTGTTGTTTATATTAGTTATAATTAGTTTATTCATTGTTGTTTACATTAGTCATAAGGACAAATCCTTGGAGAATTTAAATCATCAAATTTCTTTTGTCAAAAAAGACGACCTATTACATAAAATCTGCTCTGAATCGTAAAATCAAAATGCAATAAAATTAAGACATTATTTAATTAGAAAAGATTTTAATTACTTTTATGAATAAGATATATTATGGTCACTATTGTCTTTAAAACATTTTTTCATTGAATAATGAAGTTTTACAAGACTTCTTTTCATTTTTTTTCATTTTAATTATAATAATTTATAAAGTTTTAAATTCTGAACTAATTTGTAGCGGTTAGGTGATATTGCTATAAAGTAAGCAAGCGTCTTCGTAAGTAAGACTTTAATGACAAAGTTCAATAAAATATTAGATTATTTTCCTCAATTGCTAAGCTTAATGTGTAGTTAAGAATATATAAAAAGGCGTTCACGTTATATTGGTCAAGTAATTGTTACAGCTACGTCCCACGTAGACAAATTTGCAAAACATAAGTCTATCGAGATAGTTGTCAAAACCTCATCAAAACACCTAACAATGTGTTAAAAATAGTTTACCTCGATATTTTGAACAAAAAGTAATATTTATCGCTGATTTAAAAAAAATAATAATTCGAATTAATTTAAATTCGGTTTGAAATACAGTATTTTGCTTTTTGTAAATACTAAAATTAATCGATTAGCATGAATTTAAATCTAAAATAAAAGGTTCCAGAAATATTTATTCCTTTTTAAAAATGCTTTTCAAACCTTAGATATCGCTTTTCTTTGGAGGTATATATATATATATATATATATATATATATATATATATATATATATATATATATATATATATATTACAGTGATAGAATGCTTATTAGTCAGAAGTACATTCCAGGGACTAAAGGCGTTACGAAGGAAATTTTTCTCATTTTCTCATTGGATTACCAGATATATAGATTTATATATCTCAATGTGTGTGTGTGTGAGAGAGATAGATAGATGGAGAGAGATGGAGAGAGCGAGACCTAGAACGAAAAAGAGATAGAGAAAAAACACAACAAAACCACTTTCAAGATTCCGGGATATGGATACAAGGTTATTCCGGGGTGGATGTATCTGTGTTCCTGTCTGTGAAAACTCCTCATCTCCCCCCCTCTCTCTCTCTCTATCTCTCTCACACACACACAAACTCACACACACACTCGGTATCTGCTTATCTCTCACTCTCTTTTTCTCTCTCTATCTATCTCTCAATCTGTCCCTCTCTCTCGTCCTCTCTCTCTCTCTCTCTGAGTTGATCTTCTGAAATATCTATATAGTGTTCCTTTATCTACCATCCTGTCAGTATTAATTAACCTCACACTAGCCAGATGCTACGACAAGTAAATAGTATCCATTCTTATCTCGAAACATTCCAGGAACACACGCACGTAAAAACAGTTTCAAAGCTTTTTCATGTTAAAAAAGCCATATGCAGTAAAAATATGTGTTGACTTTGCGGATATCTTTTATGCATCAAGGTAAAAAAAATCCCTTAAAACTTGTTTGTCATATTTTATGCCATTCTAGAAATCATAATAAAAGAAATGTGCTCTCCAACATGGATCGAACCTGCGTACTCATTTGTAAGAGAAAACCACCGTTTGATTCGGTGTGCTTTACTGCTCGATTCCATTACAATGACGTTTGAGGCAATAAAAATGTCGGATTAAAACTAAGACCATTAATTCTAGAAATTATTTTGCTTACGTTTCGGATACGAAACTGAGCAGATATGAGCTTTTTAAGAAAAAAACAACTGAATGAGAAAGTGTGAAATTTAGAGGGAAAACAGAACCTTGCTGAACTTTGGCTCCCTCTCTAACCAAGCAGTAAAGCACGACGGATCAAACAGTGGTTTCTTCTGTAAAGCGGGACTCATGTTCGATTCCCGCCAGATAGCACATTTTCTTTAATAAAATTACTCGAAAGCATAGACCGATAGACATAATACACACTGTTTAAAATAAAAAATAAAAATTGGTCGTCTATTTCAAATATGCATGAGTTTCCACTAAATAATAACGTCTGAAGTCATATATGCGTCTGTGCGCGCGCTCACGCGCGTGTACGCGTGTGGAGATAGTGAGACAAAGTAGAAAATTTTTTACAGACAGATGTTTCACTTACGTAGACATCTTCAGTTGGAATGGGAGATAAAATTGTGTGTAAGGAAAATGCGTTGAAATTTTTGACGGAATGAGGTAATAAATTTACCTTATCAGATCCGACAACCGAAATTTGTTCTTTTTTTCTTTTTCTTTTTTTTTTTCTTTTTTTCATTTTTGTGCTTAAGTTGTTAAGGTTTTCGGATTGAAATTAGCCCACTCCCGAGTAGATCTGTTATTTTTTTATTTTTTTTTTTTTGTTATTTTTATTTGTTTGCTTTGTTTTTTGGGGGGTTGTTTTTCTATTAGTTTGTATGGCGCATTGTGCTACTATTACTTTGCAATGCTCGGTGATATTCTGTACGAGCCTGGTCTGAACTTCCTATCCTTTGTAACTCGAAGTAACATCCGTACCATTACCATTCCGCTCAGTTCCTCATTTACATAAACTTGTTAAAGTGTTTATTCCGTTTCTCTCTGTCCCTCTTGCTTTCAAAATGTCCTGTGTTACATTCTCCAAGCTCCACTTACAGGCAGCTGAATTTGCTAAAAACGTGGTTTCCATGAAAGTTTTGATTCAACCGGCCTAGATTGATATGTCCTACAAGATTCAGTCAGTTATGTGCCATGCGTGATACACGCTCAGGCGACCACGTTTCTTTCGGTACATGACTGACGAGGCAGATTTTGTTCCCGCAGTAGGTTGCCATTTCTTTCTGCGGTAGACCAGTTACCATCCAAGGCTCCAGAACCCGATCTGTTCTGCTATTTACCCTTAGATGGGGGTAGATGAAAAGGAATCATACTTTTCCAAGGGTATTAGCACGTAAGTTAATGCAATGAATTCGACTGGAATTCGAACTCGGCTCTCCGATTCCTCAGTCCGAGTCGCTATGTATTACTCCACCTAAGTCCTACTAAAGTCCTACCATCTTCTATAGGCCGGTTGATATTAATTTCATTATTTAATAAAATAAAAAAAGTAGTGATAGCATCTCAAACCCGTGTACCTTCTAAAATAACGATGATAATAATAATAATATATATAAATATATTAATTATAAACATGGAACCGGAAGGGAGTTCCACAAGCGAGAAGTGTGAGAAGAGAAACTGTTAGCATAGGATTACGGTTACATCTAGTCATCTCAACTGTAAATTGGTGAGACCACGTCGCCATTCTAGTATTGCGCTTAAATTCGAAGTCTAGGCCCTATAGCGATATTTATTTGTAAAAAAATTACAAAATGTGGCACAAGGCCAAAATGGGGAATGGAAAAAAGGACGGTCTTCTTCTGTCTTAAATTTAAACTTAGCTGGCCATAATCACCAAACACACCACAATATTCTTACACCAAAACGAAGACCCATCCGAACAATTACCATGAAAGCATTTATAGAAGTGGCAAAGGGAAGCAACATTACTGCGTTAGGAAAGTGACTGACTTCGATAGGCCAGATCGGGGCCAATAATATTGCTGAGTCATCTTTAAGTTTTATCAAGGCGTTTCTATTTTCTCTAATACTTTGATTGATGAAGTCTTGTAAACACATGTCGGCCATTCATGATGAAATTTCATTCCGGCCATTACTTTTGGAACAACCCAATACATAGACACCTATAAGCACGCACCGTGTAGCAGTTTCTAAATGCTGATTAAAATCTAAAATGGGACGACAAGAAAAAGAGGGGACGGTAAGAAAGGAAAAAAAGATGTCGAAGGCGATATGGCCCTGGCACGCATAAAGAATTCTACATTTCAGCCATAACTATTGGTTACAAGAAAGACGATCCGGAAAACTCATGTCGTTACTGTTCGACATTTTTTTGTGTCGAGTCAAGTTATTCAGTGGCAAATAGTTTATGCAAATGTGCGCCTACCATAGAGCAGAGTAAGCGCCAGGAAGCAACACTCTCAGGATGTTACTAAATTTGGGAGTTCCGTTCTTACCAAGCACTGTGTCAGATAAATTTAATTTCATAAGTACATGTACCCACACAATCTTATATATATATATATATATATATATATATATATATATATATATATATATATATATATATATATATATATATGAGCCGAAAGCTTAGGATCAACTTAATAAGAAATATCCAAATGTTGGACAATTTTTGTTTTTATTTCACCAGAAATTAAAGCAAACATTCAAACATTAGAACGGCTCATGATCAGACATAATAGACATTCATTGTCTGTTATATTTAATAATATATGTTTAAATATTTCCGACTTTTGCCGAATCAGTCGGGTTTCGATCCTGGCTTGAAGCAATCGCATGTCTAGCCACACTGACGAGTTGTGATAAAGCGAAACAGTGTATATATATATATATATATATTTCTAAATAGACTTTTTTATTAATCCGACAGATTTTATCATTTTATAGGGTATTCACTAAAATAACGCTTAAAGTGACTACACACACACACGCATATATATATATATATATATATATATATATATATATATATATATATATATATATATATATATATATATATATTGTGACGTGCTACTACGATTTATGTATTAAAGGAGAGAAAGAAAGACTAATCCATCTGCTATCTTATAGTTAAGAATATTGTTTTTCTCCCTTATTTTTTCGTTCTTTCTTCCTTTTATTTTATTCCATCTACTTCTTGTATGCATGCGGGCGAATGGTGACAGTGTATCGACGTATTTCCCTATACCACCCCGCAAGACTAGAGACAGCGGTGGACGTTCGACTGGTCTCTGATATCATACATGTCAACTACGTAGTAGGTCACGTGAGCACGGATAGACGCGGAGGCGCCAAAATCAAAGATTCAACACTTGGAAGAAAGCCGCCGAATGAATCGGATACCAACTCCTGCAATTATCTGCCCAGAGGAGCAGAAAAGGCAGTAACTGAATGAAACAATGGATTTAATCAGTTTTGTACCAGGAAGGAATTATAGAGAACTACATCTATGAATTACGGATATATTCTCTGCATATGAAAAGTTCTCGAATATTAAATTCGATGACAGTGTAAGCATTTTGCTTAACAATAAATGCCTATAATCCAGCAGGAAGAACATTGAGATTGTCCATGAATTCGGTCATTCTATTTCTACAAACTTCAAGACTTTTTATATGAAAAAAAGAATACTGAACTGTTACGTGACATCTATCCTTCTTTCCGGCAGCGAATGTTGGACGATTTCCTCAAATATGAAGAAGAGACTCGAGGCGACAGAGATGTGATTCTACAGAAGGAAGCTATGGATATCATGGACATAGCGTGTTAGCAACGTTGTAGTCTGAGAGATTTTGCTAACAAGCAGGAGGCTTATACTTAATATCAGGAAGAAGCAGCTGAAGTTTCTGGGCGACATAATGAGGAAGGATAGCCTGGATAATCTGATACTCACGAGTCGAATAGAGGGAAAGAGTGACAAGGGAAAACAACACGTGACATACCTGGCGGACTTAAGCAAGTGGATGACAGAACGTGGTCTGGGGGAGGAAGCAGAGGGAAGGAACTTGTTGAGAGTTGCAAGGGATAGAGGGAGGTGGAGAGCCATGATCGCTTACGTCCTGAAAGGACATGGCACATAAAAAGAAAGACTGACATATTGAATTTGAAGCACAGAAAATACCATACGAATTCTATTGATCTAGGAACACATGATATTGTAACTCCTGTGTTAAATGCCACATTCACCGCATATTCACCCAAAAAAAATTCTTTCTTTTCATCTTCTCTTTTTCTTTTCTTACTTTACATGATATTGAACTGAATTGTTTGTATTAAACTGAATCCACGTGTTCACTGTATTTGTTTCACCGGTTATCGTGCTTTTCTGTGACTCATTCCAGTCGTGTGGGCATCCTCTCCTTGTATGAATCCAGATCATACCCTAAGTCAAGTCAACACCCAGAGGCAATAGTCTGTTTCATGCTAAACGCAATCGTCAGGCCATGCATATATATATATATATATATATATATATATGAAGAAATATAGTTTTAAGGTGTGCTATATTTATGTGATAAAGTGCTCAATATCAGAGATAGAGTGTATGTAAATATAAATATAAAAGTGAACACTAAAGTCAACACTTAGAGGCGATAGGCTGTTTCATGCTGGACGCAATCGTCAGGACGCGAATGCTGGATTTTTCCTCGGCTATCTTCCCAGACTAAAACAAACTATTAAATAAGCGACCTAAGCAAATCCCCCCAAAATCTTTTACTACTTTAATAAAACATCAAAAGACGAAAAGAATAATAGAAAATGAAAATGAAAAACAAGTAAATTAAATTAACCCAAACAAATAAATAAATAAACAAGCCACTCCCGCAAAAATAATCGCCAGAATAGATTACGGACAATGAACCACTGACCAATATCTATAAATAGCCGAGGAAAAATGTTGACTTCAATGTTCACTTTTATATTTATATTTGTATATGTATATATATATATATATATATATATATATATATATATAGATATTCACCAACCCTATATATATATATATATATATATATACATATATATATATTCACCAACCCTATATATATATATATATATATATATATATATATATATATATATATATATATATATATATTCACCAACCCTATATATATATATATATTAATCGAGTTCACCCCATGTAAGTAAGTGAATCCACTAAAACACAAGGGCTTACTGAATGTGGAAAAATTAGTAGTAGAAACATTACTAATGACCGGGATCAAAATGTGTAATCAGGAGGACAGTAGATAGCGATTGACATTGCATTTCAACTTTTGAAGATTAAAGTTGGCTAGAAAGCATGGAGAGAGGAATGATTTCCCCAAGCGAGAAGTGCGAGAAAAGAAACTGTTAACATAGACTTTAAGGTTACAACTAAGCAACTTAAATTGTAAATTGATGAGATCTTGAGACGAGGTTAGTACTACACTTAAATTCAAAAAGTCTAGGTACCATAGCGAAGATTTAATCTGAACGATTACCGTGAAAGTATTTATAAAAAAGGCGCAGGAAGGCAACCTTACCGTGATGGGCAAGTGTCTGAAACCGAGACGACAGACCAGGACCAGTAATACTGCTGTTACTTCTTTGGATCTTATAAAAAAGTTCTCTTTCTCTCTCTCTCTCTCTCTCTCTCTCTCTCTCTATATATATATATATATATATATATATATATATATATATATATATATATATTTTATATATATATATTTTATATATATATATATATATATATATATATATATATATATATATATATATATATATATATATATATATATATGGAAAAGGTCATAGTTGTTCGAACGAGAGAAAAATGCATATTTTAAAAAAGAGAGAAACCGCAAACGTTTTTGGTTATAATGTGGACTTGTTTTAATATATATATTATATTTTAGTGTATATATATATATATATATATATATTATATTTTATACTTCATATTATGAAGGATAAAATACAATATATATGCTAAAAGAAATCCACATTACAACCAAAAATGTTTGCGGTTTGTCTATTTTTTATATATATATATATATATATAATGAGTGAAAAGAAACTCTCTATTGAAAATTACTTATTTTTGTCAATATCATTACGTTTACATGAAGCAAAATATATTGTGATCTCTAAAGTTGTAAAATTTCATTGCTAGTGTAGCTCAGAACGGCACAACGCCTGACACTCCATGAACGTACTCAGTTTGCATCCCGTTATGAATTGTGGCAGTCCGTGGTACCAGTGCCGAGATTATGGCACAGTGTTCATGGGCTGCGTGCTTCGTGCCGAAACCATCAGAAATTACAGTGTTCAAGATAAAGTATTTTCTATGAAAATCGACCAATAATTATTAAAGTTCTTAACAATTTTAAATAGGGATTTTACTTTACACCCAACATATATATATATATATATATATATATATATATATATATATATATATATATATAGATAGATAGACAGATATATATATATATATATATATATATATATATATATATATATAAACGCTAACTAAAATTTCCCTTTCTCTCTGCTGTGCGCCAATGGCTTAGGGGTAGGATCTCTGACTGATGTCAAATCGGTCGAATTTCGATCCAAGCTGGAACCAATCGGACGTCTAGCCTCACTGAAGAGCTGTGATACCCTTCGATAGAACTCTCTACAGAAAAGGGTAAATTTAATAAAAACAGTGGCTGCTGCTGCTATCAATGCATTACTCTTTAAGTACGAATTATGTTCTATTAGCCACTGGCGTATTTCGTATAGAAAACGCTAAAATGTCCCTTTCTCTCTGCTGTGCGCCGATGGCTTGACTGAAGCAATCGGACGTCTAGCCACACTGAAGAGCTGTGATACAGCGAAATAGTCTGTCTGTGGATGACTATATATATATATATATATATATATATATATATATATATGCTCTCGGAGATCCTTCGATAGAGCTCTGTAGAGAAAAGGTTAAATTTAATAAAAACAGGGGCAGACATTTGTTATAATGTGATAATTTCTAATGTTACACTTACAAAACTATAAATTCTATTATGCCATTCAAGGCAAGCATTATGTTAGATTTATTATGCGTGTATGTATGTATGCACGAGACACGCACTCTTCCTGTATGAATGTCACTATATATATATATATATATATATATATATATATATATATATATATATATATATGCTTAACCTAGCTACACCTAGTGTAGGTTAGTTAAGCATATGTAACGAAGAGACATTTGTATAGATACGGCAACGAAGAGACTATTTATATAGATATTGAACAGGCATTTATACATAGATAGATAGATAGATAGATGCACAAAAAAAAAACAATCTATACTTAATGTTGCGTTTTTGCCTTCCGAGTTCAGGTTAAACCAGATTCTGAACTACAAAACAGACGCACATTAGGACCATTTACGCACTACAATATTTATCTCCTTAACAGTCTGTGCATTTTTGTCCTTGTAAAATCCGTAACACATATATAAGAAGAATTAGCTGAATACAATCAGAATACGAGAACATTGCCAGTCTAAATCCAATGACAGACAGTTAAAAATAAATGCCCAAATGAACCATATTTAGTCATGAAAGTATCAGATAAATATGTCGAGTTGAATTTATCATTGACTCGTTGTATGTTTTGATTTATTGCGTTGCCATAATAAAAGCAAAAGAAAATAAAACGAAGCAGGAAATGTGCCTCTTCAACACCGATTACAATTCAACAGTATAGAGCTTTGCCCTGTCCCTAGAAACTAAAAAAAAAATGGTTGTTTGGTTTTGGGGAAAAGTGTTCACAAAGTACGTATCGGGTTGTATTCCTCATCCGTCTGAGACATTGATAAAGGCTTACACATTTTCTCACACATACACTCGCTTTTGCCACACATTATCTTGACATTGCACTATAATCCCTCCCTTTAAGTCAATTTCGTGGGTTCTAAATCTTTCGCGTTCACTTTTACACACACGGGCGCATGCGCACAATTTCTATTCCCTGTCTTACTTTCACACGACACAGAAACAGACGATGTTATTCACATCTCAACTCACAATTTTTCCCTATGAATTTTCACTCTTTCTCTATCTCTCTCTCTCTCACTCACTCTCTCTCTCTCTCTCTCTCTCTCTCTCTCTCTCTCACTCACTCACTCAATTGCCATTTCATATTTTTTCTCTCTATATTTACTTTCTCGAATTTTCTTTTTCTGTTACACGAGATAGATAGATAGATAGATAGATAGATAGATAGATAGATAGATAGATAGATTTGAATACAGGGAGACACATTTGAATTTCAAATAGATGTGAATATTGGAATAAGTGGGATGGCTTCTTTGTTTTTTTTTAATTTTCAGTAATGAAATGCTTTCTCCTAGAATACTCGCAACATAAACTAAAGAATGACAGTACATTTGATGAATACTTAATAAAAGGATCAATTTGAATGCGGATGTCCCGGATAGATTTCTCTCCCAAAAAAAATAATAATTGTCCTGACCCGTTTATCTGAATCTCAGGGACGATAGATAGATAGATAGATAGATAGATAGATAGATAGATAGATAGATAGATAGATAGATAGATAGATAATGAACAGACTGAGATTAAAAAGCAGAATTCTTTCTTACATGCGGCAACAGAATTAATTATATAGATAAAATCCTAGATTAATCATTCACGAAATATAACCAATGCAATTGCAATATTACGTAAATATGGCCGAGATTTTTTATGGCACGTGTTGCGTTAGCTTTCTTTGGACATTTTTTAATTATTTAAAATGCAGAATTCTCTTAAATGTAACAACAGAGTCAATTTTATAGATTAAATTCCTAGATTACTCATGCATAAAATATTAAAAAATATAATTGGGAAATAAATTAAATACTTCCGAAATAGATAGATAGATAGATAGGAAAACGTTTATAATGTCATTTTGAAGTAGTTTCCATGTTGTTGACAAGAGGAATTGGAATCAAAGATAGATAGATAGATAGATATATAGATAGATAGATAGGAAAACGCTTATAACGTTGCCATTTTAAAGTAGTTTCCATGTTGTTGACAAGAAGTATTGAGATCAAATACAGATCAGATGTCTGAACATGGAAACTACTTCAAAGAGATAAAACTATGAACGTTTCCTATTTGTTCTTTATCTTATCGTTCTGTTGGTTTCCGATCCATATTTGATCCCAATATATATATTCATACTAAGCACCTGAAGATTGTTTTCCCGTGCATTAAACTCAGTCGTTCTAGCAGTGAGGGATAATATGCATATTTATTAATATATATATATATATATATATATATATATATATATATATATATATATATATATATATATATATATATACCAATTTCTAAAGAAATAATGGATTTATTTGTAATCCGCCATTTTTATTACTTCAAACGTTATTATAGTGAATATTTGTATTTGAAATAGACGCATCATTTTTACTTTTAGTTTAAACAGTGCGTATTACGTCTATCGGCCAGCGTATTCGAGAAATCTTAATAAAAATACACAGGCCGATCGACGCAATGCACATTTCTTAAAGTAAAAATAAAAATAGGGCGTCTGTTTCAAATACGAGTATCCACTATAATAACATTGGAATTTATATATATATATATATATATATATATATATATATATATATATATATATATATATATATATATATAATTATGATAAAATATAGTTTTAAGGTATCAGAGATTTATGTGTAAAAGTGCTCAATATCAGGGATAGAGCCTAAGTAATATAAGTGTACATTGAAGTCATCACCCAGAAACGACAGGTCAGAGGATTGCGTTTAGCATGAAAGATACTGTCGCCTCTAGGGTTGACTTCAATGTCCACTTTCAGACTTTTTCGGTCTGAAGAGATGAATATTTAAATATATTCATGAAATAAATTGTAACCAAGACGGTGTTTCAATGACTTCCTTGACCTATTATTATTATATTGCTCTGTCACATTGCTCTCTTTGGATTAATATTCTTGGAATTTATCCCAACCAATTATCAAATTGTATATATATATATATATATATATATATACACACACACACAAACATATATATATACACACACACACACAAACATATATATATATATATACACACACACACAAACATATATATATATATATATATATACACACACAAACATATATATATATATATATACACACACAAACATATATATATATATACACACACAAACATATATATATATACACACACAAACATATATATATATATACACACAAACATATATATATACACACACACAAACATATATATATATATATACACACACAAACACATATATATATATACACAGACAAACATATATATATATACACACACAAACATATATATATATACACACACAAACATATATATATATATATATATACACACACACACAAACATATATATATATATATATATACACACACACAAACATATATATATATACACACACAAACATATATATATATACACACACAAACATATATATATATATATATATATATACACAAACATATATATATATACACACAAACATATATATATATATATATATATATATATATATATATATATATGCCACTTAAAGGGAAGAAGCGTACCATGTTTTCAAACCCATCGTTCAAATGTCTATTTAGAGTTGCATTTTAGCAAGAAACACTTCTAAACTATTCTTTGACGATAACTCTCAATGGAATATAACAGTCGTTTCATTTAATCTTGCAGATCCATCAAATCGGTAACCCCAAATAATATATAACTCAAATTTCTATGTCCAAAGTAATTGTAGATACCTAAAGGCACGTGAATATAGCAATGGGGTTTATAAGTATGTAGTTCTTGCGTCACTATTAGAACAATTACTAATATACGTAAATAATTCTCTAACAACTGTAAAACTAGGTTCGACTTCTAGTTGCTGAGAAAATTAAAAGAATGTCACATTTTATATAAGAAACACAATCTTTAATGGGTGCCGAGTGTAAATTAAAGAACAAAAGTAATTTTATGAGCAAAACCGTTTCAGGCCGATTAGTCCCTTTACTCAAATATCGTCATTTACAGCTGTTATCATTTGCTATCACAAAATATGAAACCCATTTAACATAGTTACAGCAAAATTGAAAGCAATTAGCAATTTTCTCTTGGTGAGAAATCTCAAATGACATGGATGCCATAGAAACAGATTCACATCTTCCAACAAATGACTCGTCAATAAAACGCTGTAAAAAAAAAAATAAGGGTGAAATGTTTTGCCTCGTTATACTTTCTTTCAATACTATTTATATTTGCTCAATTATCTTATAGACGATCTGCACGTATCACGTCATTGTTACCGACACGGAAAGTGTGAGTGACATGCCGAGTTCAAATTTCAGTCTAGACCGAAGCATCCACTTTCACTCAAAATCCCTTGGAAATGTATGAATCTTTCTCCCTACATTCTAAACTTTTAAAAAATTCAGTTGGGTTTTGGTTCTGCCAATTCCTTCCCGACTTCCCACAGAAACCAAAGCAACTCCTGGAGATCAGCACTCTACTCCTTCTATGGTTCACGTTTTCTACTGACATGAAGTGACGCGACTATATCGAGTCAATTGAAAGGTCAACTCCTGGGAAAGTTGGTTCGCTGTGTTGTGCCAGGCAATTCTTCTCTTCAGAATCGCCGACGTGGCGTGGCATCCTTCTGTCTTTTCCACAAATATTTCCTTGCCAACTGTAGCCTTTTTTAAGACTGATGCCTCGACTTCATGAATTAGAGCAAGCTGGCAACTCTGTCTTACCGTTTTACTGGTCAACTAGCTAGATGCAACCGCCATTTTTAGTCTAACATTTTCTTTTCTTGCAATGGTCACCTGTGGAACCTGCTTTCGATTTCTTACTTCCTACAATCTTCAAAGATTTAAATGCAACGTCAATCGTCATCATCTGGATCACCCGAACCTATTCCTTTATTGTCTTTTCCTCACTAAAGTATCCTCATTCTATTTTACTCGCTGTAATCCCCTCGTCCTAGTGGCATTATCACTGTGCTTGGAATGAAATGATTAAATAAAAATTTCACAAATGGAATACCTATCTTATGGCGCTATACCCACTATTATACAGGCTTAACAACAATTGTATCTGTCATAATAATATTTAATGTCACAGCAGTAGAACTACCGTTAGCAAGCTGACTATTTACCAAATTGAGGATAGTCTGGTACAAGGCCTGAATGTTAACACCCAGTGTTAACCTGATCGACAGACACCTGAAGATGGTCGGACGGTACAACGGTTGAAACGTTGCAATACTGGCAACAACGATGAGGACATTAAATAATGAACTGAGACTAATCTTAGCACAAGGCATCCACTGTGGTTCAAACTCAATGTTAATGAAAGTCTACCAAGCTAGCTTGTAAACCTCTGCGCTATGGTAAGCAACAAGCCTCTTGAGTACGCATAAATCTAAGCTTGGCCGTCATGGTATCGAAATTCGATTATCTATCGATGAAAAATCACAAAACATAACCTTCACAGATAGGTCAACGACAATGGAGTCGAATCACTCACATTTCGTCTGTATTCCATTTGTAAAGAAGAAGTTCCACTCAGCCTTTTCCCCAAGAACTGCTACATTGTAGAATATCGTATCGCGTGGATGCTTCCCTACAATTTTAACTTCTTCATGTCAAATGTCAGTCGTTATCTATTATCCTAATCCCAAATATCTACTGCCTCTAACATTCACAGTTATTCAGTAACTCTTTACTTTGTGTGGCTCTCAAGCCTTCTATTGGGTGAAATTTAGTTTTAAAAAAGTAGCGACGACGACTTATTTTAAAATTGGTGATTTGTTTTGTGACTTTTGCACCACCATCTTGCACGGACTACTTCAGTAGCGCATACTCCTCCACGTTCAATTCGTATTACTAAATTCTGTTGTAAGCACGTGATAAGAACTCGATTACGAAACAAAGGATAATTAAGAATTATCTAAAAAGAAATCTATTTATTTACCAGGCTTAGGAGAGTATGTCTGGTATAAGGTCTCAAGTTTTGACACTCAGTGAGAAATGAACCCAGTAAATTGGCTTGCACCTGTTAGTCATCGCGTTATGGTAGGTGTCTTAACGAGAAAGCTCGTATAATCTTGATTTTTACTAAGTTTGCTTACAGTAGAAATCACAATGAAAACGCGGATAGGAAGACTGTGTTGCGCTAATTCTCCAAGAGAGAAAGTCCTACCGACCTTAAAAATCAGCTTTCAAGTTCTTGGCTTTTTTTTTCAGGATTCGAACACCATACACTGATGGCAGTAGGAAATGCATAAGTGTGAGAATCCCTTAAACTAGTCCCTCTTTTAAACAAAAAAAAATCCATTCTTTTATGCGCCGTGTCCCTTCTGGACGTGTTTATTCATATCTCTCCACAACATTTGTAGCTCTAAAAATTATGTCCCCTGGTATCCTTTCCAGTCTCTGTTTTACCATTCATTTACACAAACTCATTAAGTAGGTTACCCGCTGTTTCCCTTCACTTGCTTTCAATATGCCATGTGTGTTAAATTCTCCAAGCTCTCTTTCCTTATTATGCATCCCAGAAATTTCTATCATATTTTAAGTACAAGTATCCTTTTTTGTTTCTATTTTCCTTAGATCTTCCCCGTAGTTCACATGCTCCGTCCATGGTATTCTCAGCATCCTTCTGTGAAACCACGTTTCTGTTGCTTCATCTCGTCTTTTCATCCGTGAGGAAATTGTCCGGTATTCACTGCTATGGAAGTATTGATTATTACACAGCAGTTCAGCACTTTTCTTTTTGTTTTTGTTTCCAAACTTTTGGGCGGCATCTTTCGTTATTCAAGTGCACCTTTGGATTTCTCTGTCATATTTTCGGTCGTCTGTTAAACCACTTCCCAGCTAGTCAGACTTCTAAGCTTGCTTGATTCTGTTGTCTCTAATTCATAGCTCGCAATTTAGGCTGTGTCCCTTACTGACCATAACTTTTGTTTTGTTACACTTGATGGTTAGTCATTTCTTCCTGTTTTCCTTTACTACTTTGTCTAGGAAGTTCCTGCAGTTTTTGCTGTTTTTCTTTTTCTGTGTCTGTCATTTGCATATCTTCTGTTATTAAGATTGTGCCCGCCAATAATAAATTCTAGGATGAGGTATCTCTTGCCTCACGTCTCCTTTTCATCCGTGAGGAAATTATCCAGCATTCACTGCCATATGGGATGATTGATATTACATATCGGTTTAACTCTGTTTTCTTTGTTTCTAATTGTTCTATTTGAACGTCCGGCTTTCTTTTGTGAACATAGCCCGCCCCATGCTTAAAGCTACACTGTTTGGCTAGTCGACATTTTATCTAAAGCACTTGCATCCTACTAGTAGAAACTGGGTTGCATATTTACTTTAGTGGATTTCTGAAATAGCGTGAAATGAATACAGTCGTATTTTTAGATTTGAAAATGCCCGAGGATTAGTGTAATTTTAAAAATGAAAAAAAAAAAAAGTTATAAAAAAAAGAAAAGAAAAGAAAAGTGAAATGATTTCGCTCGCGGCGCTAAAAGCATCACCTCAGGCAAAAACGGAATTACTTTGAGAGACTTCTTCCATCCTTTGGTAATTACAGGATGGGTGTCAGTAAAGAAAGAAAAATATTTATTGAACTACTCAAAAAAAATAATAAGCTTTTCGCTTTCCTGTTTGCAACTCTCTGTTTCTTGTCGAGCGTGAACATCTTCCCTGGGGATATGGCTTATCATGAATCACACATGCTTGCTATCGACACTATATTGCCACTAGTTTGCTTCTGGTGTCAGCTTATCACATGGTTACCATAAAAAAATCGCCAACACCCGCTTTTATTTTTCAAGAATATAGCCAAACATGATTGGGGATTCAGTTGTAATAAGAAATACCCAAAGCCGAGCTCTCCTAACTTTTCAATGCGACTGGCACATAGTTTATTTTACAGATTTTCGCAGAGCAAAGGAAAAAAATCGATTTGAACGAATAAAATTTAAATGAATAACTTTCATTCGTCTCTCTCTCTCTCTCTCTCTCTCTCTATCTATCTATCTATCTCTCTCTCTCTCTATCTCTAAAAAAAAAAGAAAGATAAATTACACAAATTTTGTGACACTAACAAAGAAAAATATCTAGGAAGCCGGACGTGAGACCTTGTTTGGAGATAAGCTTGATCTCAAGTTCTAAAATCAAGTTCATCTCAACTTTCGAAATCGTCCCTTCATCTTTGGTTTTCCGATTCCCATTTTTCAGGCGATGCAGTCACCGTTTGCATTTCGTCAGTATTGTCCGAAATTCTGAGAAGGATTATGGCTGTTCTGGGAATTTATTCGGAATGATATCCCCATCTTTGTTGTTTACGGCAATACATTTTTTGCCCTGTTATTTCTCCAGCTTTCTTTGTGCTGCATCGGATAATGTTTCGTACTTTGTTATCTGTTGGCAGGTCGTATTACAATTCCCACCTCCCAAGCAGCTGGCGATTAAGGAGAAAATTTAATTAACGGGCAGATACAAAAAGGTAACATTTCTCTCCCCATCCCCTGTCCTCTGTAAAGCTATTAATGAAAGTAATGGTAATAGTCATATTAACCGCTTCCTTATAAGGAAACATTTGGCATTCATTGCCCACATAGCCAATGCCGCTGCCGGTTGAAATTTATAAAATCTTTCTCTTAAAACAATTTTTCAGGAAAATACCTTTCTCAGATCCAACAGCTGTTATTGCTCTTTCCAGTACTGATAGGGGTTTCCTTCCTAACCTTTTGTTTAAAGTAGTGTGGAAAGTCAAAATCTCGATTATGCCATTATTTTCTCTTCAAGTTATATGTGCCATCCAATTTAGGCGATGCTGTTGTTGAAAATACTCAAGTGATGCGATTTTTGTTATCTGGCACAGTTCTTTAGTTGAGATTCTGTAACGCCAGTCCACGAGGTTCGAAGAAATATGGTTTCTCGCTAAGACCTACAAAGATATATACCCTATTTGACGGGATATAAAGCGCACGTTATTTTTTTTACTAAAACTATCTTTTAAAGTTCCACTGCGTCTTTTATGTAGGTTTACTAATTTTACTAATTACTAATTTTTTATTAAATTTGCTCTGCTGAAATTGACGTGCGTCTTATACACCCGTGCGTTTTATATGCCATGAAAAACAGTAGTTTTTTTTTATTTTTTTATTTTTATTTTGAAACAGAATCCTTTTAGGCGATAATTTTTTTAGGTTAAGCAAAATCAATTTTAACCATATTTTTTTTTTTTTTTTTACAGAAAGCATTTTGGCCTTCTTTATGTGCCGTGTCCCAACAGGAAGTATGCGATCATGGCTCTCCACATTTTCCTGTCCTTTTTAGATCTTAATAAATTTTGTCTTTACGTTATTTCTCTTAAACCTGTTCTACCATCGATTTGCTCAATCTCATTAAGTATGTTATGCGCTGTTTTCCTTTCGCCCTCTTACCCTCAATCTTTCCTGTGAATAGCAAATTTTACAAGCCCTCTTTCAACATCAAGTGCCCTAGAAATTTCAACTGTCTCTTCTTGAGCTAAGTTTCTTTTTTGTTTCCATTTTCTCTAAAACCTCGTCGTTGGTTACATGTTTGACACATGGTATCCTCAGCATCCTTCTGTAGTGCCACATATCTGTTGCTTCAAGTCTCTTCTTCAACGTTTGGGAGATTGCGCAGTATTCACTGCCATATAGGAGGACAGATATCACGTAAGAATTTAGTACTATTTTCTTTGTTTATAACGAAGTTTTTCTGTCTCTTAATACTCTGCTTAGCTTTTGGAATGCATATTTGGCTATCCCAATGTATCTTCGGATTTCAGTCTCGCACTTTCCGTCTTCTGTTAAAACACTTCCCAGATATTTAAATTGTTGTACTTGTTTGATTTTGGCCACAATTTCTTATTCTCTTTTTTTTTTTTTTTTTTTTTTTTGATGGGGGTAGTGTTGATTTTGTTGTTTGTTTTCGTTTATTTTTGTTTTTTGTTAGCTTGCAATATGTGAACAATCTATTATGTTCGAATGGCACAGAGTGAGTTTCTTGCTTTAACTCCTTAGAAATATATTTTGTATTTTTAGTTTAAGTTTTGAACACAAACGTCTTACTAGGGGGTGGGGTTAAACGCGGATAAGTAAAACTTAGGTCTGTGATTCCGCGGATGATGAGTTTTTACAATATTCCTAAGACGACTGGTAAAATCATTACAGATAAAAATGTATGATTCATAGATTTAGAATATTCTGTTCCGAGTAAACTCAAACCAACATAAATGGACATTAGTGCAAATATTTTTTCGGTTATTCGCCTAGATTGATATCTTGCACGGAGATCTGTTTCGACGGATTCCTTATCAGAAGTCTTGTATCGTTTACAAATAAAATATTTAAAAAAATAACTTCCCTGCATTCACACAAAAAGCCTCTTGTCTACCTCAATTTAAGAATCAGTAAGCGACTCGATGTATTCATTATTTATCATCTTTGCTTTGCTGTGTACAGAAGTTTTCCCAAAACAGAACACGTGCGACCTTACACGAAGTCAGGTCCCGCCTTTCAATGTGCATTCAATTCTCACTGAAACGAAGCCGTCTAACAAATTCGTTTTAGCCTGACTAAATCAACACTTTGCGTAGTCAATAAAAGGATTTCCTTATTTCTTTTAATGGTGTATGGATTGTTAAGTTAAAATGAATATTCCATTCAACAATTCTTAGCTAGGATTGGCTAAACTAACACTTAAATAAAATGCTGTTAAAAAAGATAAGATGATTCCATGTTAAGGATACAGCATTTATGAACAAATATAAATAAATGACTCTAAGCCAGAGTAGAAGGTATTAAAAACTTCATTTTTCTATGATGCCAAAAGATGTTTAGAGTGTAGCAATATGATTTTTCACACATCCTTAGGAGACGAATAGATAGATTTTTTTCCTTTTAATCAATTTAATGACCAGGGTTTCCCAGGAACCTTGTCTCCAGTCCATCTTTGAATTAACAAACATAAAAGTTTGTTAATGATTTTAGATAGACGTAAAAGTAGGGTCCTTTGAAAAAAACTGATCACTCAAAAGCTTTCTGCGTAGTCCCCTTTTCCGGTTGGTGGAACACGAGTGGAGTACCCATATACTTTATCGGACAGTGAGTAAAGGGGCTGTTAGTGAAATGGGCAGCAGTCAGTGAAACGGCCAGGCAGTGAGTGTGTAGGGGTTCATTTTTCGTGGCCGAAACTTATTGAAAAGTCAGATAGAAGAGGTTCGCTTTCTTATAACAGAAGGAAGGCATTACCGATTAAGTGAGAAATTTTTTTTTTTTTCATTTTTTTTTTTTTTGCTATTTCCCGTCACAAAATGTGTCTTGAAAAGTATTTGTCTTTATTTCTTTGTTGACGTCGATCACGGCCATAATCGAGATAAATCTGTGGAATATAGCCGTCGACCTTGAATGCCAGTGACGTACAGAAAGGCACCATCACAAGAGCAACAAATGACAGGAACTTGCGACACATAAAAGAAGAAATGATTTCAACAACCACAGGATGTTCACATGAAGCCTTCTACCAAACTCAGTAAATACTTTAAAGGAAAACTTAGACAAAAGAATGTGAATAAGAATTCGTTACAGAATTTATTCGAAGAGCCCGAGACGTGATGCAGCAATAGATAGCGAACTCTCCTTAACAAAATCTTCATTTCAAAATTTCATGATACTGAATGTGAAATACACCAAAAGAAGGTCAGAAAATGTTCTGAAAAAAGTCGAGTGGAAAATCCCAAAATGAGAATACAGTGTAACCCGGATATAAGAGAGTTGTCGGGACCGGAGAAGAAGTATCTTATATCCGGGTTTATCTTATATCCAGGTTTCTCTTATATCCGGGTTTGGTCTATTATATATACATTAACACAGGCTCTAATTTGGGACCAGAGAAAATCTCTCTTATATCCAGGTTTCTCTTATATCCAGGTCTCTTATATCCGAGTTACACTGTATTAAGTCGAAATATTCTCAAAATTATAATTCAAAATTGTAATTCAAAATTTTAAAGATTTTTCCAGAAAGCGTCTTAACTGAAATTATTATTATTATTATTATTATTATTATTATTATTATTCCATATCAATAATAATAATAATAATTTTACAATACACACACACAGAACAATCAAAGCTAATAGCCCAGACATAGTGATCAAAGACCGCAAGAACAGAATGTGCTTTATAATTGACACGGCAGTTTCTGCTGACTGTAATATATCTTTGAAGATCTTTAAAAAAAAAAAAAACCTATCAACATATATTGATCTTGAAGTGGAAAATCTCAAAAATGTGGCAGATGATGATATCAATAATTCCAGTTGTGGTTGATTGGAAAAGTTACTTATAGACTCATCGAAGGTGTCCCTGGTAGTCCACGTCTTAAAGACATTCAAATATTTGCTCTCACACCTTACAAAGGCCTTTATCAATGTAAAATGTGTGTGCTCTTAGGTTAAAAAATATTCAGTGTAAATGTCATGATGCCATTTCCGACTTTAGGTCTCAGCTTGGGACCCGGAAGGAAATGAATATACAACAGAAATTTGTACTCAAAAGTCACACACCTTACGAAGGGCTTTATATATGGAAAATATGTGTGATCTTGGCTTCATTTTTTTCCTCAGAAAATGCTCAGTGGAAAATATCATGATGCCATTTCTGACCTTATGTCTCTGGTTGGAACCCGGAAAGAAATGAGTATGCACCAGAAATCAAAGGAAATAAAATAATAATAATAATAATGTAAAAACTTAAAACTACAATTATCCCTGTTGTTATAGAGGCATCGGGTATGATAAAGAAGAGTACAGAAGATCATGTAAGTAAAATTTCTGGTTACTCCATCATCTCAAGATTACTTTGTGCGGAAGTACGCATACCCGCAAAACCCTTCCCATCTAAACGAAACGTCCCAAATGTAGATACATAACTCTTCTACAGTGGCCCTTTTTTACCCATTGACCCCGACGGGGACTTTGTAATTAGGTACTTAAAAATACTCTCTCGCAAGATGATACGACACAATAATAATAGAACACTTATAGAGAAGAGAGCGATTTCAAAAAAAGAAAAACGAAAGAAAACACACTGTGTTTGACAATGTTTAGAAAAACACATTAACAAGAATGATTTATGTCATCTTGTGGTGAGTCGAGTGAAGTTAATTTGCACAATAGTTTCGTGAGAGGCGGGTATGTTTAACCTTTACCACGCTAACGTCTTTCTAAAATTGTTCCGCCTGCTTTTTTTTTTTGCTTTTTTTTTTTTGAGGGTGAAAAAACATGAATACCTAATTGTTATAACTTTCTTTGTATTGTGCGCATAGATGTTAATTTTTGTACACTAATAAAAGAATGAAATATATTTTGATGTAATGCATTATGTAATGCATTACGTTTTGCATGCATGTTTTGACGTTGAAAACAAAAAAAAAATTGAAATACGAAATAAAAAAAACAAATACATTAAAATACATAAATAATTCAACGTAAATTTAGCTTTTATTACTCCTTCTGGATTTCTGGGGGTGCAACAAGAAGCAAAAGCGCTAAGAAGGCTTTCATTTCGTCAAAAAAGTGACGTATTTCCTCGTGTTATACATACAAGAAGATACTAGCATTTGTTTGCTCTTTCTTTCACCTGACTCGTATTTATTTTTCTAGTTGATGAATAAAGTTATTACTTCTTCGTTTATAAATAGACAAAATAATTTACCTTCAGAAAGGCTATCAGTTATATCGATGGTTGCCAGTAACATCCATAAAATTAGTCAGGCATGGATGTTAGTAGCCGCTAGAGTAGCAAAGGGAGACAATTCTACGGCGACTATTGTCGCCTGCAGTGTGGTAAAGGTTAAACTTTCATAGATCTGTACATCTCCAAAAGAGTTGGCTGACAAGGTAAAGTGTTGCGTTTTTTTATGAGGTGTATAAAAATTGCATGGTGTTGACAATAAGTGAGGAAATTAGTATGGGAAAAATAGTAGGTTATATCGAAATTTCTGGAAATTCAGG
>OZ038485.1:87202179-87642179 GCA_964036315.1 Acanthosepion esculentum
AGGGAGACCCTGAATTATATTGACCACGTGTTTGAGTGGCCATTTTTGGCAAAGGAAAAAGTGGGTAATCTTTTTTTATTTTTACTTGTTTTTTGTACTCTACTTTTGTTTGTAGTGTCATTTTTTTTATTGTTACTACAGGGAATTTCCAACTCCCTAGCAAGGGGAATATCTTGCAAGAAAAGGTTACTTTTTTTATCCCTCTAATAAAAATATATGTAGACCTACAGTTGTGTGCGTAGTTGTATTTCGAAGTTACATTTTTTTTACGTCGGACCCCGGTTAATATACCGGTAGTAGGTTTTATTCTTTAGGTACGGAGCTAAAGTCAATAAAATTCCGACAATATATATGGATATTCCGGCGTGGGGTAATAATTAATGAGCTAGTCTGGTTGACTATTATTACTGAGTTTCATTCTCGCTGGTTTCTCCATATCTGTGATCTTGTTCAAAAATTAGATACGCTTTTTACTGGGCGACTCGTTGCTAGAATAATGGTTAACGAGCTGGTGAATAATAAATAAATAAACCTTTTTTTTTAATCAATTCACCCCAAGCAATACAATAATGCCACTAAGGTTCAAGGAGATACTGAGAGTGAAAGAGAATTAAAATACTTTAGAAGGAAACAGAAACCCAATCCTAAACAGGAAACAAGGGATACATCCCTACACTTGTTCATTTTTCATTCGGTCGAGCTAGCTCGGACATTCATGAGCCTATCACACCAACGATCAAGGTCCTGCATCAAGGTCGGAGGTCATTAGGGAGGCATTCCGTGTCATAACATAGCTGGTCAGTGTAGGTGGTTGATGGGCGACCAACCTGTCCTGCTCCGTAGCTAGGTATCCAGAGCGAGTGATCTACTATCATTCGCGAGTTCTTGTTTTGCTCGCCAGCTGTGTCCTGCAAAGCCCATTCCGCGTTCGCGTAAGATTGTAGAAATATCAGGAATGGGTCCGTAGCGCTGTTATTTAGTTGGATGCTGTCTCCAAGAGATGTTAAGTATAGCTCTCAGCAAGCTTACACTCTAGGCTTTTAGTTAATGTCCAGGCAGAGACATCATACATTAACACCGCCTCAACAATGGCTCCAAAGAATCTCCGCTTGAGGTTATCTAGTAGATCAGATTTCTAGATTACATGCATTTTATTCAAGGCGGCCCATGCTTTAGCAATGTGAATCTTCACATCTTTTCAGTAGAATTGATCTCGCTTAAAGACCGAATATTAAAAACATGTTAATTGATAAAATGAAAAATT
The DNA here is from genome assembly GCA_964036315.1 of Acanthosepion esculentum. Lineage (NCBI taxonomy): Eukaryota > Metazoa > Mollusca > Cephalopoda > Sepiida > Sepiidae > Acanthosepion > Acanthosepion esculentum. The sequence continues at coordinate 87,203,444 of OZ038485.1, forward strand.
ACAATGAGTAAAGTAGATTAAAAGCAATAATCAATATAGGTATGTTTTTAATATAAAAAAAAATGAGTCGACTTCTTTGCCATCCAATCTTAGTTCAAATGAAAAAAATACTACACGCAATCATGGTGAGACTTCCAGATCTCTTGATCGGTGTTTGAATCGTCCCGCCGATTCCATTTTACGGGCAGACACCGCTTGGCCACCGGCACCAACCCCTGTTAGTGTTTAGAAACTTGCATAGACATCTGAAATTAATGAGCTCCCACTTTACGTATTGTCGAGTTAAAAGATGTCATTTTTTGTACTTTGGTCAGAAATAGCAAGTTTGAAACTAAATTAACTTCATCCTCAATTGTCCTACTTTTTTAAATACATTTTGAACTGTGTTGTAAATGTGTTAGGTGTACGATATCAACAGTAGCGGTCGGTGGGTACCCCGAATAGCCAGCAAATGATTACGGTTTTTCAGCAGTTGTATCAATATGTCAAATAGGAACTTATTAAAGCTTGAAAAGTCGGTCGTGTCATTTTTTCAGGTTTAAATAGACAATACATTCAAAAATTTTTTTGTTTCGTTATTTTTGTTTTTCAATAATTTCCCACTAAGCAAGGCGATGATGCCAATAGAACGCAGGTGTTTACAAGGAGTGAAAGTGAAAGATAATGTAAAGACAGGAAATGGGGAGGATTTAGAAAAGTACCAAAATGCAGAGGGTTCAAGAAAACGGGATAGCGATTCGACGCTGCATTTAAATTTTTGAAGATTGTAGTTATCAGGGAAGCAAGAAATCCGAAGGGAGTTCCACGGGTGGGAGGTTTTTAGAAAAAAACTGTTAGAGTATCAGTGGTGTTTGCATCTAGCAAGTTCAACAGTAAAAGACCTAGTTGCCAATCTAGTAGAACACTTAAGTTCGTGTAGTCGGGTTACCAAGGAAAAAAGTTCATCAGAGCAGTTGCGAGGAAACTATTTAATAGAAACAACAGGGAGAAGCCACGTCACGTCGGTGAGAAAGTGGCTGAATGGAGATGCCTGGTCAGGATCGATTACATTACAGACCCTTCTTTGGATTTTCTCAAGAATCTCGAGATGTGCAGCAAGAGCACCAGACCAGATATGACAGTAGTATTCAATGCGCGGACGAATGGTAGATTTATAAATGTGCAAGACAGACGAGTAAAATTTTCTAGCACAACACCATGAACCAACTTTCCTTGCAGTAGATGAAGCAATTGATTTTATATAGTCGCTCCACTTCATGTCAATGGAAAATGTGAGGCCAAGCACAAAGCGTTGCTCTCTTGGAGTTTAGTATCAGCCATTCTGTTGGCAGACAGAAAAGGTTATCTGAGAGGATTAAATGAAAGCAGTTTAGATTTGGAGGTGTTAAAATTTACAGGCCATTTCTTAACCAAGTTAATCACTGATTGGGGGTCCTTTTCAAGAGCAGCTGCCACGTTTTGGAGTAAGAACGTTAGGTCAAGTAGCGAGGGGAAGGTTATTTTTAGGATTAATTAGAATCCCAAACCCTGGCTCCTACATAAGCTTGAAAACCGATCTCCAACACGAAAGGTTTATTTATTAGCCTAGTAGTAGTAGTAGTAGTAGTAGTAGTAGTAGTTTTCTTTATGTGTCGTATTCCTTCAGGACGTAGGCAGTCATGTCTCTCTACAAGTTTTCTCCTTTGTAGCTCTTAGTAATTTTTTTCTTTTAATTATTTCTCCTAGACCCTGTTCCATCATCCATTTACTCAAGACCATGAAGTATGTTATTCGTTGTCTTCCTTTGTCACTCTTGCCCTCCATGTTCTGTGAGTATCAGATTTTCCAAGCCCTCTTTCTTCATTATGTGCCCTAGAAATTTCAACTCTCTCTTTCTGATGTTAAGTATAAATTTCCTTTTTGTTTCCATTTTCTTTAAAATCTCGTCGTTGCTCACATGTTTGATCCAAGGTATTCTCAGCATCCTTCTGTAGAACCCCATTTCTATAGCTTCAAAATCTCTTCTTCATCTCTGAGGAGATTGTCCAGCATTCACTGCCATATAGGAGGACTGATATCACGTAACAGTTCAGTACTCTTTTCTTTGTTTCTAGCGAAATTCTTCTGCTTCTTGATACTCTGATTAGCTTTTGGAATGCATCGTTGGCTATTCCAATGCCTCTTCATATTACAGTGTCGCACTTTCCGTCCTCTGTTAGAAAACTTCCCGCATATATAAATGTTTGTACTTGTTTGATTTGGGTATCTCCGAATTGTAATTTGCATTTTGGGCTCATCCTTTTGCTAACAACCATGCCATCTGTCTTCTTGCAGGTTATGTTTAGTGCTTTCTTTTTCGCTTTTCTTTACAACCTTCTGTAAGAGCTTTTGTAGTTTATTTCCCGTGTCTGCTATCAGCACTGCGTTATCTGCATATCTTATTCAGGTAGGACTTCTAATTCTCTCAGAATTTCCTCGCTGTATACGTTGAATAAGTCCGGTGAGAAGACACATCCTTGTCTTACACCCCTTTCTATTTTTGTATATCTTCTGAACTCATTTTCTATCCGTATGCAGGCGGTTTGCTTCCAGTATTTGTTCTTGATTATTCTAATATCCTTCCCAAATATGTCAATGTTCTAACAGATCTTTATAGCGTACTTTATCGAAGGTCTTTGCGTAATCTATAGAACACAGGTACACGCCCTTCTGCATTTGTATTGCACTCTCTGATAACAGTCTGAGCAAAAACTATCGCGTTCATTATTCCAGTGTCTTCGACGAACCCGCACTGTCCTTGTCCTATCTGTGGCCTTGATTCTGCTGCGCGCTCTAGTGGTCCCATATACCCTAATATATGCACAATAAACAAATAAATGACTGAGGCGTGTGTGTAAGTCTACAGGCGTTCTTGCCAGATTCACAATATAAAGGCAAATTGCCCCGACATTGACAACCATGTTTATGTAAGTAATTTATTAGCTGAGTAGACCAAAGAAACATATGTACAGAAGCACGTCATACAGAAATTAGGCATAAGAAGGCTTTGCTTTGAAAAATTAACCCCCTACTTTCCTTGGCTAGCAGTAATCCATGACCCCAAACAGAATTAATTACTTTACATTTTTACACACACACACACACACACACACACACACACACATATACACATATATATATATATATATATATATATATATATATATATATATATATATATATATGTAAAACCACTCTTTTTTTTCTGTTCGTCATGTTTTATATGTGTTAGAAGTGTATACATTTCAAATTTTGTTTATAACTTTATAATTTTATAATTCTTTTAAATTTTATTTTCATTCCCTTTCAGAACCCTATTAATAATAAATACACAAGAACGCATCTTTCTTGACATAAACCTCCGGATTTTTTTTCATGGGATTTGAAAGATTTATTGCCAAAAGTTTAGCCGAGTTTAAATAGCACATTGAGTTTGCGATGCAGGAGATAACTCATGAAATGCTTCAAAATGTGTTTCACAATGCTAAGGACGGATTTGAAATTCACAGGAATACAAACGGAGCACATGAAAAACTTCAGTAAAATTTTGACGTAAGCTTTATGAATTTATTTGTTTTGTATCATAATTAAGTAATAAGCATAAAATTGTGTCAGGTTTTTAAAGATTTGAGCGATTTCATTTCAAATAGTTAATTCCTGGACATCCTGTATATATATATATATATATATATATATATATATATATATATATATATATATATATATATATATATATATATATATATGTGTGTGTGTGTGTGTGTGTGTGTGCGTGTGTGTGTGTGTGTGACGTGAAAATATCATATATATATATATATATATATATACAGTGTAACCCGGATATAAGAGAGTTGTCGGGACCGGAGAAGTAGTATCTTATATCCGGATTTCTCTTATATCCGGGTTTGGTCTATTATATATACATTAACACAGGCTCTAATTTGGGACCAGATAAATTGTCTCTTATATCCGGGTTTATCTTATATATGGGTCTCTTATATCCGGGTTACACTGTATAACACTTATCTATTTCAATGAAATCAGTTTTTTTTTTTTCAAATTTCACTTTCATTTCTTTTCATCAGGTTTAATATGTTAGAAGTTTATAAATTTCTAATTTTATTCATAACTTTATAATATTTATAATTGTTTTATAATTTTCATTCCATTTCATCACCCTGTTAATAATGAATACACAAAAATACATTTTTGATGCGTCCCCACCGACCGGAATTTCCGGAATTCTTTGCATGGAGTTTCATAAAAACAAATGTTTTTCGTCAAAAGCTCATTGTGTAAGCACCGCCGGAGCTAACTCCTGAAATGCTTCAAAAATTGTTTCACAAAGCGAAGGATAGATTTGAAATTGGCAGAATAACAGATGGAGTACATGGCAAAAATGTTCAGTAAAGGTTTGACGTAAGCTTTATGAATTTATTTGTTTTGTATCATAATTAAGTAATAAACATGAAATTTTGTCAGATTTTTAAAAATTTGACCGATTTCATTTCAAATAGTTAATTCCTGGACATCCTATATATATATATATATATATATATATGTGTGTGTGTGTGTGTGTGTGTGTGTGTGTGTGTGTGTGTGTGTATATACAGGGTGACCCCAAAAAACGGAAATTTTTGAAGTGCGTATTGCCAGACATGAGCAAGTGGCAACACTGCGAGACAGTGACCTTGAGCAAGTAAACATTTCGCCATTTTAGTAACGAGAATGAAATTCACAGTATCCCAGCTAAGATGTTGTAGCAGTCAATGAGGAATCTCAACAGCAGATTTCAAGAATGCATTCGTACAGGAGTACCCTATCTACAGGACGTAATTTTAAAAAAATGAAAATTCCATCATTGTGAATGAATGGCATGTTTTAAGGTTTCAATTACTATGAATTAAATATTTTTCTTCCATGACTCTTGGTTTTATTGGATTTTTAAAAAGTTCCCGTTTTTTTGGGGTCACCCTATATATATATGTATGTGTGTGTGTGTGTGTGTGTGTGTGTGTGTGTGTGTGTGTGTGACAAAAATTACATACATATAATTATCATCATCGACAGACAGCTTGTTTCGCTCTTCAGTGTGGCTAGACGTCCGGCTGCCTTTAGCTAGGAACGAAACCCGACTGAATTGGCGTCAGTCAGAAATTCTACCACTAAGCCGTCGGCGTACGGCAGGGATGAAGGTGAATTTTAGCGTATTTATTTTTAGATAAACACACAGTGACCGACGGGACTCAATTCGCTTTACCGAAGAGTCTTGCTATATCAGCCTTAATAGTCACTGTTTACAAACCCACACTTCCTTCCTCAGAAGGCTCAACCGAAATTAATTTTTCAGGAGTCTATATATATATATATATATATATATATATATATATATATATATATATATATATATAATATAAAAGGCTCAAACACTAATATTCCATGGTTATAATTTATTTCATTTATATCGTAATCACGATCCAATTCATCAGACCTACAAATTCTTTTTGAATTTGTAGGTCTGATGAATTGGATCGTGATTACGATATAAATGAAATAAATTATAACCATGGAATATTAGTGTTTGAGCCTTTTATATTATATTCTTACTCTGTCCTGGACATTGAGTTCTACCTGTATTCTATCCTCTTGGGAATTTATTTATTTATATATATATATATATATATATATATATATATATATATATATATATATGTGGGGGGGGAGTCTATGTATGTGTGTGTGTCTGCTCGTGCGATTCAATAAGTCTGTAGCCTGACACAGTAATTAATAGAATTTTTCGTCTGAAATTTTCATTGTCTAATGTATAATCTTTGTGATTAACATTCATCACCGAATTACATGATTGATTCATTCATTCATTATGTACGGCTTATCGACCTTTTGTAAGTTATTTATAGACAGACAACATTTTCATATTGTATGAATTTGGGTGTAATAATAATGATTTTACTGATACGATTTCTACTAATTAATCCACAAATGGCGGGAGACGAGATGAATCCAGATCTTTACGTTGTGGGGTCTACGCGTAAGTGAATATAACGATCCTGGCTGGAATTGGAACTCGGCTCTCCGATTTTTAATTTCTTGATGTTATCCATTACACTACCCGCAGCCCAAGCTTCCGGCACCCTTATCCTCGAGTAGTCACCCATCTAGGCACTGACCAGGCTCGACGTTGCTTAATTTAGGTGATCGTTAGAGAACCAGTGAATTAAGTGCATTATCAAGGAAGAAGATTATGTTGGAAAATGAATATATGTTATGGTGAAATATAATCTTTTATATTATTAAGTTGTATTACTGATGCGCCTGCGTAAATGTGCCTGTGATAGATAGATAGATAGACAGACAGACAGACAGACAGACAGACAGAGATAAATAAAATATTTTAATGTCAATTGCCTCCTTTATTGAAATACATGCCTTTCCAAAGGATATTAGGGAGAAAACGACATTTGAAATCGGATCCACAACTCCAATGTATGGGCTGCTAACCTGGTTAGTACCTACCTAGTTAATGCTTACAAATAACTAAACATTTACATAAACAGCTGGAATGAATGAGCTTCCGGTTTATGTGTTGTCTGGGAAAAGATATCCCTGTTTGTACTTTGGTCAGAAATAGCAGTTTGACCTTTCGTAACTTTTAGTGAACTCTGGTTTCAACATTATCGAATTTTTATTCACGAATCACGTTGCCCTTATAGACTAATTTTCAATACACAAGGTCCAGCCGTTTGGCCGACAACAAAACGTTTGCAATAGCGAACAAGCACCGTCTATTGGGCTAATAGATTGCCAGTTAAAAGAAAAATTACTTATCTCTTTACAGTGGTTGGGGTGGCCAATGCTTAATGTAAGAGCCACATACGATAAAGTTCCGTATGTAGATTTAATAAATATATATTAAAAACATCTGATGCAAATTTTGAAATAACACTAGAAAATGAAGATGTTATTTACATTGTTTGAACTTTTGTCCTTATTTTATTGCTATATTCACGACGTTTCGGCCGTTGTACGCTCCGACCTTCTTCAGGTGATTGTAATTTCGAACTGAACCCTTTATTTCGTCTACCGGGGTAGATTTCTCTAGTTCCACCTGCCATGCCTCTACCGGATATCTTAGTTATTTCCTTTTAACTCGACACTCCAGGATTTTGTTCACCACTGCAGTAGCCAGGTATTGAACTTACAACTCTTTGGGTTAAGTCACTGGATCCAGCCAACGCTTTTACCCACTGAGCCATGAATACGGCAATAAAGATGAAAATGCAAATAATGTAAATGATTGCAATACCATATCTCAGAAATATAGACAGATCCTGAAGAAGGCCGGATAGTACAACGGACGAAACGTCATGGATATGGCAATAAAGATGAGGACAACAGTACGAACAATGTAAATAATTACAATACCTCATCTCAGAAATATAGACAGAAAATGAAGAAATAATTTTCGTCGCTTATTATTTGGAATTACGAAGCTGCTTAATTATTAGGTTGGTGCAAAAATAATGTCGTTTTCTCACATGAAGTTGAACGTCAAAAAACGACATTATTTTTGCACCAACCTAATAATTTACGTTTTGATTGGCCGTTACTGACTTAATTCTTGTCTATTCAGTCGGCTAATATCGACTGTGTGTTCTTATGAGCTGCCGTTCAGTGTATCTCTACAATTTTGAGTGTAACGGTAGGTTGTTACCAATTACCAGTGGAATATTTCAAACATTTTTTCAAAATAAACGAAGTTTTTTCTGTTTCTTAATGCTCTGCATAGCTTTTTGAAAGCATCTTTGGCTATTCCAATGCCTCTTCAGATTTCAGTGTCGCGCTTTCCGTCCTCTGTTATAACACTTCCCACATAAATAAATTTTTGTACTTGTTTGATTTGGGTATCACCGAATTGTAATTTGCATTTTGGGCTCATACCTTTTTCTAACAACCTGTCTTCTTGCAGGTTATGTTTAGTGCTTTCATTTTCGCTTTTCTTTACAACCTTCTGTAAGAAGTTGGTAGTAGTTTCCTTCCCGTGTCTGCTATCAGCACTGCGTTATCTGCATATCTTATTCAGGTAGGACTTCTCTCAGAATTACCTCGCTGTATACGTTGAATAAGTCCGGTGAGAAGATACATCCTTGTCTTACACCCCTTCCTATTTTCGTACATCTGCTGAACTCAGGCAGTTTGCTCCCAGTATTTGTTCTTGATTATTCTAATATATTAAATATGTCAATGTTCTAACAGATCTTTATAGCGTACTTTATCGAAGGCCTTTGTGTAATCGGATTTTATATATATTTATACAGAAGTAGGTGTAATATGATTATATATGTATGCGTTTAGTGGTAGTGTGGACGTTACGGTGTGTTGCGCGTGATGCGCCATGTGGTTCAGTTGAAAATAAATTGTTGGTTTGTTCGGTGACTAAGAAGTCTCCCCGGAGGAGAAACGAGACACGTCTTGTCACTCCCGTATCCTGTGCAAGAAGAGCGGGAAAAAGAAGGAGAATTTGTGTTCTTTTTACGCTGCTCTATACAACGCCACGTTAAGAGAATTCCCCTAGCAGACAAGGTACGGTAATCCTACACGTATATCATTTAAATTATACAAAATCTCGAATTTCTAAAAAAAATAAAAATAAATAGATAAGATGTCACGTAAATACGTGTTGCTTTCTGAGAAGATTATTATTCCGAGGCAGACTGAAAAACAAAACTTCTAAACACAAGTCAACGAAGAATAGAGTCAAGATTGCCTCTCTCATTGTGAGTTTAAACATTCTGACATGGCGAAATTTGACACACCCAGTATTGCAAATGAAGCCATTTTGACAGCAGAAGATTTTGAAAACTAGGAAACATTTGCGTGCATTGATACCAACCTAAAGATGCCGTAGTTGAACAAATTACAACAATACATTAAACATATTACATGACCAGACCGATGATGAAGAGGAAAGGCCTTGTTTGTTCAAATAATAATAATAATAATTACAAAAATAGCATTAATAATACTACTACTACTAATGATAATAATAATTGACTTCCTTCGTACGATTTTCGTTTTCAAGCGGAGATGTTGCATTATGGGTGTTCTCCATCAAGTCGTTTATCCTTATTCTGAAAAAGGTGCTCACTCTCTGAGGTAGTACGACTTGATGGAGAATACTTTTAATACATGATCTCCGGTTGAGAATAAAAACCATGCGAAATAATCTTATAACAGTTCTGTACCCTTCTTTCCTTAGCTGGCGCGTACGTTACGCCCTGCCAATACCTCATGAATAATTGACTATTTTTTTTTTTTTTTGATCCCGAAGAAATCCAGAAAATACATCTCAGAAACGCTGTTTGGTTTCAGTGGGAGAAAAATGGAAAGAAAGAAGAGAAGAGAAGAGAGAAGAGAAGAGAAGAGAGAAGAGAAGAGGAAAGAAGAGAAGACAGGCGTGTTTAACGACTCCTGTGAATACTTCATAAATAATGGACTATTCCGTTTTAATCGCCTGATAAGACGTAAAAGGCATATCAAAGACGCTCCTTGGTTTCAATGAAAGAAAGATAGAAAAGAAATGTTTAACGTCTGTTTCAGTAAAATGGAATGTTGTTTTTTCCATGTATTCTACAAAATTATACGAACACAAGAAAAATTAAATAAAAAACTTAATCACAGTAACTTGTCAGTCGTCTTTAATGAAACTTGTATAAAAGAAGGCTTGCTGCCCAAATACACAATTATATATGTGTGTGTGTGTGTGCGTGTGTGTGTGTGTGCGTGTGTGTGTGTGTGTAATATATATATATATATATATATATATATATATATATATATGTAAATGTGTATTTGTGTATATAGTTGTGCATTTGTGTATATATTTGTGCGTTTGTGCATGCATATATATATATATATATATATATATATATATATATATATATATATATATATATATATAGTGTGTATGTGTGCGTGTGTATGGGGTAATGGTAGATGGTGCCAGCGTATCTTGGCGTCATAGAAATGTCCAGACTTACCTCAGTTATACTCTGACATCTAGTCACTCAGTGTGAATACCGGCTAGAATGCTCGTGGCAAACCGACGTGAGTTATCGGAGTTTAAAGAAGGCATGATAGCGGCCGCTAGACGGATGGGACATTTTGTTTCTGACATTGTTCTGACCTTTGACATCATCATTATCTCGATCTACAGTGTCATGTGTGTACTAGGAACGCCTAATCAAAGCAAATCACCACTCACCACGGACAGAGCAGTGGCCGACCATGAATTCTTAATGAATTGACTGTGTTAGAGTTATCTACGATAACCGACCATCTACACTGGCTGAAATCACATCTACATTTAATTTCCATGGGATATGATACGAAAGCGGAGGAGCTACTAGGGTATCCCTGTAAATATCAAAACATCGGACCTAGCGCATCAACTGGGCTCGTAATGTCGCCAATTTGGAGGGCTGGCAATGGGTCACGTTTCCGGATTTTTCTGGCTAATGGTAAGGTTCGTATATGGCGTATACCCCATGAAGCCATTAACCCCAATTATCACCAAGGTACCATGCAGGTTGCTTTTTGGGCGTGATGTAATGGAATGGTTAGCAAGCTTATCTCGCTAGATCAGTTACGACTGAATAGAGAGTTTGATCTTCACTGAGTACCCCATACTTTCGGCCTTGTGTCACATTTAAGCTACGCTTAGAACCGTGCAGGCTGCTGGTTGTTCTATAACAGTTTGCAATGTTTTCACCTGCCATGGGTTAGTTTCGCCGGTCTGCTTAAACACATCATTAACCAGTAAACGCTACGTCGCACTGCATTGGGACCATATAAACCCATTCATACTCCCATTTACTCCTACAGTAGTGGGTTATTCCAGGATGATAATGAACCTTTTCATAGTGCCCAGACTGTCCAGAATTGGCTCGAGAAGCATTTCGGAGACTTCTCGCAATTGGTGTTGACACTACATTCGCCAGACAGCTCAATCGAGCATTTATGGGACCTGATGGAGAGGTGTCTTCGCACCCAAAATGCACCTACTGCACACGGATGACTATCGATGCGCCATACCTTAATTATCTACTTCAGCGTCGGTGCGCTCTACCCAGGAGCCTCCCAGACGATGGGGGTGGGTGAAAACCTGATTGGGGGCCCCGGAGCAATTATTTTTGACCCTCGCTATCTTATCAATATTTGCTCCTTCTACCTACATTTATATGCGTTACAAATTAAACTAAGCAGTACTATTAAAGGATGAACAATTTTCGGATATTTTGACGCCATTCTCGGCCATCTTTTTGTCCAAATCCGTGAATTTGTTTTACTCATGCTAAGTCTCGAAAGAAAACGATATAAAATTCACTATTTTTTACCCATAATATTGAACGTGCTAAAATTCTACAACTTTTTAGCAAGAAAAATCACAATTTACAATTGCTGCAAAACATTGTTGATATATTTAAGATGGAATGATCTATTATGACATGTCTCTAATTTGTATTTAGATACATTGTATTTATTTTCAATTTTTTAGATGAATTGTTCATCTATATTGCATATGATTGTGCATAATTATGTTACAATAAAATGTGTATTTTATATGAATACTACCTTATGAAAATTGAGATGTAGTAGAGTGGGGTCCCCCGTATCACAGATTCGGGTGTTGGAGCACGAGACCATTGCACTAGCCCTGATCTGCATTAAGGCATTAATGCCCACAACTCCTAAAATAGTACGTTGATCATTAATTGGTTGTAAGTAGAAAACTATAATTAATACTCTATTTTTATGAATCTAAAATTAATACCGGATTTTTATATATTCATTTTCTTAATTCTGAATCTTATACTGTGTATCAATGGTTAAATGTTTTCACAATAAAACTTGCATACGTCAACCTATATTCGTCAAGTTTTCTGGATATTATTATATTTATATCATAAACTAGCAGCATGGCCCGGCGTTGCCCGTGCTTGATTCAAAAATCGTACGACTCATCTAGGCCTGACGATTGCATCTAACATGAAACAGACTGTCGCCTCTAAGTGTTGACTTCTATGTTCACTTGTATATTTACACACGCTCTATCTCTGATATTGAGCACTTTATCCCATAAATATAGCACACTTTAAGACTAAATTTCTTCATATATATATATATATATATATATATATATATATATATATATACATATATATATATATATATATATATATATATATATATATATATATATATATATATGATATCTATATTATTTTAGATGTAAAGATTTTTGCCGGGAATCGTAAGAAAGATATGATCCTAAATGAAAAAACAATTATTTATTAAATATTTTAATATTAATTATTAACATTTATAACGATTTATAAAAGTAATTTAAGTGATAGGAATCCATTACTGAAAATGGCATAGAAATTGGACAGAGATTAGAGAACAATCAAAAAAGAAACTGAAAACATTGGCAAGAAGAAAAAAATCTGTCTTTAAGAATGTCATGTAATACTTTCAAGAAGATTGAAAGGGTAATAAGCGAGACAAACGGTTTGAAAACAAGAAAATATTTGAAGATGTAGACGTTGTGAATGTAAACGGAGATAAGAGATGCAGAATAATTCTTCACTTACATGAAACGTGGAAGCGAGGAGTTGTTATTTATTATAAACAGATTTTGCCATAAATGTCAATGCTTTTCACAATAAAATTCGTATCAACCAAACGATTTCGGTAAAAAAATTTCCGGGTTTATTTATATGATAAGCATACCACGTGAAATATAATATCTGTTTTTATTATAAATATTTACAATAAGTTATTTGGTGTTGTGAGTTTTTATTATACAACTGGGAGGTTGTTCATCATATTGTACAACCACGTCATTCTAAACGTACGTACACACACGCAGGCGGACGCATGAGCGCGCTTACGCACACGCGCGCAAGCACACACACACACAAACTATGAAAGGAAAAAATCAACCTTGCACCAATGAAAAGTGCATATATAACAAAAACGAGAAATATAAACAGTCAATTACTGATATCCCCTGATGAGTGGACGGAGTGATTGATGGAGGGGCGGTCTACGAAACTCTGTATTCACGGTTATTAAGGTAACACCAATCAGCTAAGTGGCAAAACTTTATCTACTGCTATTAAGCATTATTCTTCAAGTATGAATTGAGTTTTCCGAGCCGCTGGCGTATTTCGTATAGAAAAAAAAACGTTAAAATTCCCTTCCTTTCTGCCGTGCGACGATGGCCTAGTGGTAGGATATGTGACTGGTGTCAAATCAGTCTGGTTTCGATCTGGTCTGTCTGTGGATGTACACACACACATGTATGTATATATATAAGATAGATATAGTTTTAAGGTACGCTATATTTATGAATCAAAATGCTTGATATCAGAGATAGAGCGTATATAAATATGAAAGTGTTTCATGCTTAAACGCAATCGCCAGGCCTGACTCACTCCACAATGACAAGCCACACAGTCTTATACTGGCCGGTAAAGTTGATATATTATATTGATCATCGCTAGTTTAGACTTAATAGGGTTATTTTGATTAGTGACGAAGATGTTGGCGATTATACCTTTTTACATAAAGATAAATACAGAGAATTATATATATATATATATATATATATATAGTCATTGATATTTATTATTTCCTTTCAGAAATTTCTTTTCTATTGTCATGGATCGTAAGAATGATTTAACCTTAAGAGAGAAACAAAAAGTCAACATTGGAAATTGCAAAAAAGCTGGACAAATATTGCAGAAGAATCGAAAAAGAAAATGAAAACATTCGCGGGGAAGAATCTTACGTCGCACCAATGCAATACGGGTGGGGATGCGAATGGGTTGCTACAATGAGAGTGGCATGGCGGGTCCTAGCCGTGAAGGTTAGGACTGAGGGAACCATCACTTTCCATGGGAGTAGTGATAGAGCAGTGAGAGTGTTGCCACATCCCGTCTGTGAGAAAGGGTTACAGGGTCGAAAATAATTTATCACCCACAAAGCGGAGACGCGTTTGAACTTTATTGAGATTGGATAGTGAGGACTGGGCAGCTCCTGCCCACATATGGCAACAGTACTCCATCTTAGGTGTTGCGAATATCAACAGAGAGAAGAGATGCGGAATATTAAAATCAGTGGCTCAGAAGTGAAAGCAACCAAAATATCATGTTTATGCAAACATCACAAAGCGAGACGGCAAAGAAGTCCATGAAAACTGATTTCTCAACAGTCATTTTATTGATGAATGTAGAGCTAAATTGGATGAACCTTTTTGGATTTAACCTTCTTGCAAATAATGAACACGATTGAAAAAGGCAACAATAAGGAGGTGTAGTAATGTTAGTTTAAAATTATAGGTTTCATTAAAGTCGACGATGGTATCAGGATAAGTTTTTGGACGAGACATTTTTTTTAGTTCTATAGGTCACAAACACGAACCTTTCATTCAAGGGGGAAACGCTAATGATCATTGACTATCCTACTCCTAGCTAATTCGATTCACGCCCCATTCATTCCAACAACTGACACAAAGATCACAAGAACTCATCCCTCTCCGTGCAGTTCGAACATTTACCAAAATACCGCATTTTCACGGGGTTAGTCAGTGATGTGCTATACGGGACACAGGTTTAGGCCAATTTTTCCCCCGCAGTAGGGTGCCATTTCTTTCTGCGGTAGACCAGTTGCCATCCAAGTCTACAGAACACGGCCTGTCCTGCTATTTACCCATGGCTGGGGAAAAAGAAGAGGATTCATACCTTTCACAAGGGTATTAGCACGTAAGTGAACGTAATGGATTCGACTGGAATTTGAACTTGGTTCTCCGATTCCTCAATCCGAGCCGCTATCCATTACTCCACGGTAAGTCCACGATGGCAAACATTTCTGGATATATATGCGCAAACTTTTATTTTTAACAAAAATATATAAAAATTTGGTAAGAGTGTTGGAATATATACAATGATATGCAAGGGATGGGGTTGAACCCATTAATCAAATAAAAAGACAAACTTAGCATTTAAAAGATATTAAATCTGTGTTGGTGAGGCACCGTCCAACCCACAATGACAATGGCCACTGTATTCTGCCGATAAACAGCATTAAGTAACTCACTCGCTAGTGGCATTTGGTAAAAGACTGATGAAGGTTATAGAATGTCTAGGAGCTCATATTAACATGGGAAATAATAAAATAATAATATACTCGGGTATATGGGATATTGTGTTAAATCGAATATATGTTTCTGTAGACGAATCGTTTTGTCAGTTGCATTTTAATTGTCCCCGACTTCCCTACAAACAAATTATTATCAACTAGAAATAACCGTAAAAATTTTACGGTTTTCCTTTTTGAATTTTCTGATGAATCTTAATTCTCCAGTTAATGATTGAATAAGCTCATGGCGATTTCTACCTTAATAAAATATCCGTAGAAATTCCCCTATCGTATCGTTACATATTTGAGCTTAACAACTTTAACAAAATATTGCAATAACAATTATAAATATGAATGCTGGTCGTTATTTTAAGATGTAAGGACAACTTTTCCATTTCACTGGAACAGCCATTAAAAACTCCAATCTTCCCTTCTTTCTTTCTTTCTTTCTCATGGAAACCAAGTACCCTCTGTGATATATCATTTCCGTCTTTTCACAAGATCAAAACGGAATATCCGTAGAAATTCCCCTATCCCATCATTTCATATTTGAGCTTAATAACTTTAACAAAACATTGAAATAAGAACTACAAATAGGAATGCTGAGCGTTATTTTAAGAAGTAAGGGAATACAAATGAAACTTTGAAAGTGACAACTTTTTCCATTTCATTGAAATTGTTATGGTCCAGGTTCCTTGTACCACGGTGATGGTCCAAGGTAGCACCAATGAAGAATAACTCGAACACAGGTATGGAATAACACAGATATATTACAAACAGAAATATGTACAAAGATGTAGAAGTATTAGTAATGACTATCAGATTTGGTTAGAGTGAACTATGTTATCTCAAGTATCACTATTCCAATGGCTTACAGTAATCGTCTGACCTCGACTCTGTCTCTGACTGACTCTGAAGATGTTCAACAACACGCCCACGTGTGTCGAATGTGGCACAAGGCCGGTTTAATGTGGGCTCACCGAGCCCGTAGGCTCGGCCAAAAAATGCCCGTAGAACCCGTATAAACGGGATCGGGTTGGTCAACCTCTCCGAACGAGGCTCTGCCCTTCGGCGGAGCCTCGTCCGGGTTCCTCTCTGCTCAGAGGCAGAGAGTTCGACCGTCAAGCCGAGTCGTCCAAAAACGACTGACTCTGAACTCTGTTCCCTCTTGAGGCGCAGTATTTATGATGTCCGGAATAGTCCCTTATTATTATGGGTAAGTTCCCATAACAGAAATAGACTTTAAAAATGGAAAAAAAATCGTTTGAAACAAGGAACTGTTACGTAACATCTGTCCTCCTGTATGGCAGTGAGTTCTGGACACTCTCCTCAAAGATGAAGAGACTTGAAGCAGCAGAAATGTGGTTCTACAGAAGGATGCTGAGTATACCATGGACCGCACATGTGAGCAACAACGAAGTTTTAAAGAAAATGAAAACAAAAAGGAAACTTATACTTAACATCAAGAAGAGAGAGTTGAGTTTCTGAGACATATAATGAGGAAAGAGGACTTGGAAAGTCTAATACTCACGGGACAGATAGAGGGCAAGAGGCACAGAGGAAAACAACGCATAACATACTTAGTAATCTTGATTAAATGGATGGCAGGTCAGAGTTTAGGAGAAATAACAGGAAGACAAAGTTTATTAAACGTATTTCGAACAATTTCTGATGAAATTTCCTCCTTGTCTGGAATTTGGAAAAGTTGATCAGTAAAATTAATTGATCACAAAATATCTGTTGTCTTTAATAATATTTGCTTTAAATATCTTCATATATATGTGTGTGTGTGTGTGTGTGTGTGTGTGTGTGTGTGTGTGTGTGTGTGTGTGTGTGTGTGTTTCTGTGGCAGTGAGTATGCACGTATGTGTAATAAAGTACCTCCCCGAGACTGGGTTTCAGGCCTGTCGTAGCTCGACATTTGTGAAGTTTGTCTTTCTGCCGGATCGCTAATGTTGTAGGATCGATCCCCGATAGATACCCGACTACTGTTGGCGATCTGCCAGATAAAGCAATGCCTACATGTAAGGGCGTTTCTTAGCCAGTTTCGTCGTAATATCTACAATTCTTATTGTCGCAACGAATCATTATTTCCCTCAAATACATATCCCCAGTTTTATCGTCTTTCCTTCTATTTTTCTTTCCTATTCAACTGACGCTATTCCATTTCTTGCTCCTATTTTCCATCACAAGCAAAGTTTCATTCTTTTTCATCGTCACCTACCTAAATCCTGACACGCATTCTATGATAACGATAATTGCAAGCGAGTGATAAACAGAGGCGTCCAGGCAAAAAACAAGTACTGGAAAGAAGAAAGAAGAAATAAAAGAATAATAATAAAACGTGCGCATCTTTGCATTCCTGATTGTTAAAGAAACATCGTATGTGCGTGTGCAATTAATGAAGTAAAGGTTCGCATATATTGTTGCGTCTGTGTGAGCCCGTGCCTTTGCGTGGGCGTGCTTCCGTGAACCTTCGTGCATGTGTGCGTAGCATACAACGAATATTAAAACAGTGTTCGTAAGTGAGAGTACATATTGTATTGGCTTGTCTATGGCTTTGTATATTTATGATATATACATGTACACAGAGAGAGAGAGAGAGAGAGAGAGGGAGAGAAAGATAGAGAGAGAAACACATGCATGCAAACGCGCGCATATTCTTTTATACACACACACATATATATATATGTATGTGTGTGTGTGTGTGTGTGTGTGTGTGTGTGTGTGTGTGTGTGTGTGTGTGTGTGTGTGTGTGTGTGTAAAAGAATATAGGGTATATAAAAGAAGGTAGGGTGAATCAATATTTTCGTTCCGACCCAAATCATAAAATATGAAAAAAAAATCAAACATCAAATTCTGGAGAGGAAAGGCGTCTTGGTCGATTCTAGAACATTTCAGCAAACACACACACACATGCATGCACACACACACACACACACACACACACACACACACACACACACACACACACATATATATATATATATATATGGTGGACTCTCCCGTCGTATTCGACGTATGAGGTTCAAGCAGCTCAGTTCCTAGGAACCGACAGCCAGACACCATCACATATGATTTGATTATAGTGGTGAAGGCTTTGTGCAGAACCAACCACACTTTTTGAAGGGCCGAATACATAGACCTGGTGCACTACGTGCCACAAGTTCCCCAAACGTCTCTCCGCAGATTTTGAATTCAGAGTTGTCCTTCTAGACCAGTTGCCATCCAAAGCTATAGAACCCACCCTATCCTGCTATATACCCATACCCATATCTTTCCCAAGGGTATTAGCACGTAAATGAATGTAATGGATTCAACTGGAATTCGAACTCGGCTCTCCGATTCCTCAGCACGCACACACACACACACACACACACACACACACACACACACACACACACATGTCGTCTCTTCTTGAATTCGGAATATCATAAATTATACTAACGTTGCTTAATAAGCCAGATGCAGGTGAAGTTTGCTTAACCAATGAAAATCAAATAACATGAAAATAAAAATACCAGAATTTATTTTATTTTGTCCATATCTCATTCTCTGATAAAACTTTAATAAAAGTGAAACATGTTAGATTGATATATGTTTTCTATATATATATAGATATAGATATATAGATATATATTTATATATGATAGGATAAAGAGCAATAGAATATATATATATATATATATATATATATATATATATATATATATATATATATATATATATAGTATTGTACAAATCATCGTACATTTAGAACATTTTCAATCATTTCACGCCAAGCAGGATGGGAATGCTACTAGTACGCAAAGTGTTACAGGGAATGAAAATGAGAGAAAAGGCTGAGTATAGGGAGGATTGAGGAAGGGTAAAAGATGACCGTGATTCAAGATGGAAAACTGACGTTGCACTTAAATTTTTGAAGATTCTAGTTTTCAGGGAAGTAAATAAACGGAAAGGAGTTCCACAGCCGGGAAATGCGAGAAAAGAAACTGTTAAGTAGCGGTTAAAATGGTGGTATCTAGATGCTAATCCAGTAACATACTTAAATTCATGTGTTCGGGACACCAAGGGGAAAAGCTCATCAGAGCACGTGCCATGAAAATACTGAATAGCCACATCACGTCGATGAGAAAGTGGTTAAAATTGAGATATCTGGTCAGGATCGATTACATTACAGATCCTTCTTTGGATTTTTTTCAAGAATCGCTAGATGTACAGCAGGAGCACCAGACCAGATATGGCAACAGTATTCAATGCACAGACAAATGACAGATTTGTAAATGTGTAAGATAAATTCTGACGAGAAAAGATTTTCTGGCAAAAACTGAGCCGACTTAACTGCAGTAGATGCAGCTATTGATCTGATATAGTCGCTCCACTTCAAGTCAGTGAAAAAATGAGGCCAAGTAAGCGTAGTGTGTTGCTCTCCTGGAGCCTAACGACAGCCATGTTGATGATCGTTTTCTAAGTATAGCTTAGATGTGGTACAAAGCCGAAAGTATGGGGTACCCAGTGAGGATTGAACTCACTATTCAGACGTAATTAGTCTAGCTAGCGTCAGCCACGTTGATGACAGGCATAAAAAAGGTTCTCTGTGGTAGCTGAATGAATGCAGATTTGTTTTGGAGGCGTTAAAATTTACAAGCCATTTCTTGTCCCAGTTAACCACTGATTGGAGGTCCTTTTCAAGTGCAGATCTGACGGATTTCCTATTCAAGTAACAACTTTTCAAAAATCCTCCTGAAGTCTCAAGGCACTGAGAGTGTTTTGAATCAACCAAGATATGTTTGCCCTTGAAGGCTACTGCATAAGATGCTATGGAAGCTGTTAAGGAGAAGTTGAAACTCAACCAAAGAAACCCGTAAAACAAGTAATGAAGAGTGTGATTTGTCCAATTTGGTGTCAGTAGATAGTGATAAATACAACCCTTGAGAACTTGGGATCAGGGGCTGTATTTCAGTAGATAAACCAGCAAAAATTAAACAAAAGCATTTAAAAGCAACATTGTTGGTCAAATAAATATTAGGTATTTATTAGATATCTTTGGAATAATATCACATTTAGCGATGGAACGACAATGGAGTTGCATTCTGTTGATTTTTCAGAAGACCTGCTAAAAGCAAAATGGTACCCGAGGAAAGCATTAAAGTTTGGGGTTACGAACTGCTATGAGGATACATAAAAAATGGTGTCTCAAGAAAGTTTATTACAATTGACAAACGATTGAATAGTACCAAATGCGGCAAGGTGCTGAAGGTCTATTTCATATCAAGTTTCGTTGACGGCAAGATCTTTCAGCCTGATAGAGTCATATGCCGAAGATCATGTGCAACACAACAGTCTGGCTGATGAAGGTGTTACCATATTG
The DNA here is from genome assembly GCA_964036315.1 of Acanthosepion esculentum. Taxonomy (NCBI): domain Eukaryota; kingdom Metazoa; phylum Mollusca; class Cephalopoda; order Sepiida; family Sepiidae; genus Acanthosepion; species Acanthosepion esculentum. Next base: position 87,224,055 of record OZ038485.1, read on the forward strand.
AAAGGTTAGCTCAGAGCCCTGGTTTAAATATTATCAAGCAAACGTGAACGGAACTAAAGATCTCGTCATAAGAATCCATCAAATCTAGAAGAGTTGTGGGAGCTCAGCGCCAATGAATAGCAATTTTGAATATGGTGAAGGATTTGTAGTCATCCCTGTTCAGGATCATTTACTCGTTATTATTCAATTTGAGGTAAGTTGTGAATATATTAACAATGTTGGTTGGTTGGATGGTTGGTTGATGTTTAACGGGTATATCACCACCTCTGTGGGTTATTTAATGTCGAAATCTAAAGATTTTGTACGCATTTTCTTTTTTTAGATAATAATGGTTTTAGTGATATAAGTCTTACTAATTAACCCATAGATGGGGAGAGAAGAGATGAATTCATACCTTTCCAAATGGTATTTGTGCGTAAGTGAATATAACGAACACAACTGGGATTGGAACTCGGCTCGCCGATTGACAATTCCTAGCCATTACACTACCCTCACATCTAAACTTACAGCACCTGGCATTCCTAAGCGGTAACCCATCTAGGTACTGACCAGGCTCGACGTTGCTTAACTTCGGGGATCGTACGGGAATCGGTGTTTCAACGTGGTGTGGCCATAAGTCTTAACAATGCACAGTGACTTCTTCAAATGGACATTAAGTAATCAGTTTTCATAATCGGCATTTTTTAAAACACTATCAGGCTTGGTTTATATGAGTTGGCCGAAAACAGTTGCACTATCATTTTTGTGGAGTTGGGGATGTTCTTGTATCTCCCCTTCTCATTCAGAACCCCCGCTACAAAATATAATGATTAGGCATGTAAATGACTCCAATAGGGCCAAAGATTTATCTGTAGGAAACGCGATGCAAACCATGCACTTATTATTAGAAATTTACAACACTTTAAAATGGGCGAAGACATTTGCACGGTACTGTATATGTACATAACGCGGGTGGCCTCAAGGCCAACAGAGCGGAAAATGAATTCGATGAACCGAGTTCAACCGCCGGCTCAGACAATTCGGTGTTCACTTCCTTTGCATTTAATGCCCTTTGAAAACGAATGAAGTCATTTTTTCACCCGACTACCTAGCTATAGGGAAATAGCAAGATATATTGGACTCTTTAACCTTCGGAGAAGGCCTGTATTTAACAACGGTTTTTACCCGATGGTGGTGGTGGTGGTGGTGGTGGTGGTGGTGGTGAAGACATATATGCGGTACTATACAAAGGTTTATGGGAATTCAAGGAGGGAAATGGTTTCTTCAAATCAAAAAGAAAATCATATAAAATACGGAGTTTTATCTCTAATATTAGTGGTTAATATATATATATATATATATATATATATATATATATATATATATATATATATATATATATATATATATATATATAAAAGTGAACATAGAAGTCAACACTTAGAGGCGAAAGTCTGTTTCATGCTAGATGCAATCGTCCTTCTGGTGCGATTTCGAGAAACGTTTAAAATGTACAACGGTGCAAGTAAACCGTGGATAACTTGACATTTCAACAGATTGACCATTAATAATCAAATTCTGTGAAATCACGGACAACATCTCGTATTGCTGCAGAAAAAAAACTTGCCTACAAAGTGATATAGATATGCAATCCTATGGGCACATGTTATGTTAATCCTATAGACTCTGCCGTGGAGCATAGGGCCACCGGCTTACTACGGCAGGTATTGCTCCTGTAGTTTTTATGAGGAATGGCATTGCTAACCCCACACCTAATCGATTTCCAATTCAGAATTGTCCTTCTCCTAGACTGATTAACAATTAGGGCGAGAGAGCCTAGTCTGACCTGGTATTAACCACTAGCTGGGAGAAGAAAAGATGGCGTCATACCTTTTCAAAGAGCATGTGCGCATGAGCAAATGCAACGGATTCGGCTGGAATTTGAACTTCTTACGCCAATGACACTTTCTGTGGCGGTGACCACTACGCGAGGTGCATACGTACACATTCAAAAGTGCACACGATTAATTAATTATGCGACGTCATTCTATAAGTGATATCCAAAATCGGATAGAGATAGAATAAATATTTCGTTAAAATAAGGTTGCCTCCCTGTGTCTTTTCTATAAATACTGTCATAGTAATTGTTCGGATGAGCTCTTCGCTATGGTACCTAGACAGTTTTTAATTTAAGCATAGTACTAGACTGGCGTCGAGATCTCGTCAGTTTATAGATGAGCTGGCTAGTTGTAGCCGTAAGTTTTATGCTAACAGTTTCTTTTCTTGCACTTCCCGCTTCCGGTTGCTTGCTTTCCAGACAGCTTTAATTTTGCAAGAATTTAAATGCAATATCAATCGCTATCTACTGTCCTTCTGATTACTCTTTTCTTTTCATGCTCATTATTAATGCTTCGATACTTAATTCTTCCACATCCTGTAACACCTCATGTCTTAGCGGCTTTACTGCCTTGCATCGGGTGATACCGATTGGTAACAAAAATGTCTAAACAGCAATACATTTGTGTAGGGTAAGTTAGAGTAAGTTACGTCGTCACAGTACGATTCAATTAGCGTAGTTATCAACTAGGGTACTTACAAGGCATATACAGGTAATGCTTTATGAGTTTGCATAAGACAATAATTTTACAGACACAAACCGGAATATTTATGGCGTTTAGGTAATTTATTATTTTAAGCGAAAGAATTTTTCGAAGATGGTTTGAAAAGGTGTAGAAAAAAGTGACTTTATCTTAAGAAATGCTCCACAAACACGTTGTGTTTAATGATGACGCGCTTTTGTCAGAAACACAATGCAAATAGTGCTCTCAGGGTTCAAGAATTAAATTTCAGAACTGAATTCGTCATCACATGCAACCATAGAGACCTAAATTTTCAAAAAATGATTAGAAAGACACCAAATTTGAATCAAGAATGAGCTTCTGTATTTCTATTTACATTATTCGGACTATTATCCTCATCTTTGTCGCCATATTTATTACAACGTTTCGGCCGTTGTACGTTCCGGCTTCTTCGGGTGGTTGGGATGTCGAACTGAACACTTTATTTCGCTCAGTTCGACATTCCAACTATCTGAAGAAGACCGGAGCATACAACGGCCGAAACGTTGTAATAAATATGGCGACAAAGATGAGGATAATAGTCCGAATAATGTAAATAGTGTACATAATACCTCATCTCAGAAATATAGACAGATTCTGCATTTCTCTTGTGAACGTATCACACCAATTACTGGTAACACAGACAAATTGTTTAGTGGCGGCGAACTGGCTAAGGCACAACCTAAAATAGATATCCATCCAAGGAAAGTATTGGTAAGCGCTTACTGGAATTGCGTTGGTGTGGTCTATTTTGAATTACTCCCATTCATTGTTACAATTACAGCAAACGTCTATCGTCAGCAGTTTGAGTGTTTTAACACTGCTTTGAACGAAAAGAGACTCATATTGATCAAGTGAACAGTTTTGATGTCACAACACGATAAGGCACGGAGGCATACAGTAAAGATCATATCTAAAAGGATTGGCTAAGAAAAAAAATTCACACCCTCTTTTTGTTTTCTTTTTTTTTTGTCCAGTTCTTGCTCCATCTGATTACGACCTCTTCAGGAGTTTACAACACCATCTTATGGTACTGGTTATTAAAATATATGAAGATGTTAAAGCTACCGAGTACATTTTTCCTTCAAAGTAAAATGGCTAACGGCTGCATCACGTTGAAACACAGGTTCCCGTACGATCATCGAAGTTAAGCAACTTATTTCTGGTCAGTACCTAGATGGGTTACCGCTTGGGAATACTAGGCGCTGTAAGCTTATATATGCAGGTGGTGTAATGAATAATAGTTTGGAAATGTTGGATTCGTTATATACACTTGTGAAATGTATGACTCCACATCTCCTCTCTCCATCTACGGGTTAATTAGTAAAACTTATTTCACTAAAACCATTATATCTAAAAAAATAAAAATAAAAATAACATAAAATAAAAATATTTAGATTTCGGCATTAAATGGCCTATAGAAGTGTATATACCGTGAAACAAAAACCACTAACCAATCTTCCGTTTTAGGAAAGAAAAAAAAAGCTGAAAAATTGAGATATGTTGATTTAACTGATAACTATTTGAGAAGAATTTTGGCTGGAATCTTTCAAACTGATCAGTACTTAGATGAGTTACTACTTGGGAATACCAGGTGTTGTAAGTTTGGATATGCGAGTGGTTTAATGGATAATGGCTCGGAATTGTTAAACGGAGAGCAGAGTTCCAATTCCAGTTGGGTTCGTTATATTCACTTACACGTAAATATCCTTGGGAAAGGTATCGATTTATCTCTTCTTCCACAGCTATGGATTAATTAGTAAGATTTTTATCAGTAAACAATTATAATTTCAAAAAATATTCTTACAATCTAAAAATATTTTCTGGCTCTAAATAACATACAAACCGTAGAAAATGAATCAACCTCAATCCAAACTAAAGAACTTTTTTGTAAATCGATATTATAAAGGGAGTGAATCATTGCGAAAAGGCGGTTATAGATAATAGAACTTGTGTTAATTGATAAATTCTAATTAAACGGGAATTTTAAATAATTTTTCTGGCATTAATTTCGGACATTCCTCATGGTCTGACCTAATAATATTACAAAAGAAACCGCTTATTGTGATCACTTTGTGACAGAGTTTTTAGATAACAATTACCGGCTGACAACATTAAGAAAAATGTACAAAATTGCAGTAGTTTGAATTATTGGTATAAAGTCATTGCTATTAAGAATTTTCGCATTATAATTGAATTAGTAGTAGTAGTCGTTCAGTGATCATTTTGAGACAGGATATTTTAGATGACAATAAATGGTTGATAACATCAGACATGCATATAAAAATTGAAGTTATTTTCATTTATTCTTTAAATTAATTGTTATAAATGAATTATTAATCGTTGTAGCTGTAGCACAGAGGAAGTCGCTTAAAGTGATCATTTTATGACTGGGTCTTTTAGATAACAATAAACTTCTAAAAACATTACGCAATGGATATAAACATTGAAACAGTTTATATTCATAGTAATACATCCATTATTATAGGCGACTGTATATAATAATTGTCAGTAATAGTGGCGCTTCTTGGGGTCACTTTGGAACAGGGTGTTCGGGGATAAATTATTGATAACATTAAGCGAAGGATATAAAAATTCAAAGAATTTACGTAAATTTATTAAGGAATTAGTAGAATTTACCTAACTTTATTAAGAATTTACCTAACTTTATTAAGGAATTAGTAGAATTTCCCTAACTTTATTAAGAATTTACCTAACTTTATTAAGGAATTATTATTATTAGTAGTAGTAGTAGTAGTAGTAGTAGTAGTAGTAGTAGAGATGGAGTTGCATATTGTGATCACTTACAAGGAAAGAGCGGGAGACGAAGGGACTAAGCATAAACTACAAGAAGACAGGATGGATGGTCATCGGTAAAAAGATGAGACCGAAATGCGATTTACAGGTCAAGAACACTAAAATCAATGCGGAAATTTAAATATCTGGGAAGTATTCTGATAGAGGGCGATAAGTGCAACGCTGAGATCCGAAGATAAAAACGCATTCCAAAAGTTAGGCAGAGTATTACGAATCGGAAGGGTTTTGCTAGTAACAAAGAAAAGAGTACTGAACTGCTACGTGATATCTGTCCTCCTTTACGACAGCGAATGTTGGACGGTCTCCTCAAAGATGAAGTAGAGGCGAGGCAACAGAGGTGTGGTTCTACAGAAGGATGCTGAGGATACCACAGACCAAACATGTGAACAACGATGAGGTTTTGGAGAGGATGCAAACAAAAAGGAAACTCAAATTTAACATCAAGAAGAGGCAGCTGAAATTTCTGGGACGTGTAATGAGAAAGGAAGGCTTGAAAAATCTGATGCTCACAGGGCGGATAGAGGAAAAGAGGGACAAGGGAAAGCAACGCGTAGCATACTTAACGGGCTTAAGCAAGTGGATGGCAGAACAGGGACTGCGAGAAATAACAAAGATCAAAGCTTATTGAGAGCTACAAGGGACAGGAGGAGGTGGAGAGCCATGACAGCCTACGCCCTGAAGGGACACAGCACATAAAAGAAGAAGAATATTAAAAAATAATTTATTCAAATTTTGAGCAATTCACATATATTATTATAAATTCTTTGTTATAAACAATGTAAATGAATTAATAGTAATTGTTGCGATCACTTTTAGACGTTGAACTTTTTTTATTGAATTCACCCCAAGCAAAGCAATAAAGCCACTAAGACACATGGGGGTGACTGAGTGTGAAAGAATTAAAAAAAAAAAACATTTTTAAGGAGTGAGAACAATAGAAAAGTGATTCAGAAGATAGCATATGACGATAGACATTGCATTTAAATTTTTGAAGATCAAAGTTGCCTGGAAAGGATGGAGCCGGAAGTGTCCCACAAGCTAGAAATACGAGAAAGAAATTGTTAGCATAGAACTTACGGTTACATCTAGCCAATTCAATTGTAATTTGATAAGACCTTGTTGCCAATCTAATACAGCGCTTAAATTCATAAAGACTAGGTATCGTAGCAAAAGACTCATCGGAACAATTACTATGAAAGTATTTATAGAAAAGGCACAGTTAGGCAGCTTTATGGCGGTGAGAAAGTGATTGAAGCCGAGACGTCAGGCCAGGACCAGTAATATTGCTGATTCTTCTTTGGATCACCGGGTCATATGTGGCAGCAATATTCAAAGCCTGGACGAATGGTAGACTTATAGATATGCAAGATAGATTCTGGAGAGAAAAATTGCCTAGCACGACGCAGTAATCCAACTTTCTTAGCAGCAGTCCTAGCAATGGATTCAATATAGTCTTTCTACATCATGTCAGCCAAGAATGTTAGCCTGAGGAGACGCGGAGAGTCACTCTTCTGAAGATTAGCATCAGTCATGTTGATGGAAGGCAGAAAAGGGTTTATCAGATGATAAATAGAGAGCTTTGTGGGGATCCAGATTAGAGATGATAGCAGAAAGCATGGAAGGGATTATATGCATACCAGTCAACAGAAGTCATCTACATAACCTTTTCCAAATCATTTAATATCGACTTTTGTCGTTTTTTTAGTTTTTTTAAATTATATGTATAATTATGTATACTAGAGTAGACAAGTCTTCCTCGTCATATTTTACCCCTTTTGGCACACTTTGGCAACAAATAAATAATACGATCAAAGTATAGTAACTGTTCTTACCAGCTTAATCTGATTCTCTCTCCGGTTCTACATTCCTTTCTTCCTTTTTTTCATTTTCTCATTGAAACCAAGTAGTGTCTTTTCCCCTCTTTCCACGCGATCAAAATGGAATAGTCTATTATTTATGAGGTATTGGCAGGGCGTAACGGTCGTGTGATCTAATGAGGGGGGGGGGTAAACATACAAACAATATTCCTAACACTAAAACAACACATTCTTACTGACCTTTCTTACTACATCCACCATAATACCTCATTGTCTGAATGAAAATCCTAAATAGTCCCCATATATACAAATCGTCGTATATGGGGGGGGGGGATAAAACAACAAATTAAAAAATCCCCAATGAGTATATACAATATGCTAACCATTACACCACGCCGAGTAATTAAGCGAAAGATTTAAAAACTGCAACAGTTTATATTTATTGGTACAAATTTGCAAGTCCTGGGTATGACGATAAACTACATCCGGCAGAAAGGCCTCTAACCAGAAGTTTTTGAGGAGCATGGAACCACCTCTTAATTGCTGTTGTTTCCAGGACCACCTTCGCCCTATTAGGTTTCCAACTATAGGCAAATAATGAGCCCCGCCCCCACAAAAACACTATGAAAATAATACATTTTCATATAAAAAAGACCGTCAATACATATTCAGCAATACATCTTATCTGTATTTGAAGGCATACAACTGCGTTCAAAATATTAGAGGTTGTTATGCCGCTAAACAAAAACAAACAAATTTGCATGAATTGTTCTAAATTCGTTGTTAGATATTTTTTTTAAATGTCTTGTTAGAATTAATTTTACATTATAACAAATTAAAACGAAATACATTGGCCTAAAATTGATATTCGTTAAATTCTAAATAGCTTATTGGATTGATTGATTTTGATAAGAATAGTCAGCTGATAACATTATGCGTGATTAAAATAAACATCTTTCTCTGTTTTTCTCATTTTTATAGTTTATACTATTTCGGCGCATGTCGCTTCGCTGACGGCAAGATGATCAAATTTCAGATCTAAATTGTTTGTCCATTTAATATATTAGATTTATTAGAAAATATAGCCAGTTTAAATGCAGGAATCATAAAAATGGGTTCAAAAGGATGATTATTTCTGATTATACTCTTTTTTTCCTGTTAACCAGAGTTTGTTGCCAGACAGAAAGGAAAGTTAGACCACGTGACACAGGTACCCTTTCAATTTCGTTCAAACTGTGTGCGCACGTACGTTTGTATGTGCGCTTCTTTTAAATCCAATGACAGACCTAAAATTATTTCTACAAATTAAAAAATAAAAAGTTTAAAAGTATTCGATTACCGAATAATTTTCGAAAAGTTCAATAAAATATTACAATTTTTTTTTTTTTTTTTTACTTTAAAAATCATTGTTTATGTCTTCAATTTTATGATTTTATTGCTCAGCCCAGGGTAAGGGCTGTCCAAACTAAGTGGGAGGGGGTGTATTTACAGTGTATTTCAAACTCAGTCAAATAGTGTGTGTATGTATGAATGCGCGTGGTTGTGTATATATCAAATGGCACAAGCACATGTAAGTCACTCTTCTTGCACAACACGCACATAATGTATTTACATTACGTACGCGCTGTGTGTGACGGGCAGAGAATCAGTTCTTCATTCACAATATAGATATGAATGTGTGAGTTGTGTTTGCGTATATTTATCTATGTATGCATAAACATATATTTGTGTGTGTGTGTTTGTGTGTGTGTGTTTGTGTGTGTGTGTGTGTGTGTGTGTATGTGTTTGTGTGTGTGTGTTTGTGTGTGTGTGTGTGTTTGTGTGTGTGTGTGTGTGTGTTTGTGTGTGTGTGTGTGTGTGTGTGTGTGTGTGTGTGTGTGTGTGTGTGTATTTATGTATATGCAAGCGTATAGGTATGTGCATGTGTTGATAGAGACGAGTTGAACACAATTAATCATATAGACATAAAAAAGAAAGCTAAAACATTCGGAAATAAGCTGCCCGAAAAGAAGCAAAAGACTTGCATCCTAAAATGCGACGCTTCCTAAGCGCACTATCAACGGAGGGACGGCAGCTTCACCCTCTCTCTATCCTCATCCGTTTTTCGCCGCCAACGCTACCTCCTCAACACCCAGTGCCGGTGTTTGACTACCAACCCAGAGCCGTCTTCTTGCTGTGTTTGTCAAGTTGAACCACGTGCAACCTACGCCTACTTTCGCTTCTCTAGTTTCTATGGCAACGTCGGCCAACGAGTCAAGATTCTCCTTGTTGGGCTTCCTAAACATCTCCTACCCACTTTTCATTTTGTATACGGCAATATTGTCGGTCGTCTCTAACAGAAGTACAATGAGAGGGAGGCGAGATTTTGTCTCACCAGAAACGCAGCCGGAACTGTTAGAAGTCTGTGAGGGAGTAAGTGAGTGTGTACGTAGGCATTTCAGTGTATCAGGTTGTCTGCAATGGTTTGCCTATGCTCCGGCGTGTGTCTGTTTCTTAATGTAAATGGATGTAAAATGTGTATAACCACATAAGTGACAAGGAGCGACAGGCTTTGTGTCCGTGTGTGTGTATATATATATATGTGCATGCGCCTGCGTGCTTATGCGCATGCGTGTGGTTGACAAACTTCACTGCCGTATTTCAAGAATTGCCTCCTCTTCCTGCCTCGCCGGTAGTGGAGTGGGGTTACCCAGCTGAAGGCTCACAGACTTAGCAGACGAACAACAGAGCCACTGAAGTAATTCGGATATTAACAACACAAATATCAGACTTCAACAATATTTCAGACCTTTAAAAAAATTTTAACAAACTAATACACCTAAAATTTGAAAATTTATAAAAATAAGAAAAAAATATTTTGAATTTATTTTTTAAATTTCAGAAAAATTCTTTTAAAAAAAGTACAGACAAGAAAATATTTAACATTGCAAAAAAAAAAAAACTTATAGAAAAAATTTCGTCAGTTTCAAATTATGAAATTAATGATCAGTTGCACACAATCAAATCTGAATTTTCAAATATTTCAGTTACCATTTTTCCTTTCCAATTTTATAAATAAATTATTTTTGCACAGTTTTTTGTTTGCAAACTCTACAGAAAAATTCTAAGGATGTCCTTGTCGCAACATTGGTTCATACTGTTAGCATTCTGCTGCATGTTACACCCGAATGTCCACTCCAGGAGTTTCTCCCAAGCACAGCTAAATGACCTATCAACATTTGTAAATGAAGCCATTCACTGTTCGCAAGCGCAAGCGGTCAGTATGGCTATTGTCCGAGATGACCACATCATTTTCAATCAAGGATTCAATCGAATAAGTTCAACCCATCAAAATCTCAGCGACGATCAGACGGTGTTCTGTATTGGTGAACTGACCAAAGCGTTTACAGCCACACTACTGGCTAAATTAATTGACATCAACAATAAGAGGTAAATAATTTAACTATTTATTATATATATATAACTTTAAACGTCATTTTTAGTGGATACTCATAATTGAGTAGACGCCCCATTTATTTATTTAACAGTATCTTTATTTATTTTCGGCTACCGGCCTGAATATTCGATAAATAGTATCAAAGAAAAATACGCACTCTAAAATATGGTTATCCACTAAAAATAACGTTTAAAGTGACAAAAATCTATGGGATTGATAAATATAAATCCATTACCTTAATATATATATATATATTTATATATAGCGACTTTCCTTCATTTTTAGTGACAAGTCACATTAACATAAACATCATTTCATTGTCCGATGAAGTTTCTTAAAATTTATTTTAAAATATTCTTTTTTCAGTATGTAATTTGGAGTTCTTAATCGATAGTTATATATATATATATATATATATATATATATATATATATATATATATATATATAGTATTTACATTAGTCGGACTATTGTCGCCATATTTGTCACAACGTTTCGGCCGTTGTACGCTCCGGCCTTCTTCAGGTGGTTGGAATTTCGATTCGAACCCTTTATTTCGATCACTGGGGTAGACTGTTCTAGTTCCACGAGCCATGTTTGATGGATGTCAGTTATCAGTTATCTCCTGCTAATTTTCCCTCTGAAAGTTCTCCACTGCCTTAACCGTGTATTGAACTCACACTCTTTGGGTCTGTCACTGGATCTAACCAACGCCTTTATCCACTGTGCCATGTGTCCTTGATATATATATCCAGTTTACGCTATTCAGACTGAAGTTCACATCTTTATTGTCATATTCACAACGATATATATATATATATATATATATATACATATATATATATATATATATATATATATATATATATATATATATATATATATATATATATATATATATATATTGCACGCAAGCGCGCACACACCTTACACATACACAATGAAAGATGACAAAAATCAACCTTGTTCCAATGTCTAAATTGCTTTTCAACGCAATATAAAATAAAAACGAGAAAATAAAAAAGTCAATTGCTGATATCCCCTGACGATTAGGCAGAGCGACTGCTGCAGGGCTCGTCGACGAAGCTCTAGTGTCGGGATGCTGAGGGTAACATCGGTCAGCTAAGTGATAAATTTTATATTTGTATTAATCATATATATATATATATATATATATATATATATATATATATATATATATATATATATATATATATATATATTTAAATTGTGTGTATTTCATATCGTCCGTGTATTGCTTAATATATTGAACTCTAATTGTCATCTTTGACAATGGCTTATGCAAGCCGAAAGCTTAGACTGGATTAAAAAATATCTATCAATATTGTGATTTTCTTTCTTCGTTTAATGATAATGTTATTAAGCTTATCAGACGATATAAAAAGAATTTACATAAAATAGACAACACTTGTCTATATTATTTAATGAAACATGTATGAATATATATATATATATATATATATATATATATATATATAGAGAGAGAGAGAGAGAGAGTATTTCTTTTTTAATTTACACTCAATTATTTTTGTGCGTTTTCTTGTTGATGTTGTTGTCAATGTTCTCAAGTATCTTACTTGACAAGTATTGTTCGTTTGGGTCGAGGTATTGATAACCGGAACGGAGTCGACAAAACGAGTTCGAATTTCACCTAACGCTGCCAAAGTCTCTCATGATGTTAATGTCTTTTGGAATCACTTCTACCTGCACTCTCCATGTGCCTTGACAGAATGTATTGATGATTGACAGACAAAAGAGTGGTCGTTTGAGCAATTTGGACAAACCATTCGCCCATAACTAACTTACACGACTAGATTATAACAGAAAAAAGCTGTTACCTATATAGCCGACATTGAATAGGCCCAATCTACCTCCAATAAAAATGGATAAAAAAGATACTGGGAAAATTATCGGTTCTTTGTACCGACACAGTAAGTACCTGACTTTTCCTCCTCCTGCTATCCTCTACCTTTTAGGGCTGAAAATGAATTGCTGTTGCTATATATGGACAGGAATATCCCAATGTTCACTTTCTACTCTAGATAGTGTTCAAAAGCGTCTACGCGACCTTGTGGTGATTAATTATTTTCCACCCTACAACCCCTTTCCCACAGTCGAAACTGTGCAAGCCGCTCGCTATTCTATCGCTATGTCAATGAAAAGTGTTCAGACGAACTACATTCCTTAATTCCACCAGGCTTTACCTTCAAAACTAAACCCGATCGTACCACGCACTTTGTAGCGAACCACCCTCATTCCATTCGTATTCCATAGGTAAGATGTAAGAGTTTCACGCAAGCAGCTTCTTCCCACGAACCGCTACTTTATGGAATCGACACTCAAGAAAATGCTTTCCAGCAATTACTTCGTACTACCGCTGAACGTAACCCCTGGGGGTGCGCAAATTTGATTGGAGTCCCTGGGCAGTGCTATGTGACCCTCGCTATCTTATCAACATTTGCTTTTTTTCTACCTACATTTATATACGTTACAAATTAAACTAAACAAAACTGACTATTACAGAATGAAAAATTTAGCGGATTTTGACGTAATTCTGGGTTCTTTCTTTTTTTCTTTTTTTTTTTGTCCAAATCCGTGAATTTGTTTTGCTCAAGCTAAGTCTCAAAAGAAACGCTATATTATACTATTTTTTATCCATAATATTGAATGTGTTAAATTATTCAATTTTATAACAAAAAAATCTCAAGTTGATGTTAAAAATTGCCGCAAATTATTGTTGATATATTTAAGATGAAATGATCTATTATGACAGGTCTCTAATTTGCATTTAGATACATTGTATTTATTTTCAATTTTTCTAGATGAATTGTTCACCTATACTGCATGGTCCATTATTGTACATAATTAGGTCACAATAAAATTTGTATTTTATATGAATACTACCTTATGAAAATTGAGATGTAGTAGAGTGAAGCGAGCCGCATCATAGATTCGGTGGGGGTCCACGAGACCTTTACACCGGCCATCACTACAATCTTAACCAGTTCAAGTCTAGGGTTAATCGTTATCTTCCCCACATATCCTCATAAACTGTGCTTCTTACCTCTTACTTTGTGGAACGGGCTCCCAGGATGATGCAATCTTAACCTGTTCAAGTCGAGGGTTAACTGTTATCTTTCCAACATATCCTCATAAACTGTGTCTCATACCTGCTTCGCGTGACTCTTGAGTCTTTTACAGGGTGAACATTATCGTAAAAAACATATCTTTTGTTATTTTTCATGATATTTTTAATACGGCTTTAATCAAATTTATCAGAAGGAGGTTCATATTTGTCATTATAAGACATTCTTATCTTTAATTAAATGTCATTTATTTCTAGAATCAGCCTTTGAATTTGTATTGCCTTTTTTATTTCACTCAAACGAATTTTTTGTCCGATTCTATAGATAAGATAATTTGATGTTCAAAGATTCTTTTAGATTTTGCGTTAAGATGAAAGAAATTAAACTCCCCACTCTCATGCTTACTCTCTATTTTTCTCCTTTTTTGTCCTTCCCTCTTTTCAGCGCGCTTTCGCCCCCTTCAATATTCTCTTTCGCTTTCTCTGTCTCTTAATTTCAGCACTTTATTTCTCTCCTCTTATTTCTCCGTTATTTTCGCTCTCGGTCTCTTTTCATTTTCTCTTTCTTTCCCCTCTCTCCAATTGTCTCTCTCTTTTTATTTTATCTTCCGTTCTATCTCTCTTTATTTTTCTTTATTTCTTTCTCTGTCTACGGTTCTCTCTCGCTCTCTCGCTCTCTCCCTCCCTACCTCTCTCTCTTCATTTTCTCTTTCTCTCTTTTCATTTTTCTCTTTTTTCTTCAGTCTTCTCCCTCCCTCGAGTTTTCTCTTTCGTTCTCTCGCTCTCTTGATATACTGTTTTTTCCTCCAATTTTTTCTTTCTCCCTCTCTCTCTTTATCTCTCTCATATCTCCTTCTCTCTATATCTAGCTTTTTCTTTCTTTCAGCTCTCTCTCTCTCTCTCTCTCTCTCTCTCTCTCTCTCTCTCTCTCTCTCTCTCTCTCTCTCTCTCTCTCTCTCTCTCTCTACTTTTCGCTTACATTTTAAAGTGATAAAGTTTTTTTAAGATATGGGATTATGATAAAGACGTGTCTCTCATACTCTCTCTCTCTCTTTCTCTCTTTATCTCTCTCTCTTACACGTTCACACACACACACACACACTTTCACTCACTCATGCATCCACTGAATCAATCACTCAATTTCTCTGTCTCTCTTCAACTATTTCCACTTTCTGTCTATTTCCTCTTTCCCTCTAAATTTAATTTTTTTATTTCTTTTTGTAGTCAATTATAAAACGATAATGTTATATTAATAATGCTTTTGATTTATTAAAATAGTTCTGCTATTATTATTATTATTATTATTATTATTATTATTCGACTATTATTTCTTTCATTCTAATTTCAGCTACTTTTTCTTGCATCTCAAAGTCTGTCATTGCAGTAGAGTGAATCGGAAACACATTTTTGTTGTAGCATAACTTTATTCACATAAATACAGTAGTAAATACTGTATGTTGGTCTGCAGTTGGAGATTCGTTTCCAGCTGTGCTGGTCAAACTCTCTGCCTGCGGACAGAGAGGATCCGCAGACAAAACTATGTCGAAGAACAGAAACTAGTCTCGAGAAACAGCTACCCGACCCCGTTTTATACGGGATCTACGGGTAATTTTTGGCCATGCCAACGGGCTCGGATATCCCACATTAAATTCGGCGTTGTGCGACATCTGACCGCTTAAGGCGGTTGGTAGATATCCTGCAGTTTGAGATTCCTTGTGGAATTCACTTGACTCACTTTTAGCAGTTGACTACTACTTCTACGCGCCGCTGGCGAATCTTATATGTGTTGTTCGTGTCCTAAGTATTGTCGTTCATTACCAACTTTCGTGTGATTGTTCTATTCAGTAACCTTCCCTAGGTTACAATTTTAAATTTATAATAATTGACAAGATGCTTCAATTTAGAAATTTTAAAAAATTATATTACTACTGATACGAGAAAGGGAAAAAAGGAGGTTGGGGTAAAGAAGGAAAAAATGCATGGTTATATTTGACTGCCGGCCCCTGAAAGGCTCCAGTCTTAATCAGTAAAGCAGATGCACTAAAAAAGATTATCTGAAAAAACAGAGATGCAAGTTCTTGTCTCGCCAGAGGTTTATATTTTATTTCTATTTGCGTTGATAACTAGCGTCCGTCGAATGGCGACTTGGGGATTCCTATAAAGGGCGAAAGAAATTAAGAAAATTTTTTTTTTTTTTTAGATTTTAAATAGGTAAAAGATTAAAATGGATGTCCATTTTTCATGTCAGATATTCAAATGCTCCCCTTTACTCCGACTCACGAACAGAAATGCAGAGTACATTTACTGTAACTCAACATAATTCATCAAGACAAAACATAACACAAATATTTACATGTCTTAAATCTGGTCGGTTCGAAAGGTCAAGTTGGCAGCTGATTCAAAAAACGATCTACATTCTGTTCTTAATTGATACAAGAAATGGCTTGTTTATTTTTAACGCCTGCAAAACGAAACTGCTCCCTATTAATTGTCTGAGAGAACCCTTTTTACTTTCCCTCAGCATGCCTGATGCTAACCTCCAGAAAATTGATTCATTGCGCCTTCTCGGGCTAACGTTTTCCGCTGACATGAAGTGGAAAGATTATTGCTAGGTCTATTTTACATATTTATAAGTCTACCATTCGTCCGTGCTTTGAATATTGCTGCTACATCTGGTATGGTACTCCTGCTATATATTTAGAGATTCTTGAAAAAATCCAAAGAAAAATCTGCAATGTTCTTGGTCCTGACCTGGCATCTCGCCTTCAGTCACTTTTCCACTGACGTAATGTAGCTTCCCTGTACCTTTTCTATAAATACTTTCATGGTAATTATTCTAATGAAGTTTGCTCTATGGTACCTAGACTTTATGAATTTAAGCGCAGTGCTAGATTGGCGGCAAGGTTTCATCATTTTACAGTTAAATTGGCTAGATGTAACCATAAGTTCTATGCTAACAGTTTCTTCTATCACACTTCTCGCTTGTGGAACTTTCTTCCAGCTTCTTTCTTACGAGTCAACTTTTGATCTTCAAAAATTTAAATGCAATGTAATGTCAATCATTATCTACTGTCTTCTTAATGTTTGTTATTTTAATGTTCTCTCTCCATAATAGTATTTTTCTTATATTCTCTAACACTCAGTAACCCCTTGCGTCTTAGTGGCTTTAAAGCCTTGCTTAGAGTGAAATTTTATATATATATATATATATATATATATATATATATATATATATATATTTGAATTGGACATAGTCCGACAATTTATTTAAAGACATTTATAATATGTTTAACGTTCTTTTTATAGATACAAGTATTTAAGCAAATGCTCTGTTTTATAATAAACAGTATTAAATAACATTTACCGGCCTTTAACATTTATTATAAAACAGAGCATTTGCTTAAATACTTGTATCTATAAAAAGAACGTTAAACATATTATAAATATCTTTAAATATATATATATATATATATATATATATATATATATATATATATATATATATATATATAAAGAAAGAACAGTAAGATATAAAATCCGGTCTTCTTATAGATATTTTTATTTTTACACAATAGTGCTCAATGTAAATTATATATATATATCTATATCGGGAGTCTTAACACTTCCAGTTATTTTAAATCGGAATCTAAGTGAACCAGGTCTGGTGTAGCATTGGAGAACTTTATTATTATTATTATTATTATTATTATTATTATTATTATTATTATTGGTGTTGTTGTTGTTAGCATATTACCCGTAAAATGACACCATTATTTATGCACAACTCAGTACTTTTGCGTAAGGTCAGAGTATCTGTGAGTTCTGCCTCAGATCAATGTGCCTAGGATCAGAGTGTAGTTTGGCACCTCGTTGTGCTGCAATGGTTAGAAATCTGACCACACATATCATCACCAATAAGTTCGATCCTTGGTGGGTGTTCAATACCGGCGCCGAAACTAAGCTATAATTAATTTTTGTTTGCCCGTACTAAGACGCAAGAAATCGATGACGTGATTCTGTCTGCAAGCAATTCGTGGATTAAGATGAGATGAGCCTATTTCCGGGGATTCGAACTCTGCGCCACTAAATGCACTAACGAGGAAGAGTCGGCAGATTCGAACGCCAGCGTGACACCGGTCGGGGGTAGTGGACATTTTTTTGTCCTTGCACACACCTTCATGTCTGGGTCCCCATATTATCATGACCTGAATTTCCCCTCACTTTGGTGTGTGTGTGTGGGGGGGATACATACTATGATGAGCGTGTAGATTTGTGCGTACGGTGAAAAGTATAACCCATTAGGGCAGGGTATAGTCAATATGGCAGAGTAGAGCGAAAAAAGATTCTATTACGTCTACTGAGCAACCAATTACATTCACTTACATGCTAACACACTTGGGAAAAATATGAATCCTCTTCTTCTCTCCCCAGCTATGGGTAAATAGCAGGACAGACCGGGTTCTATAGTCTTGGATGGCAACTGGTCTACCGCAGAAAGAAATGGCAACCTACTGCGGGAGAAAATCTGCCTCGTCAGTCATGTATCGAAAGATACATGATCGCCTAAGCGTGTATCATACATGGCACATAACTGACTGACTGAGCAACCATTTAAACAAAGCACCGTAAATTGAGAGACTATCGGGTTTTAAAATCATACTTGACTTCAAGTGGAACTCGCACATCGCTACAGATCCATCGCTACAGATGCAAGTTAAATGGTCTGCTGCAGTAGGTACCTGACTCCTCATGCAATCCTTTACTTTTACAAGAGCCAGATCAGGCCGAAAATGGATTACTGTCATCAGACTTGAGCTGGAGCTGCCTAATGCACATTTTCCAGTCTCGATAGAGTTCAAAGGCGTCTCCGTGTCCTTGTGAGTGACAAATTATTTTCTAACCTGCAACCTCTCTCTCACAGAAGGAATGTGACAATCCTCTCACTGTCCTATCGTTACTAACATGGAAAGTGCTCGGACGAACCACATTCCTTTGTTCCGCCAGGTTTAATCTTCACAGCTAAGAACCGCCGTGCCACTTATATTTTAGCAAACCACCCACATTCCCTCCGTATTTCATCGGTGAGAAGTTCCACTTGAACAGCTTCCTCCCACGAACTATTGCCTTGTGGAACCGAGTCCCAATGGGATGTTCCCCGATCACTACAATCTTAACCTGTTCAAGTCTAGAGTTAACCGTTATCTTCCCCTCCTATCTGTATAAACTGCCTCTTAACGGAACCCTCTACTGCGAGTGTACCCTGACATTGTACAGGATGAAATTTATTTATTTTATTATTAACAAAACACAAGATTTCTATCACAGAAGAAAAATGCAGAGGCAGTACAACCCTATCAAGTTACCTGTGGGATGTTAAATGCTCCCTAATCAACTGAGAAATGATCAAAAGTCGGCAACTGAAGGTTCGGCATTGAAGAGAAACTGGCAATATGTTAAATGCCAAATCGGAGATGTTAACTAAGTGCGAACACACAAAGAAATATTTACCATCCATTTACACAAACTGGTTAAGTAGGTTACGTGCTGTTTTCCTCTACCCTTCTTGCCTTCAATATATCCTGTGAGTGTCAAATTTTCCAAGTCCTCTTTCCTCATTATGCACCCTAGAATTTTCAACTGTCGCTTTCTAATGTTATGCATAAGTGCTTTCTTTGTTTGCATTTTCTCTAAAACTTCGTCGTTGCTCACATGTTCGGCCTATTGTATCCTCAGCATCCTTCTGTAGAACCACATTTCTGTTGCCTCAAGTCTCTTCTTCATCTTTGAGGAGATTGTTCAACATTCACTGCCATATAGGAGTACAGATATCATGTAACAGTTCAGTCCTCTTTTTTTTTTGTTTCACACAAAATTTTCCCTGTTTGTTAGTATTTTACATAGCTTCTGGAAGGCATATTTCGCTATCCTGTATACAACTGCTAAATAAATTACAAAAACGCTTTGTCAAACTGACTCCTGGAATTAAAATATGCCTTACTTTCGATAAACTTGGCCTTTTCTCACTTGAAACTGAAAGTCTTAGACTTGATTTAATGCAGATATTTAAAATAGTAAATTCAAATAATGACATCGGTTTCGAGAAATATTTTACTAAGAGCCAATTTAAATTAGCCACTGCCCTATCGCATGAACATACGAAAATATTTTTTCATAGTGGGTAGTGAATAAGTAAACACTCTCCTTCTTCCAGCAGTCAATTCCAAGGGCTTCGACGTTTTCGAAAAGGAGATCAATATATATGGTAACTGTACTTATGCATGATGTGCCTCTTCCACAGACTTAAACGCTTTTCTAATTCAATGTTTCGATTATTCCTGTTTTCTGCCTGTCGCTTGAGCTCTTTGTTACCGCCTATAATCGCGTATCATGCTACTTTTGAAGACCTAATTTTGAAGCTAATTTTAAGGGGGTCGCATCATGCACGAGATATAAAATTAGCGTATGTACTGCTGGCTCTGACTACGCCGTTGACCAAACTATATATCCATGTAGTCAAATTAGCTTCAAAATTAGGTCTTCAAAGGTCGCATGATACGCGAGTATATACGGTATATCTTTTATCGCCCGTTTGTTTGCCCATTTTGGCTCAATAGCTGTTGGGTTAATAAAAAAAAGAATAAATAAATAAATAGCTTCCTTTCAATGATGCACTACCTTCATAATACCGTTTTAATACGTTAATTTTTGGGAGGGGAGAATGTTACTTTCCACCCCTTCCTGTGTTTAAAGTTCTTGTTCGTCCAGATGATGTTATAATCAGCGAAATATGTAGTAATCAGATACGACAAGATCTGAAGAATAAAAAGGGTGCTAACATTTTTTTCAACCGAGAATTTTAGATCTGATCTTTGCTATATGGCGAATTAAGTTAACACTAGCTTTACGCTTGGTCTCTGTTACATCATAAGGAACCCATTTCCCACACAGTCGGCCCGCAAGCGGACATTTGACATTTTTTAAACATTTCCAAAGTGATATGTGCTATATCTTGTCTAACAATAGACAGATACAGGATTTCAGAATTGGTCTTTATCCTAAACATATGAGTTTTGATTAAATACAGACGGTCATAACTTGACTGCGCCCTAGTGGCATTATTGCCGTTCTTGGGGTGAAATGATTAAGAAAAAAGAACCAAAAAACAAATTGTGGAACCCCCTTCTGATTTATTGATTCCTTGCCACCTACAACTTTGAAAAATTTAAATGCAATTTCAATCGCCATCTTCTGTCTTACTCTTTTATACTCCTTTCCTCACTTCTCCACACTAAAGTCTTCTCCTTCGATTTCACTCCCTGTAACCCCCCCTGTAAAATAGTGGCATTATCGCTGTGCTTGGGGTGAAATGATTAACATGAACATAAAACCAAAAAACAAACTGTGGAACTCCGTTGCCATTTCTTGCTTCTCTGATACCTACAATCTATGATGGAGAAAGCATTACCTCGAACCGTCGCCAGTGAGACACGCTGCAAGAGCCACTCCGTTTAGCGAGGCTCGTTCCTTAATCGAGACGCAATCGTGCCAATCCTCCAATAACCCCTGAAGTCTCCACTGCCACAGGAGTAAAAAAAAAATCTATCAGCAAGAGAAGAATATTTAGCTATTTTTTTTTTATCTCTGCGTCTCGAGCGACGAACCCCGGCTCAACCGCGGACCTGATCAAATTACCGACCAAAAATGTATCTGCACAGGTCGCATCCCAAATCAACGACTTACCCATTTTAAAAGGGAAGGTGGTAATGCCATCCGGCCGCTTTCCATCACCACGGTCGAGACCTACGGGTTCGATTTGGGAAGGGAACCCAGCTGCATCCAAACCTCTTTTGATGATGTCGTTAATTGCTGCATGCCGTGGAAAGCGGCCGGCACTACAACGACAGGAGAGGGGATGCAAACCGAACTCATCGTTTATTACAACGTCAATCGACAGCTTCTGTTTTGTTTTTAACCCTGTTCCTTTATTGTCCTTTTCCTCACTTTGCCTCAATAAAGTCTTCTCATTCTCTTTCACTCCCTATAACCCATTGAGTCCCAGTGGCATTATCACCGCGCTGGGGTGAAATAATTTTAAAAAAAAACTATGGAACTCCCTTCTGATTTCTTGCTTCCCTGCCACCTATAATCTTCGAAAATTTAAATGCAACGCTAATCACCATCTCTCTGGGTTTTTTTAATTATTATTGTCCTTTCTCCGCATTTAAGTCTTATCATTCACTTTCACTCCATGTAACCCCTACCGCTCTAATGTAATAATCTCCTTGCTTGGGATGAAATGATTAAAAATAATTAGAATAGCGAAAATATAATTAAATCTATCGTTATAAGAAATTGGCCATTACTTACGGGATGACCTGATATTATTCTTTAAGAAGTTATTTTATTTCACTAGTAATCACTCTCGAAGAAATATATCTACCGAAGGTTTCCAAGCTGGTAAACATCTTTATGCATCGATTAATTTAAATTTGACTATACGCTTGAGTAATTTACATATATACATAAATAAGAATCATTGCCGGTGTCAGTTATTTATTACGCTATTTTCTCACAATTATCATTTACTCAAATTTTTGTGCATTACTCAAAGGATGAAGAATAGTACTGCATACTGGAAGAAAAAAAAACAATCTCTTTTAACCATTTAATGTCCAGTGTTCTACTTGTGGAACATATTTTAAGACATTCTTAAGAATAATACCAAAGACATAATCTCGAAGACATAATACCAAAGAAGCATTAATTTTTATTTTATTCTATTTTATCGATAACATACGAACAAAGATAAAATAGTCGGTTCATTGTATCTCTCCAGTAAGTATCTGTCTCTCCCTGCTATACTTTAAATTTACAAGAGCCAGATCAGACCAAAAATGTATTATTGCTGTCATATCTGAGCTGGAGCTGCCCAGTCCTCACTTGTCTATCTTGATAGAGTTCAAAAGCGTGATTAAATATTTTCCACTCTTTCCCACTCTATCGCTATTTCCCTGGTACGTGATTCTGGCGGGCTGCATTCCTTCAACCCACCAACCCTAAACATTGCAACTGGGACCCGCTATGCCATGTACACAAGAGTGAATCATCCTAATTTCCCTCCGTATTCCATTAATAAGGAGTAAGTTCAACTTGGACAACTTCTTCCCAAGAACTGATGCTTTGTGGAACAAACTCCCGACAGAATGTTTTCAAAATCACTAAAATCTTGACCTCTTAGTCTAGGGCCAAACTTTACTTCACTTCTTGTCTTTTCTTATACTCATATAACATCACCCGGTACCCCTCTACTTTGAGTGGCTCTTGGGTCTTGTATTTGGGGGAACATTAGTATAAAAATATACATGACAAAGATTAAAATAACAATATCTGCTTGCACATCGTGTTAAAATACAATTTATGACTTACTAATTTATACTGATTTTCGTCAAATTTTGCAACCATGTCCGGGTTTCCGGAAAAGTTTCAACGAAAACATGATTCCTTCCTCATTTTCAATAGTGAAATAAGTAAACGTCACCTACAATTTAATCTTTAATTGTGATTATCCTACGTTTTGATTGACTGATTACGGAACTCCGTAGAAGTGGCATTGTAATCGCAATATATGGTTAATGAAGAAAAAGACGAGAGAGACGAGTCATTCTAACTCTAACCCCTACCACTCGCTGCTTTGTCGATATTTCCCTGGAAAGTGTTCTGAAGAACTACATTCCTTAATTCCACCAGTTCTAACCTTCATGGCTAAGACCCGACAAGCTACGTACACTGTAGCAAACCACCAACATTATCTTCGTATTCCATTGGTGTGAGGTAAGTTCCGCACGAGCTGCTTCTGCCCACGAACCACTACTTTGTGGAACCGACTCCCAATAGGGTGTTTTTCCGATCACTAAATTATTAATAAGTATTAACCGTTATCCTGCCCACATATCCGCTAATCTGTGTCTCTCAGTCTGTAACCTCTATCACGAGTGGCTCTCTGGACTTGTACAAGTGAACTTCATTATAAAAAAGCACAAATATGCTTATACATCATATCAAAATACAATTTATGAGTTACCAGTATATACTGTTTTTGTCAAATTTTGTAACTATGTCCGGGGACTAAAAGTTTCAACAAAAAGACGTTTCCTCACTACGCAAAGTTTACTGTTGGGGTTTATGTAGCGAGAAGGCTTTTTTACGAGGTTAGTTGTCAGAGTTATCCTTCTCCTAGACTGATTGCCAACCAATGTTAAACAGAGTGTGTGTGGGGGAGAGAGAGAGGGGGGAGAGAGTCAAGTCTACTCTGCTATTTAATCTGGAAAGTAGAAATAAATTCACACATTTTTCGCCTAAGGGTATTTGTGCGAAAGTGAATGATATGCACACAACCGGAGTTTGAGCTCAGTATGGCAATCTTACTTTCGGTGCCGCTAATCACTATGCTACGCAATATTATTGGACCTGACCTGGCATCTCAGCTTGAGACACTTTTCCACCACCGTAATATAGCTTCCCTGTGCCTTTTCTATATATATTTTCATGGTAATTGTTTGGATTAACTTTTCGCTATGGTGCCTAGACTTTATGAATTTAAGCACAGTACAAAATTGGTGGCATTGTCTTATCAATTCACAGTCGAATTAGCTAGATGTAAGTTCTATGCTAAAGGTTTCTTTCCTCGCACTTCTCGCTTGTGGAACTCTCTTCCGGCTTCATGCTTTCCTGAAAACTTTGATCTTCAAAAATTTAAATACAATGTCAATCGTTATCTGTTGTCGTTTTACTCTTTCATTCCTTTCGCCCCCTAATATTTCTCTTCTCTATTTTTTGGTGGGGAGGGGGGGTATTCCACACTCAGTAACTCCTTTGTCTTAATAGCTTTACTTTCTTGCATGGGGCGATATGATTAAAATATAAATAAACAAACAAAAGAAACCTGGAAAATCCGAGGAAGGACTGTAGATATCCAATAAAAATTCCGGAGTCATCCCCACACACTTCTATTCCCTGTCTGCTCGGTCCGCGTTTAATCAAATAATATTGATTTAGGAAGCACCGCCTGTGCTATTTCCCCTAATACTGTGATTTCAATTATCTTCATCTTTAAAGTGAACACCTACAAAATAAAAAAAAACAACCTTTGTAATTAATGCTATAACCGTAAGTACTTTTTACTGACAATGTTTTTCTTTGCTTTGCTGTAACGTATCTGTTTGGTCTCGGCGTTTGTAACTTAATGGAGCCCAGATATCATGAATGCTATTAAGCCGACGAATTTATTAATCTACCACTCGGCAACGACGTTGGAAAATATCTGCCTGTGTATGAAATGTAAAATATTTAAATCAGTGGCCGACTGGGTCTAAAAATAACGGTTGCCAGGAGACAAAGGCGGTCCACCCATAACTACAATGCTATAATTTAATTTTCATAACAAATAAATAAAATTTTAAACAATACATATGAAAAAAAAAGGGTACGATTAAAATTTTCTGGTGGAAAAAAAATGTGTATTTCTTAGGAATTACAGTGTACATGTACTGTATATATTATAAGCAGTAGATAGCAAACGTAAATACAAAATGTTATAATTGAATTCTTTTATTTATATTTGTAAATTTTAAGTAACTGGTTGATATTTTTAAATATTTTATTGTATAATTTACATACTGACAGTTCAAAAGACAAGGGATCTCGCGGCAACATGTGCGTTAGAGGTGTCGATGTTTACTGAGTCCTGCAATTCGCATCAGTTTTCGTCGCTGACCACGCTCTTCATCGACGAACGAGCCGAGTGATCCCCCATCCAGGTTTTTTCGGGGGCAAGAAGGTCGAGAACCTCCCTGTTAATGTGCAGATGACTTTATGATGTTTTTATTTCTATTTATTACTAAAACAGTTATTTATACTTGCTTCTTCATTACTTTTCTTTATTTGATATAGGGAGGCGCATTGCATCAGTAGTCCACTTGTCGAGCAAGCTGACACACTGGCCAGGCTAACCCTGATTTAAATATCAATTTTAAAATAGTTTCGTATCGACAATACAGCGTTTCATTTTTTTTTCAGATTTTAAACGTAAAACATTAATATTTTTTTTAATATTTAAACTTAAATTTTCTTATAACTTTCAAAGGTTACATTAAAATCTAATTTGGTTGGTGATAACAGTTAAAAATTAATAGCAATAAGAAAACCAGTTATTTTAAGTTTAAAAATCTTAGAGGTACAAAATTTAATTAACGAAATAGAAACAAATAATTAAAAGGGAACAAGAGGAAACTTTCAGCCACAGTAGAGTTGGCAATACGAAAATAAAAATAAATCTGTATCAACTATTGTCAAACGAAAGCCAATTAGCTCTCAGAAAAGTAATTTCAAATCTATAGGGGATAAATTTGAGCCGGGAGTGGATTTAAACTGTAGGAGGGAAGGTGGAGAAATTTTATCCATATATAAAACAATGAAACAATAGCTGAGTTGAGTTGAGAATAAAAAATGAAGGAAGATTTACGGAAAACTGCGATTGCAAAGAGAGGAATGTGATTTAAGAACCACTGATCTATATTTTAATAAATATCTATTAGTTTTGAATTAAAACCACGCACCAGTGTGTATTGAACTCACAGAACTGTATTACTGATCTAGAAGTTCAGGTTATTATCCTTTTCACTACGATGTGACTCCCTTTGGCGAACACAGTCTTGAAAACATACGATTCCAGAAAATATACACTTGCAAGAATTCCTAAACAATTTAGTAATCGAGAAAAAAAGGACTAACCATCAATTTTAAGAAGACTGAATGTATGATACAGATACTTGCTTTGGTTTCGTCTCGAAACAACACTAATCCTATGTTATAACATAGGATTAGTGTTGTATAAAAGAAGAGATTATCCGCTTTGGAAATTATTTGTCAATGGCGATCGTTTAATCTTTTCATCTTAATATAATATGCTGAATGTATTTGATTTCGCTTTAGGTCAATTAGAGCTTGATTCTCAACCATTTTTGCCCAATGCACCCTTTTCACGATAAGTCAGAATGGCATTCATCCCCTTCCAGGATTGCCCGACTCAAAAGCTGCATTCCAAATAATATGCATATATTATTGAGCATTTTCATTCTTTTCCATATTTCTACATATGCATCATTTACATGGATTATTTTTATAGAGAAGTTTTACAAATTTAATAGCAATAGAAAATGTTGATGGATTTTTAAACTTGAATACATGCACAGTAATTTGTTTTCATTCATAACTAATTATTAAATAAATAATTAAATAAAGACTTCCCTTTTAAAATACGACATCGCTTTCTTTGAGCAATGAGAAAAAAAACACGTCCGTTCATTCGGACATCAGCGTCTAATATCTCGCTTGTCTCAATTCCCTTTGAACCGCGACGGAGGCGCTTCTGGTCAAGTATATGGATTTCTCTGTCGCGCAGAGTTGTCCACCAAAATCAAATTCACGCGAATGGCCTGGTCAATCTCTCTTGGATTCGCCGCCACCACCAAGTGTGAGAA
Source organism: Acanthosepion esculentum (assembly GCA_964036315.1). Classification (NCBI taxonomy): domain Eukaryota; kingdom Metazoa; phylum Mollusca; class Cephalopoda; order Sepiida; family Sepiidae; genus Acanthosepion; species Acanthosepion esculentum. The sequence goes on from OZ038485.1 coordinate 87,251,366, forward strand.
AGGAAATGGGGAGAGAGGATGACGATCCCGGTGCTCGGATGCCAACGGATATCGACGACGATTAAATGAATAAACTGAAGCATCCTTCAATAAGCAAAATGTTCAATATGCCAGGATATTGTAATTCAATAAACAAAATTATGTCAATAAAAAAACAAAAAAATGTAAAAGAAATTCCCTCCGCCATGAAACCTTAAAATTCAACCTTAGAAAATCTCCCCACTAGATGGGAACCCTTGAAGTAGAGGGATGTTCACCATTTGTGTTAGGTTTTTAATGAATTAGTTTTGCGTGCTTAATTCAACGAAATATTAACGCTTCTTTGATTAATTAATGTCAAAATCATGAGTCAGAAGGTAAACATTTATCCAGTTTATACTTGAGACAAAAGATAATCTTTAGTTCGCTTTCTACTTGACTCAAAAAGTAAACAGCAGTCTGGTTTATATTTGTATCAAAGGCTAAACATTGATTCGTTTTATACTTTAGTCAAAAAGTAAACATTGATTCGTTTTATACTTGAGTTAAAAATTAAGCATTTGTCTGATTAATACTTGAGTCTACAACCAATCGCCCATTTGTGTGGGGTACAGCCAATTTTTATCTCTGCAAGGAATGCAGTCAGTGTATTCGCAATCTCAGAATAATTTAAATTCCCAAAACTTTTACAGGTTTTTTCTCTATGAATAAATAGTAAGATAGATTAGGCCATATAGCTTTGGTTGGTAACCAGTCTAGGAGAAGTAAAACTGAATTCAAACCAGCTCGGAGACTTCTCCAAGCTGGGTTGAAATGCAGGACAGACAGGGTCTTATAACCTTAGTTGGCAACTAGCCCATTGTAGAGAAAATGGTAACCTACTGCGAGAAAATCTTCTGCCTAATCAATTGAGAATCGAAAGAAATATCATTACTCGAGTGTGTATCACGTATGGCACTGACTGATTTAATGTTGTAATGTTTTGACGTTTAATTTACTTCTTACGATTGAAATGATAGGGATCGCCTCAGCGTACACGGTGTGGCGGGTCTTAACTCTGAGGCTTAGAGTTGATGGAACGAAGGAATGTAGCTTATCGGAATATTTTTTTATCTGAAGTTTGGGCAAATTTCAGCACTCAGCTTGTATGTTTTTTGTTTTTCTTCCCTAATTTTCTCCCTATACACGGCCCAAGACCCACTCAAGATATACGATTACTGAAGGGGCTTGTTGTACGAGCTATAAGAGTAAGAAATAATAGACGTAGTTTAAGTGGATATGTAGGAAAGATAACTTTTAACGCTAGACTGTTTAAGAATTGTAGTGGTCGGAAAAAAAGTATCCTCTAGGGAGTCAGCTCCACAAAGTAGCGGTTCGTGGGGAGAAGCTTACTAATGGAATACAATTTGTTCTAATGGCTAGAATTGGTGGAATTAAGGAATGTAACTCATCAGAACATTTTCTATGGAAATATCCATAGATTAACCAGGATTGCAGCTTTTTCGTCTTTGGGAAATCGGTTATAGGGTGGGAAATAAGTCATCAACCACAAGGCCGCGTAGACGCTTTTGAACTCTATAAAGACTGGAAAATGAAACCTCAGCAGCTCTAGTCCAAATATGGCAGCAATACTCCATTTTCGGTCTAATCTTGCTCTTGTAAAGGTAAAGCATAGCAGAAGGAGTCTGGTACTTACTGGAGCTGTTCAGGGAGCCGAACATTTTCCAGCGTATTTAGCGATGGATCGTATATACCGGTTCTACTTAAGATCCCAATAAGCGTTCAAGGTAAGGGATCTCCTTGTGATAGACTCGTTCATTGTGATAGAGAGTTTCTGCTCGGTAATGAAGAAATGTTTGCTTTTTGAGGCATTGTTTTAAATAAAGAAATAGGACTATTATATATCTAAAAAGCCGAGGTACCCTGCGTTGCCAGGGTGCGCATGACTGCAATTGTATAACCACACACACCCGCTGTGTACCCACACCGCCATGTCTAGAAATGTCTGCCTGCGTCCCCGCTTGCATGCATCATCCGTTGGTATACTAAGCTACTCCTCACCTTTTTTACGGTATGTCCTTCGCAAGTGTTTGAGTGTTCTTAATGAAGGAATTCCATCGATAAAACCTTCTTGCGTGATCCATACTCGGGATTAAATTGTTTCAATGTTTTAGATATTCAGTAAATTTCCTATGGCCGTAATAACTTTCAAATAGTATGGCATTGTTCACAAATCTAATAATCACACAAAAACAGGGATGAAGCGTCAGAGCCTGATTCAACTGCAAGTGCAAACGATTTGGGACCTAGTTTGTCGCAGATTTCCTACACTTGACTGAAATAATCCAACCCAAACATTCACACAAAGCAATTTGCGGGTCATGTGTAATTTACATGGCAACTTTGGAAAGCCTCGGATGAAAAACCAGGAAGTTATGGCCGAAACGGGCTTTTTGAATAGTTTTTCGTGGTTTTTCGTTATAGGCGAGGAAGCGCCCAGGACTAAAACCACATTATCTTATTTCTTGCATGATGGCAAAACTTTTGGCAACATGTTTGAAGAAATCCGATAAAAATAAGGAAGTTATTCAAGTTTTATTTTAAGTAGTACGAAAAACCCGATAATTTTTGGAAATTTTTTATGTGAAGCTAATGTCGCACGAAAACCATCAATCACTCTCCATAGACCTCGTAAAATGATCTATGTTTTGCATTAAGTGCAAAGAAAATCAGCTCATCCAGTAAAAATTTGTTCGCGTGTAATTTTGCCTTGGTTTTTGCAAAAAAAAGTCGTACCCACCTTCAGTTTTATCGATTGTCTGCCAAACACAGGGGAGGGGGCTGGAGATTGAAATGTTGGTCTTGAACTATTTTGATAAATTTGAAATATGTGTGTATAATTTCATCGAAATCGGCCCAGAAATGTTAACGTGCATAAATAGCATACACACACACAGACAAACACACAGACGGACACACAGATAGACGCACACATACACACAGACATCTTCTGTTTTATAGATATAGATATAAATACATTATTTATTTTACTCTAGAAATGAACGTTGGCTGGTTTCACTGATTATTGATTAAACAGTTATGTATATTTCCGTATATATATATATTTCCGGTAGCAGATTTCGGTGTTCGGACCCAATATTTAGTCAGGCAGGCACTGCTATTCTTGGAGGGTTGGCCTTGTGTCAGACTAACCTAAGTAGTTATTATATCAACACCTGTTACTTTTTTGGTATTTCGAGTTTCCATGCCAACAGAGACTGTTGAACTTGGAAGCAGGTCGCTGCAGCTCATCACCGCGATTCGGGTGCACTTAATCCACGGTGCATTCGTTCTGTTTTCAAATTCTATGCATACTTGTCTGCAAAGTCGTCTGCTCGCTGTGAACTTTGTTTTAAAAAAATCAACGCTCTCTTGCATGTGAAAACAATTAACAACTGTCGCTGTCGTTCTTGTTTAACCGTCCTTTGTATTTTGCACCCAAAATAATGTAAAATTACTTATCGCAAATATTAATTCACCCCAAGAAATTATAAAATTTAAATCAAAGTTCTTTTCTTTTTTATTAACTTTTTGGCACTCTTTTGAAATTATAAATTTGAAATCAAAATTTGTTTAGCTTGCCTCACAACAATTCCAACCCTCAGAATGAAAAATTACCAAAAATCAGGGGGTTATTCACATTTCGTAAGGGCGGATGATATTCGAGGTACTTACAAGGAATTTTTACTATTTAAAAAAAAAAGGAAAAAAAATGTTTTGGCTTGTTTATCAGGGTGAGCGCGACGTAGACCCCACACTTAGAAATAATACACCGGAGTCGCCCACATTTGGGGCGATCACAAAGATCAACCAGTGCAGTAGAAGGGCCTCGCTCTCAGGGAATTTGGTGTTAATTTTAGTAAATATAAATTCTTTTTATTTTGTGGGGAATTAATATTTTGGGGTAAATTAGCAGATAAGATCCTTGCTTTTAATAGGAATTCCGAAATTGCTAAGTCATAAATATAGAAATAATTTAGTGTAACTGAATGTCATATTTCTTTAATTTATTTTAAACTATAACTTTCCACACACGTCTTTATACAGAAAGCATTCGTCTCTCTGTTTCTTCTATTAGATCTTTATTCTATTTAGTTTTAATTTTGATAGTAGTATAGTTGATTTGGTTTTTTGCTTAGCAGCATATCAACACCTCTATGGGTTATTTAATGCCGAAATCTAAATATGTTGTACAAAATTGATTGTAGTAGAAGTAGTAGTAGTAGTAGTAATAGTAGCAGTAGTAGTAGCCGTTTTTTCCACCAGTAGTATCAAGAGGATCTCATTGGACATGAGAGAAGACAAATCTCATTAATACTCCATCACTTTCTTCAGTATTCTCGTTTTAGTAATGATGGGTAAATGGTTTCAATTTTAACATATTTTAATTTCTTTTTTCTAAACTTTATTTTTCGCAAGGCCTTTCGAGACGGTCTAAAAACACCGTTAATGATAAGCACAACTGTCATTTCTATGTTCCATATATATCTTCAATTCCAGAGAAAGTTCTAGATAGTTTGAGCAATTTTTGTTTTTATTTCGTTTCCTTTTTTGTTTTTATTTCGTTTCGGTTTTGGTTTTGTTGTTTTTTAATACTGTCCTGGCGTCTACTTAAATTGGCGTCTTCTTTTTTCCATATATTGTGACCATTTATTTTGTTTAACGTTTGTATTTTCTTGACTTCAAATGATATCTTGGAAACTTTCCAACATATTTCAAATTTTCGCTTTCCAAAATTATAGTTTTTATTGTAGTTTAGATATATAGAAAAAATAAAGAGGATATGGGTTTAACTGGCGCCTTCTTTTTTTCTATTACCTTGTGGCCATTTTGTTTAAAGTTTGTGTTTTCTTGATTACAAATGAAAATTTGGAATATATCCAACATTTTTCAGTGAAATTTTCACTTTCGAAAATTATCGTTTCTAATTATAGTTTAGAAATATGGAATAAGAAAGGCGTCTGTTTATAATGACACCAGGAGGATTTGAGTCATTCTTTCAGCTGCGGTCTACAGGAACAATCATTTCCATTATCTGATATATCTGCTCACCTATTCTAGGTTGAATGAACTATTTGCAATTCCAAGCCCTATTTTCTACTCTTTAGCTTTTGGGTTGCGCTCGTATTATTTGTCTGCATGCGTAAATCTCCTCGTTTATGGTGATTATATTCACGATATTATGTCAAAATACAACCTCAATTTTAAAAGGATAAGTTTCATGTGCACAAATGAACAGCTTTTGAAAAGTAAAATCAACACAACGACCTGCGCTATTTAAATGTATTTAATATACAAATAGAAATAACGAAAAAAAGAAGTGATTGCAGAAAATATGCATCTGCGGACTTATCTCAATTGAAAGGCGTCTGTTTATCTTGTCAAAAGTCCTTGTTGAAAGAGCAGTCCCTTTCAGTCCTCGGTTAACTAGTAGTAATTTGCCTGATTAACGTGGTGAAAGAAAAAGAAGATTAGTCTTTGAATTTGGCGCTTATATAGCCAGGGGAGCGTGACCCTTACAGAGACAGTGACTGGTCCTTTCTTTAAGCATTCAGAGTGATTTTTCTAAATTCCAATACGTTTGCATAATTCTCTGTAAATCACATTTCCTACCCAGGTATGTTTACTTTTACTACTGGGCCAGTGGATAAAAGCATTGATGAATGCAGTGACTTGACCCAAAAGAGGTGTGAGTTCAATACCTGCCTATTGCAGTGGTGAACAAAACCTTGAGTAGTTGAGTCAAAGGGGGATAACTGAGACATGCGGAAGAGGCATGGAACGTGGAACTAGAAAATTTTACTCTGGTGGATAGATTAAGTGTTCGGTTCGAAATTCCAATCACCCGAAGAAGACTGGAGTGTACAACTGCCGAAACGCCGTGAATATGGTAACAAAGATGAAGACAACAGTCCGATCAATATAAATATAAATATATATCGTAACTTTAAACTCTATTATTATCACATATCTCAGTGGACGCTCCATTTATTCATTAAACAGTATATTTATTTTCGTCGACCAATCTGAATATAAAAATCTCATTAAAGAAAATATTAACTCTCCGGCAAAATTTGAACCTGCGTCTCTCTAGGCAGAGGGAAATCGTCGTTAGATCCGACTAAGCAAAACCTGAAACGTGCCTTTAAGCGAAATTTTATATATATATATATATATATATATATATATATATATATATATATATATATATATATATATATGTATAAAAATTTTTAAAGAGACAGAAAATGAGAAATTATTTTATATATATATATATATATATATATATATATATATATATATATATATATATAATAATTTCTCATTTTCTATTTAGATATCTATTATATATATATATATATATATATATATATATATATATATATATACAGAAAATGAGAAATAATTATATATATATATATATATATATATATATATATATATATATATATATATATATATATATATATATATAATTATTTCTCATTTTCTGTCTATTTAAAAACCTGTGAGTTAAAATAGTGTTTCCAAATTTCGGTCGCTGCAATAGAGATTAATATCTACGCCTAGAATTGCTCACCAGTTCGCCTTAACTTTAAGGAAAATATTTTTAGTTTTTCCTTTCTTACTTAAAACATTTTAAAGAGCATTTATTTTACCAATGTTTCTTCTCTACGCCTATCTGGTTTCGAAAAGCGAAATTTCTCTTGTCCTTGTTCTCCGGATTACTTACCTTCAATGTCACGTCACGTGATATTTTAAGTGAAAATACTTCCGTCGCCGCTGAAAATGTTTGTTTGTTTGTTTTCTTGCTTCGTATTTTAATATATTTCGTCCGATTCAATGATTCGTTTATTTGAAATTTTGTTTCATTTCAAACTTTCTCTTTAAGATTTAATTTCACACATTGTTATTTTATAATTTTTTTCTGCAAAAGATTTCTGATTTGTTTATTTTGATTTAGCCCTGTTGTCAAATAAATGACAGAAACGTTAAAGTAATTTCGCAACTGCAATGGATTTATATCAGGGATGGTGAAACATTCTCATTTCGACTCCCCTGTAGTAAAAACAGAACCAGTGAATAAACTTATACCAAAGCTTTATTGCACTTTACTCTGACTACTCGTCTACTGACGAATGTAACAGGGTGCTTTTTATACCTCTTAGGTCTTAAGGGAAGGTAACTGACGATTTATCAGTACACCCTCTTTCTAGAATGTGAACGTTATTTTGCCACTGGAACTGGAAAGAACTTTCTTTTATCTTGTAAAGTGCCAATTTGCAAGACCGTTGCGCTTATTTTATATTTGTTTTTAACTATAGACTCAACCATTTTTAAAGTATTAAACCAATGCACAGCATGAAAGTCCTGTTCCGGCAGAAGAAGATACCAAAGAAAACCCATAAGAGCATGATGCAAACATTGGGTGACATGTACCCGCCATACTCAACTGAGAAGAAGTGATGAGACAATATCCAGCGTGGAGATTTTGAGACCCAAGATGCAGCACAGTTTGGGAGGCCTTCAGCAATGTCCACGCCAAAAATTGTTGATCATGTTCATTACCAAATGTTGTCCGATCGACAAATCTCGGCACAAAGGTTTTGTAGCGAGACAAGAGATATTCAGGAAACGTGTTGGTTTCCGAATTGATGACCTTTTGGGTTATTAGAAGCAATCAGCTAAACGGGTACGAAAATGTCTAAATGACAACCAGAAACTATATCGAATAGAGACCTCCATGTTGATTCTACAGCATTTTCAATATTCCGATGATATTTTTTTAAGACTTGTTATTTTTCATGAAACATGCTGACACGATTACGATGTGGAGACCAAATCGACGCAATGGTGACTCTCGGGTTCTCCACTGTCAAGAGGAAAGGTAAAAAACATTTTTTTTGGGGGGGGGGGGGTAAATAAGCTATTTTAATAACTGAATTAGCTTCATAAGGGTCAAACAGTTAATGCAAAATAGTGCTCTAAATTGCTGCACTGTTTGAGTATATATACCATCCATCCTAAGCTAATCTCACCGTTTATCAGCTATGGGTTAAATAACAGGATAGACTGCACAGTCTAGTCTTGAGTGGCAACCATTGTAAGAGAAATAAGACTGTGAATTCAGAACCGTGTAGAAGGCGATAACTACTCTGTTATCTTTCCTAAAATGCCATAGATATTAAAGAAAAGGAATTTGTGGAGAGCTATGATCATCTGCAACCAGCATATATATGGCTTTTAATAAATAAACATATAATGATACCTGGCGATTTTTTTTTACACGAAAGTAACTTTAAGAAATCATTATTACATAATATAATAGTAGTAACATTTTTGAAAAATGTGATGATAACCTAAATGATACCGACGCGGAAAGTAATATCGGCAAGTTGAATTCAAATACCGGCCTCATCTGTTGATTTCACCTAAAGGCAGCGAAACAGCAAGTAACCTAACAACTTTATGTAAATAGAGTGCAGATCGGGAACAAAGATATGGTAAAGGACCAAACGTTGCATAGAGCTACAAAAGACAGGAAGTTATCCTGAAGGAACACGTGAAAGAAGATATGGTTTCTTAATATGCCTGTCGCTTCTTGCATAAGGCTGGGTATTTACAGAAGCTTAGGTTAGTATAGCACAAGCTCGATACTTGACTTATTCTAACATATATTTATATCACATAAATATGTAAGCTCGCAGAAGTACCGGGCTTTGCTAGGGTTTATAAATATGAAAAGTGAATATAATCACATAAGACTTTGTAACATTTGCTTAAAAATGATGTGATTATTTTAATGACAAAAGTACGCAGGTGTAGTCTTTAAGAAAGCTTTATTCAACTGAGAATACAAGGTTCGCGTATCGTGTCCTTTTATAGTCCCGGTAAACAGAAATAGCTCTCTCAAAGAGGAGAGTAACAAAACAAGGGAAGACCACTCTTGATTATTCATAACAATAATCATTCTATCAGAACAGTTGCTTCCAAGAGGTTAAGAAGGTGGTTTGTGCTTTAGCTTTATAAAAATTTGCAAAAAAAACAAACAAATATAACGCTTAATATTCTATTTTGCGAAAATGTTTTTCTTGCGTCAACGGATGACCATAAATTAGTGTGGGAAATTTTAGCACTCTCTTGCGGTGAAAAAAAAACATTGATTTGGAAATACTTGCAAATTGTTGGATTTTAATGAAACTTTCAGGATTTATTCACAAATGAATACAATTATTTTTTAAACGTTTCTTTTTTAGAAAATCTTGGCAATAGTCCTAGAAAACACCTTTAAAATCTTCCAATATATATATTATTATTATTATTATTATTATTTATTAATTAATTAATTAATTAATTAAAGAATATCAAACACTTAAAATCCCATAGGTAATAATTTTTATTTCATGAAAGCTCTAAAAAAACAGCAGCTCTCAATCTTCAAGACCTACAAATATATATATGTATGTATGTATGTGTGTGTGTGTGTGTGTCTGTGTGTGTGTGTTAATTAGTACATATACTTGTATCTACGTTTTGGTGTGCGACTAATGTTTCACTGGATTACCAATTAACTATTAACATATATACTAATTAACATATATCTTTGCTCTGAATAACCACATCGAGCACGATTATATTTACGCATCATGTATAAATTTGACGATTATGGATTTGCTTGCTCGTGCATGCACACCAGCATGTGCGTATACCCTTGCTAATATCTAGCAGTTTGATTTATCTATCTATCTTATATATATATATATATATATATATATATATATATATATATATATATATATGGACGTTTTACCAGTTTGTGACTGGACTGGAGGGGATAATTCCGAAGGGAGAGCTCAATGTAGACTATAGAGCATTATAATGATAATGATAATGATAAGAAGAAGATGGCGACTTTAATTATTCATTTCGTTTATAAATTTTATTTCATGAACACCGAGATGTTCATCTCATCAGACAGAAAACCTGGTTCGCTTAATATAGTTTAAAAAGAAGATAAACCGCAAACCTTTTGGTTGAAATGTGGATTTTTTTATTTTAAAATATATATCATATTCTATTTTCCATAATTCTGCTACACGTGTTTCTGGTTTCACGACCTTCTTCAAGCAAAGAGTAGATATTTTCACATACTATAAAAATGAATTTTTTAGCGTGGTAGTGATTCAAACGTCTTTCTAGAAAGGTCGCGAAACCAGAATCACGTGTAGCAGAATTATGGTAAATAGAGTATAATATATATTTTAAAATAAAACATCCACATTTCAACCAAAAACGTTTGCCGTTTATCTTTTCTCTTGTTGGATCCCTTATAAATATATATATATATATATATATATATATATATATATATATATATATATATATATATATATATATATATATATATATACCGATTCTTAAAAAAATTATAAAAGATTAGCGAACCAATTGTTTGATTATCCGAAAATAATTTTATATATTAATAGCTGATGGTCGAGCTAAAAAATTAGTTACGCTACGCTCGTGCGCGCGGTAGTGAAACTCTAAAAAATATGACAAATCGTTTAGTCATAAATTTGATAGGTTTTCCATTGAATCTTTGGGACTGTAGCGATTCAGTTGGAATGTGGCTAAGAAACCATAAAACAGATGATGACACTAGAGTAAAAAAGCATCATACTTCTGAACAGAAAATATGATGAAAGCAGAATTTCAATCTGGAAATATCTTAAGAAATAAATGTTTTCCATTAAATTGTCAAAATGGTTTAATTCTTTTTGATACTATAAAGTGATTTGTTTCCAATCTCATATTGAAAAGAAAATGAGCAGAATAGGTTCCTAAAAATTATCTGCCTTTATAGAACCGGTTTCTGGAAATTCTGGATGCCACCACTGTGTATATATATATATATATATACATACACACATATATATATATATACATACATATACATATATATATATATATATATATATATATATATATATATATATATATTTATATATATATATATATATATATATCACTTATCAAATCAAACGTTTCTTGCTCTGCACTACAAACTATAAATATATTCGTTCTGTTATGACTCAGTTTTCTTTATCTTCTTGTTATCTTCCTTTTATATATTGCATAAACTATTGGAAGTCACGATTTCGTTGAGAAAAGGGGCCAGAGACCCTTTTTTGCGAGTGATGAGTCACTGAAGGCTGGGACTTTTGGCAGCCAACACCCATCTGATTACGTTGAGCAAATGAAAGCCCTCTCGCCTCAAGCGTTAAATACTTCACTTTTGTATGAACCCATGTTAGTTTAGAAAGCATTCACTTACTATTTCTTCGACGTCGAGTCAAGTGTATTCATTTGAGCGGCAGATGTGGACAATGATGAATCAAAGCATTTATTTAATATTCTATATGTTAGAAAACATAAAACGTGCACAAAAGAAAACCAAATATAAATTCGGCCGTGCGCAGACATACTCATTATATATATATATATATATATATATATATATATATATATATATATATATATATATATATATATATATATATATATATATTGTTGTTGTTGTTGTTGTTATTGTTATTATTATTATTATTATTATTATTATTATTATTATTATTATTATATAATATGTATAATATCATTATATCATTTATTCAAAAATTATAACATAAACATGTTATAACATCACTACAAAAATAATTTTGTTTCAACACTTCTGGTGTCTTCTCAAGTGATGGTGTTGAACGTCTTCTATTTAGGTTTATAAATAAAATAATAATAAAATAAATAATAAATAAATAAAATAATATGCTTCCTTAGCTTACAATAATAAAATAATAAATAAAACATATACTTGCTTAGCTTGCAATTTACTGACACGATCACTTATATGCAATTTATTAGTAATGGATTTGCTAACACAATTAATATTATCAGGTTTAAAGTAGTTGTGCCCATTTTCTTTTAGCTTCTGGTCAAACTATTTTTAACTAAAGTGTCATAATCCTTAGGGGATAACTTATAATAGTTAGCCGTTTTATCGAATTTGACATAAATATTACCGGATTTATTTATATCCTTGACAATATCATCAAAAATGTTTTTGAAAAGAGTTTTTATACTTATGGATGGATAATTCTTTCACGATTCCCAGTAGGTCATTTTCAAAACCAGACCGCTCCTTAATAATTGGTGCGGTCTTCAAACTCTTAAATCCATAGTTTTCATGGTTGTACCAATGGTCTCGGTCAAGGAGAAAAAAGTATACTTTCCATCTCATTCTTCTGATAAGGTTTTCCTTTTGTAGAGTTAAATGGACGAAATAATCATTATATATATAAATATTATTTAAATTTATAATATATTTTATTATTATATATCAAATACATATATTATTTTATAGAAAATACATATATATTATATACATATATATAGAGAGAAAAATTATTTAAATTTAAAATATCAGGTTCCCCCTCTCCTTCATGAGCATGTGTAATCAATATAAACATGACTTTAGTCCGATGAAGTCCTAAAGGACGAAATGTCTCATATGAAAGTTTTTTTTTTATTTTCTCACAGATTTTTCTTTAAATTATTCTGATATATAAAAATTTATATATCGTTTTCCCATATATATATATATATATATATATATATATATATATATATATATATATATAGGGTGCGATAGATAAATTATTGTCTAAATTATGCAAAAATTAAAATAACACTGACATCTTATTTTCACAGATATATTTACCAAAATTACACAAAAATATCTTGAAATACTAAATATGAAATTTATTCAATAAAATCGCCATTAGCTTCAACCACCGCCTCCAGACGGCTTCGGAATCTTCTCTAACTCTTTGGGACGATCTCCTTGTTCAAGTTGAGGAATGTGCTACCATAATCCTTGCCTTCAGTTTATACTTGGTGATACAAGGGGTTTTGTTAGTCTCTCGCTCAACTGCGCCCCACACGTAATAATCAAGGGGGGTTTCAATCTGGAGAGGTGGTCTGATGTAAAGGGTGAGGTGGTCGCAGAAGTTGTCTGACAGCCATGACTGGGTTCTCTTGCTTGTGTGGCATGGTGGAGACTCCTGTTGCCAGACATGGGATCTTCCAAAAGCCATCCTTTTGACCCAAGGCAGCACTAACTCCTCAAAACACATGATACAAGTCTCCGTGTTGAATCTAAGGTCCTCACCAACAAATTCGAAAGTTCTTTTCTTATCAGAACGATCACAGTCAGTTTTCCGAACTGTTGTACCTTTGTAATCACCATCAAACTCATCTGACACTTTCTGTGCACTGTCCTCAGAAAACACTATGAAATGTTCGTATTGGAGCTTCTGGTGCGAATGCCAACCAGAGCAGCATGACGTTTCCAAATTTCTGGCGGAGTGAATTGCGTCGTGGTGCTCTTTTTCTCACAGGCGCTGCTCAACTGACCCTACTCTAGGGTGCGTTCGACAAAATCAAAAACAAACAATGCGCATGCGCAAAATTAAAATTATAAGTTGGCGACAATTGTATTTTAGAGTTTTTTTCTTTTCTTTCCAACAAAACTCACCACAATTTTGACATAAAAAATGTTACTCTGATCAAAGGAGAAAATAATTCACTACGACTTAAATGTCCAGAGAGTGCCTTCATTGCAAGATCATCTACAGTAAATTTGCGCCCTGGCTCTTACAATATTTCACCATTCCTGGCAGATCTTCTATTATCACAGTGTGGGATACCTACTCACAAAAGTGATGGAAAGAAAAAATAAAAGACTAAATGAATTTGGCTAGATATAAAAAACAAAAAATCTAACAACCCCATCGTTCGTGCGCATGTGTAGTCGTACAAACATAACAGATTTAGTCCAATGAAATACTGAAAGACGAAATGCGTCATAAGTAAACTTTTTAGACTTTGTCATACAACTTCCACAATACTGTCCTTGATATATAAAAATATGTATGGTGACTGTGACTTTCACACTTCAATAAAATCCTCAGACCAAATGTCCTTTTAGCAGACTGTATATATAGTGTTTTGTGTATATAGGTCACTAGAGGATTAAGGGAAGTAGAGGAAGAGGAAATTGGCTCTTCCCAGCTAACACTGTAGGTTATTTACAATCATAACCTAGATCGATTATTTATGCTGGTTCGGTGGTTGGAGGAAGTGTTTATGTAAATAGACTATGGTTTATTTATGGTCCTAATCTTCAAATTTCTTATGTATATTTTTCTGCTCTCTCCTCATAGGCTGGGCATTTATATAACTTAGTTATCCAGTTTACTTCTGTGGGTATATTCTAAGTTCAGCTTGGTTCACTTCCTTCTTTATGTTGGGACACCGCCAACATATTTCCCGGCCCAATTCTGCACTTGGTGGCTTTGAGGGTACCACTTCTGTCAACTATCAGGCCTCCTCGGTCTTTTGACTTTCTGAAGTGACACCGAGTAGTAAACATACTTTGATATCTCTTATTGTACACCCGGAACATACTGGGGTTTCCACCGATCAAGTCCTCTAAGATCAAAGGTCCTAGATGGATATTTAATTTGATTCAAACCACTGGTATTTCCTCAGAAAAAATAACGAACAAAGATGCTCAGAGAAAGATTCTCAGCGTCATCTTTTATACAAAGTTTAGAAAATTTTTTAAAGTGCAATTGAAGTTTACACAGCTTTTCTTATGGTTTTATGTAAATCATCACGTTGTTTACAAAACTTTTAAAAGAATGTAGAAGCTAAGAAAATAAGCTCTATTTCGACATAGACGTACAAAAACAAACATTGGTGAGGGTTTAAAAACCTGTTTGTTTATTTTTGTTTGTTTGTTTGTTTTACACAGAAAAGTCTTTCATCGCTAAGATACTCACTGGCGATGAAAAATGAGTTATTTACGAAATGAAAAACATCATGTCGAGATCCTGAATAGATTTAAATATCTTCTATGTGCCGTGTCCCTTTTAGAACGTTGATGTTATCCGCCATTTCCTGTCCTTTGTAGAAATTAATAAATTTGATTTAAACATATCAACCTAAATTGAATCCATTATGAAAAAATTCTACGAAAGAAAAACGTTTAAAAAGATTGAAAGAGAATAATATATTTACATTCAAACTAATGTCCTCATCTTTGTTGTCATTGTCACAACGTTTCGGTTGTTCCGTCCTCCGGCATTCTTCAAGTGTTTCAACCTTCAGTGAATCTCAAACACTTTATTCAATCTACAAAGTAGATAGTAATCATTCCGCTGTCCATATTTATCGTCTTGTTCTTATTTAGCACGTCTCAGTTTTTGCTTGCTCTGTTTCCACTGAATCTAGCTCTGCACAATCCAGCCCAGGGATTGAACTTACAATTGCTATGGTACGAAATTCGCGAATCAACGCTAGGCTATTATCCCATAGATTAAAAACAAGTATTCAGTTCGAATTTTCCTGAAGGTTAACCAGATCAATAAACACCTGAAGACCGATTCTAACGAATGAATATTTTGCTGTGTTATTTTTAAATAAATACTATTCGTGTGATCACAGGTTATATAAACAATTCATTATAATAAAAGAAGTAGACTGGTCTATTGTTACAGCCGTTGTTGTATATAAAAAAAATAAACTACAATATTTTGCGCAAAGCTTCAAATTCATACAGCGACAGATACCTGAATATATTTCAACGAATTTCACTCAAATTCTTTCTTGAAAATGTATCTCAGCTATGTTTTTCCCCATATAAAGTATTAATGACTTCAAATGTTTGTCTCTAGAAAAATAGATTTTTATAAAGAAATCATTTTGAATGATCACCAGAATTAACTCATTACAAAATTTAGTATCAGTAACTGAAAAACCGAGTTGTTCCGTCCGAGTGACATAGTACGAAGTCGATTTACGCCATCTGGCAGTAAATTAGAAACAAAAAGAAATAAAACTTACCTTAGTGTTGTATACTTATCTGGTACATAGTAGGAGGGAGTCTTTAAGTGGGGTCTTTGAATTGCCCAACCCGAAGAAATCGAAACAGAAGTTGTTCAGTGCTAAAGCTAAGTGCTTCCATTACAAAACCCGCTGCGCTCTTCAGCGTCATTTCAGGCGATTAGGTGCAAGAATGTTTGGAGACATCAGTGCCAGAAAAAAAAAAACATAGACAGATAAGATTGATTTTCTTTAAAATGATGGGATTGATTTGTCTTTACGGTTTATCAATCTTCGTGGGCTACTTGAAGCGGAAACATTTTTTGGGAATGTAAGAATAATTTTGGAGGGATGGGGGGGGTTACGAGCGAATCTTGCAGTAACAACTTTTTTCTATATACAAGTCCTACTATTTAATCTATAGCAGGAGGCCGGCAGAAATGGATTAATACCTTTCCCAACGGTATTTGCGCGTGCGCGAATATAACGAACTCGAGTGGAATTCGAATTCGGTTCTGCAATTGATAGATAGGAAGAAATGAGCAGACAGAGATAGATAGATAGATAGATAGATAGATAGATAGATAGATAGATAGATAGATAGATAGATAGATAGATCAGAACTGAATAAGGTAGAAACAGAATGAGAAACGATAGATAGATAGATAGATAGATAGATAGGAACTCAATGATATAGAAACAGAATGAGTAGAAAGAAAGAAAGAAAGAAAGAAAGAAAGAAAGAAAGAAAGAAAGAAAATTGTCATGTAAAATATTAGCAGATTAAAATCCAGACATATCCCGTTTCCCACAGACGCAATGTCGCGAACATATTGCTATATTCCATATCAAATGTTCAAACCAGCTACATATTTTAGGGCTCCCAGCTCAGACTTTTTCAGTCCACGGTGTTGATTCACCAAACCACCACCCCATTCCCTACGCATTTCATTGGTAAGAAGGATATTGCATTCGGAAAGTTCCAATCGATATCTATCCTCCATCTCCTCATAATCTTCACTTTCTACTTCCTTGTCGTACGTCCATAAAACACAACTCATTCAATAACCATCTACCTTGAGTGGCTTTTGGGTCATATATTTGTTGAACTTTAATTTAAAAAATGTTGACACAAGGCCTCAAGAATGAAGCCCCGATTAAGGTTCGAACTCACGAATCAGTCAATTTCGATTACCCGACACCGAGGTGTTCTTTTTTGACTGACCGTAACTTAGTTTTCGTACAAAGGATGAAAAGTGAGCCACCCAGTGAGGACCAAACTTGCTCGCTAACTTTTCAGTCCGCCGTTTTTGTTTTTTTAAAGTTTTTACTAAGCTTGGCTTAGTTTCCGTACAAGGCTTCACGAATGGAGCGTCCTGTGTGGATCAAACTCACTACTCAGTCTAGCTCGTTAGCCATTACCTTATCGACGGTGCTACTGTTATTTTACAATTTTGGAGTCGAGACAGAAAATATTTTTATTAGTTTCGCTTAAATTCCAATGTAGCACTTATTTCTCAAAACCGTGTTTTCGCCATTTTTTTTTTTCATTTTTTTTACATGAAAATAATTATAAACTACTTATTTGAGGTGTGGTGACCCAACGATTAACGACGGAGACACTAGAAACGACGACCCGAGTTCGCACTCACTTCTCAGTAATCCCCGTGGGAAATATTTGAATTCACTTCTCCCGCTCCTTTCCCCGCCAGCTAGAATCCTTTAAACTCGTACTTTCGGGTCTTGACTGAAAGGAGGAGTGGAATAAACATCTGAAAAATTTTCAAAATCTTATTTTTAGAATCTGTGTCAGATTGGTTTCGCAATTCCAAATGATTATTTGTTTTTTTTTTTATTCTTTCTCAGTTGTTTCCACGAAAATAATTCGGCACGGTTGGTTGGGGGGTTGCAATAAGAGCGGAGGTATAGGAATTTAAAATGGCAGACATTGCTAAGAAAAGGAGGTTGTGGAGAGCCATTATCACACACGCCCTGAAAAGAGACGGCAGATAATAAAAGGCGGCATGGTAGGGTGTACAATTACTACAGACCCGAATGTAAACGTAAACTGTCTTGAACGTTCGATCAGAAGTCAGGTTAGATATCGGCATTATGTAACCCAATATAGCTTGTCGCATGTAATTTTGGGTGATGGGTGTCGCCAAGTAAACCCATCGCCACCACCACTAGTGTCCTGAGAGAAGCTATAAAATGTAATTACTCTCGATGGCGTATTAGGTCATGGGAAACAAACGAAGTATAAATTTATGAACAATTTATTTAAGATTTAAAAGATTTAAAAATAAAAAATACAGAACCAATTAGAAAAAGTTAATATGATCAAAGCAAAATAAGGTTAAATCAAGTTTTGCCCAAAATACTTTCATTCGGCTTGCTTTTAAGAAGCCTAGTAGTTTTAGATTGTCTTTGAAACTAAAGAATTGTGGTTGTTTATATAGGAACATCACCGAATGTCAGAACAAAAATACCATAGCGGGAATATCCCAAATAAGGAATTGGAAAACAAGGAAGTTAATTCTCAAATAACTGAAAAGCAACTCAGCATTTTTCTTCCACTGGATTTGTTTATTAACTCGGCCCTGAACGATGGGGAGTCTTTATTTTTTTTACAATTTTTATTCTTTCTTAGTTTTTCCTTCTTACTTCCGTCTAGATTTCTAATATGAAAAGTTATCATTAATAATATTAATATTATTTACATTTGGGCTAATATCCGTAAATACTGGTTATAATTATATACAGAGGGGAAGTCCTGAAGACGTAGGAGAGATACATCTTTGGATTTTAAAAGCATTAAAAAAAATGAAAACACTAATTTGCAGTGTAACACCCGTGCTCAGTTCGCATTAAAAATTTCCAGTTCAGAGTCATTCACGTCGTTGGCGGCAGCCATTACTGGCGTTGTTTGCATACATTCGCTGCAGAAAGCTAAACGCGGAAGAATGTAGTTAACGGTCTTTTTTTTACTGATCCTACTTGTCTCAATTACTGCGCAAGAGAACTATTTACGTACACACACTCAATTGTGCGCTACGTGCGCAATAATCAAGACAAGAATATTATATTCCATAGCTATTCCTCATCGAATGTATGTTTCTACTTTCAGTGCCATATATATATATATATATAGAGAGAGAGAGAGACAGACAGACAGACAGACAGACAGACAGACAGTATTAATAGAATTAATACAAATATAAAGATTGTGATTTAGATGATTGGTGTTACCTTCAGCATCCCGACTCCAGAGTTTCATAGACGCACCCTCCAGCAATCATTCCCTCCATTCGTCAGAATTCAAAATTCCGGATAACTGAATAGCTAAATTATAAAAAAAATAATGAAAACAATGTTCATTTTCTGAAAGAAATTTAACATTTATATCATCAAATAACATTTTCAAATGCATTGTTCAAGTTTTTGTCCAGTTTATTTTCTGACGAAAATATGCGTCAATTTTTGTCTTTTTCCGGTTGGCCTCGCGTTTTTCAGTCGCTTACTCCCAAGATAAGAGATACTGATACTCGAGTAAGTGGTGTACAACGAAATTGATTATACATGTTTTTGTTTGAGAACTCGTTAATGTCTGTTAAGATTCTAAATACATTGCAGTCCACTTCCCAACGGCCTTTTGATCTTAATCTCCTTTGTACTGCTCTTTCGGTAAAAATTGCTTCGCCGTATGGATTTATCATTTACGGTTTATCAATTTGCTTATTTCTGTATATTTTGCTTAAGTCATCAAGATGTAATGTGCTCAGCCCAAATTGTATTAAACTCTCTCAAACTGACAGAGATGATAAACACGTATGTTCATCTAAGTCACCCTGAGAACGATCCAGGAACTATGCCTTCCTCCTAATCACGATCCTTCATTAAATGTACCGTGTAATTGAGCGATTTGTTTTCTCGTGAGCATGGAGTCACTACAGGGGCTTGACAACTCAAAGACAAGGATAAAAACGGAAGTTATTAATCAAAGACAAAATACTTCAAACTCTCTACAAATGGAGATACAATATTAATATCTGGATGCGGCTGAATGGAATATAGAACTGGTTAAAATTAATTGGGACTCATAAATAATCTTTTTTACATGCCTTCAGGACTTGAGGATGTGCGTGCGGTCCAATGGATAGCGGCTTGGAATCAGAAATCGTCGAACCGAGTTCGTATTACAATCGGGTTCGTTATATTTACCTACGCGAAAATGACCTTGGGGGATGTATGCAGTCATCTCCTCTCCCAGATATGAATTAAATAGTAGAACATACGTCTGGAAAATCATTGTTATTCTCAAAAAGAAATTGTTAATGCAATATTCACTCGTAAAGAAAAAGAATTATTCTCACAATCCAAAATATGATCCGGTTTTAAACAGCCCACATAGGGTTGATAAACCGTAAAATAAAACGTTTCAGCCGTTGTACGTTCCGGCCTTCTTCAGATGATTGGAATTTCGAACCGAACCCGTTATTTCGTTCATCGGGGGGTAGATTCTTCTAGTTCCACGTGCCATGCCTCTTCCGTATGTCTCAGTTATTTCCCTTTAACTCAACTCTCCAAGTTTTGCCTTACCACTGCTGTGGCCTGGTATTGAACTCACATCTCTTTGGGTCTTGTCACTGGATCGAACCAATGCCTTTATCCATTGGGCCATGTGTCCTTGTCCATCCTTGTTGCGAATATGGCAATGAAGATGAAGATAACAGTCCGAATAATGTAAGTAATCATAATACCTAATCTCAGAGATATGGACAGATATTTAGGTAGGTTACTTGATATATTCCACTGTCCCCAGCCTTCAAGCCCCTTTTCCTCATTATGCATCCTAGAAATTCCAACTGTCTCTTTCTGATTTTAAGCGTAATTGTCTTTTTTGTTTCCATTTCCCTTAAAAGTTCTTCGTTGTTTAAACGCTCCGCTCATGGAATTCTCAGTATTAATTTCTGTATTACTTCAAGTCTCTTCTTCATCTGGGAAAGAATTGTTCAGGATTCCTTGTCAGATCGGAATATTAATATTACATAGTTTTTCATAACTCTTTTCCTTATTTATTGACGAAATTTTCTCGATTCTTAATACTTTGTTTAGCTTTAATAAGGCACCTTTCGCTATTCCAATGTGCCTTTGGATTTCGTTTTTCGTCATCTGTTAAAACACTTCCCACTTAACACTTAAATTTCTATGCTTGCTTGATTTTGACATCTCGAAATCGTAAGTTGTATCTTGGGCAGTTCCTCTTGTTAACGATCATATATTCGTCCTTCTTACAGATGATGCTTAGTATTTTCTTCCTGTTTTCCCTTACTGAATTGTTTAGGATTTCCTGTAGTTTCTTTCTGCGTCTGCAACCGACATTTCTTTTTACGAGTATTTTCACCCTGTATAAGGCCCAAGAGCCACTCGAGGTAGAGGGTTACAGAATGAAATACAAAGGGAATGAAGGTCGTTCGCTACAGTGTGCCTGGCATGATGGGTTTTAGCCGTGAAGGTTAGAACTCGTGAACTATAATAAAGCAGCGAGAGGTTTACGATATTTCGTCTGTGTGAAAGAGTTTGTAGGGTTGGAAATAATTAATCACCCACAAAGACTCTATCAAGACCGGAAAGTGAAAACTGGACAGCTCCTCTCCATATAAGATAGCAGTACTCCATTTTAGACTTAATCTTGCTCTTGTAAAGGATAGCAGGCGGTGTCAGGTATTTACTGGAACGGTACAGGGAACCGAACACTTTTCCATCACGTCTGCACGAGTTTACTTGAAATCTAGGTTGAGCTTAAGTTCCAACAGGCACACAAGGCAAAGAATATCACATATTATTCCATATGTTCCTGTTGTAAAACTGATAAGAAAAGATTCCAAGTAATAATTTTTATGTTATTATATGATAGCAATTACCTAGGGAAATTGGAGACAGACTATTTGGTTGATTGATTGATTTTATTTAGCGGCATATCAAAACCTCTATGGGGGATTTAATGCCGAAATCTAAATATTTTGAACGCAATTTTATGGCTTCAACTAAATATATTTTGGACGCAATTGTATGCCTTCAACTACAGATAAAATGTACTGTTGGTCATTTTGCTATAAAATGTATTGTTGGTAATCCTACTATAAAATATATTGCTGATCATTTTCCTATAATTAGATATTGTTGGTAATTTTACTATAATTAGGCATTGATGATAATTTTACGATAAATCGATATTTTTAAACTTTCATGGTGTTTTGTTTTTGTTTGGGTTTCACTATTTGCCCATAACTAGGACCCTAACAGTTGCTACCACCCCTGGTCAGGGTAGATCTGGGAACAACAGCAATTAAGTAGTAGTTCCACGCTTCTCAAAACCTCCAATCTTCCAATAAGAGGCATTGTAGACAGACTAATTGGGTTAATAGCGCATAAAATGAAGTCGGCGAGCCTGGTTCGAATTCCAGCAGAGGCATTTTGTGTTCTCTTCACATTAATATTTGTGTGAAAAGTATATATCCAACTTTTCTCTCACCAACTATGACAGAAATACAGACTGAGGGCTCTAACCTTAGTCGGCAGTCAGTCTAGGAGAATGAAAATTGCGAATTCAAAACTCTGCTTAAGACAAAGAAAAACTAATCAAAGTTATAAATTAGCAAGTTTTATGTCTAGAGACAATATTCATCAAAATCTTAAACCAATACGATCAAATATTGTTTCATTTCATTCCGTCCACTTGCCGAATTTGATGAACAGCTTCACCAATTTAGAGACCCAGTTTAAAATAATACCTCAAAATTACCCAAATCTTAGTACTCATATTCGCTCTTATAGCATCTTAAAGTAAAATATAGTATTGATTATCAGGTGATATATATCTAATATTAATATCAATAATGCAAATTAGTAATATCGCATAAATTCATAAGAAAGCACTCCGAAAGCGTATACTTCCGCGATCGCAGGATATGTTTCTTTGGCGACCGGGCAACATTGTTACGGATTAGCTTAGAAGTTGTCACACATCTGCCGTATTCACCAAATATTGCACTTTCGGATTACTATTTATTGCAATTTTAAAATCCTATCTGCTGAAAAGCTATTAAACATTGAGTCTTGGGAGAATAGAATTAAAAAGTTGTCAGAATAGTACTAGTTAATATTAGCCGTTTCCTTATGAGGAATCATTCGCCATTTATTGTTCGGTTGAAATTTGTAAAATCTTTCTCTGAAAACAATTTTTCAGGAAAATAGGTTTCTCAAGTCCAGTGTTATCGCTCTTTTTCAATATTGATGGGCGCTTCCTGTCTTGCTTTCTGTTTAGGCTTACGGCCACATCACGTTGAAACACCGGTTCCCGTACAATCACAGAAGTTAAGCAACGTCGAGCCTGGCCAGTATTTAGATGGGTGATCACTTGGGAATATCAGGCGTTGTAAGCATTGATGTGTGGGTGAATATAACTATAATTTTGAAAAAAAACGGAAGAGTCCATCATACACGAACTAGTGAGTTACTTTTCAATCACTCTGTAGATAGGAATTGTTAATCGGAGAGCCGAGTTCCAATTCCCGTTGGGTTCGTTATATTCACATAACGCGCAAATGCCATTGAGAAAGTTCTGAATCCACCTCTCTCCCCCTAGCTATGAGTTAATTAGAAAGACTTGTGTCACTAAACAATTATTGTCTCTAATAATTCTTACAATTTACAAAAATATTTTCTGGTTAAAAATAACCGCCAAAGGGTTGAAAACGAATCAATCAATCAATTGTTTTTTGGTTTGTAATAATGTCGAATGTTGATTATGTTATTATTTTTACTTCAAATTCCATGCGGCATCCATTTTAGTTGCTCCTCCTGCTGCTGATGCTGCTGCTGTTTTGTGGTTTCTGTTATTTGATACAGTTCTTTGTTTGTGATTCTGTAGCGCCAGTTCACGGGGTTCGAAGAAGGAAGGTCCTCGATAAGACCTACTTGCTTCATTCGCTCGAAGCTATTTTTAACCATTGAGTGGAACAAAACAGTAACAAGGACACATTGATTGACTGATCCAAACGTGGCTTGATCCAAAAAGGTGTGAGTTCAATACCCGGTCACAGCAGAGGGAACAAAAACTTGGACAGTTGAGTTATCAATTAACTAAAACTGAAATATCCAGAGGCATGACACGTGGAATTAGAACAATCTACCAATGTGGACTGAATAAAAGGTTCAGTTTGAAATTCCAACAAATATGACCTGAAGAATACCGGAGCGTATAACGGTTGAAGCGTCGTGAATATGGCAATAAAGATGTAAATATTGTAAAGCGGTAACTATGTTCTTGGCTGAAATTAATATCGAAAATACGAACAAAAATGTCTTTTATTTATACTTTATAAATCAAATAAACGTTTTGGTCGCCAATACACCAGAAACATTGTTAAAAACGGGAAACACATTAGCAAAACGAAAAGTGCTTCTGTCAGCAGTAACAAACGAGGATAATTATCAGGGTTGGGGACTGTTCGATAGATGCCTTTCTCCAAATGTGCGTATGTTTATTTAGGGCCACATTTCATTCTTCGCTTCTCCTACTCATGTATACACAAAAAAATGTATATATATATATAAAAAAAAAAGGGCTTTAGATTTCCTCCTGTGACGTCGTGCTTTTTTAAAGGTCAGAGAACCTAAAGAAAATGTTGCAAATTGTCTTATCTTAACTAGCGGAGACGGGACTGTCTAAGGTTAGGAAGAAGTCATATACAAGTCACAGCCAAGAACTGCTGATGAACTTTAAATCAAAACTGTTTGATAGCGATTACAAAGTTACAGAAATTTGGCTTAAAATCTAGATTTATCGCGAAAAAATGTGCTGACTACATTCAAAGTATCATCTGTGATTAAACCTTACAAAAATGTAGAATTCAATTTCGGAACTCATACTTAATACTATCTCGTTCCAATATTTTTTATTACATTTGTATATATTCTTAATTCATTTTTTAATCAATAATCTTTTTCTTTTTAAGTATATTGATATATTTTATTTAAATCAATTCATTTTTACCATAAATACATGAACTGCTTCACTATGATAGCAGGTTTTAAATCTTGACATATTACAACAGTCAGTTTTTAATTTGCGTCTAACTATGAACGAACTATGTGTAAAAAATTTATTCGTAGTATATATATATATATATATATATATATATATATATATATATGAATATAAAATATCGCGCATTGAGTGCTAGTGTAAATAAAATAGTGCATCTCTAGTTTATATTAATAATAAATTTATATTTTTCCCCCTCGACGATAGCACAATGCAAAAATCAGGTGTTGATTGAAAAATGGTCAGTTTTTAATCTACAAAGTATATATATATAGAGAGAGAGAGAGAGACAGACAGACAGACAGACAGACAGAAAGTAAATGTTTTCTTGAATTTCTTGTATGAAGCATTCTTCATTATTATTGTTCTTAACTTTATTACGTCTGTTTCTTTCATCTTAATTTCAGTTGCTTTTTATTGCAACTCTCATATTATCATTCTACAATTTCCCCAGGAAGACAATCTTAACACGATAGCTGCCTTTCCCATTAGGCCACCTTATACATTGGCAATTTTATTTACATACATATATGAACTTTTAGAAACCTTATGATTTTCTTATACAACGTATATATAAAACAATACGTGTCCCTATATGAATTTCAATTTAGTAATTACCCTGTTCTTATAAAATATCATAAACCTTATATAGAGCCGTTATTTTTAATTACAAATGTAAAGTGATAGATAGATAGATAGATAGATAGATAGATAGATAGATAGATAGATAGATATGAAGAGACTGAGATAGATAGATAGATAGATAGATAGATAGATAGATAGATAGATAGATAGATAGATAGATAAAATTCACTATGTTCGATTCTCAGTGAATTCTCGAAAATGTGAGGGAAGAATTAGGGAAGGACAACTCCAAGTGGGACTTGTCTTGTTGACCAATTACTAGTACCGAGTTCGATCCTCACTGTGTGTCCTTTACAATATCCGACATTACGTAACCCAACAAGTATTTACATATATTAAAATCAACTAAACTACGAATATTTTCAAATGCCCTCTCTCTTCAGGGCGTAAGCGATCATGACTCTCCACAGATTCCTTTTCTTTATTATCTGTAAAATACCGTACACTCTTGGCGTGGTTTCCGGTTGCATTCTCCACATTATGGAATTCATAGTGTTTCGCATCTTCGATGATAATGCTCAAGATCCCATTGTACCCTGTTATTTAACCCACACATGGGAACGGTGGGAGAAGAGATGGAATCAAGCCTTTACCAAAAGCATGAGTGCTTACGTGTATTCTATAGGCGTGCCCTGAATTTGAACTTGGCTCACCAATTTTACTTTCTGCGCTGATATCCGTTACACTACCCGCAAATTCGAAAAGTCTGCTCAAACTTCATATAAGTAGATACCGTATACCTTCCAAAATTTTACAACCGCTGCATACATTGGACATTGGAGACGAACTGCATCTTGCACAGTTTTAGTTTTTAGACTTGTGTTAAAAATACCAAATGGTCATCGAGTGACTACTGACAAAGCAAAATGTCTTTTCCCCATGCCGATCAAGCAGAAATTTCAAAAACTGCTTGCATGTTGAAATTTCAAAAACGTGCCGATACCTAAATCTAGTTTTAAGCCATCAGCAGAAACAGAATAGCTACAAATCATCTCATTATCAGGATTCTCTTGGGAACAAATAAATATATTCATGCTACACAAAATACTTTACGATTTCTAAAAAGATCGAATAACCATCTCCTCATCATAATTGGTTTTACTTATTCCGGGCCCGTCGTTTCTCTGACGGCAACGCTGACTGCATTTCAAATCCAAATCGGCTGTATAGTTAAAATATCAGAGCTATTAGAAAACATATTCAATTTAAATACAGTAGTCATAAAACTGACTTCAGAGGATCGCACATCTCAGCTTGTACTATTTTCCTGTTACACAGGGGTTGTTGCCAGACAGAAATGAAAATTTGCAATGTCATTGGCCCTGATCTGGTATCTCGCTTACAGTCGCTCTCACACATACGTGCCGTCACTTCCCTCTGTCTATTCTACAAATACTTTCACGGTAACTGCTCCGACAAGCAACTTTCGCTGGTTCCCAAACTGCATGAATTTAAACGTGCTACTAGGTTGGCATCTCGGCCCCACCCTTTCACTGTCGAAACGGTTAAATATAGCCGTCTCTTCTACTCCAATAGCTTCATGTCCGTCTGTCGAACTCCTTTCCTCTTACGTGCTTCCCTAACAGCTTCAAATATTCAAATGTAATGTCAATCGACATCTCCTGATGCCTTGATCTAATTCCCCGTCCTTCTCTTTATCCTTTCCTCAATTAAGTCTCTTTACTCTTGCTCCCACTCTCTGTAACCTCTTGCGTGCTAGTGGCACTCCCGCTTTGCTTGGGGTGAAATGCTTAAAAAGTGCGCGTGTATATTTTTTTAGTGGCAGACATAAAAAAAAATTTCTATACTTTTTTAATTTAAAATAAAAATTCTATTACCGAACAATTTCCGAAAAGTTCAATAAAATTTTCATTTTTTAGAGTTATATTGCTTTGTTTTTTAATGTAATTTTATTTTAATGATTAGAGCAGGGTAGGGCTGTGCAGACTGAGTGAGAGGGGAATGTATTATTCCAATATCTTTTAAACTCATTGTGTGTATATGTGTGGGTGCTTGTGTATACATTAAATGGTCCAAAAACATACAAGGTCTGATAAAAAAATATATTGGGACTGATGGTATAAAAAGAAAACTACAGCACATATCAATTCGGCATTTAATCTCCTTCGAAGTAGTCCCATTCTGATGCCACACACTTTATCCAGCGTCGTTTCCATTGATGGAATCATTCCTGGAACTACTTTTGGGGAATAGTGAGCAGCTGCCTCGTCACATTCTCTTGGATTTCCTCGACGTCTTGAAATCTTGTTCCTTTCGAGTTGGATTTGATTTTTGGAAGCAGGAAAAACACTCAAGGGTCGAGATCTGAGGAATATGGGAAATGTTATACTCAACCAAAAACTGCTGCACAAGCCATGGTCACTGATGGAATCTTTGTGGTGTAGTGAGACGACCACACTCTAGACGCTTTCCTTCCAAGCACTGCTATAAACTACGGAACTGAGTAAGCAAGTTATAACTTACTGTGCATGCGTGAAAGAGTTCAAGGTCAAACTGTGGCAAGCGGCTCCACTCTGCATACTTTTACTCTGTTATCATAGCAACAGATCCGATACTTTTTTATCAGACCCCTCACGCTCAATACAGTCACACGCAGCAAGTGTATGGCGGACAAAGAATCAGGTCTTCTTTTATAATATAAATTTACGATACATAGAAATGTTTCTTATTGCGAGATGAAGGTAGATTGTCTTCCTCTGGTATAAGGCCACCATATTGAAGCACAAAATGAAAACTGACCTCCTTTGCATTTTTTTAATCACTTCATCCCTAACAAGGCAAAAAGCCTCTAAGACACAGAGAGGCTTACTGAGTGTAACAGAATATAAGAAAAAGAAAAACATTATTAAGGAACGAGAACAATAAAAGAACAGGATTAAGAAGAAAGAAGGTAAAGATTGGCATTGCATTTAAATTTTTGAAGAGCAAACTTGACTGAAGAGTTAGAATCTGGAAGAGAGTTCCACAAGCGAGAAATGCGAAAGAAGCAACCGTTAGCATAGAACTTACGGTTGCATTTAGCCATTTCAACTGTAAAATGATGAGACCTTGTCGCCAATCTAGTACTGAGCTTAAATTCATAGAGACTCGGTACCAAAGAGATGTTATATTTATTTTGTACAAAAATGTGGTACAAGTCCAAGAAGAGGGATGGAGAAAACTGGTCTTCATCTATCCTATCTTAAACTTAGCTAAACAAACTACAATATTACTTGAATCAAAACAACACATTTTTACTTACCATTCTTACTACAGCCACCACAATACTCAATGAAGTCCTAACTAGTCCCCATATCTACAATTCGTCTGTGAGGGTGGGGAATAAAATAACAACCATAGAGGAAATATTATTTATTTGTACAAATACAAAATATGGCACAAAAACAAACAATGGGAAATGGGGAAAGGGAATGTCTTCTTCTGTCTTAACATTAAACTTAGCTAGCTACAAACACTGAACCAAACGTACTCCAATATTTCCTTACAACAAAACAACGCATTTTTATTTACCATTCTTACTACACTCACCATAATACCTCATTGTCTCTATGAAAATCCTAACTAGTCTCCATATGTACAATTCTTGTCTTAGGTGGGGGGGGGATAAAACAACAATTTTAAATCTAGCCCCAATGTGTATTTACAATTTACAACGATAGAGTAAATTTTCATCAGAATAATTACTATGAAAGTATTTATAGAAAAGGTACAGGGAAGCTACATTACGGCAGTGGGAAAGTAACTGAAGCCGAGATGCCAGATCAGGACCAATGACATTGCAATTTCTTTGGATTTTTTTCAAGAATTTTGAAATATATAGCAAGCAAATGTAACACACTTATTAATCATATATGTGTACTTGTTGAAAGTTTAAACAGCGAATTAATATGTAACCGTAATTTATATGCTAACAGTTCCTTTTCCCACATTTCCGTTCGTAGCCTCTTCTGGCCTCTTGCTTTCCATTCAAGCTTGATCTTCAAAAATGTAAAGGCAATATCAATCAATCGTTATCTTCTGTCTTCTTAATTCCAGTTCTTTTACTGTTCTCTCTCCTTACTAACGTTTTTTTCTTTCTCCCGTGTTCTTTCGCACTCAATAACCCCAAACGTCTCAGTAGCTTTATTGCCTTTTTGTGGAGTGAAATGAGTAAAAAATAATTCTTCCAATTGCCGAATTCTGGGATCTTTGTATGGGCTACAATTGTGGATAGTTTTTAGATGAGTACGTGAAATGGGCAGGTGTCAAGTCATGTAAAAAATAATAATGCCATTCTTTATTTAAACTAAAATGCTTTTAGTATTGTTTTACTTGCAAGGAGTGTTTGCGCATGACATAAATTTATCAGCGCCAAAAGTGGGATTGGCGTGCCGAGTTCAAATTCCAACGGAGCACGTTGCAATGACTTTCGCACAAATACACTTGAAAAAAGCATAAATCCAATTCTCTATCCCCACCCCACAGCTAGCTATCGATTAAAATATTCCCGACATTAGAAAGCGAAGATATATGATAACAGAAAGATAATCAAAAGATATCATCTTTCTCTTTGGTACCAAACACAGTCTTGAAGAAAGTTTTTAATTGCTACCAGATCTAAGGTTCCTTCCAGAAGGTCGAGTAGATAAGTTCATTTTCTTCAAGTTTATCAGTTGCCTATATACTTTTTTTATAAAATATAAAGAATACAAAACAAGTTTGTTTTTTTTAAATGCTAACTTCCTAAAAATGTTTTACAAATACCATGGTTCCATACTTTCAAGCTAAATTTATCAATACCCCATTTAACCCTATCTCAAGCAGGTTATTTTGGAGGTGTGAAAGGCGAGGTCAACATTTAAATGCCCTAGAGCTCCAAATAATGGATTAAAGTGTTTGAAACTTTGGTAAGAGATATGATAACAGAAAAGTATTGGGAAAGATATCATCTTTCTCTTTCGTACCACACACAGTCTTGGAAGAAGGTTTGAATTGCTGCCAGATCTAAGGTTCCTTCCAGAAGGTCGAGTAGACAAGTTCCATTTCTTCGAGTTTATCACATGCCGATATACTATTTTTTTTTCAAGAATACAAATCAAGATTTTTTTAATTCTAACTCCCCAAAAACATTTTGCAAATACCATGCTTTCATACATTCAAGCTAAAGTTATCAAAACCACATTAAATCCTATCCTGAGGGGGTTCATTTGGAAATGTGAAAGGCAGGTGTGATTTTTCCCGACAAGTTTTAAATACCATAGAGCTTCAAATAATGAATTAAATTGTCTGAAACTTTGCTAAGAGATATAACAGAAAGGTATTGAAAAAGACATCTTTCTTTGTTACCAAACACCGTCTTGTAATAAGGCTTTAATCGCTGCCAGATCTAAGGTTCCTTCCAGAAGGTCGAGTAAACAAGTTCCATTTCTTGGGATCTAACAGTTGCCGATATATTTTTCCATAAAATTTCAAATATACTAATCAAAATATTTTTAAATGCTAACATTTCAAAAACGTTTTGCAAATACCATGATCCCCTAGCTTCAAGCTAAAATTATCAGTACCCCCATTTAACCATATCCCAGGCAGACTGGTTATTTTGAATTGTAAAAAGATGGAAGTGCTTTGTCCTTTTTGTTTTTTGATAGTCAGCATTAAAATGCCATAGAGTTCCAAATAATGGGTTAAATTCTTTCAATCTTTGCAGGATTATTCTTTCACCTTTTATCTTTTACATTAATTTTTCCTTGTGTCTGGAATTAGTGACGCCATCAAACGTGAAATTTAAAAAAGTAAATAGGCCAAATGTTTCAATGCAATAGCTTCATTGGCAATGTAAAGAATTCATGCTGAATGTACTTTGAAATATTTGTGTCATGAACTCATAAAGTACCTGCAGTGGATGCAGTTTTCTAAAATTAAAAAAATATGCTGGCGCCATCCAAAACATGCCGCCGTTATCAAAAATATGCTGACATTACCTCTTTAGAAATTGTTTTGTTTACGTTTGGGTGCGAAACTGAGCAGATATGAAAATTTCGAGAGTCTATGACGAGAAGAAATTCGCTTAAAGGCACTATTCAGCCTTGCTTCATAGGCAAAGCTTTTTCGTGGCCGAGTCAGTTAAAGCACATCGAATCTAACAACGTTTACCTCTACCAAGAGGGATACAGATTAGAATCCTGTAACAAAAGAAGTATTCACTATATATATAAGTTTAACATGGGAATAACAACAGAATGGATTAGAATTCGCGCATAAATAGATCAACACATCAGAAATAACCAAAATAATATTAACAAATAATATTAACATAAGACAAATTTTATTCGATAACACCAACATATTACGTAAGACTCAATACAAAGAAAGACTCTATGTTCTGGAAGCCGTTATAATACAAGGGAAATTATAAAAGGGAATGCCCTCACATATAGAAAACACGTGTCAGAAAAAACATGTCTAACCGTGTAAAACAAAGGATTTCCTCTTCGGACATATTATTTTTATAAAGAATCAATCAACATAAAACAAAAGCTTATTAACAATAATTTCCTAAACCTTGTTGTGTATGAAAAAATAAGATTGGTTTTAAAGGAATTTAAAAAGAAAATAACATACGCACCATCTTGATGTAAATAAAGACAGCATTAAATCATTTTATTGTAACCAGATGCATCCTGATTATAAACGAAACGAAAAAGCCATTAAAAATATAACTCGCCGGTATATATCAGTTTTGGATCCTAAAGAAAGCTTAATCATTTATTGCAAAAAATTCAAAATTTCTAATCTAATTCTTAGAAATAATTCAGTATCTCAAAAATCCACCATATATATATATATATATATATATATATATATATATATATATATATATATATTTCAAAATTTTGAATTCCCAACGTCTCTCGTTCCGATGAACTCCTAATGGACGAAACGCGTCACACGAAAACTTTTTCCAATTTGTTAAATCTTTCCTTCAAAACTATTGTTGATATATATAAAATTATACAAAATAGGAAGCGTATTTTCATCCAAACATGTTTCAATGAATAATATAGACATACTGTGTCTATTTATTTTTATACTGATCCTTTCCAGTTGTCTAATCACTTTCTTTATGTTAAGATGAAATTTATCAAAAAAGGCGCCGTAGTTTTTTCTAACCCAAGTACTTTCGAACTTTTCAAAGATCATCTTTTTGACAACACCAATATACTACACAAAAAATAATAAACAAAGATTTCAAATTCTCGGCACCCACTATATCAAAATCAACTAACCAACCAACACGAATATAGCAACAACATATTACAATGCATAATGTTTCTACTAATTTCCGGTCAGCTCCCTTATATTGACGTCCTGGGTACGACGTTAAACTGCATCCAACAGCAAGGCCTCTGATGAGGAGGTTTCTTAATTGCTGGTGTTCCCAGGTCCACCCTGACCCGGAGTGGTAGCACCTGTTGGGGTCCCAGCTATGGGCAAATAGTGAACTTCCAGGTTTGAAAGAGACAGGATTTTACACAAAAATATAATATATATATAATCCCAACTATAACTATTTCACCAAGGTACCATTCGAATGTAGTAACTCTGATATAGCAACTCGAATACAACAACTATGTCATAACTAGCTCGATGAGCACAACAACTTGACATGTAAAATAACCTTGTTGCTCATAACAATCTTGATATGTACAACAGCCTAAAGGTGCATAACAACTCAGGAGTACAACAACTTTAGAAAGCAAACCTTATCAACAAAAAAGGAGAAAAAAGAAAAAGGGAAAAAAAACTTTTTCAGTATTAAATGGCCCAACGAAGGTCGATATGCTGGTTAAACAAACAAACTATCCTAAACTATCCTTATATTGAAATGTTTTTATTGCAAAAATTCCGTAGCACCTCGGATAAATTATATATATATATATATATATATATATATATATATATATATATATATATATATATATATATATATATATATATGGAAAATGGTTATAGTTGTTCCAACGAGAGAAAAATGTATATTTTAAAAATGATATGCGAAGCTGTATGACAAAGTGAAAAAAGTTTACGTGTGACGTATTTCGGCCTTCAAAGTAGTTATGTTGGTACGACTATGCATGCGCACGAACAAGGAAGGGTGCTGGGGATTTTAGAATTTTTTTTTTTTTCATATCTAGCCGAATTTATTTAGAGTCTTTTTCTTTTTCTTTCTATAAATTTTGTAAGTAGGTATCCCACACTGTGATAGTAGAAGACCTGCTAGAAATGGTGAAATGTAATAAGAGCCAGGGCGCATATTCACTGTAGATGACCTTGCGATCAAGGAATTTATGAATTATTTTCTCCTTTAATCAGTGTAGCATGTTTTATGCCAAAATTATGGTCAGTCTCGTCACGGGGTGTGGGCAACAAGCGCATTTGACGTATTGTTTTGTTAAATATCCCTTCCAAAATATTTTACCCAAACAATCAACATACTTCCGTTATATTGACGATGCTCTACTAAAAATCCTTATGATACTGATTTACCTGACCTAGTAGATCAACTTAAGAAAGTCATACACACAATAGGATTTACATACAAAATGGTAGGACATACTTTCTTACCCTTCCTAGATATCAAGCTACACCGCGTTAGCAACAGATTAAAACTCGGTGTCCTCCCGAAATCAAGCAACAGAAACGAACTAATAAAAATGTCTATTCTCATCATAACAACAAAATAAAATCCGGCATAATCATCGGATTCTAACTAAGAGCTCTAAAAATATGCAATTCAGATTATTTACACGAAGATGAGAAATACATTGAAAACACTTTCAAACTTCTCAAATACCCTAATTATTTTATATTCAATGCAAAACAAAAGGCCCATAAAATATTCCCAAACAAAAACAAACGGCCCATCATGAATTCCGAATGAATCAAAAAAATATATTATTCTACCAATTAATTCTATCACATCTACAATCGAAAATAATCTATCTAAACTCAACGTAGTGATTTACTAATATGTGGCACGAGGCTGATGTGTGTGTGTGTGTGTGTGTGTGTGTGTGTGTAAGAGAGAGAGCGAGCACGCGTGTGTGCGCGAGTATCTGTGTGTGCGCGAATACGTGTGTGTGTGTACGCGAGTACGTGTGTATGCGCGCGCGAGTACGTGTGTTACGCATTAAACGATCAAAAGAACGAAATGTTTGGTTTTATTTATGTACTTGAAGAGATAACTCCTCACTTGTCATCATCATTAATCATCGCAGGGCCGAAATCGGGTGGTGAACACCAGACCTTCCTAGCAACATTAATTACGCTTATAAATTGAATCCGTTCGCCTGGAAAATGTTATTCCAACAGACACCAGCCTGTTTATCTAGCTATTCACCATTTCCTTGAAGTGGATATTTCTGAACGTAATACTCGAAGGAATTCCAAATGGGAAATGGTTTTATGAATGACGGAAAGTTGCCTAACGTGTAAAAGGAATTTTTATATACGCTTGTCTACGAGGCCTAGTGGATAAAAGCGTTGGTTGTAGATTTGGTGACATAGTGGTTGTGAGTTCAATCCCTGGGTCGGGCAGTGTATACTTACACTCAGTGGAAACGGACGAGCAATAACTGAACAGTACTAAATAAGAACTAGTCGATATCTTTAGATGAGTAGTGGAGCGAGAACAGTCTACCCCCGTAGATTAAATAAAGGGTTCAGATCAGAATTCCTTATAGGTTGGTTAATCGATATACACATGAGGAAGGCCAGAGGGCACAACGGCCGAAACGTTGTGATAACATTATATCATAAACAAATATGAGGAGAAAAGTCCGAATATAAATACTAAAAGTAAGGCATGTCTTCGTAAAAAAACATTTTTTAATTAAATTCATTTTTTTTTTATCTTCTGTTGGTGTCGTTCCACATTCGTTTCTATAGATGTGTATTGTGGTGTAATAAATAACGGCTCGGCATAAGAAATCGGAGAACCGAGTTCGAATTCTAGTCAGGTTCATTAAATTCACTTATGTGCAAATACCCTTGTGAAATGTGTGAATCAATTGCTTCCTTCCGCCTACCTCAATTATGGGTTGAATAGCCTTGGCTGGCAACCCGTCTACACGAGAAAGAAACGGCAAGCTTCTGCGGGAAAATCTTCTGCCTCGTCAGTCATGAATCGAAAGAGAAATGATCGCCCAAGTGTGTATTACGTTCGACTGACTGACTGAAGTTTTCACACAAACTTAAACTTGAGCTTCGTCACTGCTTCTCCAAGCCCCACCCCAAACCAAACACAACTCCCAACAAATTCTTCACCACAACGATTACGTAGCGTCGGCATATAATGCTTTTATGACAATACACGACAAAGAGAATGATCGGTATATAATGTCATGACAATACACCATAAGGGGAATGGTCGGTCGATCTGTTACTCTGCCAATTATTACTTTTAAAACATAAGTGCCCTCTGGAACAGTCCGATAGAAATTTTTCAACTTGCAAAATAAGCGGGCCGTTTTAAATAAAAGTAGGACTGCACGTATATATTCGCGTATCATGCTACTTTTGAAGACCTAATTTTGAATCTGATTTTAAGGGGGTCGTATCATATACAAGATATGAAATTAGTGTATGCACTACTGTCCCTGGCTACCTTTTTGACCAAACTATATATCCACTGACTGTAGTCAAAAATACAGCTGTGTTTAAAATAAACACGATTTTGATAACACTGTTGTTTTACTTAACTGCATGCAATAATAATGCATGTAATATTCACATATTTGTATCGTATTATAAAATACAAACATAGTGAATATGCATCTTTTCAATTGATTACGCTTATAAGATGTTTAGCTGTTTCTCGTTCAGTTGTTTATGGCTGTACGTGTTTACACAACGAGTTATGCTTCTCCCGTCAAACTCGACGTATGAGGGTCAGACAGATCAGCTCCCAGAAACCGAAAGCCCGACAGCCACACAGGACTTGATTATAGTGGTGAAGGACTTGTGCAGGGCCATCCACACTTTTTGGAGGGACGAATACAGGGACCTGGTGCAACGGATGCCACAAGGTCCCCAAACGACCCTCCACAGGTTTTGAATTCAGAGTTGTCCTTCTCCTAGACCAGTTGCCATCCAAGGCTATAGAACCCAGCCTTTCATGCTATTTACCCATAGTTGGAGGGAGAAGAAGAGGATTCACACCTTTCCCAAGGGTATTAGCACGTAAGTGAATGTAATGGAATCGACTGGAATTCGAACTCGGCTCTCCGATTCCTCAATCCAAGCCATTACTCCACCGTGCCTCCTACACAACGAGTATAGCATTACTAACGATACTTTTTTCATTCTCTTTGACATTTTTAACTTATTTAACTAGAAGATGGGATAAAGAGATAGAAGAAAAGAGGTTAGTCTATTGTAATTTGGTTTCTCAAAAAAGGAATTCGCATGATACACGAGATACATGATAAAATCATTTTTTATAAGTGAAAATTTGGGGGTCGCACGATACGCGAGATTGCGCGTTACACGAGTATATACTGTACTGGAAACAAAATAAAATTATTTAAGTAATGTAATCAGAATAAGTAAACGTAAATAAAGCATTGTCTAACCAACAAGTACCTAATTGGAAATAACATTGGCCTCCACTTGTTTTGGTTCAAGCTTACTTGACAAGGCATTTCGTAGCTAATTTTGACACACTGACACCAAAAACCAAGTCCAGTTTTACTGGTTAGCTCTATATTTTACTGTATAAAACATGAATATTTTTTTTAAATTACTATTTATAACCAAATTTTCCATAAAGTTCAAATTCTTTCTGAATACCTTCCTCAAATATCCATAAATGTTCTTGAATTACCGATTGTTCAAACACCTGGTTTTTATAGGTTTTAGGAACATTCGTCTAAAGAATATCGGCCTAAGGAACATTCATCTAAAGGACATACTTTTAAAGAATATTGGTCTAAGGACATTGGTCTATGGAATACCCGTCTAAGAACCACTGGTCTATAATAATATTTTTTTAATAAATTAAGACTTTATTCATGTACAAAATACTCAATTTTATTGATATTCACTATATTACAGAATAATATTTAAGACACATATAGCAACATTAATTATTGATGGTCCATGTGGTTTATAAGCATTTATTGGCATGCATTGTTTGTATATTAATAAAACCCACATTGGACCATAATTCTCTAAACGAATATTTCTTAGACGTATATTCTTTAAACGAGTGTTCCTTACACCAATATTTTTAGACCAATATTCTTAGAACAATCTTCCTTAGATCAATATTCCTTAGACCAGTGTCCTTTAGACGAATGTTCCTTAGACGAATGTTCCTTAGACGAATGTTCTTTAGACGAATGTTCCTTAGACGAATGTTCTGGATCTCGTTTTTATATTATGATAATGCATGCAATTGTTCTGAGTTATAAATGGAAACAATGCAAAATCCTTGTGCGTTCATAATCACTTTACATTGACTACATTAAACATTTGTGAGAGAAACTCGAGTTTGCCAGCAATATAATTTAAGTGATGTTAGTGACGAGCACAGTGAAAGATTCAACCAAGGCATTAAAGTTATGATAGAACGGAATCAACGAAAACTGAACAAAAGAATGATAGCTGACTACTGACTGAACCTAAAACGGCCAAACTCTCCTAGCAAATCACGAAAATCAAATAAGCAAAATTTCTTGCTATAACTACCAATTACACTCAATATTCGAATTTTAATCAATGATTTTTTTCAGATTTCAGTTGTTTTATTTCAAACTAAGATTATATTTAAACTTCAAATGAGCATTTATTTTTTTCTTCGCATTTACAATGAGCGTAACCCAATCATGACCATTTTTCACGTAAGATCTGATATTCTGGAACATAAAAACTAGAGCTAATGGTGAGAAATTGGTGTTATTTTCGGATTCAGCACCCCAAGTTTGTTCAAAATTATCCAAAACATCCCGTGTACCATTCCAAAATCTATGTAAGCCTGTGGAATCTTTTATGAACATTCTTACCGATAAATCTAATGATTTGGGATTACCATATATTTTCGCGTATAAGGCGACCTTTAGATAAGACGAGGTAAAAAAATATAGAAAATTTTCATTAATTTATCCTATACCTGTCGTATGAGACGATTGCTTATTGATTATACAAAGATGATGTTATCGGAAAAGTTGTTACTTACTGTATCCTTAGAAATTCAAAATAAAAGAAATGACAAACCGATTCTATATCATGTTTTTCCTACAAATGTCCCATGAAAGGGAAACTATTGTTTTGTTTACGTTCCATCACGTGATGTCTTGCGAATACTGATTCTTCTTCTTCCTCCTCTTCTTTTCCTATATCTAAACAGTTCCAAACAGCCTTGGGTACTAATAGCCATTTGCTTATACTTCATAGACAAGCACAAAATACTGCTAATAGCACTACGATAATGTATGATAATAGTATCTTCCATTGCTGTGAACGCAATTTACATTTTCTCAGCTGATCTTTCATGGATACAAGTTGATTTCATTGATTTGGAATTATTCTTCGAATAAGCAATTTATTATTAAATTATTCCAGTAATATATAGAGTAGAAATGATTTTATTACTTTTATTATCAGTTTATTTGATAATGTGAATCTTTTTGTGTACTTTATTGGTTATTGCACCAAGGCCGAGGTTAGCCTATTGACAAACATCACACAGAATTTAAGGTTTCTTTTTTAGAATTGTAGTATAAGACGACCACCGATTTTTAAGAGTGTATTTGGGGATTTAAATGTCGTATTATACGCGGAAATATACGGTAACTAAAAATGCACTTTTTAGACTAAATATTTTCTGAATCTTCTGTAGTTAATTGTTATCTTTTCAACAGGAAATCCATTAAGTTTCGAGATTTTCCTAAGAATACAATTGTAGAATTAAATAATGTCATTCATTTGTAAAATCCTTAATCATTCCAAGATTTATTGATGATAAATCTACACTGCCTGATTCGTTACTTCTATATTTGAGCAATTGCCATCAATGGCAGAGGTTAATGTTTAAGTCCAAATAAAAATCATGATTCCGAAAGTTGCTTTTAAACACACACCGCCTCTACACCGCTAACAACGTTTCTACAACATTACATAAGAGGTTGCAAAAACGTTTTCTGTAGATTCTCCACAAAGTGCCTACAACGTTACCTTGTAACGTTGACAAAAAATGAATGCTAAATAAAATAATGCGTCGGGCTTGCGGCATACCATAAAGTGTAATAACGACAAGATTAGACTAAAAATAATAACTCTGCGATATAATTTGGAGGGGGTAAAGAATTGTCGGGTCAGGTAGCACTTAGCATTAAATAGAATGAGATGAAGTAGCGTGACACTAATTAAGTCTGATTATCAACCTATTTGGAGTAACCATTTTAGGCTATGATGAGCCGAGGTTTAATTTGTCATATTGTTGTAGCATACCTACGGACGATAATGGGTACATCCCTATTCACATAAATACAGTAGTAAATACTGTATGTTGATCTTCCGTTGGAGATTCATTGTGGAATTAACTTGACTCACTTCTAGCAGTTGTCTACTTCTTCTACGCGCCGCTGGCGAATCTTATATGTGTTGTTCGTGTCCTAAGTATTATCGTTCATTACTAACATTCGTTTGATTATTCTATTCAGTAACCTTCCCTAGGTTACAACAGATATGCAATTTGGTGGTTGACAGACCGCTCCCATTTCAGTAAACCGTTTATAGTATTAACCGAAAATATTGTACTAATCTCTAAAAAGTTTAGTTTCGAAAATCTTGTACTGATATTTAAAAAGATTCCATTTTTTTTTGTTTTTTGCGTTTTTTTTTATTTGTTTTGTTTTTTTTAAATACGTTTAAATAAATTAATTCGGGACATAGTTGAATTCCCAACAGTTAAAAAAACAGGTGCAAATTTTCTCTTGGTGCAAAGGAAAAAAATGCTTTTTATCGAAATTCCTATTTCTTCTCCTAAACAGCTCCTGACCTTGAGGAGAGGCCGCAAAAGATAAGTGTTGGAATTCCATTAATATCTGGGCATTTTTATACAGTAAAACACCCGTTCGTATCTTGCCGCGGGTTAAAATAAAATGTTTCTGACATCACTGTCGCCACTGATTCTGATTAGCGTTCGTTCAGCTGTGTGTACTCACAAAAAGAAAATGGAATATCAAAGATTAACCCTGACTTTGATTAAAATAACTAAATAGTTTTTTTTTTTTCTCAACGTTGCGTTTTCCCCCAATCTTTAATGAGAGTAATAAATAATTTCCGTTTTTGTTTATCAATTTTTTTCTTAAAAAATATCAAGTACAATTACACTTTATGCAATTATATATTCACCTTTATTTGCAGTGACTTGTTGCCACTTATCTGGCGGCTCTTCAATACTTTTTAAGTCAAATTCCAGTTTTTGACGTGAAAGATTATTGACGAATTCTTCGATCTGGTTTAACACTAGAGAAAGTTTTCTCTATCAAAGCGTTTTACAGCGATCAAAAAGGCAATACTCGATTGGTGCAAGGTTGGGTAGATATAGCGAGTGGCAAAGAACAGGCAAACCGAATTCTAAAATTGTTTCCTGTGTTATTTTTGCTGTATACGGCCTTGCGTTATCATGATTGTTTGTTTGGTTACTTTGTTTTACGGCCTATCAAACTCATGGGTCATTTAATGCCGACACTGTTTTGGAATGAATTTTAGCATAGTTTGGTAGAATATATATATATATATATATTTATATATATATATATATATATATATATATATATATATATATATATATACACACACATACAAGCAGTAGTATTCGGCCACTCATATTTTGAGTACATGCTTTTATAAAATCTAGTATCCTAAATAGTGTTATTTCCATAAAGAGTTTCTTCAAATTACGTGTTTGGTAATATTGTTTCCGCACTCGATTCAAGTTTGTACACTCAAGCTGTATATGTTTAACTGTGAATCTTTTTTGGCATGTAGCACAGTTTGCTTTGTTTGTTTTATGGCATTTCAACTTCAATCGGTTATTTAATGCTGACAAGATTTTTATTGTTGCTAATATTTTTCTCAAAAATGTATTGTTGGTATTTTTTTTAAATGTATAGCTGATTTTTTTATTCAAAAATTTATTGCTGGTAATAATATTTTACAAAGTATTTCTGGTATTTAAACCTATTTTTACACTTTCATAGTATTTTAACCCCAGTTTGGAGGTTAACCATTTACTCCTAAATGGGACCCTAACAGGTGCTACTACCTCGGATCAGGGTGGACCTGGGAACACCAGCAATTAAGAGGTGGTTCTACTATCCTCAAAACCCCTGATCAGAGGCTTTGTTGTTGGGCATAGTTTATCGTCTTACCCAGGATGCGGACGTAGTTTATCGTCATACCCAGGACGGACGTTATCATGAAGGCGAACAACAATTTTCCCAGTGATGAGTGAAGGACATGTTTCGAGCAAACTTTTATTGACACGTTGCAGCTGCAGGACGTACAAATATGCATTTAGTGTTTTAAAGAACTCTAAATGAATACAAAGCAACCTCGGATCTCGACCATAATTTCTTTTGAATTATTCGAGAAATTATTTCCCATGACAATTAATGTAAAAGAGATTAATTCGTTTCCAAACACCAGATGCATGCTTATTTACATGCTTACACTATATATTCAGGTAAATCTTTTGCTGGGGTTTCTTTTCTTTTATTCTTTCAATAAAAACCTGTCCAATGTTAGTTGTTTTTGCCGGCGTTGTAAAACTTTTCTAAAATGAGACATGACATTGTCATTGAAAAGGTTTACTGCTCTATTTGCTACAATTGTATCAGAGTGATATTTTTCCACAAAACTTTTCATATCACCCCATTTAGCACAAATTTCTTTGATTAACAGCAATTAATAACAATAGCAATTTCCTCGACAGCAGCAGTACTTGTACCATCAAAATCTGCTTGTATCACTTCCTTATTTTTTAAAATAGTAGATATTGTCGATTTAGGGATACCATTCTGCACAGCGAGATCTGGCACACGAATGCTATTTTAGTGTTTTTTCTTTCTTCACTTCAATTGTTTTTCTCTCAACTCTTCTTTTTCCTTTACCAGTATCACTGCTAGCTTTCTTTGCAACCATGACTAAGGACTAATGAAGAGAAAAAAAGGTACAGTACAATAAAATTGGAAAAGAAAAGCACAGCACAACACACGAATGTATACAACATGGCGGTCGACTCAGAAATGATTCCGTTCGTGTTAACTCGGTTCGGCAATGTTGTTCGAGAACCGAAATTTTGTTCGATAACCGAAGCATTTTCATCTCTAATTTTCTGTTCGAAAACCGATTTGTTCGACATGTGAGACATTCAAGAACCGAGGTTGCTGTGTAAAATATTATATCCTTGTTAATTCATTGCCTTTTATCATTGAACATTGTCGCGCGTTCTTCTTCTTCTTCTTCTTATTATTATTATTATTATTATTATTATTATTATTATTATTATTATTATTATTATTATTATTATTATATGTACCATGTCCGTTCAGGACGTTGGTGATCACAGCTCTCCGAAACTTCCTGTCCTTTGTAGCTCTTAATAAATTTTAACTTTTGGTTATTTCTCCCAAACTCTGCTCCACCATCCTTTCACTCAAACTCCTCATCCATTCACTCATGCACACCAGGTAGGTTATACTTTGTTTTCCTCTGACACTCTTGCCTTCAGTCTGTCCCGTCAGTATCAAATTTTCTTCATTATGTGCCCTAGAAATTTCAACGCAAGGATCCCTTTCTCAGACCGATATTATCAAAAAGTCACTATCTTAGCAAATCGTCCCTGGTCAGATTCAAATCTGGGTC
Source organism: Acanthosepion esculentum (assembly GCA_964036315.1). Classification (NCBI taxonomy): domain Eukaryota; kingdom Metazoa; phylum Mollusca; class Cephalopoda; order Sepiida; family Sepiidae; genus Acanthosepion; species Acanthosepion esculentum. The sequence continues at coordinate 87,295,035 of OZ038485.1, forward strand.
TCATAGTCGGAATGCTTATGTTCTAAACAGTTAGCCACACAAACATTCTTCTTCGTCAGGACGTTGGCGAACATGGCTCTCCACAATTTCCTGTCCTTTGTACCTCTTAATAAATTGTCTTTTCGTTATCTCTGCTAAACCCTGATCCGCCATCCATTCAGTCAAACTCGCCAGGTAAATTATGTTTTGCTTTCTTTTGCATCTTTTGACTTCAGTCTATCCTGTAAGTATCAAATTTTCAAAACCCACTTTCCTTGCCCAAGAAAATTTCAACTGTCTCTTCCTAATGTCAGATATAAATGTGCATTCTGTTTCCATTTCCTCTAAAACTTTGTCGTTTCTCACATGTTCGGTCCATGATATTCTCAGCATCCTTCTGTAGAACCACATTTTTGTTGTTTCAAGTCTCTTCTTAATCTGTGAGGTGATTGTCCAGCCTCCATTACCATATAGGAACATGATCAGTAGTTAATATGAAGAAGTCATCATTACAATTGGTTTCCGAAAACCGAAATTAGTTGTGACTCATCCTAATTGAAAACAAACTCTCATGGGGCGTTTGTTTATTTTTTTTCCGACCTACGCGAATTCGGATAAACAACAACATATTAATGGCTGTTAAAGAATTTGCCTCTGTTTGAAGTTACGAGTCGAAAATCTTAAAAACTCCTACGATATTTCTCTACGTGAAATATGACAATTTAACTTATGTTCGCCGTAAGCCTATCTTGGGTATAAAGATAGCGCTTCACGCACTATTTTTCGAAAATCAACAGTGACGTTATTATTGTGAATTTATGAATATAACTTTCATGCCAAACGCGTCTCGCCCGTGTCGGTAGTACTTTTGATTTTATTTACTTTATTTTTTTTTTTTTAGGGGTGGGGGACAGCATGTGATATTAGGTTGTTCGGGAAATAATGTCAGATTTTAGAACAAACTTTTTAATTGTGTTCCAATATTTTATTATAATAGTTAAACAGAAAATATCTTACTCATTCCTAATGATTAAAGTGTCCTTTTTGTTAACCTTAAATCAATCTCTTTCAGAAAATAACTTATTTGGTTGTTTGAAAAATAATGTCAGATTTTAGAATAAACATTTTAATTGTGTTCTAATATATTATTATAACAGTTGCAAAAAAATACATTACTAATTTCTAGTGATTAACGTGTCCCCTTTGTTAATTATATATCAATCCCTTTCAGAATTGAACTCATGAGTTCAAGCTTGACCAGAATGCTTTTCAAACTGTAGTCAACATTAACAGAGCATGGGGCAAAGGATGCCCTTTTGAACGGACATTGAGACGCTGACTTCTGAAGTTCTGCAGTGGGGATACGAGTCTTGAATATCAAGGTGTTAGAGGGCGTCCCTCTGCAATTGACAATCAACATCTGAAAACACTAGTCGAACAAAACCCACGTCAAAGTGTCAGAGAAATGTCTCAGATAATGAGTGTCAGTATTTCAACAATATCGGACCATCTCAAGTAAACTGGCAAGGTGAAGAAATTTGTGAAATGGGTTTCACAATAACTCAGAGAAAATCAAAGTGTTCGATGTTTTGAAGTGTGTTCGCCGATGCATCTGCGGAATTCGAATGATCCATTTCTTGATGGACTAGTGACTTGTAATGAAAAATGGATCTTTTATGACAATCTAAAACGATCGGCTCAATGGCCTGATCATAACAAAGGAACAGAACAATTTCCAGAAGCGAAATTACGCCAACAGATTAATAATGAAAAAATCCATTACTTTCTTTAGAAATTGTATTCTTTACGTCTGGATACGAAATTGAGCAGATATGAAAATTTCGAGAGTCTATGACGAGAAGAATTTCGCTTTCAGACAAATTTCGTTAGAAACAAAAAAAAGAGTAATGAACTGTTTGTAATTTCAGCCCCCCTATATGGCAGTGAATGCAAAACAATAACAGATGAAGAAGAAACTTGAAGACACATAAATATGTTTTTACAGAAGTATAACATGGCCGAACATGTAAGCAACAAAGAAAATAGAAACAAAAAAGACACTTATACTTGACATCAGTAAGAAATAGTCGAAATTTTAGAGAACATTAAGAGGGCGTAGAAAGTTTTACACTCACCGGACATATTGAAGGCAAGAGGGACAGGGGAAATCAACGCATAACCTACCTAAAGAGCTTGTGTAAATGAATGGTAAGACATGGTTTAGGAGAGATAGCAAAAAGACAAAATTTACTAAGAGCTACAAAGAAAAGGAAATTGTGGAAAGCCATGTTCTGAGGGGATCACAGCATATGGGATAAGAATTTCAGTTTAATTTGTTGTTGATTCTTAGATTTAATCAAACAAAATTTAATTCTTATTAGTTTTTAGTAATGCACACAATACCATAATGGGTTCAATCCTCATTGGGTACCCCATACATTCAGCTTTGTGTCACGTCTAAACTACGCTTAGGAAATCACCATAAGCATAATAATCTGACACTTTAACGTGTTTTAATGGTTAACAAGCATGTCTTGCTATATCATATTACGACTGAGTAGTGAGTTCGATCCTCAGTGGGTGCTCCATAATCTCGGCCTTGATGACACATCTAAGCTTAGATGTGTCATCAAGGCCGAAAGTATGGAGCACCCAGTGAGGATCAAACTTACTATTCAGTCGGAATTTTTTTAGCGATACAAGCTTGCTAACCATTACACCACATCGAGATGTCCTTTGATTTTCTAAGCGTAGCTTCGATCTGGCTTAATCCTTTGAGACCTGACTACTACTTTACCGGTGGTAGAGAAAAATGACTTAATGCCGAGCCACCGGTTGAACGGTGGGTAAACACTTGTGTCGTGTTTTGCTATTGGTTGTCTTATTTGGGTAGACTGGGACACAAAGAAAAAATTCTGACGATAAAGTGAAGGCATGCAATCATACTCCCACCCTGCTAAGTATAATGCTTATATTTTTTGTAACTATTTTTATAACTACCGTGAAATATTACATACCATTTATTTGAGAATTTTGACTCAGTAGCTCAGGCAGAAAGGTTAAAATTGTTCAGGAACGCAGGGATCAAAGAGTTAAGGCCGAAAGTACGGGGAACCCAGTGAGAACAGAACTCACTATTCAGTCGTAATTGATTTTGCGAGACAAGACTGCTAACCATTTCACGACGCACCCTGTTTGTAATCGTAATGATGCGACAGGAAACATTCGGTATTCATTAACCAAACAGTCAAACGTTTCGCACGGTTGAATTTTATAGTTTTATAACCTTTCTCTTAACCTTTAGCACTCTGCATTATTAATATCACTTTAATTTCCACTGTATTTTTTTCAAGGCCTCTCAGTTGCAGTATCCTTATTTATAAATTCAAACTCAAAGTTGTTTTTTGTTGTCATAGCAGGATATGACAACACAACTATAAAATTCAAATACAGTATTGTTCAGGGATCAGGGTCAATTTCAGTAGCAGAATAAAATTTTTGTACAGCAAATGAAGTCACATACAGAGTGATATATGTTAAAACAGTTTTTTTTTTGTTTTTTTTTTGTTAAGTGGGAATTAATATCGTTTCATTTTATTCTCTTAGCTAATTTTATTATTTAGTGTTCTCTTTCCGGAAGTTTCCATATTTGCTGACTCATACATGATTAAAGATTTATTTTGTTATCTGCATGTCGTTTACCAGGCACTGACTGATCTAAGTGTTGTCCATCCAAAACATTTACGTTGCGTTGGATAATGTCTTACTGATAAAAGACAGGCATTAATAAAACTGAATAAATATTAAGATATATATATATATATATAAAAGAAAAGAAAAGAATATATATATATGTAGATACAGAAAAGAAAAGAATATATATATGAGTAGATACAGATGATTTTAATTAAGATTTAAGGCTCAAGACGAGGCGTAAAATGATATATTGCAAGTTAGTTTTACACAGATAACAAAAAAGTGTAAAACATCTAAGTGCTTATTGTGTTTTTTTTTTTTTTTACTGCTGTGAGTATGTGTGCGAGGATGTGTATGAAAGTTTGTCGCCTGCAAGTCGTTATGAAACTACTTTAGCAAAATCAGGTAGGTTAACTACTGGTGCAACCATGCTTCTTAAGGAAACTGAAAGCAAGTTGTAAATTAAATAAAGTCAGAAATATATTCTTCACTTCATACGCTTAAAATCTGGCATTTGTTATCGCTTAAATTTTGACTCCCTTTTTCCTTCACTCCCTGCATCTTTATGATCATTCCTGACGCACGCGAGATTAGCCACGAGGTTCCTTTATAGACCTCAGGTGTGTAATTTAGGAATGTGGTACTGGAAGGGGCGCAGGTTGCAATTTGACGAAGACGGGTGTGGAGGTAAATAATAGGCAAAATATTACAAGGTAAGCACAATGACTAACGCGACGAGAATTCGAACTTTGAAAACATACAGCAGCAAAGAAGCAGATAGCAGTCTAAATAAACGAGACAATGTTCTTTTGGGGCTGTGGAAATAAATAAACATTTTTGTCTTGATGCACTCGAAAGGCATTCTTTTTTTTTTCTTTTTTTTTCGCATCAAGTTGATGTATAGGCATCGTTATCAGACACAGAATTGCTGGAATCGGCGAGTTCAAATTCCGGCCTTGTTTGTATGTCTAATGCCCTTAACAAAGGCGTGAATTCATCCCGTCTACTCCATACCTCCTCCTAAACAACAGGATACACAAACAGCAAAAAAATATGTGCCGTTTATGGAGATGGTGCCATAGCTTTGAATACTGTTCGGAAATAGTTCGCATGATTCAGAAGTGAGAATTTTGATCTGAAAGAATGAGAACATTCCGGTAGTTGCCAAACAAGTAGGGAAATTCAGAATTCCAAACCTTGGAACAGGCAACAGGAAACTATTCTTTCTTTAGCAAGAAGTCATAACAATGCATAAATAATAAACTAATCTGTGCGTAAACATGATTTACTTTGTCCTGAAAAAAACATATCCTAAAAAACAAACAAACTGCTAATCGAATTTTCTGACTGACTACTCTTGTGTACCAGGGCTTACGGCCGCGTCACTTTGAAACACCACCGAAGTTAAGCAACGTCGAGCCTAGCCAGTACCTCGATGGCTGACCGCTTCGGAATACCAGGTGCTGCAAGCTTTTATGTGCGGATGGTGTAATGGATACTGGCTCGGAATAGTTAACCGGAGAGCCATGTTCCAATTCTCTTTGCGTTCGTTATATTTACTTAAACGTAAATACCCTTGGGAAAGGTATGAATTCACCTCTTCACGTCGCAGCTATGGGTTAATTAGTAAGACTTGTATCATTAAACCATTATTATCTAAAAACATTTTACAATCTAAATATATTATAATGGGTTGATAAGCCGTTAAAAACGAATCAATTAAATAATAATCTTGTATAACAAAAATAAGTGCCGGCACGATTGAATTATTTGACTCAATTTTCCTCTCCGGTGGCTTTCATGGAGAGTTTATTTATTTTACAACATTCAGATAAAATAACATTAATCCCCTTTTGTTCTTATCATTTCACCCCTAAGCAAGGCGATAATGCCACTAAGACGCAACGGATTACTGGAAGTGAAAGAGAATGAGAATAATTTAGTGAGGAGAAAGAAAAATAAAAGAACAGATTTCAGCAAGACAGAAGATGGTGACTGACGCTATATTTAATTTTTTGAAGATCGTAGGTGGCAGAGAAACAAGAAAACAGAAGAAAGTTCCACAGGTGAGAAGTGTGAGAAAAGAAACTATTAGAATATAAGTTACGGTTACATCAAGCTATTTCAACAGTAAAATGACGAGACACATTTGCCAATGTAGTATCACGCTAAAATTCATACGGTCGTGGTACCAAGGAGAGTTCAATTGCTTTTTGTTTTGTTTTTTTGCTTTTTTAAGCTTTTATTTGGGTACGAAACGCTTATTATTTTTCAAATAAATTTCTCTGCGGCACTATTATTTTATACCACGTTTATTAATCTTATATAAAACTTCATGGCGGAACCTTTATTCAAAGCAGCACACTTCTTTTATCAGATGATAATTCCTACCATCATAACTAATTATTTTTTGACAAGCAATAATGACTTTCGTTTCTCCAGGTCGACTGCTGGTATACTAACGTTAATTGCGGAAAGAGTCTATCGTGTTCTAGATAAAAAACAGTGAAGCCCGGGCTGTAGCATTGGACATCTCGAAGACCGTTGACAGAGTTTGGCATACAAGTCTTCTCCACAAACTGAAAATTTACAGTGTCTCCGGACACATTTTTTTTTAACTGATACATTCTTTCCTCTCAAATTGTGAAATGAAAATTATCCTGAACGGCCACTCTTCTAGATCCTATCGTACTTACACGAGTGTCCCCCAGGGATCCATCCTTGGTCCTACTCTGTTTTTAATTTTCACTAATGACCTTCCCGATTCAACTTGGTATCTACGCTGATTACACAAGCATTTATTCTTGCCTCGATACTAAGGCTGATCAGTCCGACAAGGTCAAAATGGCAGCCGATGTACAAAACGACCTCAAGTCCGTTGTTAACTGGGAAAAAATTGGCTTGTTAATTTTAACGTCTCCAAAATTAAACTTTTCTCCATTAATCATCTGCGACCCCTCTCTGCCTTCAATCAGCATGGCTGATACTAACCTCCAACAAAAGTGACTCGTTGCGCCTCCTTGGGCCAATATTCTCAGCTACCAAGAAGTGGAAAGACTATATTGAATCCATTGCTATGTCAGCTGCTAAGAAAATCGGTTCACTGTGCAGTGCGAGACAATTTTTCTCTCCAGAATCTGCCATACATATCTATAAGTCTACCATTCGTCCATGCTTAGAATATTCACGCCGCATATGGTCCGGTGAACCTGCGATTTACCTTGAGCTCCTTGATAAAGAAGAATCAGCAATATTATTGGTCCTGACATGACGTCTCGGCTTCAGTCACTTTCCCACCGCCGTAAAGTTGCCTCTTTGGGTTTTTTTCTATGAAAGTTTTCATTTAAAATCCCCAAATGCAGATTCTGTGATGAATATCCAAAAACAATTATTGACTATTTTGTGTCCGGTTACATGGTATTAGCATCCACCGTATATAAAACTCGGTATGACACGGTGAACCAATATCGATACTGGAAAATCTGCAACTTTTATAAGAAGGAAACTGCAAGAAATTGGTACCACACAGACCCGGTTACATACATGGGACCTGTAACAATTTTATGGGATTTTACAATACATACAGACAGAACAATCAATCCTCCAGGTATAGTGTGTGATCAAAAACCACAAAAATAGAGTTTCGGCATTTTTTACTTGTAAATAATCTATAACAGACATTGAATTTTTTATCGATTAAAATATTTCCTCCTCCACTGAGGGGTCAAAAAACACGTTTCGTTGCTGCTGTAGTTTCCATAACAAGTAAGGCATGAACTTGCTATCCCTGTGTTCATCCGATTTTGTATCCGGTATTTTATTTACAGTACCCGGTGTTCTCAAGCTGCTCCCCATCTAAGTAGTGACTAGGCTCATTGCTTAACTTCGATGATCAAACGAGAACCGGTGTTTCAGTGTGATTTGACCGTAAGCAAAATATTCTCTATAATAATAATAATAATGCACAAGGGAGATGGGGCTCACTCATTAAGAGGGATCTGAAACCAGAGACAGATGTGCTGACTTTTGCAGCTCAAGATCAAGCACTTGGAACTATGTTAAGTGCAAAATGGATCATATAACTAACAATAAGTGAAGGGCGTGCGAATATAAAGGAGAAACAATGCGGTATGTTGTCAGTGAATTTGCGAAGTTGGCACAGAGGGAATACAAAAGGACACATGATAATGGTACAAGAATCATACATTGGAAGTTTTACGGCAAGTATGGATTTGGGCGGGCAGAAACATGGTATGGTTAAACACTTGAAGGTATCATTGAAAATAACAAGTACGAACGTTTGTTGGATGCCAAATTTGTAAGTTGGGTGTCGCTGTTACAGCAGGTTAAAATTATTATTATTATTATTATTTTTATTTACTTTAACTTCTGTTGTATAATCATTTACATCCGAGTTTTAACCAGAAACTTAAGGGCAGAAATGGCATCATGACATTTCTACTAAACGTTTTTTAATCTAAGAGCACGCGCATTTTACATGGATAAATCCCTTTGCAGTGTGTGAGCTGTACTTATGATTACAACATTTTGTATTGTTTTAAGACACGGGCTACCAGTAATCCTTTCAATGAGTCTGTCAGAACCTTTTTCAATCAATCCAAGGGCTCCAACTACAACTGGGTTTATTGATGTCCTCATGTGCCACATTTTTGAGATTTCGATTTTAAGTTCCTTCTATACCTATAGTTATTTTAAAGTATTATTATTATTATTATTATTATTATTATTATTATTATTATTATTGAATTAGAGAGCAACACGCCAGCATCGTGGCACTGGGGGATAAATATACGAATCCCAATGTTCCCATCATGACCCCCAGTGTGACAAGGCACATACCTCATGCCCAACTATGCACAAAATGGTAAGTGGTTTTGATAAAGGCAGCACATAACCTGTAGATGGGGCTCAGTTAGAAAAATCTTCTCTTCGAATAATCCGATTGTGGATATTTCTGAGTATCTAGACGTGTCTCCAAATTCACTTTGAATGCCTCATCCTTAAAAATAAAAACAACTCTCAACATCCAGTCATGATGCTCATGAATAAAGATGCACAGTGAGTCAGCCCTTAGGGGACAGGCTCAAATGGTTATGTTCAGGCAACTGACAAGCAAATCTGCGGTATTGAATGGGTTGTTTACTATAGCCTATCTTTAATTACCCAAGACAAAACAGTCACTTTAGCTGCCTCGTTCTTCAAATATCCCTCTCGATTCTCGTCATAATGCCCCCAACTCCACTACTCACGCTTACAAACAAAGACGCCCAGTACGCCAGTCTCCTAATGGGCCTGCCGAACTGGTTGAGATCAGTTAACTGACAAGCAAATCTGTGGTACTGAACTGGTTGCTTAGTGTAGCCTGATTTTAATTCCCCAAGACAAAACATTTACATGTTAACAGTAATCAAGATCAGAAGACGTGAAAGCCATGCCTTGTGTTGCATCATGGTATTATTATTATTATTATTATTATTATTATTATTATTATTTGTGGTATCATCTTGCCAGAGAGCAATTTTAAGTACCTCATTGCCAAGTCCTCTCCAGGGTCTATGAGTAAAAAGGGGCACTGTAGGAAAGTTACCTATGAACATTTGGGGCGTTTCGTTTAGATGGCGAGGGTTTTGCAGATGATTTGTGCAGTTCAACACAAAGTAATCTTTTGCAGCTCTGAGATGCTGATGTGTCCAGGAATCTTCGGTGCCCTTATATTCTTCTTTTGCTTTCTGTTTGGTACAATCCATTACGGATCGATAATCGATACCCGGGGTAAGGTAAGGGAGTAAATATATGCATTGTTTGCACAAATGCTGATGTTAAATGATAGTTAATATGTGCTTTGTTGATATTTGCTTTACATTTATAATACACTCTTGAGGGCACCTCGGCGTAGTGTAATGGTTAGCAAGCTTGTCTCGCTAAAACAGTTTCGACTGAAAAGTGAGTTCTATCCTCACTGGGTGCCCACACATTCGGCCTTGTGCCACATCTAAGCTGCGCTATAGAAAATCAATATAATACACTTTTGAGTATATGTGCTGTACCACAGATAGTGTAATTTTTAATCTCGTCTAAGCTGGGACTACTAAGGAATTTCTTAATGTTCTTGTCTGTACGTTTTTAATCGCACCCAAAGCTCCAATTATTATAACCAAAACGGTATTCTTAAGCAAGCACAATCTGATGGCATTGTCATGTCTATGAGAAGGCAAATTTTTGTAGTGTCTGGTCTACTAGCTTTGAGATGTCTATCAGTATGTATAGTAAAGATCCGAAGAATAGCGACTTATTATCATTATTATTATGATGATCCTCATCATCATAATCATTATTATTATTATTATTATTATTATTATTATTATTATTATTAATCTTTTTCTCAAGCAGATCTTATACCGTAATCAGGAATGTATAATAACAAACGACTGTGGGTCTTGTCGTTTCTTCACCTCTCTCCATCGACAAAACCTTTCTCTGAATTCCGGCTGTCCCAAGCGCTACCGTTTTCTGAAGCATCTCGGTTCGAATCACAACTCCAATTTTACAATTGACATTTTTACTGTCACGGCACAAAAAGGATGCCCACAAAATCAGAAACAATTCACAATTATTAAGCAGGAACATGCGTGCTCATCTTTCTCATGTATCTTACTTTTCTTTCCCAACTAACCTAACGTCGCCTCGTACAGCTATATTGATACCCCAACATAATTAATCTTCCTTCTGAACGATGATGATGCAATAATGTATGGTCTTCTTGCTTTAATTGCATTACCACGTTGCACAGTGAAATCCTAGAGAAGTTTTATACTCTCATTTTCCACAACTTGCGGTGATTTATACTCATTCTATTTTTGGCCCTCTCTCCAGTATTTAAAAACACATAGCGACCAGTACACATTATTATTATTATAATTATTATTATTATTATTATTATTATTATTATTATTATTATTATTATTATTTCCTTTGATTTTTGTTGTACACACATTTCCTTGTGGGTCCCAACCAGAGACTTAAGGTCATGAATGGCTTTATGACATTTTTTACTGATCACTTTTGTAAAAAAAAACCTAAGATCACACACATTTTACATAAATAAATCTCTGCGTGATGTATGAGCTGTACTCGTGAGTGCAATGCTTTGTATTTATTTAAGACATGGGCTACCAGGAATCCCTTCAATGAGACTATCGGAACCTTTTTCAATCAAACCGAAAACTCCAACTACAACTGGAATTATTGATGTCCTCATGTGCCACATTTCTTTATACTTTAAGGTCCTTGTAATCTGCAGTGATTGCCATGTCAATAAGAAAGTACATTCTGTTTTTGTGATCTTTGATCACGATGTCTGGGCGATTAGCTCTGATTGTTCTGTTTGGATGTATTGTAAAGTCTCATAAAATTGTTACAAGTCCTATCTCTGTAACAGTGTCGTGCAGGTTCCTTCCCGTAAAATCGTATATTTTCCAGTACAGATCTTGGCTCATACAAGATGGCCAATTGTATCTGGATATTTATCACAGAATCTGCATTTCGGGTTAACACAATTTTTCAGTATGTGTATTTGATAATTTCTAGTTAGCAAGCATTGGTCCTGTGCAGCAAGAATTATCATCATTATTATTATTATTATTATTATTATTATTATTATTATTATTATTATTATTATTGTATTTCAACTGCTACTAATACTAATACTACTAATTATACATAGTTGTTTTTGGATTTGTCTCCTTCACGCCGACATCTTTCTACTTTTGACGCCACTTATTCATCAGTTTGTATTTAGTACATAGCGCCCCGTACACGTCATTATTATCATCATTATCAACATCAAAATCATCATCATCATCTCAGATAAAATCTTAATATTTGATAATTAATGCATGGCTAAAGAGTCACAACCAGCAACTTTTAGCCATCATGCGATTTCCCTCTTACTCTTAAAATTCCATCACTTTCTGGATTATTCTTGCCGTTCCTAAGAGGCTTCCTTTCTATAACAGTTCCAATGGGCAATCAATGTCGATTTTCTTTATCCATGTCTCTATTCTGTCGGTCACCGTACCAAGCGCACCAATAACAACTGGCATGATTTTGACCTTCTTCAACTTCCAAATCCTTGCGAGTTCAAACTTCAATGAATAATAGTTCGTTTCTTCTTCTTCTGTTCGCAAGGTGTTACAAAACTATAATGTTAACGCAAAAACTCGAGTCATATCGAGTCAGTTCATAACAGCGTCATGCGTGATGCCAAAATCGTTCGGCTGTATACAACCGCTTTCTCAGATTAATGGTTACAAATGGCTTTGAGTAAATGAAGCATACAGGTCTTAGCAATGTATATCCTTCTTGGAACCCAGACTGGCGCTACAGAATCACAAAGAACTGTACCAAATAACGGAAACCACATCAGTTGGGACTTTTCAACAATATCAACAACAAGAAAAAATAATGACATAACCAGAATGTTGACCTTCCAAACTACTTCAGACAAATAGCTAGGAAGGAAACCCCAATCAATAGTGGAAAGAGCGATAACAGCTACTGGACCGTAGAAACCTATTCTTCTGAAAAGTTATTTTAATAGAAATATTTTATAATTTTTAACTGGCGGTAGCACTGTCTACTTGGTCGCCGAATGTTTCCTTATAAAGAAACGGCTAATATTACCATTAATACTTCTGCTATATGAATTCTTCAGCGTTCTATAAATGTAATCCGTGAAAAGAAAACCTCTAAGTCAGAGAGATCAACGGGCAATAGAAATTACTTGGTCTGGCCTATTTTTCCATCGACAGAGATATCAAGGGCCCAGATGATTCTGTCTTTTGGCAGAAATTCTAAACCTAAAGAATATTTTTATTAACTCTTGTAAAATCCTGGATACATTTGATAATTCTAAATTATAAAAGCGTTATTACTTTTTTTTACTTAAGATGTATATCTTTTACAAGTCCTAAATCGGAATCTTTCCCGAGTGAAAAAAAATGGCTCATTACATTTTTTGTTTTTTGTTTTTACAAGTCACATGTCATCCTCCTTAAAAAAAAAATTCTGTCTGACAAAAAAGAAAATATATCAAATGAAAATTTCTTGAAAATAAATCCATGCCCGCGGGGAGTTGAAAGTTGAGCTTAATTAAGTTTCTGTGATTCGCTAAAAGAATATAAGAAAAATAAGACAGTGTCGACTTTCTGCTTTATCTGGGAAGTCACTATATATTCGGAAAATCTAACTTTAACGGGATTTTATACGAGTATTCCAAAAGCTGAATAGCAGGATATTTTAAAGGCTTTATTATTAGGTGTACGTCAAAAGTCACCAGCAAACACTCAAAAGATTTCAAATGTATTCAATGTCTATTTAAAAAAGAAAGCGCTGGGAACTTTTGCGCATACCCAATTTAAAATTTGAAATTTTGGGTTTCAAATAGATTCATTTCATTGATTTGATATTTTACGGTTTATCATACTTTTTGTGGGTTATTTAAAGCCGAAACATATTTTGGACTTTAAAAATATTTTTTGCGAGTGAATATTGCATTAACAATTTATTTTTCAGCTACAAGTCTCACTATTTAACCAGTAGCTGGGAGTAATATAAAACGAGACGGGAAGTTTCAAATAGATAGGTCGAAAGATTATACTTTTTTTAGAAAATTCCACCTCGGGCATCCTTATTCCAATCGCCCCTTTTATTAAATTGTTATATAGGAATAAAGTGTCGCCGCAGACACTTTAGTCTGAACACAGATCGCCAGTGAGCAAACACAGGCGGTCCCTATTTAATTAAGTGAATCACGTGACCATAGAGGAAACGCATATATGTAGGAAGTAGCTGACGACTAACGATCGCTATTTCTATTCTATCCACTATTATTATTCGGATCGTTATTTCTATTCTATCCTCTATTACTATTCGGATCCCCCATTTCTACTCTATCCTCTATTACTATATGGACCGCTATTCTCTACACGGATTACTATTCGAGTTAGTATTATTGAGCAAGTACTACTAGTGCGAGTGATATCCGAAGGCGTCTGACACCAACAGCATTACTATAGTTGTATCTGTACTTACAAAGTTTCTACTACAACGAGCATTACGAAAAAGGCAACAAGTATTCGGTGACATCACAAAAGTGTTAACGAGTGTTCGTTGACGTCACAAAATAAATATTCAAGAAATTTCTTCCGAAACCTTAATTTAGGCTAAGAGTATTCTTGAACAAAGCATTTCATTACTGAAAATTATTTTTTTTAAAACTCAAAAATTCCAGCTACCACTTTTATTCCAGCCACCCAGTTTATTTGAAAATCAAGTGCATTCTTATTGTTGGTTAGTTCATTTAACTTGATGTCAATCCTCGTTGGGTTAATTGATGTCGAATTTTATATGGGGTACTCAGTAAGGATCGAATTCACTCCCCAATCGCAACAGGCATCCATACTAGCCTCGTTAACCATTACCCAACGTGTAGACGCTTACACTTATTCTTATTACATCAACGCCTTATCGTTTCACCAACGTTTTATGTTGTGGGTTAATAAGTCTATAGCTTCACACGTAGATGAATAAATTCTTGGCCTGAAATTTTCATTGTATAATTTTCTATCTATGTGTTACGAGATATCTGTCCTCCTGTATGGCAGTGGATGCTGGACAATCTCCTCAAAGATGAAGTAGAGACTTGAAGCAACAGAATGTGATTCTACAGGAGGATGCTGAGGGCCGATTATGTGAGCAACAACGCTGTTTTATAGAAAATGGAAACAAAAAGGAAACTTATACTTAACACCAGGAAGAGACAATAAAAATCTTTAGGACACATAACGAGAAAAGAGGGCTTGATACTCACAGGACAAGAGGAAAACTACGCTTAACCTACCTGGTGAGCTTGAATAAATGGATGTCGGAGCAAGGTTTAGGAGCGATAACAAAAATATTAAAAATTATTAGAGCTACAAAGGACAGGAAATTGCGGAGATCCGTTCTGAAGGTACACAGCGCATAAAAGAAGAATTCTGTAAGTAACAACATCCTTTTGAAGTCTGAATCCAGTTTGTGATTTATCAACTGTTCAGACACTTATATAAACTTTCAGTTTCCTTTGCAAGCTGCACTGTAAGGCAGTCGTAATTCCAAACTGAATGTTGAATATGTAATCTGAGAAGCCTATTCGTAAGCATTTGACGAAAGAATGCAATTGTCGCTAAGTAGCTAATTGGTATTAAATAATCCTGGTTTAGAATGAGTCAAAATCAAATGAGGGGCAGCTAAACTGTGCTACGTCAATCTTCCAAACTGACGTGACTTTGAGCATTAGCATTTTAAATTTATTTTTATTTAGACTCTGGATTGGAAATACTTAATGATTTCAACTGAGAGGCGAGGATTTTACGTCCTTATTTAACAGATATATACTTGAGCACAACTTAATCTGGCACAGGTTCAAACCATTACAGACCCCCAATGAGGATCGAACACAGTGCACTTACAAGAGCTTTCAAGGTTATCTTGTTAACTATTTCTTTATGGCATAGAGCCTATGTAAATATTTACTATTTTTGTTAAATGCCGTATCTTTTAATGACGTAGACGTTCATGGCTCTCCACAAATTCCGTTACTTTATTATCGGTGAATTACCATGGCTTCTTGGGAAAAATGATGGAATGGTTCCTCGTTGCCTTCTCCATGGTTTTCTTCCTAGCCTAATGCCACCACAACTAGAGAGTCAAGTGTGCCCGATTATTTAATCCATTAACCGTCGGGGTATTTAGTTCGTAGTAAACATAACAGACGAGGCCGGAATTTGAACCCGTTTCACCGATTCCAGCTTTCTGTGGCTGATAACAATGCCTGTACAACAATTTGATACGAAGAAAAAAGAAGATTGCCTTTCGAATGCATCAAGACAAAAATGTTTATTTATTTCCACAGCCCACAAAAGAAGAATGTTTCGTTTATTTAGGCTGCCATCTGCTTCTTTGCTACTGTATGTTTTCAAAATTCGGATTCTCGCCGGTTTAGTCATTGTGCTTAGTAATACCCATCTTCTTTTATGCGCTGTATCCCTTCAACAAGTGCGTGATCATGGCTCTTCACAACTTCCTATCCTTTTTAGATCTTAATTTTTGCCCACTTAATATCCGTCCCAGTCTCTTTTCCGCCATTTACACAAGATCGCCATTTCCCTCTATGACTCTCCTGTTTTAAACTAGTCTCCTAGCCCTCTTATGGTGATAGCTTAGATGTGGCACAAGGCCGAAAGTGTGAGGATCTTACTCACTATTCAGTCGTAATTGATTCTGAAGGTCAGTGAGTATTTAATCAATATATCTCAATTTTTCGTTTGCGACAGCAGAGTAATATATTTGCTTGGAACAAAAGTTTTTGAATAAGTGAGGATCGAACACGTGAATTCGTTTCAGGTGTACGAGAAATTATCTACTTCTTCGTCTATGTGTTGTGTCTCATCAGCTCTTACTATATTTTAATCTTTTCGCTATCTCTCCTCCTCACCATTCTGCCAAACATTTACAATCGTCAGTAGGTTCTGCGCTGTTTTCCTCCGTCCCACTTTCGATTTGTCGTGGGAGTGTCAAATTTTGTAAGCCCCATTTCCTCATTGTATGCCCTAGACATTTCAACTGTCTCTTCTTGCTGTTAAGTATAAGTTTCCTTTTTGTTTCCATTTTCTCTAAAAACTGCGTCGTTGTTCGCATAATCAGTCCAAGGTTTCCTCAGCATCCTCCTATAGAATCACATTCTGTTGTTTCAAGTCTCTTCTTTGAGGAGATTGTCCAGCATTCACTTTCATATAGGATGACCGAAATTGCATACACATTCTGAAATATTTCTACACGTTTTCTATTGCTGTGTGAATTGTGAATTTTTTCAATTATTTTTTTTTTTTCATTAAAATTGAAAATGCTATGCATTTTCGTCATTTCATGTACTTTTATTTCCAGAAAACCCAAAAATGACTTACAAACTGCAAAAACATATTTACCGTTTATGGAGACGGTGCCATAACTGTAAGTACTGTTCGTAAGTTGTTTACTCTGTTCAGAAGAGGAAATCCTGATCTGGATGACCGAAAAAGTTCCAGCAGACATGCAGTTGTTGATGATAAGCAAATCGAAATGCTAATAAGAGATAATTTATGTTACACAACACAGGGCATCGCGGAGATACTCTATATATCTCATATCAGCCTTCTAAGGCATTTGAAAACACTTGGATATGTTAATCGCCACGTTTGGGTATTTCACGAGTTAACAGAAAAAAATTAATAGGCTTCATTTCCATCTACGATGTTCTCCTCTAAACACAACAAAAACGATTTTTTTTTAATGAACGCCTACAGGCGATGAAATATGGATTGTTTTCAACAATATGGAGCGAAAAAGTTGTATTGGGGAAAATTAAATGAACTACCGTTATCCACTCAAAAAAAAGCCGGCCTACATGGTTCTTCGTGTCTGGTGGGCATTCTGTATTATGAGCTCAAAATCAGATTTGAATTCTGAAAGGTACTGTCCCCTATTGAACCAATTAAAAGTAGCACTTAAGAAAAAGCATCCGGAACTGGGTAATCGGGAGGGTGTCGTCTTTCATTAGAACAAAGCCAGACTATCCCCCGTATTCGATGTAATTGTCAGAATTCAAACTACTACCAGTATTCATTATTGGCGGCCACAAACTTAACAGGAGATATACAGATGACACAGTGTTGATAGCAGATACAGAAAGAAAACTACAAGAACTCCTACTTAAGGTAGTGAAGGAAAGCGAGAAGAAAAGACATCAATTGCAAGAACAGGATGCATGGTTGTTAGCAAAGGGACAGCCCAACATTACAAATTACAAATTGGAGATCCCAGAACCAAACAAGTACAAAAATTTTAATATCTGTGAAGTGTTTTAACAGACGACGGAAAGTGCAACATTGAAATCTGAAGGCACATTGGGATAGCAAATGAAACCTTCCAAAGTTTAAGTAAAATATTAAAAAATAGTAAAATTTCGTTAGAAACAAAGAAAAGAGTACTGAGCTGTTATGTAATATCAGTCTTCCTATATGTTAATGAAGGCTGGACAATCGCCTCGCAGATGAGGAAGAAGCAACAGAAATGTGACTCCTATGCTAAGAATACCCTGGACGAACATGTGAGCAACGACGCAGTTTTAGAGAAAATAGCAACAAAATGAGCACTTATAATTAACATTAGAAAGAGACAGTTGAAATTTCTAGGGCACATTAATGAGAAAGGATTGCTTGGAAAATTTGATACTCACAGGACATATTTAAGGCAGGTGGGGCAGAGGAAAACAACGAAAACCCTACCAGACAAGATTGTGTAAATGATTGGCAGAACAGTGTTTAGGAGAGATAACAAAAAGATAAAATTTATTAAGTTCTACAAAAGACAGGAAATTGTGAAGAGCTATGATCGCTCACGTCCTGATAGAACAGGGTACATTGAAGAACATCAACAATGTCAGGATATTATTTACACGCAATCTCCAAAAAAAAGAGATGTCTCTGAATTTGATGTGCAATAAAATGTTTAGAATGGAACAAGTGATGCGATTCCCGCCCTACATCCGTGGAATAATTATGTTCGTGTGTTCTGTGTTTGTTTTGGGTGTTTCGTGAAAATTTTAGTATCAGGACGATTTAAGGAAACTAATCAAACATATAACCATGCATATAATAACCTGTCAGAAATGCGTTCATTAATACCTGACTAGTGACAATCTCGTTCTTATGCATTTGCAATGCATTTCTATAGTAAAAAAAAAACTATTTGCAATAGTTTTCTTTCGAAAAGCTTCACCAATTAATTTATTAGGTTAAGTCATATATAATTTCAGTTTTTCTTTAAAAAAAACACCCGCTTTATTCTTTTCGCTAAGTGCGTGTGAAATCCAAACTCTGAACATGCTGACTTTCCCTCTCTTTTCGGCAGATGGTAGATTGTGATACGTTTGACATCTTTGCTAATTCGCGCGTAATTTGCCGTGAATTTCTTTCCACTAATGTCTTTAGAGCTTCGTCATCAAAGTTCTTATGAAAGGCTCCTGTCTGGGCCCATCTTCCAACGCTGATTCCCCAGAAGGAAACCTTTCAAATCATTTCATACTTGCTGGTCAGTTATGACTCCTTAACCATAAACACTACATATTTTCTAGATGTTTCCATAGCGTTATAATCTTGTATGAATTCCTATAACATTATATGACGTAAATTCACTTACAATCCATCCATCAGTTGCGTAAGAAATCTATTCTTTAATTCTTTTATCTTTATTCATATTACACCTTTACAGATATACTTTTAGTTATATCTGAAATATTTATACACACACACACACACACACACACACACACACACACACACACACACATATATATATATATATATATATATATATATATATATATATATATATATATATATATATATGAATGCAAATGTCAATGTGTCACATTTTTTCAACTTCACTTCTAGAGGCCGTAGCCCAAAATATCATACAATTTTTTAATCAGGCAAACTCCGTGGGCAAATTGAAAACATTCCGGGCCGGATCCAGAACTGCAATCCTGAAATTTTAGATTCCCAAGTTTTCATTATTGGGATTATTTACGACGATTTTTACGTGATTTTTTTGCGACGAATTTTTTTGTACGAAAACAATTTTTATAACTTGGAAACAAATCTGGGAATAATTGTTTGTACAGAAAGTAAGTACCTACGTACATCAAATTGTCTTTAAATTAAGTGGTGACAGAAGAATTATCGTTGAACTTTTACAAGGTAATCTTAAATACTAATGCAATACTTAAAGGCAGCGATCAATTTCGAGTTCTTCCGTAATTTATTGTTGCCTATCGCATAGGGCAGCAGGATGCCTCGCAAAATGAAATCTTCCCCAACAGAGAACCAGATTGAAATCAAAAGAGCCAAGGCTGCAGCGAGGAAAAGAAAGTCCGGTGCAAATTAAAATCCTTATCAAATGACAGCTAGGAGAGCTTCAAATTCTGAGAATATGCAAAGACTTAGGGACTCAAACTCCTGAACAAACCAAAGGTCAAAACAAGAGCCCACTACAGGAACTAGCTTAAATGCCGCCCGATAGGACGGTTTTTAAGTTAGTATATATATATATATATATATATATATATATATATATATGCCTATAATTTATAACAGAAGCCATTGGTTTATACCAACAGCTTCCCATACCTAATAGTTCTCGTTTTTCACTCTCGCGTGGTCATGTGTGACGTCACGAGCTGCGACGCAATTTTCGCTTCCTTCTCTCGTAAATACGAGTTTGTCGTTACTTTGAGCTTATTCAAGCAGCAAGGGCGGACTATTATTGTAGTTTCGTCTGTCTGTTGTTTGATTTATTGAAATTGTCATCTTTGATTATCAAAGCCGAAAGCTTAGTTTGGATTTAAACATGTATCAATATGATGTTTTCCTTTCGTCTTTCAACGATAATGTGATTAAGCTTATCAGACAATATGAAAGGAACTTACTTAAAATAAATAGACAAAACTTGTCTATATTATTTAATAAAACATGCATTAATATATATATATATATATATATATATATATATATGTAATTTTTTTATATATTCAGAACAATTTTGGAGGAAAGATGTATGACAAAGTGGAAAAAAATTCGTGTGACGCGTTTCATCTTCTAGGACTTCATCGTACTGAGTTTGTTTATGTTAGTGCGATTGCACAATATGGACGACTCTTAAGTTGATTTTGACGTTTGCGATCCCAACAATCCAGTTTAAAATTAAACCGCTAGATTACCGGACACAGATGTAGAACCAGACACACTTTTCAGAAGAACTATTAACAATAAAGTGATGCACTGTGTGCTATGAAATCTCCCAGCAATCTTCACATTTTGTTGCCCCGTCCTGGGTAGGATGATAAACTACATCCGGCAGCAAGGACTCTGAATGGAGGCTTTTGGAAACATAGAACCACCCTGACCGGGGGTGGTAGCACCAGTTAGGGTCCCAACTATGGGCAAATAATTAACCCCCTTTCCCAAGGGCAATAATGCGAAGTGAACAAAACAGAATCAACAGGAATTTGAATACAAATTTGATTAATGACTAAAAACAAGAAAATGCCTGTTTCGACCCAATGTATGTAAATATTGCCCAAATGTTGATAAAGCACTTTCGACTAAACCTCTAGCCATTATCAAGATCAGAGAAAATTGTAGGCGTTATTCATTTTTTAACTCTTAATTAAGCGACATATGCTTTTCTACCCCTAGCTATGGATTAAATAGTAACACGTGTATCTGAAAAATATCATTGTTATTCTCAAAAACATCGTTAATACAACATTCACTCACAAAAAAAAAGAATTATTCTTACAATCCAAATTATGTTTTGGTTTTAATTACCCCTACATATGCCGCTTATGAGATTTGATAACGTCTCAGACAAAGCGTCATAACATTTGAAGTTTTTCATACGACTAATTAGGGTTAAATACATTTAAATGCTAATTCCCAAACTGAAGATTTTATTTAATGTTTGCGTTCTGGTGTGTGCAAACGAAATATGTTAATTAATAAAAAATTAAAAAAATGTTTAAAAAATGACATGCCTGAAGTCGTTAATAAGATTCTTATTAAAGAAGGCTTGGTGTCTAAATACGCACGCACACACACACACACACACACACACACACAAATATATATATATATATATATATATATATATATATATATATACCGGGTGTAACAGCAAAATTGTCCAAATCGTGCAACAGCAAAATTGTCCAGTTGTTAGGTTAAGCTTTGAACAGTTGTATCTTAGAAATGATTAAAGATATCTTACTGGAATTCTCCGAGGTTTTTATAACACTATTGGACTCTACTTTGAACAATAAGACTGTATTTAGCTCTAAGTTGAAATGCTGATCCCTCTTGCTGTTATGACCTGATCCAGTTGTCCTCTCTACGGTTCCCTCTTTTTTAAACTTATTCACTGTTTTCTTGATGGCTCTCGAGTGAACTTTGAAGATGGAAGCCAGAGTATGAATGTTACTACCATTACTGAAGCACTGAATGTCTTTTTCCTCTCACCATTGTTCAGTTAGGAAGTGGGGCTGACACAAAAAAGATTTTGACTTGTTCTCTTTCTAGCTGAATAACTCAGAGAGTTTTTCAATGATTCTTACAACAAATGGTGTCAAGATGGCTAAACGTCTTATCTGAAAACCTAGAAAAAAGAAACTCAGTCAGTTTAGTGATCTTTTAGATACTAAACATTATGTGGGATGGACATTTGGTTAAAAACCAACCAAAGAAAAATAAAAGTATATTAACCAAAGAACTTTCGTTGGTCTTCAACCAAACATTCATAAATGAAATACTCCTTTTCAAATGCACCAGAAAGAAAGAAAGAAAGAAAGAAAGAAAGAAAGAAAGAAAGAAAGAAAGAAAGAAAGAATGACAGATAGATAGACAGAAAACATGGAATGGGAGTTCTGAAAAGTTCCCATCTTGACCCATTTTCCAAAATCAGTATTTCAATTCCAAATATCAGAATACTAGTTTTGGGAATTGGATAGGACTGAAAATCTTTCACCACCGTCTTTTATAATTCATAAAAAACAAACTTAGTAATTAAAAAAAAAGAATGGTAGATTGGATTTCAGCTTGGCAGACGATGTAAGAGTTTCAATTCGTCAGCCTGTCTTAACACTGCCGGAGCGCTAAACCTAATGATCTCTCACCAACTGATCCAACTGAGCCCGTTTACATAATTAACGACCAATTAACACTGTAATTTGAGTTATCGAATTTAAGTGACATTATATCTTCTCAAGCTGAAAATGGCATCAAATTTGATTCTTCTAAGTAAAATGACGAAGCAGATTTTTAAAGAACGGATTTTAGACAAGAAATTAGAAATAGAATTGTTAAAGCACATTTTATCGTTATGTGCGAAATGTAGTTCTCAAAACAATTATTTAGTTTATCAACGAAAATTTTTAAAAATAATCCTAAAAAAGCAATTTCTCTCACGTTTGTTCGATGGCAGTAAATGCACATTTCATTAAATTTAAATATCTTTTTTTTCAAAAGTAAATTTCTGGCCAAGGGAAAATATTTTGCAGAAGTAAAGTGAATTTTTACAGATGAAAAATAAATTTTTAAAAGATGAAGAGCAATTTTTTAAGAATGAAAAGTATTTTTACAGATGAAAATTCCTGCTGACGAAAAGCAAATTTTACAGATGGAAAAATACATTTTTATAGGTGAAAAGCAAATTTTTCCAGATGAAAAGCAAATTTATACAGATGAAAAGCAAAATCTTACAAATGATAAATAAATTTTTCCAGGTGATACATTTTTTACGATGGAAATTAAATTTTTTATATCAAAAGTAAAATTTTGTCAATGAAAGGCAAAATAGTCTTTAAAAAGTAAAAAAGAAAACACTTCTTTAATTTTGAAACTTACGTTTATTTTTCTATTATATATATATATGTGTGTGTGTGTGTGCGCGCGAATAAAGACAAGGAAAACTTATTTTGTCTATTCATAGTCCTTTTTAGATATATTTTACTTATATTTGAAATTTTACACACACACACAAATATATATAAACACGCACACACACACACACACACACACACACACACACACACACATATATATATATATATATATATATATATATATATATACCGGGTGTAACAGCAAAATTGTCGTTTAAAAGCAAAATTGTCCATTTGTTAGATTAAGCTTTGAACCGTTATAACTTAGATTTTAAGCTTTGAGCCCTTGTAACTTAGAAATGATTAAAAATATCCTACTGGAATTTTCCGAGGTTTTTACACCACTATTGCACTCTACTTTGTACAATAAGAGTGTATAACTACTCTTGAAGCTGAACAGAACAATCGTGATGAAATTGATCATAAACGAAAATGACATGTTCATCATTAATTAATCATAGCTGAAAAGTATGAGGGAGCTCATAAAGGATTGAAATTAAGTTCAAATATATATATATATATTATTCCAGAATCATTTTTCAACGTATTCAAGATCATCTTCGCCCTCTCTAACCTTCTAACTTTCTATTCTGTAGTAAGAAGTTGCCTCACAGGTTTCACGTACATTTCATTTTCAAGTATTTTTTGCACTGCTCTTTGGACTATCATAGCTGAACTCCTCTCTCACGTGCCAAACGTCTTCTGAATGTATTTGGATCTTTTCTAATTGATCTCTTTAGCTCTCAGTTGAAACGATGATCCCTCATCTTGATCCACTTTTACTCTTTACTGTTCCCTCTTTTTTAAACTTATTCACCGTTTTCTTGATGGTTCTTGAATGGACTTTGAAGATGGAAGACAGAGTATAAATGTTTTACTATTACTGAAGGCTAAATGATTTTTCCTTTCACCATTGCTCATTTAGGAAGACAGTGTGGCTGACACAAAAAAAATTTAACCTGTTCTCTTTCTCACTGAATAGCTCAAAGGGCTTTTCAGTGATTCTTACAACAAATGGTGTCAAGATGGCTAAACGTTCTATCTGAAAACCTGAAAAAAGAAACTCAATTAGTTTAGTGATTTTTTAGATATTAAACATTTTCTGAGATGGACAATTATGCTGTTACATGATTTGGACAATTTTGCTGTTACACCTGGTATGTGTATGTGCGCGCGCGCGTGTGTGTATGTGTGTGTGTGTGCGCGCGCGCTCGCGCGTTTGAATGAAGACGATCCCTATTCAAGCTGGTTTTTGAATTTAGAGTTTTCCTTCTAGGCTGATTACTACCACAACACAAGATAGCCATGCTATTTAACCCATAGATTAGGGAAAAGAGATGGATTCATACCTTCTCCTAAGGTATTTATACGAATGTGAACTTCGAGAATTCGACTCGCCGGTTTCTCTTTTCCAGTCACTAACCCTAACCCTAATCCTAACCCACACATCCAGTGCACTGGCAGTAAAATTACTGGTGAATCAGACACTTTGTTTAAATGACGCTTCGTAAGAGGAAACGCCTTTTTCTAAAAAAACACTCAACTGATGGTTTTACTGTATGACAACGCCCGTCCTCAAGTTGCAAATATGACGCAGCAAATGATCATAAAGCTAATGTGGTGAAGTTCTTCTACATAAGGTGTATTCTCCAGACCTGTCATCCTCAGACTTGTTAGTTTTGTTCTGTACGACACTCCTTGCCTGGTCAGCAGTTCCATCAAGTTGAAGGAAATATTCCTTGGAGAATTCTTCGAATGAAAAGCGATTTCATAATGGAATGCACAATTTAGCTGAAAGACTATTGTCCTCAGCTTTGTTGCTGTTATCACAAGGTTTCAAGCTTTATGTCCCCGGCCTTCTTCAGATGTCTGTCGATCCGGTTAATCTTCAGTTCATGTCGAATTGAACCCTTTATTTAATATAAAGGAGTAGATTTTTCATGCCCCGCTGTGCATGTCTAGGGATATCTCGTTTTGTTCATTTTAGTACTGATCAGTTATTGCTCAACCTGTTTACACTGAGTTCAATTCCTGGGCTGAGTAGTACAGATTTAGACTCAATGAAAACAAGGCGAACAATAACTGAGCAACTAAATGAGATATCCTTAGACATGGTCAACGGAGCGAGAAGCATCTACCCCCGTAATTTAAATAAAGTGTTCAATTCGAAATTCCCTGAAGACTACACGGATTGACAAACACCTAAGAAAGGACAGAGGACACAAAAAAAGAAACATTTTCTCAGCCTGCGGCAGAATGCGCAACACACACGACTGAAAATTTTGAATCACAGGACGTTTTCATGGGCTGATGCATCCCCACGAATACCCCAGGCTTACTGAGAGATGGGTGATTTTATCAAGTCACCATCTCTAAAGTGGTTGCCAACCAAGGCTATAGAACCCAGTCTGTCCTGCTATTTAACCTATAGAAAAAAGACTGTTTCATACCTTCACCAAGGGTATTTGCGCGTAAGTGAATATAACGAACTCAGCTAGAATTCGAACTCTGCTCTCTGATTTCTCGTTCCTAGCCGCAATCCATTACAATCAACAGATGACACGTTATTAATAACAACAAAGATGAGGGCATTAGTCCGATTATAAATGATGCAAATGATGTTAACTCCTCATCCATGAAATTTAGACAGAAGTTAATTGAAAGGTGGTAAAAAAAATCCAGAGAAAATAGCTTGATGAGGAAATAATGATGAAAGAAATGAAGCTTTGAATTTATATGTAAAACATTCTCAAGATTTTTGCATTAATTTCGTAAATATATGATTGTTCCGTTATTATTATTGTCTACATGAAATAAAGATCTCTTTTTTCTTATTTGCAGCTATACACTTGATACACCAGTCCGAGACATTCTAGAAAATGATTTCTGGTTATCTGATAGAAAGCGAAGTTACGAGATGAATCTACGCGATATTCTCGCCCAGAAAACCGGAATCAGCAATATGGCGGCTATAACTCAGATGAACTCCATTAAAATAGAAAATCTCATGAGGTAATATATATATATTATTTTATTTTGCAGAGACGACTCGAAATGTGGTTAGAAGTAATTCTTAAGTTACTTTAGAAAACGGTTAAAATTGTTTATGCATGCTGATAAAATTAAGTCGCTTGTACGAACCAGAATTTGTTGAGACTTGGATCCGGGGTTTTTCAGCCCAGTTTGGTTTGGTTTGTTTTGGTTTTACGGCATATCAACCTCAATAGGTTATTTAATGCCGACGAAATTTTTATTGTTGGTAATATTTTTTCAAAATCTCTTTCTGGTAATATTTTTCCTTCAAAAATTCTATTTCTGGTAATATTTTTTTCCTTTCAAATATGTATCGCTGGTAATATTTTTCTTTTTTCCAAAAAATGTATAGCTGGTAATATATATTTTTCTTTTTCATTTTTCCAAAAATATATTGTTGGTAATATGTGTTTTTCAAAAATGCATTGCTGGGAACTTTTGTTTTTCAAAAATGTATTGCTGGCAACATTTGGTTTTCAAAAATGTATTGATGGTAATAATTTTTTACAAAGAATTTCTGGTATTAAAACCTTTTTTTACACTTTCATAGCGTTTTGACCCCAGTTACAATTCCATTGAATAAGGTTTTGTTAAAAAACGTATAGCTGGTAATATTTTTCTTTTTTTTAAACGTACAGGTGGCAATATTATTTTTCAAAAATGTATAGCTGGTAATATTATTTTTCCAAAAACGTATAGCTGGTAATATTATTTTCAAAAAAAGTATAGCTGGTAATACTATTTTTCCAAAAACGTATAGCCAACAACCTTATTTTTTCAAAAACGGCCATTCTGTTGGACATAGTTTATCGCCGTACCCAGGACGCGGATGCAGTTTATCGTCATACCCATGGACGCGGATGCAGTTTACCATCATACCCATGGACGCTTTGCAGACCAGGCGAGGTCTAAAAAAATTAAAGACAGCAAAGCGAGACAAGGAGAAAATGAAATAACCGATCTCTTCCTACATTCGACAGGATGTGAAGCTGTAATGAAAATTTCTGTTATGGCCTACCCCTAAGAATTGGAGGAAGTTAACTACTGATGACGTGTCGTAAAATAACACTATACAACAGCATTATTTCTGGAGTTCTTTACCTTTGGAGATAAATATCTCTTTGTTCCAAATGATGAATTGATGAATTTCGTTTAACAAGTTTTTCATTTCGCCTACGCAAAAAAAAGAAAATATTAAACAACAAGAATTCTTTTTGCTGTAATTTTTGATTGGTCAAGGGTGTCCGATTGACGTAGGTGATGCTAAGAGAGAATTGGGCAAATGAAATTTCGATGTAAACATTCTCAAATGTGTCTCTTTCACATAGTTACAATCTGAGTTAGAGTTGGGAATTGAAACCGAAAGATCAACAGACCCTGTCGACATTTACTTGGTGACGCCTTGATATCCCACCCACCCACTGAAAGACAATGATTTACTGAAGAATTACGGAGAACCAGGTAATTCTAACTTGAGAATTTTCGAATAGAAGTTAAAAAGCCGACGATTACTCTTGACTGGAGGCCCGACACCACAATTCCACCGTAGACACTAACTACATTTTTCTTTTACTGTCACAAATTCTTCGTTTTGGGAAAGAATATCTCCTTAGAATATAACCGTTTGGCCGAAGCATAAAAAACAGTGCGTAACCAGGAAAGTGTCAATTCAACATTTCAACCCTGTGCAAATAAACTCAGGTGTTCTTATGTACATTGAAACAGGTGTTTTCTCATCATTTCTTGGATTAACAGCTTTTTTTTTCTTTTGAACAAGTACACTCAACTCGACGGATGTTTCGATAAACTCCGCTTCTTCAAGTCTAAAAATATGCATAACGCGTGTAGAAAGATCGGCTGACAGAGAAAGAAAAAAAGACAACGAGTGAGAAGAATACATTTCATTTATTCCACCTTAGTATATAGGACTATTTCTCAACATAAAGGAATCTTTTTACTGTCATAAACAGCTACGATCCAAGTCTCAACTTCCTACCTTGCGTAGATGGGTTCTTCAGCTAGTATAGATAGATAGATAGATAGATAGATAGATAGATAGATAGATAGATAGATAGATAGATAGATTACAGGCAAAAAGTTTCAGGCCACCATGAATTTCTTTAAAAACACTTCAAAAATTTTTTTTTAATTTTTAATTTAATTTCAGTAACTACAGTGTATTTGTTTTATTTTGATAAAAATAAGCACTTATAATTAAAATCATCATACAACAGCCTCATATTTTGTTTTCGTCAATAAAACCACCATATGCCTTACTGCTTTACAAATTCTTGGCATTCTTTTCAACAATTTTGTAGGAAAAAAAAGTAGATTACTGACGTTCCCAAACATTTTTCGAGTACTGAAAAAGCTCACTCCTACACTATGGATATTTTCTTCGAAGTATCCTATCCAATTCCTCCCGTGAGAATTCAATGGGAGAGAGGTCAGGAGATTGAGGCGGCCAAATCGTAATTTTAAAAATGTTGATCCATTTTTGTTTGACTCGAGGTAACGTTGACATAATTTAGAAGAGTGTTTTGGATTGTTGTCTTGAAATGTGAATTTTTTCCAATTATGCGTAAACCAGACTGTATAGCAAGTCGTTTTAAAATCTTGAATTTTCATTATTCCCCTGACCATGACCAAATCTCCAGCACTCTCTCCACCAAAACAACCACACAGCATAACAGAACCAACTCCATGCTTAACTGTTAGAACCTTATCATTCAGCCTTTCTCTTGAATTTCTTCTCACATGCACTATCCTCTTACTAATAAAAAAGTTCAAATTTAGACCGTCTATACACAATACAGTTTGCCAATCTTTCAATGTTCAGTTTTCATGCTTTTTTTGGCCATAACAGTTTTTTCTCTTTATATATATATATATATATATATATAGATAGATAGATAGATAGATAGATAGATAGATAGATAGATAGATATAGATATATAGATAGATAGATAGTGGATGTCTTATCGTTACAACTTAAAACATACTCTTTAAGGAAAGGATTCATTGAGTTTCCAATTTTATTTCAATTTATTTATCTGTTTATTGCTTTGGTTATTTTCTGCAAACAAAGTCACGTCCCAACAAATACGATTTCAAACGTCTTCATTTCCTGTCGTCTTCCGTCGCACATTTGAAAAATTCGCAACTCAGAATCAAGTCTCTAATAGAAAAGGCCAGTTCAAAGCAAAAATTCAAAGATGTTACCCACGCATTTTCTTATTAGCGTTCCCTAACTTAAACCAGTCTTTCTTCTTAGTAGAATTAACAGACTTTATACTTATCTACCCACTGATTGCGCACTGAAAAACACCGATGCACTCTAACCACCTAAAATAGCAGACTTCTGTTTTATCTTGCAATTTGTAGCCGTCCTTCACCTTTTCAAACTGCCGGTATATTTACTTATTCCTATCTTTGGTCCCATTCATAGCACAATACTTTCCTCCCAGATATTTTTAGACAGCGCCATCTTAGTGTTTTACGGTGAAAAATAATTCATCACCCACAAGGACGCGGAGACACTTTTGGACGCAGAGACGCCATCTTGGATTGGGGGGATAATTCATCACCCACAAGGACGCAGAGACGCTTTTGGACTCTATCGAGACTGAAAAGTGAAGACTAGGCAGCTACTGTCCATATATGGCAGCAGTACTTCATTTTCGGCCTGATCTCTTGTAAAGGTTGAAGATACCAAGAGGAGTCAGGTACTTACTGGAGCGGTACAAGGAACTGTCTATTTTTCTCGCACGAACAAACACGCGACAGTTTGAGAAACATACATAGATATATCTGTACGGTAATTCACATATTTAAAAAAAAAAGCTGAAGATCTCTCGGCCTAACCAACTACCCAAAAACCAACCAAATGACCAAACATTAAAATTTTACAGGGAAGACTTTACCCTATTGGGCAAAAGAATCTTCAGCACCCACTCATATAAAACGTGATGTATATCCATAAATATATATTGTATGTATAATATTTTCTAAGTCGTCATAAGAATCCATTACATCGACTAAAATTTCTGGTGCCGTAGTAGAAATGTCATACACATTGTTTCAGTCTGAATTTCTGGGATGGAGATTTATCATTATTTACAGTCGGACTAATGTCCTCATCTGTGTTGCAACGATCACGTTTCAACTATTGTGCCATCCAGTCCTCTTCAGGAGTCTGTTGATCCGGGTAACTTTCAGGGAATTTCGAACTGAATCCCTTACTCTATTTACGGGGGCTGATTTGTGACTATTCCTCTATGTTGACGAAATATCCCGAGATATGAACAGTGGAACGGGAACAATCTACCTCCTTAGATTAAATAAAGAGTTCAGTTTACTTGGTTCGAGAGACACCTGGAGAAGGCAGAAGGGAAAATCTTTGGTTATTATAACAAAGGCTTCAATATCTTATATTATTAAAAGTTACAATAATAATCATAGGGAATGTATTTAGCGATGTCTATATGGAGTCCGTGTGAAACCGCCTTCACTGGTTAGTGGGCAATACCTATACATGGCGGATTTGTGTATCATTGAGTGACTCACTCGAATTCCATATACTAAAGATTAAATTTATTCAATAAAATCGTCATTTACTTTACGACCTCGAAATCTCCTGCAGCTCTTCTGGACGGTCTCCTTCTTTAAGTTGGTGAATACTACCATAATTCTTGCCTTAAATTCATCTTTGATGTTACAAGTAGTTTTGTTGGTCTCTGGCTCATTTGCGCCCCACGCATAATAATCAAAGGATTTGCAGTTTGGGAGAGTTAGTTGGCCAGATGTAAGGGGTGATGTGGTCGCAGAAATTGTCTGACTGCCATGACTGGGTTCTCCTGCTTGTGTGGCATGGTGCAGAGTCCTGTTGCCAGACATAGAATATTCCAGCAGCCACCCTCTTGACCCAGGGCAGCACTACCTCCTCAAGAGTTGATGAAGGCCTCCGTGTTGTAGCTGAAACCGTCACCAACAAATTCGGGAGTTCTTTTCTTATCAGAACGATCAGTGAGTTTTCTGTGTCGTACCTTCGTAATCACCATTAGACTCATCCATCTCCTTCCGAATCCTCTGCACTGTCCTCAAATTGACACCCGAACACTCTTAAATGTTCGTATTGGAGCTTCCGGCGCAAATGCCAAGCAGTACAGCATGCCGTTTCCAAATTTCTGGTGGAGTGAATTGTGTCATGGTTCTCTTTTTCTCACAAACGGTTCCCAACTGACCTTACTGTACTGTGCAGTCGACAAAATCAAAAACAAACAACGCGCAGGCGCGAAATTAAAAATATAAATATTAAACTGCCGACAATTTACCCATCGCACCCTGTATTATGTTTATCATGTGAACTATGATAAAAATATAAAAGAGATAGATATTAATCATTGTATATAATCATTTTTATGCATTGGTTCCCCGAGACAAAACTATTTCGAAGGTCCCAAAAAAGTAAAAAGAGCTTGAGAAACGCTGCTGTACAATATAAACGCTGTAACATTTCGATGGGTGTCCCACTTACACGAAACATTTAGTGGTGTCCCATTTACTCAAAACAATTCGGTGTCCCATTCGCACGAAATTTCAGGAGAGACACAACATAAAAAAATTTCATATGACGTTTTCTTATGGCACAGACCGCTCACTCGAGTGACATGTTCTTTTCTGCTTGAAACTGCGGTCTTGTTTACACAACGAACCATAAAATCTAAATGGGTTTCCCGGGTTTTCTGCAATGAGCAAAGAAAAAAAAACAGAAGATTATATGTGATAGCAACATCACTGAAAATGATATCCACTTATTCTTTCCCCCACTCTTTCACTTTCTGTTTTTCGAGAAGATAATCTTTTTTTTAAAATGAGTATGAACTTGTCGAGCGCCTCTCTGCGAAGAAGTATTTAACGAGCTACTCGAACAGAGGATTACTGCTGTAATGAATTTGATCCTCACTGTGTGCTCCGGCTATCAGGCTTTGTGTAAAATAAAACTGAGCATACTTAGTAGCGCTAGCAGCATTTCCACGCATGCGCGTGTGAACATGTAGAATACCTCACCATGGAGCAGTAGTTAACAAAATAATGTAAGTGACCATTACTTTTTCATGTACCGCGTCCAGTCAGGACGTAGGCGATAATGGCTTTCCACAGCTTCCTGTCCCTTGTAGCTCTTAATAAACTTTACCATTATGTTATTTCTCCTAGGCCCTGTTCTGCTATCCATTTACTCAATCTCATTAAGTATGCTGTGCGTGGTTTTCCTCTCCCAACACCCTTGCCTTCAATCTGTCCCGTTTCCAAGCCCTCTTTCTTTATTAGATGGCCTAGAAACCTCAACTGTCTCTTGTTGACGTTAAATATTAGTTTCCTTTTTGTTTCCATTTTCAACCAAAACGTCGTCGTTGCTCACATGTTCGGTCCACGGTTCTACGGAATTTATTTTGATTGTTAACGACTGCTTTACATCTTTACTCCATATTCGTGGCCTTATGTCAGACTAAACTAAGCTGAGAAAACAACACTAACAATGTGTGTGTGTGTATCGTGTGTGTGTACATCGTGTGCTTCACTGTGAAACAGCAGTTAACAAGCTCGTCTAGCAAACAGCTACCGGTGTGTAGTGCGTTCAATCCCCACAAGTTGCTTTACACTGAAGGTCGAATTTCAACTAAACTTAGTAAATGCTTTTAAGATTAAGCCATTCCCTCCAACGACTTCCTCAAAAAGCAGATATACCCTGGGAACTGGAACTCCGTTTCCGAAAAGTACACCCTCGCTGCACTGAGAAGGATAGGTTTCAGATATACGTCTACAGTAAACAAAAAATTGAAATTTTTCGAATTTTAGTAATTATACACATCCAAAATGAACTTATGTTATAACTTTCATTTGTGCATGTATGCAAGTCTTGTAGATCACCCTCCCCATGTGGATAATAGAACCATAGTCCGCGAGATTATTTTGTAGCAAGGTTTTTACAGATGGGAATTGTTAGCCCCATGCTCAACAAGTTTTGAATCCAGAATTATTTTTCTATACTGATTGCGAACCTAGGCTATAGAACCAAGTCTACTCTACTATTTAACCCATAACTTGGAGTGAGAGAGATTAATTCATACTATTCCAAAAGTCATTTGCACGAACGTGAATGCAACGGCCTCGGCTCGCATTTGAACTCGGTTCACCAATTATATTTTCGACGTCGATAACCGCTACTTTCCCAATATCTATTCATTCAAGAATGGGTAACGTCAATATTCTGAGCGCTAATTTATAAGAATGCTAACCTGATTTTCAGGCCGAACGATATTTTTCACTTTTCGGACATTTAGTAAGCGTACAAAAAGGACACAGAAACAGTTGAAATTTCTAATGCACATAATGAGGAAAGAGGGCTTGGAAAATATGACACTTGCGGGACATATTGAAGGCGAGGGAGACAGAAGAAAACAGTGCACAACCGTAAATCGTCGCTTAACCTGCTTAACGGGCTTGTATAAATGGTTGCCAGAACAGGGATTAGGAGAGAGAGCAAAAAGACAAACTGTGCTAAGGGCTACAAAGAAGAGGAAGTTGTATAAGAGCCATGATCGCCCAGGTCCTGAAAGGACACAGCACAAAGAAGAAGAAGACTGGCGCCTTGATGTGTACTAATTGGTTAGCGAAACCAGTTTAGCATAGTGTTTGTTCATAGTTTGTATAAGAATTATTCTGAATCAAAAAAAATTAACATTCTTTATTAAGTATGGCTCATGATAAACCTTTCTAAAACAGAAACTGGGATCTGTATTTTTTTAACTAAAGTTCACACAATACAAATCCCAAGAGAACCCAAAATAGAGGGTTACTGAAGGCAGCGTGAAATATGAACATAAACAGAAGGAATGAAGATTACGAGGATATAGCGGATAGATAATGACTGACCCTAGACTTGAAGAGGTTGAGATTGTAGTGTTCGAGGAAGCATCCATGTGAGAATCTGCTCCTCAAAGTAGTGATTCTTTGGAAAAACTTTCGGAGTGAAACCTCCCTTCTTACTAAAGGAAGTGCGTAGGGAACGAGGGTGCGTCAAACCTGTAGAAGTGGCAAGGCTGTAATTGCCTGAGTTGGTGGCATTAAGTAGTGATTATAGCTTGAATCCATCATTAAAAACATTCAGAATATGGAATAGATAAATACTAAAATCTCCGTATTCTAAATACGTCGAAGCTCTTTCCTGTGGCTTACTTAAGGCGAGACCGAGGAACTTGATAATTTTTGGTGGTCTCTCAACGTATTCATGGATACCACTCTTAAAAAGATCCTAGGTTATATAGTGGAATGTTTCAATTTTCTTCTCCATTTATTTTTAATACAAACCAATTGGACGTGGAGCAAGAAACTTTACCCTGTAAAAATAATTGTTACGGAAACCACAGCAGCGACACCTAGTGGTGAGGCTGTGGCCCTGTACTCCACGGTGGGGGTCTACAGGCATAACATAATAATAAAACATATTCATCTCTGCTTCTGATTGGCTTTCCCTTTTCCCTCCAAAATGGTTCATTACAAATTTTTGATTTCTCTCTCTTTCTCTCTCTTTCTCTCTCCTTCTCTTGCCTCCTCTCTCACTTTCTTTCTATCTCTATCTTGCTTTCCTTCTTTATTTATTTCTTCTTTTTCTTTCTCTCTCTTTCTTTCTCTCTTTCTTTCTTTTTCTCTCTCTTTCTTTCCCTCTCTCTCTCTCTATCTCTCCATGTTAGATTAAAAATTAAAACATCAGCTTTGTTCTTGTAAATCCGTCTCCTAAGTAGTATCTCCCTATTTGGACAAGTACACGTCAATGCACATTTTGGGACATGAGTATGGGTCTCTACATTAAAAAATGACCAAAATGTTAATAATAGAATATAATTTGTACGAAGACTGTGTTAAACCAGTAGTCCAAATATGGAAGACAAACTTACCTATAAAATCAGCATGAAAAAATCTCAGGATTTCATTTGAGTTTGAACACCGACTATTAGCAATGGCGGATAACACAAAGCTATTTCCCTCACAGAGCAGGCTGCGGCTTATGCTCGACAGCTGCTTCATATGGTCGCACTTGAGGTTGCTTGTAAAATGGCTTTGTGAAGATGTTCCATCTGTCGAACGAAGAAAACCTCTTTTTTCTTTAATGGATGAGTCTGGCATTCATAGGGACAGGAGAAGCAGGATTTTTTATTTCTGGTGTATTAGTTCGTTACAAATAAGGTGTCGGTTGTAGTTTTTCCCTCTCTCGTTCTCTCTCTCTCTCTCTCTCTCTCTCTCTCTCTCTTTCTTTGTTTCTTTCTTTCTATCTCTCCCTCTTTCTTTCTCTCCCTCTTTCTTTCTCTCTTTCTCTTTCTTTCTTTCTTTATTTCTATCTCACTTTCTTTCTTTCTCTCTCTCTATTTCTATCTCTCCGCCTCTTTTTGTCTTTCTTTCTCTCTCTCTTTCTCTCATTCTTTCTCTTTCTTTCTTTCTTTCTTTCTTGTTTTCATTCTCTCTTTCTATATTTCTATCTCTTTTTTCTTTCTCTCTCTATTTCTTACTCTTTTTCTATAATTATTTTTCATTGTCTCTTAATTTCTATCTATCTATCTATCTATCTATCTATCTATCTATCTATCTATCTATCTCCTTCTGTCTATAAAGGAATGTGGTTTTTCTTCTGGGTTAATATGCTTGACGAAGACCGGAATATGAATCGGCTGAAACGTTGCCCATGACAAGGAACGAAGAAGGAGTCGAGTTATCAGAACAATATTTAGTACTCATCTTTCAACTTTTCATTACTTTAGTTATCAACTATGCTGTACAAAAGTTCCCAGTGCTTTCTTCTGAAAATTAGAGAGCAGCAATTGGAGAATGAAAATTAGAGAGCAGCAATTGGAGAATGAAAATTAGAGAGCAGCAATTGGAGAATGAAAATTAGAGAGCAGCAATTGGAGAGT
This sequence comes from Acanthosepion esculentum, assembly GCA_964036315.1. Taxonomy (NCBI): domain Eukaryota; kingdom Metazoa; phylum Mollusca; class Cephalopoda; order Sepiida; family Sepiidae; genus Acanthosepion; species Acanthosepion esculentum. The sequence continues at coordinate 87,331,305 of OZ038485.1, forward strand.
AAAATTAGAAAGTGAAAATTAAAGAGCAAAAATTAGAGAATAAAAATTTAGAGAGTGGAAATTAGAGAGTGAAAGTTAGAGCGCGACAATTAGAGAGTGAAAATTATATATTGAAAATTTAGAGTGAAAATTAGAGAGTGAAAATCAGAGAGCGACAATAGTGAGTGAAAATTTAGAGAGTGAAAATTTAGAGAGTGAAAATTAGTGTGCGAAAATTTTGAAAGTGAAAATTAGAGAGCGACAATTAGAGAGTGAAAATTTAGGTAGTGAAAATTAGAGTGAGTCAATTAAAGAGTAAAAATTCGAGAGCGAAAATTAGAAACTGAAAATTTAGAGATTGAAAATTAGAGAGTGAAAAAACTGTGTTGGAAGCAAGAAACTTCTGTACACGCCTAATTTCATCTACCGGCCTGAATACTCGAAAAAACTTATTAGAGATAAAATGCACCGGTTGGATGATATAAAATAATGTTTAAAAATAAACGGAATGTCTACACACCTAATATAAATAAGTAATCTTATTATTGTCATCAATATTATTCGTAAAATACATCTGTTGGGTGCTTTGGCACACGCCATCAGTGATGTTTCTAACCAAACCAAAGTTCATTAGGGGTTTCGAGTCTTTCAATATCATACCCCCTCTCCACGGTAACCCAGACGATACTGATCGGGTACTGACTTCTGTGCCATCCGTCAGCTACAATTTTCTCCATTTTTTTAATCAAACATTGATACTCCTCTTGGCAATTTATAGTCCAATCACGGATAGCTTCCGCTTCACCAGCAATATACGTTCTTCAAAAAAAAATGGAAGCAAATGCAGTAACGGTTTCGATCTGGTAATGAACATGACGACGTGAACGGCCTTGAAATGGTAAGTAAAAAAATATTATGATTATTATTATCAATATTTATATTGTATTTCTTTAATTCTGTCGTTTCTACTCGTTTTAGTCACTTGGTGCACGCTCCAGAAGCCTTCATTTTCCGAGAGAGAGTTTTCCACAGTGATTTGCTGTTTTTCATAGCAGAGAAAGTAGCCGAAAAACTTGGAGGCAAATCCTACGAAGTACTTTTGTCCGAACATATCCTGAAACCTTTAGGAATGACTTCCACCACGTTTCTGCACGAACTTCAGCCAAGTAGAGAAAACCTTGCTACACCAAGTTTGAAAATAAATAAAAGACAATATCCAGTTTCCATACAGTCGATGAGGTAAGCGAATCAGATTGAACATCATATTCGAGATTAGCTGCCAATTTGATTTTATCGAAAAATGTTCATCATCGGATGAATTTTCTTTTTTTAAGGACTAGTTTTCATAAATATCTTTGTATTTATTATCCGTACAGAGGTTACAAACTAACAAGGGCAGCAAATGGACTCTGCTCAACAGCCAATGACGTGAGCAAGTGGCTCCTTATGAATCTCAAGAACGGAGTTAGCACAGGCAGAAGAAAACAGATCATCTCGCAAGAATCCCTACAGAGATTATTCGCGTTGGATATGGACCGCTTCACCGAGTCCTATGATCTTATCCGAGAACGATTCCTGCAGCCGGCAGTCACCGTCTCTTTCTCTCGAGAAGGATATGGCATGGGATGGGAGATTGGAACGTATCGAGGTAAGAAAAAAGCTTATTTATTTTCCCCTTCAAAAATGAAATATTAGTTATATAGGAATCAAAATTTATCATCGAGAATCAAACATGTCGCTCCTCGGTCTGTGACCAGTGAGCCTCTGTGCGCTCTCTCTATGATCAAAGTGTGGCTAACCAACGCTTCTGCCTAAAATCAGTAATATTTGTGTGCTCTATGAAAAGTACAAGCTACATTGTGGCGGATACACGTGTTTGATTAGACGCCCTGTTTTTTAAACAGTGTGATAAATCTGTCTGCGCATTCTGACTTTTTATATATATATATAGAGAGAGAGAGAGAGAGAGAGAGAAAGTGTTTCTGTTATAATTGAGTTCTCCGAGCCGCTGGCGTATTTCGTATAGAAAAAAGGTTAAAATTCCCTTCCTTTCTGTCGTGCGGCGATGCCATAGGAGTAAGATATCTCACTGATGTCAAATCAGTCGGGTTTCGATCCCGGCTTGAAGCAGTCGGACGTCTAGCTACACTGAGGAGCTGTGATACAGCGAAACAGTCTGTCTGTGGATGACAGTATATATATATATGTGTATGTGTGTATATATATATATATATATATATCTGTACACATATATTAGATACATATATAACTGTGTATTTGAGCAACAATACCTTTTTTATACAAGTTTTATTGAGGACAACTGACAAGACACTACGATTACCATTTTTATTATATATTTTTTTTTGAATTTCTTTTCTAAACATATGGTGTGTAAAAACTGTGCAAATGTTCTATGGATCCAAGCGCTTTCGGCTAATCTATTAGCCATTATCAAGGTGGGTTTTTTTGGGGGGGTGTTTTTTTTGGGGAGGGTTGCTTAACTGAATATGTAGATTTTCTTATGTATATATAGTATTCTTTTTTAATTTCTGAACACGGTCAGCAGAAGCAGAACGCTGAAATACTGTTCCATTATTATAAATAATGTTGGTTGTCCGGCCACGACTGTCAGCTTCATGTACGTTGAAACGTACAATCAACTGTCCGTCGCCTGGCGTCTGTATTTCTCAGCATATAAGAAACTGACAGTCGTGACCGGCCAACCAATACCATTTATAATAATGGAATAGTAATAGGTATAAAGCTAGCTAGCTAGCTAGCTAGCTAGATAGATAGATAGATAGATAGATAGATAGATAATATAAATTAATAGATAATATATATTAATATATTGGACAAAGAAATTGAGTGCAGAACCAGAAAGGATTGTTCTGCTTTCGGTAATCTTTATCACAGTACGTGTAGATGAGGTCTAGAACCTTTTGAACGACCCTCATGCATATATATATATATATATATATATATATATATATATATATATATATATATATATATATATATATATATATATATATATATATATATATATATAAAATAGTGAATAACTGTCTTGTATATATTTCTAATATTGTTCTATGGTGACGATATACTTCCATGGGAATCTCTTGGAATGGTAAAATATATAAAACGGTAATATTCCTATGGAAAGGTAATGGAAAAGATTAGTTTTCCATTTGTCTTTATATATATATATATATATATATATATATATATATATATATATATATATATATATATATATATATATATATATAAGACAAAAGGAAAACTTATCTTAGCTGACGCGTTTCGTATTCTGGGGGAATTTATCAAGGCAAATGCGCGTATTTTATTTTGCAATTTTTATATACAAGTGTAAAAATTTGATTGGTTTTTCAAACATTTTAGATATATGAACTCTCGTAAATATTCATCAGGTAAGTTATGGAGGACACAAAGTAACACAATTCAATGTCTAATAAACGTAAGTGAGTTAGTAATGTTTTAGAAAAGAAATTTTGTCTTTATTCATATTGTCCTTTTACAGATATAATCTATCTGAAATGTTTACACATACATGTGCACGCACACAGACACACACACACCCAAACAACACACACACACATTATATATATATATATATATATATATATATATATATATATATATATATATATATATATATATATATATATATATATTTCCTGAAAGATTGTTATTCAATCTAATTCTAAATACATTTTTTCTGATTTTTTTTATATCTATGTAACAGGCTATAAGCTGCTGACACACGGAGGCTCCCTCCCTGGATACGAGGCTATAATCTCCATGTTACCTAACCAGCATGTGGGCGCTTTTCTCGCGATGACCGGTACTGGTGGAAACGAGGCAATGGTGATTAAAACCTTGATCAGTGCTTTTGTTCTTGATTTAGCTTTGAACAACACAAGTTGGATCAATTACACTAACGTTTGTCAAGTTATGGACAACTTAATGGCCGACATGGAACGCAACGCCTACCTTCGTCGACCGCACTTCACACCACACATTTGGCAAAAGGGTAAATCGTCTTTATTCACTTAATCTCATGTTTCACCGTTCTCTTTGCCAAGAGGAAACCGTTTCTGTTTAAAATAAGCACATTTTAAACTACATCCATCCATGGAGTTATAGGAAGCTGGGGTAGCCTCCTCAGATTTTCACTCAAACTGAGAAATTAAACAAAAAATGAAATTTGTCCTTTTAACCTCACTCTATCACAATGCTATTGAGCAGAGACGTATCAATTAAAATAAATTATTTGGCAAACATGGATAAACGTGTCCGCAAAAGGAAAGAATGTCAAAAGGGACGGCTTTTCACATGACACCGTTTTTTTAAATACCGTCACTCTTCGGTAACTTATTGTTAGAAAATGCGATAATTAGAATTGTAATAAAACCTAATCATATGAAAGTGAATTTATACATTTTCTTTGTTCTTGAGAATTAACAAAAAAAATAATAAACTCTATTTATTTATTAGATTGTTTATTTACACTGTTTCTTTATTGTTTATTGGAATGGTTGGCAAAACATCGGCTAATTGCCAATTCATTCTAACTTTATAAAATGCTAAATAATAAGTATTCACATATTTTAATAATTTATTAAATGTTTATACATTTATGAATAAAAATTTGTTTTCACATTTATTTATTTATAAATTGGTAAATTATAAACATTGCATTATTTCTAATTGTATTAGTTTTCAGAATGTTGTAAATATAAAATTACTCTTGTAAATAAATAATTTGATAAATAAATAGTGTTTAATATTTATGTTGTAAATTCTCAAGAACAAAAAATTAATAAATTTACTTTCATCATATGTTAAGGTTTTATTACAATTCTAATAATCGCTTTTTAAAACAATTAACGTCACTGTGTGTGTGTGTGTGTGTGTGTGTGTGTGTGTGTGTGTGTGTGTGTGTGTGTGTGTGTGTGTGAAGGTAGTTAAATAAGCTGTGCCCGGGATAAGTCGTAGTGTCAAAAGGAAGGTTTTTTTTTTTTTTTCCCATGACACAGCTTATTTAATAATAAAACCGGTACGTATAACAAGTTTCAAATTTATTGGTAATTTTCTAACATTTTTGAACAAGCGTCTCTGTAAATAACACTATAAAGCCAAAGTGTCTAAATTCCAATAAAATACTAGATTGTTTAAAATGTCTTATTTTTTAAAGATTACTGGGTAGTTAAAAAATAAAAAAAAATAACAAAGGCATCCACGTTGTACTCGTCCGGTTTCAGGTTTGCTTTCAGTTCTACTCCCCTTACTTAAATTTCCCAAACATCATATATTAAAATATAGAATTATTTTGTGTTGACAGATCTATCAATATGGACGAATTTATTGAGTTTATAACTAGAAAAAAAGATTACAATTCATTTTGAAAGACATTAAAGTGTTATGAATATTAAATTTAATATATTAACTTGAAATTAAAACTAAAATTAAAGCTTCAAATAAGATTTTTCATTTTTTGAAAATGCATTTTAAACTTAGGAATCGCATTTTTTCGGAAGTACCTAAATAAAATATAATATACACTATAGACAAAAATATTTATAAAATCAACTTTCAACTTTAACATTGTTTCATTTTTCATTTTTATGAATTATTTTGAACAATTGATAAATGAAAAATCTTATTTTCTGATAATAGCATGTATGCCGTATTTACAAAAACCGGCTTATTTATACACACACCAAAAAAGGCCAAAATTAGTTTTAAAATGCCGGAGGTCGTTGAATTTTAATGAGCTTTTCCGTTTTGTTTTTGTTGGTTCCTTAATAATTTTCCCGTGAATAAATGGTTAGACAAACATGTATTTCATTAATTTGTGTCTTCTTATACACTGTAATACAAATGGCGAACAATCGACTGGCTGTTGTAAAAAAAAAAAAAATTTTTTAAAAACCATATGCTATTTTTGATTCTCCCTTTACTTGAAGTTATTTTTCCGAGGACAGTAAATTTATTTGCATTGATATCGAATTAATATTATGTACGATCTTTTCGTTTTTTAGGTCATTCAAGCGACGAAAAGCACGCCAAAGACGAAAACAAACCCAATCTTAAGCTGTACGCGGGGAAATACCAGAATCATATGTTTAGCAACATAACAATCAACTACAACGCTACTACTGATCAATTATCAATGGTCTACGGAAAAACTGGATACTTCGATTTGGAGCGCACGACTACGAAGGACACATTCTTAATGCAAGCGCTCGGGGGACTTCCGTATTACTTAAGTCACGCAGACAATTATAAAAGCGACCGTTACCGTTACTTGTATTTCAATCGAACAAAACACAGCAAACAGAATGAAGGAGTTGAGAGTATAACAATCCCAGACTTTGATCACAAGGTTCATCCAGTCTTTAAAAGGCATTTAAAGCCAATAGAGAGGGAAGTACAATTTGATTCAAAGGTCAGCTTAATTACAAACGGTCAAAATATCCTTCGTGCTTTCTGTGCCCTGGTTTTAGGCAGTATTTTAAATGCATTTCTTATTGTAGCTCTTCATTAATGAAACCATTTTAGGTCATTTGGAATCAAATTTATTGGAGTTTTTGTTTGTTTGTTTGTTTAGGGGTTCCCATCGTTCCCATTGTTCAATTCTTTTTGTCTGTTTTTAGGTTTCATGTGAGTTATGTCGCACCAATAACGACTCCATGTTAAAGATTCAAATACTATGGTATTTTGAAGAATTAATTTTCTTTTAACTGGATACGACGAAAAGAAAGTTTTCTTAGAAAATTTGAAAGTCATTATTAATACTATAGTTTGAAAGTTATTATTAATAATAAAGTTTTAAAGTCATTATTAATAATATAATTTGAATGTTATTAATAATATAGTTTGAATGTCATTATTAATGCTATAGTTTGAAATTTATGAATAATAATATACTTTGAATTTTTTATTATTAATAATATAATTTAACTGTCATTGTTAATAATATAATTTTACAATATTTAAATATTTCGATTTTCTTTCTGAAAGTTTTTCAGTATATGTAAATTAGATGCTGTTGAGAATATTGTTTATTTCGTTTTATTTATTGTCTTTTTTTGAGGGAGTCTTATTTTTTCAGAAAAATAATTTTTGACAATGTAATGCATTTTAAAGTTAAGCATGGATTCTAGTTAAATTTCAATACTTATTTAGTACGTGTCTTGTTTTGTATTAGCATTTTATTTTTACATTTTTATGATACATCAATAAATATATAAAACAACTTGTGAAGAAAAATTAGTCTGACCAAATATTCTCGTAAAAAAACATCTTGAGATGTGCATCAACATCTTCAAGTTTTAAATATGCTCTATCTTTAAAATTATTTGATGAACAATTTTCTCTGATATTTTAAAGCGAACATTTTTTTCATTTTTATTGCATCATCTTCGCACTTATACAGGCGGCCATTTTGTTTTCTCGTGGTTTATCATTAAGAAAAAACAAAATGGCCGACTAACTGAATAAAAAATTCAACCGGTCTAAATCAGTTGTATTTATTGTATAATAATTTACTGAAAAGAGTATATTTACTGCATTGTTCATATTAATTCTGTTTAATTTTTTTTCATTTTTTTTCTTCAGATTATGTTATTTTTCTGTTTAGCGTGTCGCTGTATCATAGAGCAGAATTAAATGTATATGCGCTCTGATAATTGTATGTAATTTAATCATGAATATGATGACCAAAAGTCGCCTGATTATGACTTTTTCTCACCGATAGTAATGCTATATCTGCTGTTAGAAGCGCTCCTATTTTTAAAACGTCATCTATGAGAAACTGATAAATGGCGTGAACGTCTTCGTTGCTGAGCACATAAAGAGAATTTAAATTCGTAAATCATCAAACTTCACCAATAAATGTCTTTTTAAGTATGATGTTTACAGAAGGACAAAGGAAAATGGAGCATCGTCAATTTATTATGTATAAGTTATCTCTAAATGTTTTTTATACAATTTATGTTCTTTAGGCATAAAATGCTTAATGTTATTACACAGTGAAGAAGTGAACATGTTAAATAAGGCGAGTAATTGTCAATAAATTTAATATAATAGTTCGAAATAATAATTAAAATATATTGGCAATTATTCATCTAAAAAAAATGAAATAAAAAAATTATCGAAAAAGGTGGTAAAAATAGCCATTATTAATCAACTGTCATAGAAAATAGGATATCCAAAAATATGCCATTGATATCTTTCGGGGTTGTGGCGTGGATATAGGAATTGGTTAAACATATGTCACTATCATCTAGGCTCGTGAGCCCAATCCTTGAATCAAGTAGGGAAACACTTGTTCCGGAGGAATGAACAATAACTGACATCACAGGGACAAAATAACACAATAATCGACAGATATCAGCCAAACAATGGACACCCGATGATGACCACACCTGATGATGACCACACCTGATGATAACCAGATGGTACGAAACGTTGTGTCTCTAACATCTACAATAAACAAGACGAGAAAAATAGTTTGTAATAATTAAAGGATATTGACAAATCTTAATAGACACAAACAAGAATTTATCACCAACTCTGCTCGTTACGATGAAATGTGTTCAATTCGTGATGATCGAAAGAGATGAATAAACGACGTAAATGAAAACTGGACATTAAACAACTTCCAAAGAAAAAAAAAGCTTTCTTTGAAAGTGTTGTGGTATCTTCCCTCTAATGAGCTTATTGTGGACTCTTCTACTTACTATAAAGTAGTAGGAAGGTAAGCCTGGGGGGACGGTGATATAGACTGAACGCTGGTCAACCGACAGACACTCCCAAGTCGTGTAACACACTTCTGTTGTATTTACTGTTCAATACACTATTTATCTTCAACCTCTTGTTTTGTTATTTCTTAACCATTACTTGGTCACAACAGAAAGTAATAGCCTCTTTATATATATATATATATATATATATATATATATATATATATATATATATATATAATGTATAAATCCTTCGACCGTTGTTTCATTCGTAGAATCAAACAGGTTTACTCATCCTGTTACTCAACATCAAAACAATGAAGCAAGAATGGGAGGATTTATATATATATATATATATATATATATATATATATATATATATATATATATATATATATATATATAAAGAAGGTATTACTTTAAAAGAAAGCATTTTTGTGGGGGTGAGGGGTTGTCCAGTTTTAAATTATGTTATTTATTTATCCCTTTGGCTCAACACGAATTGAATACGTTTCTTCGTAACAAGCAGAGTTGGTGATAAATTCTTGTTTATTCTTTATTCTCATTCACTTCTTATGTTCTAAGGTTTTAAATTTATAAGCTTATTGGAAGAGTTACTCTTCTGTTATGATTAGCGCAAGTTTTTCCTGTCCCCCCGCCCCACCAACATATATAATATATCGATCCATGTGACGTACCAAAAAGTAAGGTCAAAGGAACTAGATACTTTTTTGTCCTTTCCGCTATGCATCGGCGGAGCTCCCACGGGAAAAGAAAACATATGTCACTTAAATGGGAAGGCATATACATTTTGACTTTATCATTCGATGATCAAATTTAAAGTTCGGTTTTTTTTTTGGTTTTTTTAGCGGGACATTTGATTCGATGAAATTAAGGAAACCAACTATTGTAAAACTGGCTTCAGTATATACTACGTCACTTGAATTTTACGGGTAGATAGATGTGAACATTTTTTCTGAGGGGGGGGGTGGAGCATTGGTAGAACTTAAACTTACATTTCCCTCCTACTGTATCAGAACATCAATCATCCAGAATGACAGTTCTTTTTCTTTCGACTTTAACTGGAATAAAATATATTGACATATTTTGCTATCATTTTTGCATTTATTTATTAAAAAAGTGTTCGCGAGTCGAGCGTAAGTCCATGAAATGTTGTACCTAGCGTTTCTAAGCGATTTTTCACCCATTATTTTTTAGATTCTTAGCTCAAGGAGGCATACAACAAGAGATGTATTTTCTACGTGTATGCCTGTACGTGTCTATTAGTGTGAGTGTGTACGTATATATATATATATATATATATATATATATATAGAGAGAGAGAGAGAGAGAGAGAGAGAATCGCTGGTTTCTCTCGTTTTTCGAGCAAAACCGACTGCTCTCTCTCTCCCCTTTTCCCTCTCCTTCTCTCTCCCTCTCTCGCTATATATACATATATATATATATATATATATATATATATATATATATATATATATCCACTGTGTACACAAGAATCAACACTGCATGGTTTAGACGTGAACCTAAGAGCTACTATACAGTGTTGATTCTTATGTCCACACTGTATATCAATAAACAGTTTCTGATATTGATAAATGTTTCCCCCATAAATATATCAAATTTTAATATGCATATATACATACACACAGACACAGACATGCACACATACAGACACACACACACACACACACACACACATATATATATATATATATATATATATATATATATATATATATATATATTGTGTGTGTGTCCTTGTGTCTGTGTATGAGAAGTAACGAAAAGTTATCAGCCTAACCCAATTCTTAAATTGGTTTAGGCTGACCTCATGACCAAAACATCAGAATTATTTTTTGAAGTACTTCTTGGTTGAACCAAGAACATTTCAACACTCTCCATCCACATATATATATATGATGGACTCTCCCGTCGAACTCGACGTATGTGGGCCAGACAGATCAGTTCCCAGAAACTGAAAGCCGGACACCCACACAAGATTTGATTATAGTGGTGAAGGCTTTGTGTAGGGCCATCCACACTTTTTGGAGGGACGAATACAGGGACCTGGTGCAACGAATGCCACAAGGTCCCCAAACGACCCTCCGCAGGTTTTGAATTCAGAGTTGTCCTTCTCCTAGACCAGTTGCCGTCCAAGGCTATAGAACCCAGTCTGTCCTGCTATTTACCCATAGTTGGAGGGAGAAGAAGAGGATTCACACCTTTCCAACGTAAGTGAATGTAATGGACTCGACTGGAATTCAAACTCGGCTCTCCGATTCCTCAAACCAAACCGTTATCCATTACTCCACCGTGCCTCCTATATGTATATATGTGTGTGTGTGTGTGTGTGTGTATGTGTGTGTGTGTGTGTGTGTGTGTGTGTTTTAACTGACATTATTTGTTAATGTTTATGGTAATAATAATAATAATATATATATATATATATATATATATATATATATATATATCAGAATGAAAGACAAAACCGTTAGTGGTTTTTTTGGGGGGTGGGGGTTGCATTAAAAGCCGGCTCATATTTAATATCACCGATCATTGCAAAAACAATAGGTGCACAATATATAATATAATATAATATAATATCGCACATTTAGTGCTGGTGTTAATAAAATTCGATGTATAATACCGCACATATTTTAACAACAATGCCCGAATAAAATATGGACCGCCCCACTATTACTATAATCTTATTTATTATACCGTATTTAAATTATTTATTTAACATATTTAAATTATGTAATGAATCGTCTCAATTTAGCATCTGAAGATTGCTTTGTGCATGAAACTCAAGTGGGTGCTCTCGGTGAGAAAATGTCTTTATATTTATATATATATATATATATATATATATATATATATATATATATATATATATAATTTATTTTTTCATTTTCTTCCATAAAAATGACATATTTAGACAGAATATGGTTATGATAATTTTTGTTTAACATGGAAAATAGTTGCAACACAAGAAATGCATTCTTAGGATGGCCAAGTTTTGGGGTTTTGGGGTTTTTTTTCGAGTGATATTTGATAGACGACAATCAACGTACTTTGCTGTTATGTATCATTCTTATACTTTAATCTTTTGAACAAAATGGCAGAATTGGTAGACAATATCCACAATCGTTAAGTTTCTCTCTGACAATATGCTTAACTGAAATGAATACTAGCTTGTTTTAAACGAAATGAATCTTTTGCATATTCGCCCATTTCTATATGAACGCATTTCCTCGGTCTCAAAACCAATTGTTTGTCGTCCAATCATTGGTTATATGTAAAGAAGCTTACACCAAAATAACTCATGGATACTTTCATGGTGTGTGTCTGTTTTTTTTTTTGGTTTGGGATTTGTTTTTTGTTTTTTTGGTTAGGGAATACAAGCAAATGCGAAATTGCATACGTTTCTTTCAAGTTTTTCATCTCCAATTTCATATAACATGCTCCAAGGCTCCTACCAACGTGGCATCAAAGAATGATATCCTCACGAAATCAATTTCAAAATTCTTAATGTAAGAAAATGGCTAATAAACCTTATACGTTATCATACAGCTCTGATCTCTTTTGGGGCCTTACTTTTTCAGGTGACTTATAATAATTGCTACTCAAGTTAAATTCTTATAATCAAGTCACGTTAATAATTCTATAGGAATATTTTTTGTTGGCAAAATTTAATTTTAAATTTTGGTATTGAAATTAACTGTTGAAGTACTATCGTTGAATACTGTTTGCTATTCTTATCATAATACCTTACTCAAATCGTTAACTTCCCTACTCGTTTCCCTAGCAAAGCCGAGCAACTGTCTTCTCTGCTTGATTTATTTCTCACTTCATTTCCTCGCTCTTTCCGTGCTTCGCAACAATGCCCTCTTGGTAACTCGGGCCATTCTGTGGTATCTATTGATACTTCGTTCCAATCATCTATTAAACAGGAACCCCCTGTTCATAGGATCTCTTTCCGTCACCAGCATGCTGACTGAAACTGACTTCGTGATTTTTTTTTTTTTTTGGTCTTGGACTAACATCTTTAACCTCCCGATTGAGAATTGTGCCACTGGGGTTTCTTCTTGGGTCAAAGCTGGCATGGACGCTTTCATCCTTTCTCGGAAATACCAGGTGAAACCTCAATCCTCTCCATGATTCACACCAGTATGTTTGGCCGCTATAGCACACAGGAATCACTATTTTCGGCTATACCAGCATGACAGCTCTCTTCACAACAGACGCCTGGTTGTTGCTACTCATATTAAATGTAGACGAGTCCTCGAAGGAGCAAAATCCCTGTTTGCCGAGAGAATGAGGCACCGCATAGCATTTAACAACTTTGGGTCACGTGATTACTGGCAGTTCTGGAATAGGATATTATATATGAGTATGGTTTCTATTCACCCCCTCTTCAATCAATTTGAGCTGTTAACATCCTCTGTTGATAAAGCTGAATGCTTTTCCCGTAAATTCTCCTTAAATTCTACTCTATCCCTTCTTAACTTCCCTCTTAGAACCGAGTCTCTGTTGAGTGCATATAGCCTCTTCTGTGGTTTCTGCTATCATCTCTAATCTAGATATCCATAAAACACGTGGACCCGATGGTATCCCTGTAATAGTCATTAAGAAGTGTGCTCCCGAACTGGCTCCTGTTCTCTCTAAACTATAATAAATGCCTCGCTGCCTCCTGCTTTTCTGTCTGCTGGAAGTCATCATCTGTTGTTCAAGAACTCTGGGGAACCGTCCGACCCTTCCAAATATCGGCCTATTAGCCTTCTACTTCTTTTGAGGAAATTCCTAGAGGCCCTAATCAATGCCTAATTGGTTCATCATCTCTCATCGCCTTTTTTCTGACAAGCAATATGGTTTTCGTTTCTCCAGGTTAACTTCTGATGTAATGACGATAATTGCAGAAAGAGTCTATCATGCTCTAGATGAAAACGGTGAAGCCCGGGCTGTAGCATTGGACATCTCGAAAGCCTTTGACAAGGTTTGGCATACAGGTCTTCATCACAAGCTGAAAAGTCACGTTGTCTCGAGACACAGTTTTGAACTGATCCATTCTTTCCTATCAAATCGTGAAATGAAGATTATCCTGAACGGCCATTCGTCTAGATCCTTTCGTACTTACACGAGTGTCCCCCAGGGCTCCATCTTGGACCTACCCTATTTCTAATTTTCATTAATGACGTTCCCGATTGCATCAGCTTGGTATCTACGTTGATGACACAACCGTTTACCCGTGCCTTGATGTTAAGTATGATCAGTCTGACATGGTCAAAATGGCAGCCGATGTCCAAAACATTCTCAAGTCCGTCGTTAACTGGGACAAAAGATGACTTGTTCATTTTAAGGCCTGGGGGGTTGTAAATGTACCTTTTATCACATAAAATTTGGTGCGGCGCGAGCAAATTTTAATTCTGAAAATGCGGGCCAAAGAAAAAAAAGTTTGGGAACCACTGATTTCGACTCTGTTCTGTGTAAATAATTACTTAGCTTCGCTGAGAGCTGCACAAAATCATAATTATGCGACACCTCCAATTAAGGGTCGTGGTTACCTGTAATGACGACAAGCGAGACGTTTTACACAAGGCGTTTCGTAGAAGAACGTCTATGTAAATATGTGAGTCAATAAAACAGACACAACGAAATTTGTGCAAAGCAAACTTTATGAATGTTATTGTTACATTGTTTTGTATGGAACAGTGTACATTTATTTTTACAGGACTTAGCATAAGAATTCTGTTCAATCTTTATAGTACATGGGGACTAAATATTTTATTTATTTACTCTTTCTTTCCGGAAGAAAGAATTTTCTCGTGAGATATCTCATCAACCTTTTTCCAAATGATTAAATCTTAAATCTAATGTTCCCCATGTAAATCACTTAAGAACAGAAACCATTCCAAGTAATTTTAATTAATATGTATTAACCAGTCGTTTACAAATTTTTTTTTTTTTACACAAGTAGATATTTGAAACAATGTACTGTTAATATATGATCGAACAAATGTTAAAAATATTAACTCAGCTCCTCAGTTGTTTTCATTCGGACTGTGCCTGGGTTTGTGCCGCTCAATTCTGAATTCCGGAAAATGAAAAGAAGAGTCAATCTGCTTCAACGTTGCGATGACAAGCGTGTTGTCAAGCACAGACGCCACACATAAAAGGACATTTCACTGGAATATTCGCATAACGGTTGCAGTTGTATGTTCTTAACTCTGGGAGTATATCGAGACAACTGGGGTCATCCGTTGCATTACAGGTCTCTTTAAGGAAAAAGAAAATGGGATGAGAAAAAAATCTATGGATTTTTTTAATTCGGAAAACATTATCACACATAATAAACATGTTCCGCCAATAACGCTTACCTTAATTCCTGGGCACAGACAATCACTTTCTAACCAGTGTTCGTTGTAATTTAATAGTAAGGTCATATAAAATGCTTTTTTATATTGAAAAAATTCGCAACGTATTTCCATTGCACATATAATAGCCATGTTCTATTAATATCACCTTAATTCCTGACCATAGACAATCACTTTATACCTGGTGTTCAATGCATTTTAATAATAAAATCATATAGAATGACTTTCTATATTAGAAATATTAGCAACGTATTTCCATTGTACATATCAGAAATGGCATTATGACATTTTCCACTCCACATTTGCAAAGTAAATTAAAACAACCTAGAAACACATATTTTAGATACATAAAGCCCTTTGTCGGGTGTGAGATGTGCTTATGAGAACAATATTTTGTATTTCTTTAAGGTATGGGCTAGAAGGGATCCCTTCATTTAGCCTATCAGAACCTTTTCCAAACTAACCCAAGGCTACAACCACAACTGGATTTATTGATGTCTCCGTGTGCCCATGTTTTAGAGTTTTCCGCTTCAAGATCCTTGTATTTTAGTGTTTTTAAGGTCTTCAAAGCTACATTACAGTCCGCACGAACTGCCATGTCAATAAGAAAGCACATTCTGTTTTTGTGTTTACTATGTCTGGGTGATTAGCTTTGATTGCTCTGTCACATAAAATTGTTACAAATACTATGTCTGTAACCGGGTCTTAGTGGTGTTCATACCAATTTCTTGTGGTTGCTTTCCCATAAAAGTTGCAAATTTTCCTGTGCAACTTGTTATGCTGAGTTTTATATTCAGTGGGTGTTAATACCGTGCAACCTGATACAAGATGGTCAATTGTTTCTGGATACCCATGTTACTGAATGCGAAGATTAGAGCCAGGATGGTCAACGATTAATCAGAATACCATGTGGGTATGTATTCTGACAGTGATGGGTTGCCTTTGACGGTGTTTTAGATATAAGTCCAAAACGACGGAAAATCAACAGAGGGCCGCAAGAATTTTGAAGCGCCGATAGGTTTCCCACACGCAGGTTCGAAAGATAGGCTAAGACCACACGGGGAAGGACGCTACGCCAACGAGCGACATACGTTCCATTGAAGTCCTTCTACCCGATAGCCATCAGTGGTTGCGCAATGTAAGATTAAAAACAGAAGCCGAAGGTTTTATTCTTGCTGCACACGACCAATACTTGCTAACTAAAATTATCAAGCAAAAATACTAAAAAATGTGTTGACTCCAAGCCTGTGGAAGCGTATGCTCGATCTCCAAGAACGCGGGAAATTGACCCCCCCAACCAGTATAAAACCATCGCTCCTCAGTATTATCAGTAAGCTGTTTGAGTCAAAATTCAATAAGAAGGTCGTCGAGCACCTGGATAGGAACAACCTCCTGTGAGATGAGCAGTGTGGGTTCTGATTAGCCCGATCCATTGCTGACGCCCTAACTACCATTACAAACAGATTTAGTTATGCTCTTGGCGACACACACCTCGAAGAACATAGCATTAGATATCTCGAAGGCCTTCGATAAGGTGTGACACAATGGTTTGCTACACAATCTCTCCAGCTATGGAATCACTGGAAGGGTTTTCTCAATGTTAAAATCCTTCATAACAGGTAAATCCCTGTAGGTAATTATTAACGGTCAGTCCTCCGAGGCCCTGGGGGTCAACGCACTCGTCCCGAAGGAATCACTTCTCAGACCAAATCTCTTTCTGATTTACATAAATGATCTGCCTAAGAATATACTCAGATAATTTGTAAATATCTATACCGATGATACGACGATAGACAGGTGCACCTCTAAAACTCTTGGCAATCAGAGATTGGCAGCTGACCTCTCTTCCGATCTAGAACTAATTTCCCAGTGGGTAAAAAACTGGTTGGTTACATTCAATGCATCGAAAACCAAACTAGTTACATTCCATCACCGCCGATCAGACCCCGAGCTACCACCAGTCACGATGAACAGATGTCCCCTCGAGGAGGCACTGTGCATTGAGTGGAACTCCTATATACAATGCATCGCTAAAGATGCAGGTAAAATGATCAGCTCCCTGTACCGCTGACTCATACTATCCTCTACCTTTATAAGAGCCAGATAAGGCCGAAAATGGAGTACTGTCGCCATATTTGGGTGGGATCTGCCTAGTCCTGACTTTCCAGTCTTCATAGAGTTCAAAAGGTCTCCGAGTCCTTGTTGGAGAAGAATTATTTTCTACTCTCCAACTTCTCTCTCTCATAGGCGGGATGTGGCGAACCTCTCACTGCTCTATCGCTACTTCTATGGAATGTCCTCGGACGAACTAAATTCCTTGGTCTAACCTTCACGGTTAGGACCCACCATGCCACTTACATAGTAACAAATCACCCACATTCCATCCATATTACCTTCGGCGAGAAGTAAATTCCACTCAAACAGCTTCTTCCAACGAACCACAATTCTGTGAGACAGATTAGTATGAGGATTTTCCCCCGATCACTACAATCTTAACCTGTTCGTCCAGATTTAACCGTTATCTTCCCCTCCGATTCATATAAACTACCTCTTAACATAACCCTCTACGTCGAGTGGCCCTCAGGCCTTGTACAGGGTGAACCTTACTGTAAAAAGAAACATATTTTTTTCAAAAAAGTTGCCATTTTAATGAAGCACACACACATTTGTCTTTGAGTAAAATACGTTAGTGTGTGTGTGTGTGTGTGCGCGCGCGCTCGCGCGTGAATGAATTAATTTTATGTTTCTTTTTGAAAGAGACACTTACTATATTCACAAAGATTCCCATGAAAGTTCGGATAGCATTTACAGTTGCACGTATTACTGTCCATAGTCCCATAATTGAAACACATCCGACCATGGCAATCTATTGGAAAATAAAAACGAACAAGAATGAATTAATGATTCGATGACAAGCGATATTTTATCACATTGATCATCGATTATATCTAAAAAGTACAAACTTTCAATATATTAAATTTGATATTTGAACGGACTGAATCCGGAATATTAAAAATAAAACCGGAACATTTTCAAATAAAAACCTTGTTGACAATAGTTTGTAGGTACCTCCACTAATTCGGTATAAATTTTCGATACCTAAGGTTTAAAATGAATTTAAAAAATGAAAAAGCGTTCTTGAAGATTTCATTTTACCTTTAATTTAAAACTAAATGATTAAATTTACTATTTCCAGTCAGAAAAATATCCTGGTGTATTTCAAAATAAAAATTATATAGATCGGAATCTCAACTTTTCGCCGATTTAAGAAAATTTTCTTAAAAGCGGCCATTTTCTTATTTTTAAGAAATTTGTAAACAAAACAAAATTATCGGTTTTAAAAATCTTCCAAAAATAAAATATATATTTGTGACTCGTTATTTGAGTCAAATTACCAAATTTAAAGTTAAATTAATTTGATTTGAAATAAACATTACTTATTTATATCATAAAATAGTAATAAACAAGTATTTCTTAACGACGGGTACTGTTTTCTTCTTTATTGACGTATCGATAAGTTCCGAGGTGATGATAGCTAATATGGATGACCAGAATTGACACAAATATACGAAATCTAAGTGAACGCATTTTTGGGGTTTTTTAACTACCTAGTAATTTTTACAAATGAACATATTTTCAGCAATTATCTAATAATTTATTGACTTTTATTTACATTTCGAAGATGCTTTATGAAAAAATTTAAAAAATTAAAATACTATAAAATTTTCTTAAATTAATTTTAAAATTTAATAACAGATGAAATACTATGATAGAGGTAACTTAATAATTTAGATATGATTTCCAAAGTTGAAACACGGTAGTGAAATGAACGAATTGCCCACAGCCGAAAAACGTTTACATGAAGGGGCTTTCCCTAAGGAGGACAACCCTTGAAATACGTGACATTTTGACCATAATGTCAATTTTCAAACACCATACTTAAAAAAAGAAGATTTAACCGCACAAAAAATCATTTTAATTATTGTAAAAGATTTTTGGTAGAATGATTTGCTTTAAGCTTTTCAATTTTCGCTTAGTAAATATAGTTTTCACTTAATATTTTAATAATCTAACTGTATCAGTGTTTAGAAGAATTTTAAAACATTTTTGAAATTTTATAATTAAAAAAAGAAATATGCAAACAATTCTTGTAAAAATTCATTATTCATCGAATTTTTTCTTCTTCAGACTATAATGTCCTTAATATATATTATTTATAGAAGCAATTAAAAGCTTATCTAATTAAATAATTAGATAGTTTTATTGCAATTTTTATTTTACGATTTGGAGCAGATTTTTAAAAAGTTGGTAGCAGTTAGGAAAAAAATTGATGATTTACATTCTCCAAGGTGTCCTGCTTTTAATTAATCTAAAACCATTCAGTGGCACTTTTAAATTCTACAAAATTTTATGAAATTAATTAAGGTGGGGGGGGGGGGTTAAAAAATGTAAAAAAATATTTTTAACAAGATTTTCGAAAAATAATATTTTGAAAAATAAAGTCAATCATTTGTGAATAAGTCCTAAAAATCAGACAATTAATTTTTGCGAAAATTTCAAAATTAATGTTTTTCTTTTCCATCATGCTATGTTGTTTTTCCGCGTAAAGTAGAGGTACACATTTTATTACTTAAAATACAAAAAAGGGGAAAAACAGAAAAGAAAGCATTCTATCGACTCAGTATCAAGCGTTGGTATAAGGGAGGTAACTCTGAATAAAATGTTACTTCACGAGATAGGTGTAAAAATGAGTATAATAGGTAATTATAATGGCAATATTAGCCGTTTCCTTAAAAGGAAACATTCGGCATTCACTGTAGACTTGCAGGTAGATGCCAATATGAGACACCAACATAATAATAATGGTAAGGGTAATATTAACTGTTTCTCTATAAGAAAATATTCAGCATTCATTGACCGAGCAGCCAGTACTGTTTTCATTTGAAAATTGTAAAATATTTCTCTTAAAACAATTTTTTCAGGAAAATAGTTTCCTCGGGTCCAGTAGCTGTTATAGCTCTCTCCAGTCATGATGGGGGTTTCCTTCCTAACCTTTCAGTTGAAGTAGTGGGGAAAGTTAACATCTTCATTATGTCTGGGTTTTCTCTTCGATTTCAGTTGTCGCTACTGTTGAAAACTTCGCTGCCGACACTTGTTTGAACATAGATCGCCAGTGAGCAAACACAGGTGATCCCATTAATGAATTAAGTAGACCACGTGACCATAGAGAAAACGCATAAGTAGGAAGTGGCGTGACGTCCAATTGATCGTTATTCCTATTCTATCCTCTGTTACTATTCGGATCTGCATTTCTAGTCTATCCTCTATTACTATTCGGTGGTTACTTACGAGCGAGTATTATCGAGCAAGTGCTATTAATACGAGTGATATTCAAAGGCGTCTGACACCAGTATTGTTCAACGACGTACTATAGTTGTATCTGCGATTATAAAGTATTCGAGTATTCGTTGACATCACTAAACTATATCAAATATGTTTATAAACTCTTCGTATGATTCATTAAAAGGGACTGACACTTTTTCGTTAATTTGCATCATATTCTGATTTCAATCAAACGATTCCATCTATTATTTGCAAGAAACAAATAAAATTTAATGTTATTATTAGTTAAAAAAAAAACATTTTTTCCGTCGTTTTCTTTTCTTTGCTGTCTATGCTATGTCTCTTCAACATATAGCCGGTCATGGCTCTCCATAAATTCTTTTTCTTCATTATCTGTGAATGTCCACACCTTCTTGGAAAAGATAATGCAATGGTTTCCCTTATCCTTTGCTTTTGAATTTAGAGTTCCTGTCATGCAAGGTTAGACAGACAAGTCTACCCTGCTATTTCACCAAAAGCCGTAGGGTGGAGGAAGAAATGGGTTCATGCCCTTTCCAAGGTTTATTAGCGTGAAGTGGACGCAACAGATGAGACGCGAATTTGAACCCTGCTCACCAAATCCACTTTCCGTGCCGATAACGTTACGCCAACCGAATATCCAAAATATCTATTATTATACTGTGTGTCATTAAGTTTTTCAAGTTTAAATTGTCTTTGTAGAAATAATGGTAATTCTTTTTAGGATTTAGTCTAAAGTGTCTTCTCGTCTGTCAATTCAGTGTTGTGTTTTACTATAGCAAAACGAACGATCGCAAATCCGATGTGTTGCAAAAAGAACAGTTAGTGCCAACCAAATACAAACAAGCAACGAAAACGTTATACTGAATTACCACGATGTGGCACAAGACCTTAAGTATGGAGCACCCACGGAGGATCGAACTCCTCATGCTTTCTCAGTCGCAACTGATCTAGTGAGACAAACTTGCTAACCATTACAGCACGTCAAAGGGCATGGTGAACAGGGCAAACCCCTCGACACTGAAATGTCACAGTAAACTGTAACCCCATGCTAGACGCTCACGACTGGTCAGATCAAATAGTGCATGTCCTGCCAATTTCTATATAAACGAGCGAGAAATATGACTTGGGTTCTTCTTTTTATGTTCGGCAGAAAATACACGCGACCCGTGGGCGTTTAGTTCGATCAGGAAAGTGACGGATTTCAATGCTACAGCCGCCGAAAACCAGAGAAATTAGAATAAATAATTTGAAAATATTTAAATTATTGGTCCTGTATTAGCGAACGATCGAAAACAAAATAAAGAGTAGGTTTAAGTTTGTGATGAAGATGTGCAAAAAATGTTCTCGTACTGACCAAGGATCCCTTCCCCAAAAATTCTATGGCGTCGTTATTTGGTTATATTTCGGAAAACATTTCAGTACATCCTCGTATATTTATATCGTGAATGTAGATATAGTTTTATATATATATATATTCGAAGTGGTGTAAGAACTTTCACGAACTCTAAAAAGCAAACATCTTTACTCCTGTATATATTTTTTTTAAATTTTAATCAAGTTCACCCCATGCAAGGCGGTAAAGCCAATACGTTTAGGAAAGGCCGGACCCATCTTTTTTCCCATTCACCTCTATTTATGTATATACAAAACCAACAAAAACGATTTGTAACTGTTGAGGTGGGATCCACCTAATCTGCATAGGTGACTACCAACTATATAAATAGTGGTTGATACCGGAAGACGAGGGAAAGAGGAATTACGAGATCCAACTAGAGACTCTGATCGACTGCGACTAGTCAACACATTCTCCAGGAACGTCTTCCCAGAAATATACAGAAATACTATATGTACTTATTGTGTACACTTCTTGTTATAATACATTATTGTTCTAAGTACATTTTGTGTTGCATTATTATTCCATGCATTAGGCGAGATTCAACATTGAGTCAAGACTCAACAGTTACGAATGCCAGTTATAATTCGGTTTAACTTGATATATCAAGAAATGCTCTGAACATCGGCGTAAAATGCAATACTGGTCACCAATGACCCCACTTTATTGTAAATCGCAGTCCTCGCGTTGACAAAATAAAGTTAAAAAATGAAAGCGGAATAGTGAGAAATTGATTGGGGATAAAATTTCCTAGTGCATTAGAATGCAGAGATTATTAATTGATTGTTACTTACCACACAAACCATTAACGCATGTCGAAGGGCAAGACTTACAAGACGGGCCAGGTTCGTAAGGCTTTTCTAAAGACGCTTCTGGTTGTCTGCCACATAAAAAATATTTAAAATGTTTATATATATATAAGATATATTTATTTATATATTTAAAATGTTTATATAAATAGCTAAACAGAAATGTGAAACATTATTATTGTTTCAGGATTTTTATCGCAGCGTTTCAAACTATGATGTCTTTGTCCTTCCTCAGATGTAGGTTGTATCCGATATGCACATACATACGCGCATACGCGAAATTTCGGATGCAACACACACTTGAAGAATATCGAAAATCAAACCGGGCAAAGCGTTATGTTTTTGTTTTTAGTTGTTTTTTAGATTTTTTTTTTTAATCAATTCACCACCACCCCCAAGCAAGGCGATAGTGCCACTAAGACGCAAGGAGGCTACTGGTGTGAAAGAGAATGAGAAAACTTTAGAAGGGACCGGAAGCCCAATCCTAAACAGGAAACAAAGGATAAATCTCTACTCTTGTTCAAAAGACCGGGGAGGAGTGTGAACCGAGCGATGGGTGAACCCATCTACACCTATTAAGTTAGAACAACGCCAGTAAAAATATTAATCCTAAAAAATATTGAACGCGCGCACGCACGCACACACACACAAACACACACACACACACACATATATATATATATACATATTATTATTATTAATATTATTAGCGCTTTTGGTGTCTGTTGAATTTTAAATTAGCCCACTCCCAGCAGATCTTGTTTTTTTTCTCTATTAACTCGTATACCGCATTGTGCTACTATTACTTTTGTCATGATCGGTGATAGTATGTATGGTCCTTGTGTTAGGTTTGTTGACGAGAATTGTAAGATTAGCATACATTTTCTTCTTGGTGAATTCTTTTCTCTCTTCTGATTCATTAAGTAGAAATTGTGATTAGATGTATTACGGTGAACTTCTAGTGCGTGTAATGTGTTATTGTGCAGCATAAAAAGACTATATGAACATCGCAGAGATAGGCTGCATAACAACACTTTAAACGCTCTTGTTATTGACCTTAATATATCTGACCGGAATTTCGGCTTAATAAATAAAAAGAATTTACTAAAAAGAAAATGCATTGAGAATGCGATAATCATACAATTCTCGACAATAAACCTAATATAACATAATATCATATATATATATATATATATATATATATATATATATATATATATATATATATATATATATATATATATATTTCTCCTCTTCTTGTAAATACTGAGGGCTGACAACTCGGAGTGCTCTTAAATAGAATCCAATTAACAAACCGGGTTTTATTTTGTTATTATGGTGGGAGTTGAAGTTCATTAGGTCGTTTTATTGGTTGATTTTCGGTGGACACAAAGTTCTAGGCTATTATCAAATTGGTGTAACATGATATCTAAGAAAATGATCACTGGATTCTATTTAAGAGCACTCCAAATTTGCAGCCCTCAATATTTACAAGAGGAGAAATATATTTAAAATACATTGAAGAACCTTATATATATATATATATATATATATATATATATATATATATATATATATATATATTACTTTAACGTTACTTTTAGTGGATAACCATATAGAAGTAAACAGTATATTTATTTATTTTTGTCTACCGGCCTGAATATTCGAGAAATCCATCATTTCTTTAGAAATATTTGTGTGTATATATATATATATATATATATATATATATATATATATATATATATGATGGTACGCCCTCATTCAGTTTTATGTTTGCATCCTATGTGACACTTCACTCTCGCTAGTGACCTGCATACAAGCCCACTTATTGTGCAACAACGAAGATTTCATATCGCAACAGAAATATTTGCTGACGCTTTCGACCGTTGTCCTTCGTCTCTTAGTCGGTCAATACGACTGATTCGAAATTTCTGATACCACTCTGGTACAAATATCTCCAGTTATTTCTATCCAGCGTAACTCGATCGAAGTTAATGTCGGATACATTGACAGCTGAGAGATTACTCTTTAGCTTGTCAAACAAGCCTGTGTCCACTGTCAAGCTGGCTATACATGAGGACCTTAGGTATTCTATCGTCACTCCTCCTCGCAACATGAGCTGTGACTGCATCAGGAAAGTCTCAATTCCACCAATGTTGCATTTTGCGAGAAGATCAGCATTGGACACCCTAACGTCAAAAGTGTACATACAGATCGCGTGGATTTGTGAAAGACATATGGAGTCCATGACTCTGAGCTGTACAACAGTTTTGTCAAAACGGCTGCTCTATAAATCTGTAATATATATATATATATATATATATATATATATATATATATATATATATATATATATATATATAAACCCGTATTATATATATATATATATGTTTCATTAAACCCGTATATATATGTGTGTGTGTGTGTGTGTGTGTGTGTGTGTGTGTGCGCGCGCGTGCGCGCGGTTGTGTGTGTGTTTCATTAAAGACATGAAAATTTTCTTTGTTAAGGATATATTTATTCTCGTTACATGTTTAAATATAAATTGTCAAATATCTAAATGCTTTCGGCTTTCATAAAGGATTTTGTTTTTATTGTGATCGCATTTATTTATTTATTTGTTATACTTACCTGGCACTTTCACCGGGATAGTTTCAAAATAATACTAAGCTCAAGCCCCAAAGGGAGTAGTACCTCTTCTTCGTCATGGGACTTGAGGCATCCTCAAAAAGGAGAAGTGCCGTTTTTTTTCCACGACACTGCCAGTAAACCCACTTTAAATATCGACCTTGTCACATTCGGTAGTGACGTGGGCGCGCAGAAAAATATCTTTATTTATTTGTTTGATTTACTGTTTTGTATATAATAAAAAAAATCGAATCGTCGTCCGGTTCCCATTGTTTAAGAAATCAATCTGATTGGTGACAATTCTAACAGAGCTCTGGATGAAAATAAGTTTTTGCATGAGAATAGACACATGAACATTTCTATACAGGTTGTCCACGAGTTACGACGAGGATCTGCTTGTTCTATTCTATTGCTCTCCTATCCTAGGTACCTATTAGTGAGTTCTGGCTAATCCTTATTCTGATGTCCATTTGCACAAGCTTGTTAAGTAAGTTACACACTGTCTCCCTGTCCCATTTGCCTTCAATATATCCTGTACGTGTCAAATTTTCCAGGCTCGCTTTCTTAATTGTGGCTTCTATAAATTTCAAATGACTCTTTCTGGTTATAAGCGTCCATTATGTTTCCATTTTCTTTAACACGTCCTCGTTACTCACTCATCGGTGAGAAGATTATCCAACATTCACTGCCATAGAGGAGGCCTGAGTTGTAATTGTAGTGTCATTTAACGTCAATGTTTTTATTTAATTTTTTTAATGTTGTTTTCTTCTTTGATTTTGAGCAACAGAAAGCATGAAAAGCAATAAATGAGTTTACCAACTTCTTGCCGCCAAAACGTTTACCAACGTCTTACGGTCGAAAAGTTTATCAACGTATTGATGATTTTCTAAGCGTACTTAGGATATGGCACATGACCATAGCGAAAGTAGGAGACACCTACTAAGGATCGAATTCACTGCTCAATCGTAACAGATCTAGCTTGCCAACCATTACACCACGTCCAAATACCCAAGTTTTATCAACGTCTTACTGTCAAAAGGTTTATTAACGTCTTGCTATCAAACGGTTCATCAATGTTTTACTGTAAAAAGTTTTATTAACATTTCGCTATCAAACGGTTTATCAACGTCTTACTGTCAAAAGGTTTATTAACGGCTTACTGTCAAAAGGTTTATTAACATCTTGCTATCAAACGGTTTATCAACGTCTTACTGTCAAAAGGTTTATCAACGTCTTACAGTCAAAAGGTTTATTAACGTCTTGCTATCAAACGGTTTATCAACGTCTTACTGCCAAAAGGTTTATTAACATCTTGATATCAAACGATTTATCAACCTCTTACTGTCAAAGGTTCATTAACACCTTGCTATCAAACGGTTTATCAACGTCTTATTGTCAAAATGTTTATTAACGTCTTGCTATCAAATGGTTTATCAACGTCTTACTGTCAAAAGGCTTATTAACGTCTTGCTGTCAAAAGTTTGCCTTGGTGCTTATTTATGTTTTCAAAGATAGCAGACTTATATACATAAAACTTGACTGCAACCTAATTTACAGTATATCGTTATGAAGCAGCTCCTGTGCGATGTAAGAATTAACATTAATGGGCATCCCCAGTGTACTTGCGAAGTGACCACACCTCTAATATCTTACAATTTGCTCACCAATAGAATATCCTATGTACTCATCTATTTGGTCATCGCACGTCCGTCGTAAATGCAGTTTGTCGTAACTCCAGGCTACCTGTATATTTATCTATATTTATCTATATTTACCCGATGGCATAGTTGCATACGAAATGATATCCATTGTTCGCGCATGTAGTGAAACCGCAGCCAATAAGCGAAGTATGGTCATTCATAATCTGTAAAAGGATGCACATTGAAAAATTACAACAATTATTATTACAGTGAAATAAAATGACTATTTAACCAATCACTATTTATACGGATGATAAAACACTTGCTGCTGTATGCAATTTGCATCAACACTGAATTTTGTTTTCTCTTTATGGAAACATTGCCAACACAAAGCATCGAAATTGAAATACGGCGTTTAAACGCAAATATGAATTCCAATTTACACGCCACTTACATTTGTATGATTACCCCATTTGTCTGCCAAATAACTTTTGCTGACGACTGCAAGATTACGTTAGCAAAGCCGTATATAAAAAAAAGGACCCAAAATTCCCAACGTCTTTTTCTTTATCCACAGTGTGCCTTAAAGATACAACATGTTTAGTTCTCCTAATGTTGCATTGAGCTCAACAGAACAATATCATAACCTCAACCTATTTGACTACACATTGGCATCTATAATAATTTTACCAAACCAACAGATAAAAAAAATATTTCCAAATGTCTCTCACAAAATTTCATCGAAGCTTCACCCCCACATACGTCCGATAATTAACTTTTTACATAAACACCGTTATTCACACTTTTTTGATTTTTCCATTTAGTTTGCTCAGGCAATAATATATATTGCTGTTAAATGTACCTACTTTTTTGTGTATTTATTGTCACGCTCCTGTTTGAAGAACTCCAATATATTAAACTATCCTATAAACTAATATATCTATATATATACATATATATATATATATATATATATATATATATATATATATATACATATATATATATATATATACATACATATATATATATATACATATACATATATATATATACATATATATATATATACATATATATATATATATGTATGTATATATATATATATATACATATATATATATATGTATATACATATATATATATATATATATATACATATATATATATATATATATACATTATATATATATATATATATATACATTATATATATATATATATATATATATATATATATATATATATATATATATATATATATATATAGTTAAATCAGTGCTATAAGTATGCTGTGCTCCCTTCAAGAGGGCGTTAGGGTTTATCTCCGGAACCCAAATGGGGATATGCCGAAGGAGCGTCAGTAACTTTTGTCACTAGTCCCATGTACAACTGGTGTCATATTTCGCCCGAATGGGTAAGCAGATAACAATGCCGACTTCGAGCAGCAGTATTGTTCGTTTCTATGTACCCTATCATTATCGAATTGTACCCGACCAGGATACGATATATGATTGAGTCCGCATTTAACTTATACACTAATTTTGACAAGCAAATTTATGTAATTATTCGTATATAATACGCACCGCTAACGTTGAGCTAACAAAATTCTGGAAATGAAAATCTCTTGTGTATAATATGCACTGACTCTTTAGAGTTTGTAGCAGTTAAAATTAACTTAAATGTATCCTTTGTTCAATCGAATCGACAAAAAATATTTTTATATAGTTGTTGGGATACTTTACTTTCAGCTTCCTCAGTTAGCATACACCGCGTTGGGCCGGTCATGTGCTCTTTAACAATCAATTAGTGAAGATTTTTACGGATGGACATTTCGTAGACACCGTAAAGTAAAAGACCCGTTCCTGACTAGTAAGTAAACACAGTCTTTTGCGACATGACGCTCCTGATTTAGGAATAAATACAGCCTTTTGCTTCATCCAATAGTTTTCCATTTTCTAAATTAGAGAGAAGGCATGTAACTCATTTCTATACTTTGTTAGCTCTTGCAAAAAAAATCCAGTCAAGCTCGTTATATTCACTTAAAAGCAAATACCTCTTGGAAAAGTATAAATCTATCTCTTCTCTCCCAGCTATGGGTTAAATAATTATTATCTCCGAAAAAGGTGTATTTCAGACAGAATTTATATAGATTGGAATGTCAAATTCAATTTCGATTTCTTAAAATTTCCTTAAAAGCGGCCATTTTCTTAATTTTAAGAAATTTGTAAACAACAAATTTATCGATTTTAAAACTCTTCCCAAAATATATATTTCTGACACGTTATTTGAATAAAATTAGATAATTTAAAGTTAAATTAATCTGATTTGAAATAAATATTACTTACTTATAGCATAAAAAATTTAATATACAACCATTTGCTGTTGATCGGCCTTGTTTATCTGAAGCGATGTTTGATGAACGATTGAGTGACGAAGCGATGACAGATAGTATGGCTGACTAGAATTGATATAAAATTTACGAAAACTAAGTGAACGCATTTTTTTGGTGGGGGGGTGGTTAACTACCTAGTAATTTTTACAAAAGAACATGTTTTCCGCAATTATCTAATAATTTATTGACTTTTCTTTACCTTTCGAAGATGCTTTATGCAAAAATAAAAATAAAAATTTAAATACTATAAATTTATTTTTAAATTAATTTCTCTGTAAAAAGATAAAACTCTTATATCACGTGACCTTTTCATAATGATGTCACGTTAACCTTTCATACATAAAAAAGGGAATAAATTAAGTAAAATTTTAAAAAATTAAAAATTATTTTTAAAATAGAATAGTGTAACTACGTCTTTTCAATTTTGGATTCGTAAATTTCGTTTCCACTTAATTACTATATCACATCCAAGAAATAGCACAATAGAGAATTTTACATGATTTTAAACTACTATAAATCATTATAATTAAAAAAATTTAAAATATGAAAAAATTCTTGTAAAAATTCATTATTTATCGGAAAAATTGTATTTCTTCAGACAATAATGCTCTTAATATAACTTATTTACAAAAGCAATTAAAAGCTTTTCTAATTAAACAATGTCATAGTTTTATTGTATTCATTATTTTTCAATTCAGAGAAGATTTTCAGTTAGAATAGTGCAAGTTTGGGAAAATAAATAGGTGATTTAGATTCTCCATGGAGTCCCAATTTTCAACGAATAAAAAATTCAGGAAATAGAAAGGGTTTTTTTTGCGAAATTTCATGAAATTAAGTGGGTGTGTGGGGGGTGTAACATATGTAACAAAATATTTTTACCAAAATTTTCTTTAAAAAATTTCAAAAATAATTTAATTCATTTGTGAATAAGTCCTGAAAATTTCATTAAAATCGGACAATTATTTGATTTTTACAAGAATTTATAAATCAATGTGTTTATAACGGTAAAAAAACGCAAAAAAGTCAATGTTATGCCACCCCGATGACTTAAACAAAATAAGATTTTAACCAAAATTTCGAACGTGTTAGAAAAGATTTTTTTAAATATTTAAATAATCAAAAATTACTTTGGTCTTTCCTCTTAATAATAACATAAACATTTTGACGATAAAACGTTATTTTTATTAAGTGTGTGACCTTTTTCATTACGCTATGTTGTTTTCCGCGAAAAAGTGGAGGTACCTAATTTAAAGCAAGTGGACGGATATGTCAGCACAAAAAAAAATACAAGATTGAGCGAAAATAAGCTCACGCGAGGAGAAACAGAATTATAGACAAACACATATTTCATTGGCTTGTGCGCATTTCTCTGTAGTGGCGTAAAACAGAAGCGCATATTACTACTGTGTTATAACGTCTATGTTTAACTGACAACGGTGAAACAGATTGAAATGTGAATATTTTTAAACAAATAATACAGTATTTGGTTTGTGATTGAAACACTTTGTTAGTTTAGAATATAACTAGGTACCTCTACAGATTCGCTAAAAAATGGGAATACCATTCATGAAAAAAATGCTCCAAACGTAATAAAAACACATTTTTACCGTCAAAATCTTTATTATTATTATTAAGAAGAAAGACCACAAAGGATTTTGAGATTATTGAATTATATTTTAAGTTCCTTTTTAGCACGCTCGAAATTTTGGTTAAAAATTTTGTTTTTCTTACGTCAGCGGGGAGGGGAGGGGAGCAAAGACTAGTATAGGAAATTTTAGCGTCTTTTTTTAGATGAAAAACATTGACTTGGAAATTCTTGCAAAATTCAAAAAATTGTCAGATTTTAATGAAACTTTCAGGACTTATTCACCAGTTAATTGAATTGTTTAAAAATGTATTTTTAGAGAATCTTGATAAAAAGACATTTTACTTCTGTTCCTCCCCCTACACATACACACACTTATTTCATTTTTTTTAAATTTCGAGAAATTAATTTTTGTACCGTTAAATATATAAATAGTCAATGCAAGAAAGATAACTCTCGGTATAAAAAAATTACAAATCGTGGTTTGCTTAGCTTACAAGTGAAGCATTTGCCTGAAATGGGTTCGTTAATATTGGTCCAAAATCAGGGCTCCGTTGGAAATAAATGCTGTAAAAATTCGATAAACGAGGTTTTGAAGTTAACATTTTGGTGCTTTTTTATCCTTTTGTTTCTCCCTGTTTTAGTAAAATCTCCGTTTTTCTAAAGTTAGATATATAAATCTCCAAGTTTTAAGAGTGAAAAGCAGGATAAATCCTATTTCCAACACAATTTACATACCCACATATATACCATATTAAATACGTCCAAACTTTACTTACTACCTGATAACAGACAATATTACAAACATGCCAAAAAGATTTCACAATACAAAAAAAAAGATAGAAAAAAATTTTTTTATAGAAAAAAAAATGATGACATACCCCGAAGGAAAGCGAAAACGCTTTCGTGTCGCATGCTGTTTTTATAGAAAAGAATAAAAAAAGAAAAAATGTTTCACCACTGAATGAAGTCATCAAGCTCATGTAAATTACCTTTTGTTAACCAATCGTGGTTAAAGTGTTACTGGGTGGAATGTATTGCGAAGAAAAATATACTAATCCATGCTCCACGAGGATCAAACTGTAAATGGTGCATGCGTGCATACGTGCTGCGTGTAATTGGACTTTGTGAATTTTTATTATACAAACACACCTGTTTAAATCAAAGTGTCGATTGGTTAGAAATTAACATCACCATGTGAAATATTTAAGTAATCAGAGAAAAATAAAAACTTATTTTTCTGAAGCTTAGTTTTTCGACTTTCAAGCAGAGACCAAGCCGTTCAAACACAGGACAGATGCGATGTGACTTCATAGCTTTCATTCTAACCCCCACCTCCAACCTCAGCGCTTACTGTAAGAAACACAGTCGCCGACTTAAAAAAAATCAACTACAACAACAACAGCGTGGATGGTCAGTCGGCGACTTCAAACAAACTATCTCCAACAACAGCAACAACAAAGACGATCAGTGAATTTTCGCTAACAATAAAAGTCTTTTGTTTTCAAATATAGCTTTGTTCCATGAAAAAAGTATTTTAAAAAGTTTTGTCTAAACTACAGGTTCTTCTGCGAACCAACTACCCAAAAAGACTAACTTAAAAAAAGGTTAGCTGTCAATACGTGATGAATATCATTACTCAGCACTTGTCAATCGCCAACGATGTTAAGATCGGCTCCCTTTTATTTTAAGCAACATTTTTCTACGAAGAAAGTAAGTAAAAGTTTTTTTCAAAATATATTAAATAGACTTTAAATTTTCTAATTTTCTTCAAATAAATTTTGAAAAACGTATAACTGATTTTTGGACGACTTTTAAACGAGGAATTTAACTTAGTTTACAATTTTTTTTTAAATGGCTGACATTGAGTTCTTTTAGTAATTTCGCGGACAAAAAAAAAAAGAAAAAAGATTTTTAACTAAAATTTCGGTCATGCTAAGAATGAGTAAAAAAATTTTTTTAAATAATTAAAAAATATTTTGGTATTTCTTCTCAATAATGAAATACACATTTAAGATGAAAAACATCTGCAACCGCGATCTTAGATTCTAAGATCTAGGTTATTGGTTGTTAGAAACTGTGCCTGGTATTATGATTGGCCCCGCAAACAAATATCTCTTGCTTCAGTATTGTCTGATTCTGGGATGCTTTATTTTAAACCCTAAAATTTTCGTTTTCCTTTTCAGGAACGCATTTTCTAAATTTCTTACCTGTGTAAAATGACCAATTATTGTTTCGTTTTCTTCGCCTTGTTCCCATTTCGTCTTTTCGGCATACCACATGTCCGCCAGTTTTAACAGATCTGGTATTCCGAAGCCGAGGTTTTGTCCAATTGGGTTTTCCCAACCTGAAAATAAAGAGTGTTTATTCTGCAACAGTTATTTGTTTAATCGTGTAACATTTTGAAAGCATATCAGAACTTTTGTAATCCATTCGCATGACACGACTCAATGAAGTCAAACATAATGTTAATTCTTTTACTCGTCGCACGTTTTCCTCTCATTTTTACTCTAAATTATTCTCAGGGTCAGATTAAGATAGGGGCCTGTAGCATATGTTCTAAAGTAGGTATCCCCACTAATCCGCTGAAAAAATTAATATACCATGATGAAAAAATGCCCCAAACTTAATAAGAACATAGTTTTATCGTCAAAATCTCTATTATTAAGGATTTGTTGATTATTGAATTATATTTTTACTAGAACGTTCGAAATTTTGGTTAAAAAACTTGTTTTTCTTGCGTCGAAGGTGGGGGGACCAAAGATTAGTATAGAAATTTTTTTGCGGTAAAAAATACATTGATTTGGAAATTCTTGCAAAAATGAAATAATTGTCGGATTTTAATGAAGATTACAGGACTTATTCACAAGTGAATGAAATTATTTTTTAATTTACTTTTTAAAAATATTGGTAAAAAGTATCAATGTTTTCGTAAAACAGAAATACCATTTACCGAAAATCTGCTCTGAATCGTAAAATAAAAATACAATATAGCTACTAAAACATTATTTAATTAGAAACGATTTTAATTGCTTTTATAAATAAGATATATTAAAGACACTATTGTCTTAAGAAAATAAATTTAATCCTATATTTCAACTGGATATATTTTCTAATGTATTTTAAATGGACAAAAAATTTAGATGTGAAAGTTGACCATCTTGCCATCATTAAATCAACGAGTACAAAATAATGTTTTCTTTTGTGGGAATGCTAGTCTAATGAAGTATAGTCTCCCAGAGATCAATTTGAAAAGATTTAAAACTGAACATGTAACCATCAAGAATTAAAATTAAACTATGATTTAAAAAAGGAAACTTTATATTGCTTGCTAATATCTCTCCATATATCACCTTTTTGAATTCATTGAGTTGAATTTAACAACGTTAATAAAAGCAATTTGTAGTATTTTTTTTTTCTCTTTTTTTAAATACGTTGGCCGTCCTCTTACCGGGAATGTTGCGTGCTCTTAAGTAGTCATGATCTGTTGGACATTGATCGGCCCACTTCTGGGCGATTTCTGCAAGAGTGTCATTCCAATACTGAAATACAAAAAGATTCCCATATGAGGTAACAAAACCTATGACAAACTTCCTCTTTCTTTCTTTCTTTCTCATTTCCTGGAACCGTTCTTCTTTGATTGTGCAAGTTTTATTTAATCTTTCCCAAAAATATCCCTGGAACTACAGTAGTCCCACTTAACCGCGGAGATAAATTCCAAGGACCCGAGCGGATGCCTGGAACCGCAAATAATACTGAATTCTACTTTTTTCTATATATATATAACTATGATAAAGTTTACTTTATAAGATAAAAACAAGATTAACAACAATAACTACTGATAAAATAGAACAATTAACAATATACAGCAATAAAAGTTTTGTAACGGATAAAATATTCGTTTTTACCATATATCTTTGTAGTAGTAGGCTAAGTGCAATAGATGAAAGTCTTTCTTAAATTCCCTGAAAAGTATCACCTACTTATCATTTCCGTGGCACTTCATTAAAAGTAACTCATTCTTAAGAACAGATCAATCGGCTAAACTGAACGAAAACGCGCTAATATATATGTAAAATAGAGAAGACATTATAATTTAGGAATTGTGGGGGTGTTACTCACACGCGTGTGCGTGTGTGCGTGTATGTGTGTATAAAAGTTCAGTCACCCAGAAAAAGATATCCCCAGGCTGAATCGCATGCGATTGTTCCTTCTACCGCATGCTAGAAGAAAAAAGGAGAAAAGTGTAAAAAAACAAGGAGTGCCCAGTTTTATACCTGTTTAACAGCGTCACCTAACAACACCTTGAGATTCACTTGACCTCCCACAGGGCCAGGTTGTGACACAAGGTCGAGTTTAACGTGGGAAGGGAGGGGGAATAGACCCGAGTTTTCACCCGGGTCGCAGTGCTTTGGCTTTAGCTAGTCATAGCTGGTCTTTGGCTGGTCATAGCTTGTCCAAGCTGGTCATAGCTAGTCAGACGTAGCCACGATACTACCAGCGCAGGGACGAATCCCTGCCGCCGGCCTGTATCGGAGAAGGAATCCCGGCCCCATAGGCGATCATTCAGTGAGCAATCTGCGAACAGATACTACACTTTGATCTTAGCCTTGGGATTTACTTGACCTCCCACAGGGCCAGGTTGTGACACAAGGTCGAGTTTAACGTGGGAAGGGGAGGGGGAATGGACCCGAGCTTTCACCCGGGTCGCAGTGCTTTGGCTTTAGCTAGTCATAGCTGGTCTTGGCTGGTCTTAGCTGGTCATAGCTTGTCCAAGCTGGTCATAGCTAGTCAGACGTAGCCACGATACCACCAGCGCAGGGACGAATCCCTGCCGCCGGCCCGTATCGGAGAAGGAATCCCGGCCCCATAGGCGATCATTCAGTGAGCAATCTGCGAACAGATACTACACTTTGATCTTAGCCTTGGGATTTACTTGACCTCCCACATGGCCAGGTTGTGACACAAGGTCGGAGTTTAACGTGGGAAGGGAGGGGGAATGGACCCGAGTTTTCACCCGGGTCGCAGTGCTTTGGCTTTAGCTAGTCATAGCTGGTCTTGGCTGGTCTTAGCTGGTCAGAGCTGGTCATACATAGCCACGATACTACCAGCGCAGGGACGAATCCCTGCCGCCGGCCTGTATCGGAGAAGGAATCCCGGCCCCATAGGCGATCATTCAGTGAGTAATCCGCGAACAGATACTACACTTTGATCTTAGCCTTGGGATTTACTTGACCTCCCACAGGGCCAGGTTGTGACACAAGGTCGGAGTTTAACGTGGGGAGGGAGGGGGAATGGACCCGAGTTTTCACCCGGGTCGCAGTGCTTTGGCTTTAGCTAGTCATAGCTGGTCTTGGCTGGTCTTAGCTGGTCATAGCTTGTCCAAGCTGGTCATAGCTAGTCAGACTTAGCCACGATACTACCAGCGCAGGGACGAATCCCTGCCGCCGGCCTGTATCGGAGAAGGAATCCCGGCCCCATAGGCGATCATTCAGAGAGTAATCTGCGAACAGATACTACACTTTGATCTTAGCCTTGGGATTTACTTGACCTCCCACATGGCCAGGTTGTGACACAAGGTCGGAGTTTAACGTGGGAAGGGAGGGGGAATGGACCCGAGTTTTCACCCGGGTCGCAGTGCTTTGGCTTTAGCTAGTCATAGCTGGTCTTTGGCTGGTCTTAGCTGGTCATAGCTTGTCCAAGCTGGTCAGAGCTGGTCTTAGCTAGTCAGACGTAGCCACGATACTACCAGCGCAGGGACCAATCCCCGCCGCCGGCCTGTATCGGAGAAGGAATCCCGGCCCCATAGGCGATCATTCAGAGAGTCATCTGCGAACAGATACTACACTTTGATCTTAGCCTTGGGATTTACTTGACCTCCCACATGGCCAGGTTGTGACACAAGGTCGGAGTTTAACGTGGGAAGGGAGGGGGAATGGACCCGAGTTTTCACCCGGGTCGCAGTGCTTTGGCTTTAGCTAGTCATAGCTGGTCTTGGCTGGTCTTAGCTGGTCATAGCTTGTCCAAGCTAGTCAGACTTAGCCACGATACTACCAGCGCAGGGACGAATCCCTGCCGCCGGCCCGTATCGGAGAAGGAATCCCGGCCCCATAGGCGATCATTCAGAGAGTAATCTGCGAACAGATACTACACGGGATTTACTTGACCTCCCACACGGTCAGGTTGTGACACAAGGTCGGAGTTTAACGTGGGAAGGGAGGGGGAATGGACCCGAGTTTTCACCCGGGTCGCAGTGCTTTGGCTTTAGCTAGTCATAGCTGGTCTTGGCTGGTCTTAGCTGGTCATAGCTTGTCCAAGCTGGTCATAGCTAGTCAGACTTAGCCACGATACTACCAGCGCAGGGACCAATCCCTGCCGCCGGCCTGTATCGGAGAAGGAATCCCGGCCCCATAGGCGATCATTCAGAGAGTAATCTGCGAACAGATACTACACTTTGATCTTAGCCTTGGGATTTACTTGACCTCCCACACGGCCAGGTTGTGACACAAGGTCGGAGTTTAACGTGGGAAGGGAGGGGGAATGGACCCGAGTTTTCACCCGGGTCGCAGTGCTTTGGCTTTAGCTAGTCATAGCTGGTCTTTGGCTGGTCTTAGCTGGTCATAGCTTGTCCAAGCTGGTCAGAGCTGGTCATAGCTAGTCAGACGTAGCCACGATACTACCAGCGCAGGGACGAATCCCCGCCGCCGGCCTGTATCGGAGAAGGAATCCCGGCCCCATAGGCGATCATTCAGCGAGTAATCCGCGAACAGATACTACACTTTGATCTTAGCCTTGGGATTTACTTGACCTCCCACATGGCCAGGTTGTGACACAAGGTCGAGTTTAACGTGGGAAGGGGAGGGGGAATGGACCCGAGTTTTCACCCGGGTCGCAGTGCTTTGGCTTTAGCTAGTCATAGCTGGTCTTTGGCTGGTCTTAGCTGGTCATAGCTTGTCCAAGCTGGTCAGAGCTGGTCTTAGCTAGTCAGACGT
The DNA here is from genome assembly GCA_964036315.1 of Acanthosepion esculentum. Classification (NCBI taxonomy): domain Eukaryota; kingdom Metazoa; phylum Mollusca; class Cephalopoda; order Sepiida; family Sepiidae; genus Acanthosepion; species Acanthosepion esculentum. Next base: position 87,369,265 of record OZ038485.1, read on the forward strand.
AGCCACGATACTACCAGCGCAGGGACCAATCCCCGCCGCCGGCCTGTATCGGAGAAGGAATCCCGGCCCCATAGGCGATCATTCAGTGAGTAATCCGCGAACAGATACTACACTTTGATCTTAGCCTTGGGGCCGCGTAGAGACCGAAATCTCGTGATTCCTTTCTCCACCTAACAACACCTTGGCGAATCTGGCAAAGACACGTGAGGATAACCCACAGGCGATAATTAATAATAAAAGAGAACAATACTGTCATAAATATTGTGATGGATAGAACATTCATTCTTATCGTAGATCTTACCAACCTCAGCACATATTTTTTTAAATCAAGTCGAGATCATTCATTTGTTCACTTAAAGCAGGTGTTCCCAACTTTTTTGTGTCACCGCCCACTTTCATATGGAAAGATTTTCCACTGCCCACCTGTATAGTAAATATCCACAAGCATACCAAAATTGTTTGGTAAAATTTTGATACTGGTTCATAAACTGACTTTATGATGTAGGAAATAAATACCAAAGGAAGATAACAAATAACGCTGACTTAATGCTGCTGCTATTACTGTATTAAATAAAAAAAAACGTAAGAAAATATGCACATTGAAAACTATAATTTATTTTTATGGCCAAGGGTTAGCAATGCAAGTGTTAACAAAAAGTTAAACGATTTTTGTTCATGATTATAAAATTAAAACTACCAGACTGATAAACATTCTGTGAATAATTTGTTCTTAGTTTTCCCTTATCTGATTTATACCCGAAAAATGTTATTTCGTCTGAAGAACTATTTGAATGTCAATTACACCTTCTCAAAACTATAGATAATACTAAAATATTCCTGGTTTGCGAGGATATTTATATCTTATCTAAGAATGTGGCCCAGTTATTCCCAATTAGTCCTCTGTTATTTATATATATATATATATATATATATATATATATATATATATATATATATATATATATATATATATATATATATATATATGTTCTTTGCATATCTCTTTGAATTATTTTTCTTTATAATACTCAAAATCCTGTATCGCCCACCAAAATTTTCAATCGCCCACTGCAATATTTACACGTGGGGTGTTTCGATATGAAAGACAAGGAGATTCGCTTATTCCCAGTTCACATGTTCAAAAGTGTGTACAGTATCCGCGTCTTTTTATTTCAAACAACACCAGAATCGCGTTCAGGAATGTTCTGTATCAAGGGGTATAACTGATAGTTACTAGTTTCTGATACCTATTTCGACATTTTGTGCAGACATTTACTACTTTTTCCAGATTTGGGTTGTCCAAATCCATTAGACTACTTGTCTTGCCACTCCCATATTGATACGGTCACATATCATTCTGTTTTTAAATGATCGAATTCACATCTTTCACATCTAGTTGTGTCTATATGTCTATGAGAAACACCAGGAAAGTTTCTCCTCGCTGTGTCCTTGTATTAAATCAGTGGTTCCCAAAGTTTTTTCTCTGGGCCTTTTTTGGTTTTTATAAAAAAAAAAATGTTATATTGTGTTTGTAAAAATTTCTATAGTGGTTAAAGAACCGCGAAAATTATTTCTGTCTAGGTGGATTGTTTCAAATTCATTTTTTGATATAAAAAAATATGTACTATTTCTGTTTATTGTCCAATCAAAAGCGTGGGCTTCCAGCCTCGTATATTTTGAAGTTACGGTCTATTTGGAGCCCTTTCATTTCTTATATAAGTGAGCAGCAGATAAGCAGCAGAATGTAATTAAATTTAAAGACAAACGGTGGTTTCAAAGCAGAAGGGAGTGATAAGAACCAAATACTTCAACCAAGATGAGATGAGATAAAATTTTCAGTCTGAAGACAAAATAAGGACCCAGAAGAAAAATCAATTTTTGGCTGCCTCTGGAGAAGCATACGCAAAATGGAACAAAACCCGTTATTAGAACTGTGTCCTATGAAAGAAAAAATATAAAAAGTCCCCGTGACATTGGTAGTTCGAAATTGCCTAAATTCCCTTCGTTCTGTGATTTTTTTTTTGTCTTCCTATTAGGTGGGCGCAAATCTTTTTTCAAAAATGATTTCCTATCTTATTCAAAATTTGTATTACCTTTACAAAGAATTTTTTTTTCGAAGATTGCTTTGAAATCTTTTAAAATCACGTGTATATTTCTTGAGATGTTAGCCTGCTTTATTTTTTAAATAAGGCGCACAAAAGGAATTTTTTGTGCAAGCCCATCTTGGAAAATATTGTATTTGTTTTATTGTTTTAATATGTTTTATAATAAATATTTGTTCTTTTAAATTTCACGTGATAGTAAAGTCTTGTTTGTTTGTTTTTTATGTGCGCCTTTTTTAACATTCAGGAAACGAGAGTGAACGCTCTCTCTCCTTTCATTCCTTCCGAGGAAAAATAAATCCTTTTATGAGAAGTTAATAATAATGTTTATGCATTTAACATACAAGTTTCAAGAAATTATACTTACGATTTTCAACATTTTAGTTGCAGAAGCCTCTCTCCTTTTTTCATTATGGAAATCAACGATCCACTTTTTATTATGAGCATCAAAACCAGATTTAATAACCTTCGAAGACGGTTTCAGACATCTCGTATACTGTACGTTGCCGAACATAATGCAGCCATTGTCTGAACACTATCAGAAGAAGAAAATTGTTTTGATTTCTTAATACAGAATTCGTTCCTAGAATAAAACTTAAGGATTTACGTGTATTTTTTTAAATTTATTTACGGTATTTTTATAGCCACTATACAACTGCTGTGGGTGAATAGGAAGTTTTTTTGTTATTTTTTTATTTATTTATTTTATCTATTTATTTTTTTTTGTACGTGGGGTGTCACCAAATGATGTGGTGAATAGGAACTGTTTTTTCTTTCTGTACGTCGGGTGTCACCAATGTGGATGAACAGGAAGCTTTTTTTATGTTGGGTGTTATCATTTTTTATCACATCTTTGATCACCAAATGTTATGGGGTCACTCACATCATAGCAGCAGAAACAGCCTCGTGTTCACACGAAATAAAAACATAGGCAGAAATATCACTAAAAACATGTTAAATTGTAAATTAAAATCATACAGCTTATTTATTTGTGTACTGGGGGGGGTATTTCAATTACAAGTGTTTTATGGTTGCATGTGATAAAAGGAAGAAGTCACTTCGTATTATGACAAGCAATTTCCCGGAGAGAGGAGTTGGATGTCTTGAAAACTCCAACGGTCAGTTGCAAAGACAGAATTTTTCATGCAGGAAATGTTTCTGTTGCATGCTGGGATAATTTTTTTCGTTTTGTTTAATTTATTTTAAACAAAGTTTTAATGTTATTTGCTGTATTTTATTTTATTTATGATATTCATTATTATTATTTTATATTTTTATTTTATTAATAATAATAATAATTTCCCTACACTATACAAGACAAATGGATACTGTAGCTTCAGTGATCATAAGCACGACTGAAGGCTAGAAAATTAATTACATCTAAAATGACTTCTGACACCAGACGGCATATTAACTTTCTATAAAAATCAAAAACATGCAGAAGGTGGGGGGACAGGTTGCGACGGCCTCGGGCATCCATATCGGGAGGACATCCAATCAAAAAATGAAATATAAATTTAGTTTTTGAAATCTGAAATTGCCACTGTTAACTTCGTGTATGAGTGCTCTACAGTCTCATGGTGGGAATGTAGATACGTGTTTTCATAAGCGAGACTGGAGTAGCTATCCGCCCCTATTTGAGTCTTAGGGCATACAATGAAGGTGTTGGCCCCAGGCATCATCAAACTCCTACACGTCAATTATCAACCTCCAACTACATTTCAAACAAATGAAAAAATGTTAACAGTGCATGTGAATATTTCACGGTCTTGTGACTTGAATTTTCTAATGTATTATGATATTTAACGAATAAATAAGCTCCTTGCGTGTTTTTTACAAACTGGACCAACAGACGATAACATCCAGCATGCAGGAAAGCGGAGGGCAGCGAGGAATTTATTATGCATTTTAGAGAGAACAGGAGCCAGTTCAAGAGCACAGGGACTATTACAGAGATACCATCGGGTTCACATACTTTGTGGGGATCAAGGTTAGAGATGAAACCATAGAAAGGGTTATATGCATATCGTTCAACAGAGATTCAGTTCTAAGGGGGAAGTTAGGCAGGGATACTTCAGATGAGTCAAGTGTAGAGTTTGAGGAGAATTTACAGGTAAAGCATTCAGTTTTTCTCATTAGAGGATGATAACACCTGAAATTGTTCGAAGTGTAGCGGAATAAAGATCTTACACTTATTTAGTACCAAATTACAAAGCCACTAGTAATCACGAGAGTCAAAGCCGTTAGAGGCTTTACGGTGTCTCATTCTCTCAGCAAACAGGGACTTAGCCCCTTCGAGGACTCGCTTACATTTATTACGAGCAGTAACGAATAAGCCCCTGTTATGACGAGAGGTGTCACGCTGGTATAGCCGAAAATAGTGGTTCCTCTGTGCTATGACGACCGGGCATGCTGGCGTGAACCATGGAGAATGATTGCGGTTTCACTTGGTATTTCAGAGAAGGGACGAAAGCGTCCATGCCGTCTTTGACCCAAGAAGAAACATTAATGGCGTAATTTTCAATTGGCGAGTTGAAGAAAATCCCGGAATGAGTCCCAATCTGCATGCCGGTAACGGAAAGAGGTTTTCTGAACTGCGGGTTCCTGTTTAATGGATGCTTAAAAGGAGATATAATTAGATACCACAGAGTGGTCAGAGTTACCAAGAGAGCAGTATTACGAAACTCGGCAAGACCAAGGAGAGGAGGTAAGAAATAGATCCAGAAGAGAAGCCTCTTCCTCGGTTTGGCTGGGGAGACGCGTAGGGAAGTCCACAATTTGAGTAAGGGATTGGGCAATGGAAAAACTTAATGTCTATGTACCGGTAACATCAGTACAATTAGAATGTTTCAGACAAGTGTCATGGTGAGCATTAAAGTCACCGAAGACAAAGATGTTTGCAGATGGATAGAGAGAAAGTGCCATTTCTATACTGTCAGCTATTGCATCTAATATATTGCAGTCTTGGGAAAAGTTGGAGGATAAAGGAAATGTTATTTAAAGCCAGAAAATATTTCGGATTGTAAGAATTGTTTTTTTTTTCGGGGAGGATAATGATTTAGTGATACAAGTCTTACTAATTAACCCATATGTTGAGGAGAACAGGTGGAGCCATACTTTTCCCAAGGGTATTTGCGCGTAAGTGAATATAACGAACCCAACTGGAATTGGAACTCGGCTCTCCGATTAACAATTCCGAACCATTATCCATTACAACACCCGCACATCCAAACTTGAAACTCCTGGCATTCCCAAGCGATCACCGATCTAGATACTGACCAGGTACTGACCAGGTTCGATAGGTGTTTCAACGTAATATGGCCATAAACCGAATTATATGATAGATAGATAGATAGATAGATAGATAGATAGATAGATATGACCAGGCATAGATAGATAGATAGATAGATAGATAGATAGATAGATAGATAGATAGATAGATAGATAGATATGACCAGGCATAGATAGATAGATAGATAGATAGATAGATAGATAGATAGATAGGAGAATATGATATATAAAGAGTGTTCCAATAACTTGGACCGATTTCAAATGTGAATTAAGTGTAAGCGTCTAATGATTTTTTCTTTTTCTTTCAGATTTAACAACTTAAATCTTTGTCAATTTCAATTCCAATTGAATTCTATAAATGTCGAAGATATGTGGTTCCAACAGGATGGCGCCACATGCCACACAGCCAATGCAACAATGGCTTTACTGAATGAGAAGTTCCCAGGTCGATAAAAGTGGAAAAAGTCTGTGTAACGCGTTTGCTATAATGACTTCCGTGGCTAAATGATAAAGCATGCCTGGCTTGAAAGGGCTATATATATAGTATTGTGTAATAATATATATATATATATATATACATATATATATATATGCTTATGGTGAGCAGTACAAGCAAAGTTGTGTATAATATTCTAAAACATTATATAGGGTTGCTCTGTCCCTTGAGAGCATGTCTTTTAATTGCTCTAATTTTTTTCTAATTTGTTCTGATTATCACTTCTTTTCAGATAAATGACGACAATGATCAATCTAACTCGGCAAATAAACAGTCACGCTGTAAATCAGTGATTCCAAAACAGTGCGGTGCGCCCCATAGGTGCAGCGCAATAGGATAGCAGATGAGGCGGAATTAAATTCTCACGGAAATTATAAGGCGGAATTTAGATACAGTTTTTAAAAAAATCATATGCCAAAAATAAATATGATTTCAAAATTTAAAATATTATTAGGGATTACTTGTAACTGCATGCATGAGTCCCAGCATAAATAGTTATAAATAATTATTGATCGATTTAATCATTGTGATATTTTTGCATTAAATCAAATATTAAGAATATAGTAACTAGGGTCCGCAAATTAGAGGAGAGAGTTATCAATGATAATGTTCTGTCAAAGTTTGCAAAGAACTGGAAGACGCTGACTCTAAAGAATGAGACAAACGTAAAATGCCTGCTAAGGGTTCTAATACTATCAAAACATCCAAATTTGTACGAAATGTGTCGAAAATTATCGATAAGAACCACAGAAATTCAATTAACGCCATTACTAAGGAGCTCAAGGTTTCAAGGGACTCTATTGGAAGAATTTTCAATTGAGAACCTCCGATACGAGTCATATGTGATGCGGATAGACCAATCCATGTCTGCAAAGAAAAAAGATAACCGTCTGATCTGCGCAAAGTGCTTAATGTGCAAGTTAAAACGTCAAGAGTCTGGAATGCTTTGGTTTCTTTTTTTTATTCCGATGAAAAAAAAAACTTTGACCAAAATGTCAAAAGAAGGATGGTAAATGCAAAGACGGTAATGCGCACAAAGTTTCTGGCAACTGTGATGCTTCTTGGAGTTGGGAGCAACGAGGGAAATGCCATGACACATCACTTTTTTCCTCATGGCCTAAGGATCAATGCTGCTGACTATAAGGAGGTGTCTGAGATGGTTGTGAGACCTTGGATAGAGAACGTGAGCAAAGGAAGAACGTACACCTATTAACCAGACTCTGCGCCGTCTCATAAGTTCTAGACGAGCCAAGATGAATGAGTTACAATATCCACGACCACGTCACTCCAAACACATGGCCTCCTAGCTCTCCAGGCCTGAATCCGTTGGACTACTACGTATGGGTCGTAGTCGAGAGGGAAGTCAATCAATGCCTCCATAAGACCATGAAATCTCTGAAGTCCACTATAAATAACAGAATGTTCAAAATAGATCATCTGATTCGGGCATATCAACGTTTCAAATCTCATATTGAAGCAGAGTCACCAATGCTAATGGCGGATTAATAGAGTAGATGGGCCAACAAGAGTCTCAAGATGGTTCATGCCAATTCTTTCTCAAATAAAGCACTTCTTTCGTGACTTATTCATCTTTTACTCAATGCTTGCAAATGTCCTCAAAGAATTGAGCAACCCTATAATTATACTAAAACATTTTGATCTCTTGCCTAATAAGGTGTTGGTCTACACCCTCATATCCCTGCAAGACAGCTCTTACTTGATCAGTCAAGAGCTCATTTGCTAACAAAAACTTACCAAAAGGTTGCAAGTTAAACTGTTGCAAGTTACATGATGAAAGTTCTGCAGAACTTTTGGTCCAATACATCACATATGTTCAGCGGATTTGAGATCCAGGGATACACGGAAACACGGTGAACTTTTTATATTCTTGAAACTTTTGTACAGCTCGTGCAGTGTTGCCCTTTTGAAAGATCTCATTGCTTATCAGAGTAGACTGCTGTCATGAAGGGATGTACATTGTCTTTAATTTTGCTGAGGTGGGTAGTAATAGCTCCCACATTTCTTAATACTATAGTTCACCCAATACAAGGCCCAAGTGCCACTCGAGGTAGAGGATTACTGAATGTGGTTGTTCTAAAGGCATAAAAGGAAGAAGTAAGAACACATTATGAGGACATGTAGGATATATAACGGTTGACCGTGCACTTGAAAAGGGAAAGTAAAAAATGCGTATTATTAGGATATGTAGAATAAATAACGGTTGACCCTACAGTTAAAGAAGTTATGATCTTAATGATCAAAGAAGCATTTCTCTCGGGAGTTTGTTCCACAAAGTAACGCTTCTTGGAAAGAAACTGGCTAAATGAAAATCGTCTCCTTACCCTTGGAATACAAAGGAAATGACAATTTCGACCAGGTACATGAGTTCGTATGTGTATACAAGTTACACTCCAGAAGTTTTTGAGAATCTTCTTTTAAGGTGCTTTCAGGTCGAAAAGACTGGTACTTGCGACTCACACCTTGTCACATTTGATAAATTCGCACAATGCAGTCAGAACATAAGACTAACTTGGAAATCCGTTATGCAATACAGTTGCAGAAACCTGTGAAATGATCAAGGCTGCTGAGGAATTGACGATTTTGAAGACGCAGACGAGACGAAAAAGTCTATGACGTGGACCCTCTAGTTTATCGTTTTACCCAGGACGTTCAAATATTATGGCATTTGTAACGCTAAATCATTTAATGAGTGTTGAAAGTTGAAAACTTGTTGCCTTAACACAGCTGATAAAGTCGTCAAATTTTATAGCGATTTACTTTTAGAAGATGGATTTTCTTTCATTATATAGTGCGATAAAAATACTAGCGCCATTAAAGCAAGTATAAAAGACATGAAAATGACTCAGCAAAAGAAAGAAAAAATTTTTTAAAAAGCCGAAATCTGATTGGTTGCGTTATGTTGAATAACCGTCGGCTTTGCTGCTCGCTTCCTTTATGATGATGGTGTTGATGATTAAATTCGTCGCCAACATGCAGGTTCAGGACCAGGAGCTTCCAGTTTCACCAAAACCTGCTTCCTTCATCCATTCCCTATCGCTGTTTTGTTTTGCAAGTGTTAGTTGGAAGTGAAAGAAAATCAGAGTAGAATAAAGTGTAGATGGCCGAAATTTGTTTAAGGTGGAACGCAACTAGTCAGGAAGTTACCCACATACTTAATGTCATGACCTTCCTCTGTGACACATAGGGAATAATACATGCAGAATCCAATTATGAAACTACAACTGAGTGGCGCTTTCGAGTGGCGCTTTCTGTAACATGTTCGTCATGCGTAACCTTCTTCAGTCATTGGTTCGACCGTTGAGATCTGTTGTTATCATCATTGGTCTTTGAAGTTGGTCGAGATTTGTCTGGGGTCATCGTCTTTGACCTTGCCGCCAAAAATGAACTCCAGACGACATCGTTCTCAGAGTCATTGGTTCACGCAAGTCCCTCCACCTCGACAAGGAGAGATCACCAGAGTTTGGTGAATAATTAATAATCAGAACGAATATCCAAAATGGCAACTCTACTGTTGATCATTAAAAGTTTTTTTTTTTTCAGAAATCGAAGAAAATAAAGAGATGAAGTCATTCTCGTCTTGACAAAAGCTTACGTACAGTACTTACTCGATTATCCGTACCTCGAGTTTCTGGACTTCATGAAATGAAGAGAATAATTGAAATTATCCAAACATTTATCTATTTTGCGGTCTAAAAACATTTCATTACAGATAAGCGTTTTGTTTTGAGAAACCCAACGTTTGATAAAAATGCTGATAAAATCAGTTCAGTTAATTCTTGTTCATTTCCTCGTTCATACAAAAAAAACTACGTTTGAAATTATCACAGCTTAGTCGCGTCAGAGATTATAAATCTACTTTAATCCAACTTTAACGGAGTTAACGGAAAAACTCGAGGCCAACAGGAAACGCAAAACCTGACACACTATTCATAAAAAACATAAAGACGACAAAACCTAGAACAATGTGTTTAAAAATGTTATTTGATAATATAAATGCTAAATTTTTTTCAGAAAATAACTATTTTCTTCATTCTTTTTTGATAATTTAGGTATTCAATTATCTGTAATTTTGAATTATCAGAACATATTTTTCAACCGCTGCCCTAAAGTGTCGGGATAATCGTACTCAGCTTAGTGACGGGCAGAGGTTTGGTGATGCCCGGGGCAAACTCCTTGATTGTATGCCCCTAAGACTCAAGTAGAGGGCCCTAGGACCGAGAAATGTGAGAAAGGAAGATATTTTAAATATGTAAAAACAGAAAGAAATTTGAAATAAATACTTTATTCAAATTAAATATAAACCAAATTTTTATTTCACTCTTTGATTGGATGCCCGGGTCCGTTGCACTCTCTGGTCCCTTCTGCACGCTACTGACTGTAATCTATAGCGTTCCAAAAGTCGCAATACCATTGAAAAGTTTTGTAAATTTAATATTTATTTACCAAATAAAATAATCATTCTATGACAATATATGATTAGGAAGTTTTATTGGTCGATTTATGGAAGACGATGTTATGCAAATTTCCACTGGTTGCTATTTCAAAAGTGTACGTTTTCTTTCAATTGCAGCCTGACTTTTAGCACACCCTGTATAAAGTTGAATATTTTATGCACTAGAATTTGATAAAGACAAAAGTCGTTTTCTTAGTTGAAGAAAGTGATAAGACACTTACGATTATTTGACTGGCGCAGACGATCAAAAGAAACACTGAAAACTTCCACTGCATTCCGTGTGAATTTTTTTTCAATACTCACCTTTGTGTTTATGTGCAAGCAAATGCATCTCACCTGCACCAAATCTAATCACTTTTTTATTGCTTTCAGTATTCTTTCAGCTAGATCTGTACATAGTATGAATGTACAACGGTGTTATCGCTTGTCTGTGTGTGTATGTGTGTGTGTGTGTGTGTGTGTGTGTGTGTGTATAACTATCTTGATTATTGGAGGTCTGCAGACATCACCTGTCACCAACGCAACATTTGTTCGTAAAAACCCAATATTAATGTTCTTCTCGGCGATGTGTTAAACGCTAGCAAAATTAGCCATCAGTGTGCCAAACTGTGTCGAACAATAGTTCAATTGTTTTCCTGCAGACAGGGACGCCTACAGTATTTTCGGTCTTTCGAAATAAATTCTATTATTCATAGTGAATTCTTATCGTACATAGCCATAGTTAACAGATTAGTTTTTCTATTATAGTTTTGCGCTGAACTTGGTAAATATGTCTGTGTGTATTTGGGCAGCAATCTCTCTTTTGTATTTCGTTACAAACGACTGACAAGGAACTGTGGTTAAGTTTTTATTTAATTTTTCTTGTGTTCTTGTAATTTTTTTTTTTAACATAAATTATGTAGAAATTGATTTTTAACGAAATGTGTGTGAGTGAGAGAGAGACAGAGACTTATGCCCGTTATCTTGTGGTACATACAGCATCTGGTGAGGTTCCTGTAAGCGAACTGTTTCACGGAGTGGAGTGATTAGCCCTACGCCCAACCTCCGTACTTTGAAGAGAGGTTGGTTTTCTGTCAAGTTTTTCTCTTAGATGACCGCATCTTCCTACGCCTACGAGTTCCATCTACTCGGCTTTGAGATTTTCCTTCTCCCAGACTGGTTGCTCTAACACTTTCGCCCCAGACCCTCAACCTCCGACGTCTTACTCTTTGGGTTGAGGTGTCTACTCGGTCTTAACTGAACTTAAGGGAGTGGCCGTAGGTCCCCTGAGCATCCGTAGATCATTCGACCGGTCCACTCGTTTAATCCTGCTTCCTGTCCATTCTGTGTTTGGTTTGATCCAGAAAGCAGAAGTGATGTTCATCCATTCACGGTCGACTGAAGATGTAGACACGGCTGGAGAGTCTGTGCTAAGAATTTTAGAATGCACCAAAAAAATATATATCTGCAGAAAGCCGGACAAACAACTATTAAATGGTTGAATTGTTAATGTCTTTTATATAGCAGAAAAGAATAGTATAGAAAAGAAACGGGTTACAGAAAATAGTAATTGATGTAAAAACTCATACACTGGGTTCTAGACACAGAGAGTGTGGGTTGTGATTAACTTGTTAAATCGTCTCAGAACGATATACGGCTCTTGCGATGGAGCGATAAAGTTTATAGTTACGTTCCGCCTCGGCAGTAGTAACAGTAGTAGTAATCTTCGTGGTAGCAGAAACAGCGGTACTTATATCAACAGTACATGTTAGCGGACGCTTCGTTCCAATCTCTGACGTCACTTCCTCTCCCCCTCGAGTCTCCACTGTTTCTCTCTCTTCCGTCTGCAAGGAGATAGAGAGAATAATTCGTCTTGCTCGGGCCAAATTCTCTTCTAGAATGATCTCCAGTCTCTCGTATATGAACGATGATCAACAAAACAAAAGAAAATACTTCGTAATTTCGTTAAAGGAGAGGGGTGGCTTGTTCGACGTTTCCGTTCCCAGTGGTAGTAATAATAGTAGCAGTAGTAGTCTTAGATGTTGGAGGAGCAAATCGCTTCTTCGTTCTTATATCAACAGCACATGTTAGCGGGCGTTTTGTTCCAATCTCTGACGTCACTTTCGTACTTCTTCGAGCCTTCAATTCAACTTTGCTCACTTTCTATCTCCGACATCTTTCCACCTAGCACAACTGCACTCGACGACAGACGAGCCAAAAGCAACCACTCCGCCTCTTCTTCAGTATAACTACGCGTTCATATAGATAAATCTGGTTGGTCATAATCGACCCTTGGCCCGCTCTCGATTATCACGAGTGCTCCTTTCAACCCCAAATCATGCGAATTTCAGTCCCTCATAGCTTAGTAAGTGCTATTTCAAATTTTAACCGATAAAAATTATTTCAACCATTTTCCATTGTCTTTCTAATGACCCAATTCCAAATGGGCTAGATCAGATTTCCCATCAGTAAACAAAATTGCTCTGATCTAATTTCGCTACTCAGATTCACTCCAATTTAAAAAAAAATATATACGTGTGTGTGTGTTTCCCAAATTCTCCTCTCTGCGACAGTTGCTAACAAAAAATTTAAAAGCTTAATTACCCCTACTATTTAAAAAGAGATGGATTTCCCTAGGGTGTTCGCGCGAAAGTGATTGTAACGAATACGACTCGCCGATTTCTCACTCCACGCCGTTACCACTAAAACCACCAGCGCACATTTTAAGAAACTAAATGATCCTAAATTATCTAGGTAAATATTTACATAAAATCTGGAGGACGTCTACTGATTAGTGATGGCTAGCAGGAAAATCCTACAAACCATTGATTTGATCCTCATTAAGTGCCTTAGTACAAGAATTATTATCTTTTGTATACATCTACATAGATATTCAGGTCTTGCTTTTATTTATGAAACCGCGAGGATTTGGTCGCAGTCTTTTAATAATAAAACAAAAAGTAGATAAAATTAAGCAGGTATAACTTCAGGTATACTCTGGCTTTTTACGCCAGTCATGCAATCTGGTTCTTCTGCTATGTATTCTTGACAAAATCCAAAGAATCTGCAATAGTATTGGTCCTGACTGACATCTCGGTTTCAATCCCTTTCCCCAGAGTTATAATGTAGCTTCCCTGTAAATATTTCCATTGTAATTGTTCTGATGAGCTTTCTCCTTTGGTGCCTCGACTCCATTAATTTGAGCGTTGCGCTTCTCACCTTTTCCATCTGGCTCTATGTTAACTGCAATCTTCAAAAATCTAAATGTAACGTCAATCGTCATTGTCTCTTTGAATCCTGTTCTTTTTAGTCCTTTCTGCTCAGTAATGTTTTCTCTTTCCTTCAGTCTCAGTAAGCTCAAGCTTCGAAATGGCTTTATTGCTTTACCTAGCGAGAAAGGATTAAAAAAAGAATCTCAGAGTCCGCATCCAGATTAAATCATCCTTTTTTAAATATACAAATATACTGATTTTTTTCCTATTGAATATCTTCATCTTTCTTCATATTTTCTTAATTACTTGGCTCAGTACACACTAAATAATAGAGAATGATTTTAAAAAAATCATTCATGGAAATCGCCCAATCCAGACCACATGATCAAATCCAGTCACCATGAAGAAAAGTTGTCAAATAGTGGTTATTGACGTTTCAACTAGTTTAAATTCAAAGGTAAAAATCCAAATTAACTGTTGACCCTAATTCTTGGTTAAAATTGGGATATATTTGGCCTTGTGTCAGACTAACCTTAGATGATATCCATGTTGATGTGCACATTGATTTAAGATACAATAGTTTCTTTTTTCATTGTATCTGAACTGTTTACCTAGATTGTTTCACTTAGAATGATTTACATTCTTAAAAGAGGCGGGTCAAGAAATCCATTTCATAATCTAAATCATTTTAAAATAAGACAGAAAAATCGATCATCTCCTCCCCGACCCCCTGAAAACTGATACAATAAAATTACACGTTTCGTATTCTTTTCATTATTTCACTGATCGGACATTTTACTATTATTGTCATAAATTATATATTCAGTAGTTAAGTGAAATTATCAGGTTTCGGATTACTCTTGTTGAAATTAAATGCAAAAATGCGACGTAAGTTTTGCCTGACAGCTTACAAGTCTTTTTTTTTTCAAACAAGATACATTCACTGTCTACATCAGTGTTATCTAAGCCGTGCGCCGTTGTCTCGAGATAAAATTAGATACGTAAGAGCAAGAATACATATATTAGTTTGAGTCATAAATAATTTGTTTAGTAACTTTATTCTTCAAAGAATTAAAGTAAAATTACATCTTATTCAATTATATATTCACCATCATTTGCAATGACGTCATGTATCAGGCAGCTCTTCAATTTTTGATGTGAAAAAGTTTTCGACAACTCTTGAATCGGATTTTCATTAGAGTTTCCCCACCCTCCATCAAAGCGATCGAAAAAGATAATCAGTTAGTGCAAGGTCAGGTGAATATGATAGGTTGGGTAGAACAGATGAAGAGTTACAAAATTTCTTCCTGAGTGCAACCTTGTTGCCATAGAGAACACTTTTCCATTTAACCCATTGTGTACGCTGCCACACAAAAACTATACTCCAAATTCATTCTTAACTGCTGCTTATGATCAGTATTTTAGGATGATACATTAGTCATTACAATTGCTTTCCAAAAACAACTTATGACTCAACCTAATAAAATGTGAAAAATACAAACTGAAATTCGTAATGAAATTCATACATATAATTCCCAGTTAGAACTAGAATTTCCAAATGTATATACAAAGTATGCCAATATGTCTATTCGTTTTAAAATGTACTAAGAGACGTTTGGAAATCACTTGGATGAGTAGGAGTAATTCTAAGGCAATAAATTAAATGATTATTTATTATTAAATTTATATACAAAAAGCGGGTCATTAAAAAAAAAGAAAAAAAGAGCCTACATCTGACTTTGCAAACACGTGGCATAATGACAATCAGTACAGATGCTCCTATTGCTCTATGTTTCATCATTTGTATATCAGGATGGTTGGGTTAACCACTCTCCCATAAAGGTTTATCTATGCAGTTACAGAGAAAAGCTGTTGCATTATTTATGAAATTGATTAGATTACATCAAAGTTTGTTGGAAATCATTTTACGCTTCTTCTATTTTTAAAGCATTCTTTCATCTTGCACTACGTGACACCCAAATGAGGGTGGAATGGCTTCCAGAAATAATTCTTTTTTAAATCTATCAAAAAATTATTTAGTGTAGTGAATTCAAGAGATGTCCAGCGACACAGGGGAAACCATAACTTGTCATATGTATAGATTTATTTGTTAAATATTGATCAAAGACACAGTTCCCACTCTTTTTAGGAAATCATTTTCCAGGACAGCACTTGGTCATGGAGATTTCATAATTTACCATTATATCTAATATTAACACATTTAACCAGTTTTATTCGTAGTTTTTTTTTTGTTTGTTTGTTTTTATGATGTATGGTTAATGATGAAGTATCTTGGTTTATTACTGACAAGTATTAGGTCATCCCATAAGTTCTGTCCGAATTTTAACTTTTTGTTAAAATGAACGGAATTTAAAGAGTATTTTATAATGCCTAATGGAGCTGAACATTATTTTTATGTTTAGATGGATTTAAACTGATCAAATTTTATTTCAGAGAACAATAAAATTAAATTTTGTTTGATTAAAATCCTGCTAACATGGAAGTACCCAAGAATCATTTGAGGCACATAATGCTTTACGAGTTCAAGAAAGGGAAACTCAGCAGCCGAAGCGGCTAGAAACATTCACTCAGTTTATGGAGAGGAATGTGTGAATGAAAGAACTTGCAGAAGATGGTTTGCAAAATTCAGAGGTGGAGATTTCACCCTTGAAGATGAAGATCGAACCGGACATCCAGATGAAAAGCTTCTTGAAGCAGCCCTTGAAGAAAATCCTGCTTTATCAGTTGAGGAATTGGCAGTGGTTCTCAGTTCAAACTATACAACTGTTCATCGTCAACAACTTGGAAAAGTTCCTAAACTTGGAAAATGGGTGCCTCATGAATTGTCTGAAAACAACCTCAAATCCCAACTTGACATCTGTTCTTCTCTCCATTCTCGCCAACTTGTTTCACCTTTTTTGGATAGACTTGTGATGAAAAATGGATCTTATCAAAATGTTAAGCATCGTAGACAGTGGCTTGGTAAAGGGGAAGGACCCCAGCCGAGAACGGACTTCATGGGTAAAAGGTTCTTTCAATCTGGGGGAATTGCCAAGGAATAATCCACTTTGAATTCTTACCACCTAATGCAACAATTAATGCTCAAATATACTGTTAGAGCGTTTGAACAAGCTTTGAGGAAAAAAAAAAAAAGACCTGCTCTAATGAATCGAAAACGGGTGAGGTTTCATCAGGACAATGCACGACCACACACAGCAAGAATCACGTCACAAAAGATCGAAGAACTTGGTTGGGAGAAAATTCCTCATCCACCTTATTCTCCCGACCTTGCTCCTTCAGACTACCATTTGTTTCGTAGCTTACAGAATCATTTGGAAGAAACAGCTTTTGTAACACAGGAAGAGGTTAAAACTGACATTTGTGAGTTCTTCGAATCAAAGCCAAAAGAATTTTACAGTAATGGAATGAGTAAGCTTGTTAATAGATGGAAGGAAGTCATAGATAATCAGGGAAAATACATTAATCTGTAATTAAATGTAACATTTGGTCACTTGTTTTCTTTATTCAAAATTCAGACAGAACTTATGGTATGACCTGATATATATAATAAAAAATAAAAAAGACCCCCCCCCAAAAAAAAATCTTAAAAGTTAGTTGTCCTTTCCAGTGGTGTTCAGGAAATGGGAGATCATTCTACATAGAATGTGAAAGTGACCCCCGGCTGCCACTTTAAAATGTAAATTTTTTTTTTTTTTTTGAAAAATATTAAAATAGCAGTGCGTTTCAGGGTCTAATTAGTTCAAATCACAGAAAGAGAAAAAAAAAAAATTTACTAGAAATTTATTTTTCCTGGTGAACTTGAACGGGTCTTTATGTAGAAATTTACCCTGTTTTCTTTAATGAATAAACTAAACCCTACGAGATGTACTCATGATTTTATTAAATTAATACTTATCGAAGAATCCCTTTTCACAAAGTATAACCTTTCATTCAAATAAATACTGTTTATTTTCCCAGATAATTTTTGTCGAAAACGAAATTTATGATTTTTCTCAGATATTTATAACTAATAATAATTGTTAAACCTTTTTATCAACTTGCTGAATAGTACACGTGTTGAATGATGTTGCCAGATACGATAGCATAATTATTAATTCTGATAATTTATTTCAAATTAATTTATCTTAGTAATAGTCAGGACAGAAATGTCAAGGAAATTTGAGGAGGAATGGAATAACAATCCTGATTTCAAGACCTGAATAAGACATGTGGTGAGAGATGTTCACTGTGCATATTGTAAGATATGCCAAAAATCATTTGATATTAGCAACATTGGCATGGCTTTTAATGGCAGATAAGCCTAAGGACAGGGACAAGGCTAGAGTATATCAAGGCAGTGAACCACAAATGACCGATTTCTTCAATCAACCTTCCAACCAGAGTTCTGAAGTGCCAACAATGGCAGAGAGTCAAGAGAGTAGATAAGTCCAACCATTAACTTCTGAAAGTGTAGCTTCATCCCAAGTTACACCCAAAATTAATACGTATTTTTCAAGTGAAGCTGTTTTGGAAGCAGAGATCAGCTGGGTGCTAAAAATGACCCCGTCTCATTTTTTCTTTCAACTCCTGTTTGGATTTGGGCATGTTGTTTGCTCAAATGTTCCCTGACAGTAACATTGACAAGAAATTTGCATGTAGAGCAACTTGGAGTGAGAGCGAAGCAGAGGTGCTTGTTGAGAGAAAGAAGAATTTTCTATCTTCATTTGATCCAAACAAGCACCGAGAAATATCTATAGATGACCCATCAGTAAACTGGAAGTTTGAGATTATTTGAGGAGGACAGAAGCAAGGAGGACCCAAATGCTTGAAGACTAGTAAACCTTGGGACATGCAGTCTCCATACAATTCATGGGATTTTCCAAGAGGGCAAGGAGGAAACAGGATGGAAGATTGATGAAAGCCTAAGAGCACTTTGGCAGATTTTTCATGATACACCAGTTAGGCAGGATGATTTTATTGAAATCACAAAAACATATTTTGTGCACACAGGAGGATAGATTTGCCAGTAGCAGAGTGGGCCATTGAGATATGGCCATCTGTACAGAAATTTATGAACCACTACAAAAAAAAATTCTGCAAGGTGGAACCAACATCAGTGACCTATCTCAGTAAAAAATGCTGTTAGTGACTCCCTTTTTGAAACCAAGCTGCAGTTTTCTTTTTTTTATCTATATGGCAAGGCTGCTCAGACCCTTCCTTGTAGGTTTTCAAAAGGAGGCCCTCAGTGCCTTTTCTGACAAAAGAGCTGAAAATCCATCCTGGTTAATTTGCTTTCATGAATTGAGGTAAACAGTACACCCTCACAATTTCTCAAAATTAATGTGCTGAACAAAGAGCTTCATATACCATTAAAAGAGGTTGACATTGGCTTTGCCAAACATGCTGTTATCAAATCCTCTAAGAATCTTCCCAGCAACCAACTTCTGGGCATACAGTTCAGGAAAGAATGTCTAACCTTCCCTCTACAACAGCTGGAATCTTTTGGAAAAAAGGTTCACTGAATTATGCAGCAGTTTTACATAAGATCACTTGATCCTTTGTTTATGATTAGTGAGCAGAGGAGTCCGTATTAAAATTTAAAAGCATCCCTAGCTGTTTCTGAATGCCAAATGCACAGCAATGTGACCAAATTATTGCTGAATATAAGATTACTCACTGAGACAGCTCAAGAAAATAAACAAGAGTTCCTAGAGTTTAACTACAGAAGTAGCTCCTGTCAAGTAGACATTTCTACAAAAAACTTTTTAAGAGGTAAAGTAGAATACACAGATCTGTGGAAATTACTGAAAAACCTTTTCATATTGTCACAAAAGCAAGTTGTTGTAAGAGGATACTCTGTACATATTTTGGTAGGAAACCTGAAAGGGAAGACACTGATTTCTCTCAGGTTTATACAAGATTGTCAGATGACCCATTAAAAATAATACCGAAATGTCTAATACAGTATTGCAAATCTTCACGAACAATGTTAGTTATTTGGAGGAGGAAAAGAAAAAAAAAGAATCTGCAAATGTCATTAAAAGGAAGGCCCTCAGCTCTGAAATCACAAAAAGTGACCACAAAGAGACAAAAATAACGGCCAGCATCAAAGTATTGTAGCAAGAGTCAAATGCAATGGCAGAGAAGCCTTTTAAACAGCAGGACTTTACACTGCTTGCAAAATTCAATGCCTACCACAAAAGTATTGCAGAAAAAAAAAAAAAAAAAAAAAGAAAGTGACCATTCTAGATACTGCTTAGTTTGAATTAAAAGATTACAAAGGTATCAGTAGACTAACTTCAGCATTTCTGCTAGAGCTTTATGTGTAGCACTTTATTTTAAGTAAATCTAAGTCAATTTTTTTT
Source organism: Acanthosepion esculentum (assembly GCA_964036315.1). Taxonomy (NCBI): domain Eukaryota; kingdom Metazoa; phylum Mollusca; class Cephalopoda; order Sepiida; family Sepiidae; genus Acanthosepion; species Acanthosepion esculentum. The sequence continues at coordinate 87,389,184 of OZ038485.1, forward strand.
TCTATTTTAAATCTGGTTATTTATCTAACAAAAGCAAATTTAACTTGAAATCTTATGCCAATGAAGCTGTAGGGATGCTTGTAACACATTCTATCCATTAAATCAGGTATCTTCAACTGAACAAGATATTTCATTAGGTACTATTTTTCAACCTTAAAAAAAAAATTTTAACTTCAGTTTAAAAAATCCCGCAAAAATAAAATATACATTTCTGAAACATTACTTTTGTAAAATTAGCAAATGTAAAGTTAAATTAATCTATTCTGAAACAAATATTACTTATAGCATAAAATTTTCTAGACAAGCATTTCTTGACCACGGAGTCTTGTTATTCTCATTTCTCCAATAATCTGATTGTCAAAGGTGTTGACAGGTTTAGTATGGTGGACCAGAACTGACAAATTTATAAATTCTAAGAAAGAAAAGTTTTTTTTTTTAATGCCGGGTAATGTTTAAAAAAATTTTTCTTTAAATTTTGATGCTTTCTTATATAATAATTTAAAATATAAAAATTTCTTAAATTATTGAATTATGTCTATAATGGTATTTCATTATTAAATAAGTAAGATAATGATAAATAATTTTATTAATATTGTATCATCAGTTACTACATTTTTAATTTAATAACTGCAAAAATAATTAATAAAATTAGTTATATTAATTATCTGTTATTAAATGTTTAAATTGATAACTGACATAAAAATTCAACGGAAATAATTTTATTAATTTAATAACTGAGATAATATCTGTTATCAATTTAATAATAGAGTGAGATGATACTTTAATAACCATCTCACTCAACTATTAAATTTTTAAATTGATAACCGATATAATTTTAATTATCTAAGTTATTGAATTAAAAATTAAATTATCTCACTCAGTTATTAAATTTTTAACTGAGATAATATCAAATGTAATGATAGAGGCAACTCTATAATTTGAAATTTTTTTTAACCAAAAAAAAAATCAGATTATTATTTGAAGGTTATTTGAAGCATGACACACTAAAGAAAAAAGCAAAATTAAAAAATATTTAGTGAAATAGGAAAAGAAAAAAAAACAAACTTTAAAGCTTGAGAGGATGATTTCCAAAGCCTGTTGAAATGTAGAGACGATGAAACAGAAGTGAAATAAAAGAATTGCCCACATCTGAAAACGTTTATATGTCAAGGAGTTTTCCCTAAGAGGGACAAGCCTTGGAAAACATGACCTTTTAACCACAATATCACTTAGGATATGCCATGCAAACAAAAAAACATTTAGACACAAAAGATTTTTTAATTACGGCAAAAAGTTTTAATAGGATGATTTGTATTAAGCTTTTAATTTTCGCTTAGTAAATATAGTCTTCAATTAATAATTTAACCTACCTCAGACAATGTTTAAGAGAATTTTCAAACATTTTTTTAAACTTAAATTCAAACAAAATGCAAATAATTCTTGTAAAAAATTCATTATTATATCAAAAATTTTTCTTCAGGCAATCATGTCTTTAATGTATATTATTTATAAAAGCAAAGAAAAGCCTATCTAATTGGATAGTTTTATTTCAGTTATTACAATTTGGAGTAGATTTTTAAAAAGTTGCCGATTGTTTTTGAGGGGCTGGCGAGGAGGGTATTTGCATTCCGCAAGGAGTCCAGCTTATAAGTAATATAAAACTATTTTGAAACAATTTGAAATTCTAGAAAATTTCACGAAATTATGTTTGAGGGGGCAACAAATGTATAAAAAAAAATTTTTTTAAACCAAGATTTTCTAAAAATAAAAAATTTCAAAAATCCATTCATTTGAATAAGACTCAAAAGCTTCATTAAAATCCATCAATTTGAAATATCCATTACCTCAAGTCGTACACAGTTGACTAAAAGAAAAACATTTTTGCTCAAATTTAGAAATAAGAAAAAAAAATTTTTTTAAATAATTAGAAAATATTTTCTTTCCTCTTAAACAAAGATTTTGATAAAACTGTTTTTATTACATTTGGAGCCCTTTTAACATCATGCTATACTGTTATTTTTTTTTTTTTTTCTTTTAGCAAATTTTTGGGAGGTACTTAATTAGTTTCAAAAATGTTATTCACCTTTTCTACCAGCTTTTGTCAGTTTTTCAATTTTTGTCCTCCAACCATTTTTTTTTTTGAGGAAAAAAAAAAAAAAAAAAACACTGGCAAACTTTGATAATTAAGCAATTTAAATATAAAAATATAATTTTTATAATTGTGTTATTAAATTATTTTGGTGAGCTTTTGTCAATTTTTCCCCCTTTTGCAGCCCTACCACCCCTTTGCTTGTTTTAAGAAATTTTTTTTAGCAGAAATATCTTCAGTAAATAATCCCTACATTAGAGTTCAGTAAAATAAATTTGACAACTTGCAGATCTTGTTTTAAACAAGTAAAAATAGTTTCTACTTAGATTCGTTTTGACTTAAATTACATTGTGCACTAATTTAAAGTGAAACAAATGTTAGCCAAATAAGTGGGGGGGGGGTACTACTTAGCTTGTAATAGCAAAACTTTGTATGAAAATGTTCTATTAAAAGAATCATACTTACAGTTAATCCACCTAATATTTTCTGTAAAAATTGACTTTTATTCAAGTCAGCCGTTTTGTAAACTAACAAACTAGTAAATAAATGAACAATAATTTGTATTCATCGTCTTCAAATATGAGTTTTGGTTACTGTAAAAAAATCGAGACTGAAATACGAAATCCAAGGGAAATAATCTTTTATATTCACCCTGAAATTTGAAACACGTTTATATTTAAATAAATATATTTAAAAATATCCAGTCTTGAATGTAAAATATCAAACCCATGTTTCAAATAATCCAGATTATATTTGTTAAATGTAACAATAACATTAATTTCGTGATTTGAGAGAGAGGTTCTCAGATAATTAAAGTTTTCCAAGACAAAATTAATTTTTTTGTTTTAAAAACATCCATTTTTCCAGGGTATAGTCCTGGAAAATTTACCTTTTATTTTCCAGGATGCGGGGTTGCTTTGTAGTTTTAGAAAATTTAACGTTTTTCAAGAGTTATTAAAAAAAAAAAATTCAGTACCTGTTGCTTTGCTGACACCAAGAATTAAATTCGAGATGTAAATTGTTTGTTTAGAAAATATATTTAGTTTAAATACAGGAGCCATAAAAATGAGTTCAAAAGGGCCAACCCACACTGTTACTCAGAGGTTGCTACCAGACAATAGGAAAATTATCAGTGAAAACACAGATGCCTATCTCAACTTTGTATGCTTGCATGTGTATATATTTTAATTCAACAAATGCTTAAAAAAAAAAAAAAAAATTATTTCAATTTTATTTTATTGCCCAGCCAAGGTTAAGGGTTTTCCAGACTGAGCAAGAGAGGAATGTATTATTCCACCGTTTTATTTCAAACTTAGTCAAAATGTGTGCTTGCTCATGTGTACGTTAAATAACAAGCATATTAAATCACTCATACCCAAAACATATGCATATACATTTCCAAGGCTCTTGATAAAACAAAACTACATTTGAACATTCATAAATGGTTTCCAATAATTTAACTCACCCACCTCCAATGGATGTTGGATCCATTAACTTTCAAGATTTCAATGGAATGTCTAGGCTTAGTATATAAATAATGCATATATAAAGTTTTTAAATCCTCCCTTAGTCAAACAGAACTTTTTCAGCACTCCCTCAAATTCAACACCAGTTAGGACCATTCACAAAAGATTATGTTAAAAGGAAATAAGTGTGAGAAACTTTTTTTTCTTTAAGGCTAACAGTGATCATCAAATAATTGTTTTAGGGAGGAAAAAAAAAAAGTATTATGAATTTAAAAACAGACGTCTTTGCTAGCCACAAAAGGCTAAGTTGAACTATGACTATAAAAAAAAAAATAAAATAAAAAATAAAACGTTTGAGGCCTTACACTGAACACAACATAACCAGGTATTACAATTTTGAACTATTTTAGAATAATGAGGTGAATAATAAAATATTACAAATAATAGTGCAGCATAATTGAAAAGAAAAAAAATAAAGAAACATTAGAAATATAATTATGTAATGGTGTACAAAATTATACACATTTCAAAATTATCCACAATTTCTTGAAGGCACTGAGAAAAAAACAAAAAAAAAAACTAATAGTTTATTATATTTATAAAGCTCAACTTTTTATAGCACATGAAAACACTTTAATAAGCATTTTCAATTATGAGAAAAAAAAAAAAAAAAAAAAGAAAAAAAAAAGCGACCCACTTTTAAAAAATTTCAAATTAAATGAAATTCTTACTAGTCATTATAAATAGCTTTTATGCTAAATAAATCATTTTTAAAAATTGTGGTAATATTTTTTTGGTGTGGGGAGGGATGAAACTGCCCCCACAGACTGACCTATCACCCATACTTTTAAATTTGGAATGTGCTTGTGAAATTGTTCTTATTTTTTGTCACATTTAACAAAAAGCCCCAAAGATGATTTTTTTTTTCAGCTAAAAATTATGCAATATCAACTGAACACACTGCAGAAAAAAAAAACAAAAAAAAACCCTAAACCTCATCAAATTCAATAAAACATTTTGTTGACAGTTTTTGCTTGCATAATTTCATAAATATTTTTTTGGAGAAAATTAAAAAAAAAGGAAAAACTTTGCTTGTAATTTTTCTGTGCAATTTTGAAATTTATCCAGTTGTTTGCAGTAAAAAAATTTTTTTTAAAGATATTCTTTAAGAACCGAAAAATTTTAAATTTAATGCTATTTTCAAGAGTGAACATGCTTTTGTTTTCTTTTTTTTTTCCAACTGTTAGATGTTTTGTTTTTTGGGGGACAGAAGTTCGAAAAGGAAATAATTCAAAGTTTTTAGGGTTTGTTTTTTTTCCAATCCCTTTTTGAAGCACTTTAAATAAAAATAAAATTATTAATCTAATAACCAATTTCTACATCATAGTAGTTTTGGTCTTCAATACTTTAAATTTTAGAAATTTAGAATTGATACTTAATTTACTAATTTAATTTTAATCAATTCTATAAGACTTTGGATTTAAATGATTTTAAAATTTGTTTATTTTTGTCAGTAACAGTTGTTCCATAGTAGATGAGTGCTCAGGCCAATATTTTAAATAGGCATAACGCTAAAAATCCATTAAATAAATTTACAGATTAGCTTTAAACTATCTTTCAAATTAAAGCAAAATTTCACTTCAAAGACATTTAAATTATTTGAGATGCATTTTTAACTTTTTTTTTTTTGTGGGGGATAGTAAGCATACTTAGTTTAATACATTAAGCATGTTTAAGATTTTCATCTTGACAATTTGAATTGAAAATACAGATTGCACATAAGTTATTTCAAGTCATTTGTGTAGAGAATGATTTACATATGGAATTATTTTAAAGAGTGAATATAATTAGATCAACAGATAGGAAAGAGAAATTAATATTAAGAGTTGCTTTAAGCTCTCCCACAAGGTTTTTCAGCTAACAGAAACATGGTTTCAGCAAGTCAATTTAAAGCAATTTCTTATAAGTACTTTACTGAAATTAGTATCAGTATTTAAAGGGGCATAAATGAATCAATTCCATTATTATTGTGTTCATTCATAATGGAGTTTTTGATCTTAGATTCATTGACAGGATAGTCGCAGAATATTTTCAACTTTTGATAATTACACTACCACTAGTTTAAATAGTGTACAAAAATAAAAATATATATATATATATATATATATTTTGAAGATTAACTAAAATCAAAATTCAATAAAAGATTTTGTTGATAGTTGGTGCTTGTATAATTTCAAACACTATTAAAAAAAAAAAAAAATGGCTTGTAATTTTTCTGTGCAATTTTGAAATTTATCCAGTTGTTTGCATGTAAGATTCTTTTTATATTAAAGATAGACTTTAAGAACCGAAAAATTTAAAATTTAATGCTATTTTCAAGAGTGAAAAAATTTTTTTTTTTTTTTCAACTGTTAGATTCCGTTTTGTTTGTACGGAAGCTCAAAAAGGAAATAATGCAATGTTTTTTTTAGTTTTTTTTTCTTAACCCCTTCATATAAAAATAAAATTATTGTTAAACTACCTAAACTAAAAAGTTTTCATTTTTTTTTTTAACCAATTTCTAGATCATAATATTATAGTTTTGGTCTTCAATAGCTTTTTTCTTTTTTTTTTTTTTTTTTTTTTAAATGTGTGTATGAGAGAGAGAACAAGAGGGACTCTCTAATGAACATGTGCCAGATAAATCTAAGCTTTATAAATTTAAACTACTAAATGCTATAGTTCCCACCCATAAAAATTCTAACACAAAATGTTAGGGTGGAAGAAAACAAATCAAACCTAACACATGCAAAATGATTTCAGATTAAAAAAAATTTACCTCACTTTCCTTCATTCATAAGAATGAATTTCATGACAAGGAGAAATCAAAACCTCTTACACTTATCTAAATATACATTCAATTACTGGCTAGGATTGAAGAAAGATTCTCTTAATACTAAAGCGTTTCTAAACAGATTCAGTCACTCAAAGAAAATATTAACTGTTTTTACAGGGCTTACATGAATTCTCATTTCAAATTTAGTCACAGAACATCTAGCATAATTTGTATTTCCAGTTCAGAGACTAGTTTTTTGGGGGTGGGGGAGAACAGGATAGTGTTTTAAATTGTGACATTTAATAACATTTAAACAAAATTAGAAACTCAAGGAAAAAATATTCATTGAATAAAGGTGTGAAAAATACATATTGGCTCCTAAAACTGATTTTACGGTAGACCAATGAAGTAACAAACCTGATGATCAAAAATTATAATCCTATTTTTCATTTTTATTAGAAATATACAAAAACAAGGCTGAATAGCAAGTTAAAGCAGTAGAGTAAGGGAAAAAAAATGCAATAAGAGTAAAATGTATGAGCAATTTATGAATAAAAGTGTTTTATTAATTTATGAGCATGTTTACTGGAGGGGATTTGTCATAACAGCTTCAAAAAGCTGAGATTTTTTTTTTTTGTTATTTTCATTTCACTTAAAAGGATCAACAGGTTACTGTTGTTATTAATAGATCACAATAGTCTTCAGAAATAGCAACAATATACTATAATAATCCTGCCAAGCTTTCACTTAGCATCAGAATACTTTAAAGTTGGAGTCAGGTTTATACATCAATCTTTCTCAATGAAAAACACCCACATAATCTATACACATGCGCACGTGCACACACTCCTGTAAAAGAAACAAGTTTTATCAATCCGAGTTTTATTTTTGGTTATTGTCCTTTTCGTAAAAAATTATGAAATGAAAAACATTTAACTTGCACATCAATCCACCATTTTTGATAGGAGGAAAGAGAAGAGCCTTAAGGGCTAGCAGACAATAAGAAGCTTGAAGTAACCACTCAGGAAAGAAGTGCCACTGAAGAGAAAGGTGGGGGTTCATGCATACTAAATAGTTGGTGGACCTACCCTACTAGCACTTAAGTCACAGGGTAAAAGGATTTTTCAGCCAAGCTGTAAAAAGCAAGAAACTACAACAAAACAACTTGGAAAGATCAGTGCATAGTATATAATTTAAATAAATAATAAAAACGCAATCATTACATCCTTTTCAATGTTCTCTCCAAAAGAAAGCACTAAGGAAGAAAAAAAAAAACAAAAGGATATTTGTATTTATTATATTAAATCTTTCTACAATGGCAGGATGAATAGTCAATGATAAACGACCCAGAAGCTTAGAACAAATGTTGCTAGTTTGTATAAAAACATAAAATTTTTTGGGTATTTACTAGTTGTCATCATGCAATTTTTTTTTTTTTATACAATGAACAGGTTGAACATTTTTCTGTTACATTTTTTTTTAAACCTCCAGCCCCATTTCTTAAAAAAATATTTTGCAAGAAACCACTAATTTTATATATATATATATATATATATATATATACAAGCACACTATGTTGGAAAAGAAAGAAAATCTGAGGAGTATCACAAAGGAAAGGGAGTCCATGAGTAGGCAGGTGGAGAATTTGCAAATAATTATTTTAGATTATGACAATGCATTTCACCCTCCTCCCCCACAACTAAGACATCAGTACCAACATTTGCAGTTTGTTTGCTTGGTTCTTAAGGTGCCAATCTTCCACACAGCTTGAAGGGGGGAATCTCCTCCTCCCTCCACAAAAAAAAAAAAAAAAAAAATTATTTCAAAAATATTAGGTTGAATCATAAGTAATTTCCGTTTTGGGGAACCAATTGTAATATTTTGAAGAATGAAGTGGAGTTGATAAACAAAAAAAAAAAACGGAAACCATTTGACTCAACCTTATATATTAGCTAAAATATGCAACATTTTTATCATTATATATTTTTAATTTTTTTTTTTGTTTCCTCCAGTCTCTTAAATTACTTAGGAATTTACTTTTTATTGATAAATAAAAAAAAAAATTAGTAGCAAAACAGACCCAATGCAACAGCACCTAGTAACAAAGATTCAATTACAAGGATCATCCAAGTTCCTGATTTTATTTAACATCTGAAGTCAAAATTGATAGTTCTTGCAAAATGGTCATATGCTGGAAGGTAAACTTACTATGGAGGTGGCAGGGGAAAGTTAATAGGAAAAAAAAAACAAAAAAAAAACACAGGAGATGGGGAAACTTACAAAAAACAGATTGTTCAGTAAACCAACCAACTGCATGGTTGACTGATTACATGTTTCAATTGCTTTGAAATTCAAATTAGTATAACTACTATGTTCTCATGCATAATGCTTGCTGGATGGTTAAGTGCTTAACACTTATTCCGTAATTTAAAGTGCATACACCAATGCATTTATTTAAAATATTGTGTAGTTCACACCCCCATACTTCCAATCGTGATTTTCAGCTGCTGCTGTAGCGAACGAATTCTGAGATGGCAAACTGCATTGTTCATTTGGAATTGTTTGCCTTGCACAACCTAAGACCATGGCAAATTTCCAAATCACTAACTCAGTAGTCCAATTGAGAAGAGAGGTTCAACCACGCATTTACGTTGTTAAATTCTAAAATGAAGCACTTCTACATATTTACACCAAGTTAGCAGACATGGCGAGATTTTTGGTTAAATAAATAAAAAAAATGTAAAATAAAGTAGCCATATGCCTAACACATTTTAGATCAGTAATTTGCAATCAGTTTAAGTCTTAATGCAGAAAAATGATATACACCATTTTATTTTGCTAGGACATATCTAATGTAAAATGATAATAAAATATACATCATTCAAAATCAGTTTGAAATTATGACATTTTCATTTCAAGATATGTCTGTGACTTATTAGAAACCTATTTTGGGTAAATTAAAAAAAAAAAAAAATTTAAAATGAAACCCAATTTAGGTGTCTATATATATATATATATATATATATATATATATAAAAAACTTTGAAAGACATTTTCCTCCCCATTTTTTTTTTTATCACAAGCTGAATAATTACTTGATGTCATCGAAAAATCTGTAACAAAATGTAGAAATTGTATAAAAACTAGGAAAAAAAAATTGAATTTTTTAGCAATAGATGTATGAAGCAAAATTTTCACTAAACAATGCAGGTTTTGTTTTGGATAAAATCAGTTTTTGTTAGTCCCAGAGATATATTTGTCCAAATAACTGTTCCTCGTCCATTTCTAGTGCAACAATGACTACTAGAAGATGATAAAACTAACAAATGAAATCTTGAAAGATTTTTTTCAACAAAACAGACTAAAAAGATAACCCAGCAAAGTCCAACTATTATAACTTAAAGTGTAAGGGAGGGAAGGAATTACCCTAACTAACCTATCATGGAAAGAGTAGTTATCGCCAAAACAAATGAAACATGTGAAATAAAATAAAAAAATTTGAAGATTTAAGAAAAGATTTTAAGTTAACTATGCAATCCATGATTTTAAGTTGTATTGTTATTGTTGCTACTACAGCAACAACAAAAGCCATTGCTTTTTCCAAGCTTGTTGTAGAGTGATTAACCCACTGCCAACTTTCCTCACTATTGATCAATATATGAATGGAGGAAAAAAAATAGTGAGAAAGCATGGAAGCAGAATGGAGGCAGACAATGACAACATCACAAAACGTCATTGGAAGGAGAGATGAGATAGAGAGAGAGAGGGAAAGAGAATGTGCCTCCAGCACGTCAGCTGAGATCACAGCGCCTATAGAACAATAAATAAGGAATTCGATTAGGGACAAACTTGAGGACATGGGAAACTGGAACCTGCCGCACAATGCTGTCATCATAACGCACCCAACCATTTAATCCACTATGGTAGGCATCAGTTGTATAGTGACCACCACTGGCAGCTTTGCCATGGTGAAACAGAACTGGAAAAAAAAAAAAAATTGAAAGTTACCATCAGAAATTCAGATACAAATGTTTTTACAGATTACAAAATTCTTTCATTACCTTTTAAGATAAATTTCACACACACAAAAAAAAAATTCATCTTATATAAAGGTTTAATGTGAATTGTTTAATACTAGTGATAGTCTATAATCTTTATTAGTGAACAACTAATAGTTTTGCACTAAATTCAAAGAGCAATAAAATTTGAAGAAATGACTAAAAATACACACTTCAAATTGCTTTCATATACGTTATAACAAAGCACAAAATGATTTTAAAAATGTGAGTTTTTGCTTGTTGATTAATGAGAAAAATAGGCCTATTTACCAGATGTTTAGTACTGTTTAATGTACAACAGGTTAAGCAGATCAAATCATCAGTTAACTTGAACAAACAATACATTATTAAATAAATTTTGAACTATTAGACTACTGCATTAATATCTGTAAACATTTTTGTTGTTACGTGTTCAGTGAAGATTTAAAAAATATTTTTGGTCAAGCTGAACAGAATTTCAGTCTTGGAGCACTTCAATCATTTAACTGACTAGTTAAGTTGTAGAATAGAGAGAGGAAAACTTACCAGCAAAAAGTGTGTAATTACGTTGGTTTATGGGCATCCTAGATCTGATTGGTGACAACAAGTCTAGGAGGAGAAAAAAATTAATTGTTAAACCATGTTTTTTTTTTTTAGACATTCAAATTTGAAATTAGTTGGCATAATAGAGTAGGTTGATTTTTTTTTTTTAACTTTCTTTTGAGAATCAATAGCGCATACTGTACAAAAGCTGGTGTTTGATATAAGTACCAACACCAAAAATTAGATTCATAGCTTTTACCAATGTTTGTGCATTTAGCTTTAAAGATCGTCTGAGAAAATATACACAAATAGCTCATTTCTGCAGGTTTCCCCTTACAAACTGACTTCAGAATTTTACTATTCCAAGAATAAATCCAAAAGATATTTTTTTATATTAAATACATTAAATGGAAAATATATTAAAACCAGAATTACAATTATGAATTACAAGCTATATATATATATATATATATATATATATATATATATATATATATATATATATATATATATATATATATATACACACACACACACACAGTGTCCATAAAATTTGTGTGCACTTTAAAAAATATATAACTTTATTTGTATTTGCGATAGAAATAATCTATAAAAAATGTTATGTTTAATGTACCTAGCTTTAAGTATAGCTAAAATAACTAATATGATTTCAGACATTACTGTAAATCAGTTGGCAAATGTTTTCCATGAACTGCAAAATCGTATTACCCTTTGTATTGCTAATGATGGAGGACATGTGGAAACTTAAATAAAATTTCAATAAAACCTTAAAAAATATAGATTTACTTCTTTCTAATCCTTTTTACAAATTATTTCTATCACAAATACAAATAAAGTTATAAATTTTTTAAAGTGCACATGAACTTTATGGACACCATATTATATATATATATATATATATATATATATATATATATATATATATATATATATATATATATATAGTTACGTGTTGATAATTGTAACAAAGGAAAAAGAATGATTTGCCAAAACACAGAGCTAAATCACAAACAATATTTAATTTACTAAAAAACACAAAATAAAATATATACAAGATATACATTTGGCTATACAAAACTGAAAACAGAGTTACTGGCAAAGTGTTATGTGGGAGAAAGGGAGAAGAATCAAGTGTCTTAACTACATTAGGGCTAGCGAAGTAATCTAGTTGCTATTACTGAAAATCCACAAATGTGTGTAAATAAAGATAAATTCCTAGTTTGGTCAATGAAAATAGTCAAAATTCTATTTACCAGATTTGTTCCATGAAATTCTCTTTTGGGTTTTTGTTGGTCGGCAACTTTTCATAGAGATTTTTTCGGCTGGATATAATAATCCTTGAATCAAAAGCCAGAGTTGATACTGGCAGCAATTCCTTTTACACCAAACTCATCAACTGACAACCCTTTACCCAAAAACCTATTTTATAGGGGCTAACACCTAATTTGCATATTTCTAGATGTTTCTCGAATCATCTAGATTCTTCTCAAATATACTGGAATGATCTAGAATCTTCCAAACGTTCTATTTCAAATTTCTCTATTTTACCACTACTTCATGAAAAAACTTTTTGGTATTGACAGGTAGGACTCAGAATCCCTTACTATAAATTTTAACCTTATTGAGACTTTCTTTTTATAGAAATACATCCTCGTAACAATATATATATATATATATATATATATATATATATATATAAGTAAAAACTGTAACAAAAAAAAAAAAAAAAAGACAAAAAACACTCAATGATTAACATTTGTTAGATATTTGATAGATCATAAAATAAAAAAGTAGATAAGTGTATATAACACCATAATACTGCTGGGAACAAATTAAAAGGCAAAATGTTTTAAATTTGAATTGTTTATTTTTTTTTTTTTTTTTTTTTAAAGTCATTAAAACTACTGCAGTGTATAACATTACATCATAATATAGCTAAATTGTTCAGTATAATTTCCCTTTGAAGTAAATGGTCTTCTTTGTTGGCACAATGATTTAGTAATGTGCTTGTGCCATGCATCTTGTCTATATACAATTTATAAAGCTTCAGGAAATTATAAATTTTATAAGGCTTTCACTGATCACCGGAATGAAATTCCAATGCTATGATTTTGAACCTGAACTTCCTCAAAAAACGCTAACAATTTGAAAGAAAAATTTTGTGTCATTATGTCAAAATCCCAACTTTCAAATGGAGTGCAATACCAGTTCCAAAAATCGACCTGCCCTAAAAAAGGTTACAAACATCAAAGTTGCTAAAAAGAACAAACCATAAACACTTAAAATAAAAAGAATTATGGATATCAACTTAGTGTGATCAAATAAAAAATGAAATAGCTTTGAAAACAAAAAACTGGTATGTTTTAGTTTTGAAAGTATAGATTTTTAGCAAAGACAGTGAAATGCAATTAAAAGATTAAATTGCAGTTGATGCAGACAAAAAATAAAAAATAAACTGAACTACAGAGAATATCAATTTTATTTGTGTCCTCTCATGTATATCTTTTCATTGTACTATAGATACCTCCCTCTTTTAGGCTTAAAAATACATAAAAGCTCTACACTCCCAAAATGTCAACATTGATGATTCATTAGCACTTAAAAGGTTATAAAAAAAAATACAATGATTATAAAAGCCAAAAAGTGTAACAAAGATGATAAAAGATTAGAAAGTCGCGTCAGAAAACTCAAAAGCCAGAAAAACAAAGATAGAAAGACAATAGTTATCAGTAGATCAGGACATTCCAAAATATCTAGAATTGTTAACTACAAAAGCAACAATACCCATTTGAAATACTCATGAAACTTTCAGTTTTCCTATTTTAATTATCTGATGAATTTTAATTCTTAAGTTAATATCTAAGCACCACCAATTCAGACCTTTACAGCTAAGACCCACCATATCACAGACACAGGGTCTAATTATCATTCCCTTCATATTCCATTGGTATGAAGGAAGTTCCACCCAAACAGAACTGCTACTGTGAAATCAACTCTCAAAAAGGATTCATCCCAGATCACAACAATCTTAGACTCTTCAAATCTAGGGTCAACCATTACCTATCCTACATAGGATCATAATCTGAACTTCCTTTTATATTCATAAATCATTCAGTAACTCTCTACTGAGTGGCTCTTGGGCCTTGTATCAATATAATAAAGAAATAAAATCAATTAAACTAGTATTAAAATAAGCAAATTGATAAAAAAAAGCCTCCCATTTCTTGTTCTCCAGCAAAAACTACCAAATGCTTGTGATAACAACCCCTCCCAAAACCCCCAACAAATACTTACCTTTGTTGATGTCAAGGTCAATTGGATAATCAATCTTCTTCAGAACCTTTTGTATACCTCCATTTTTGTCATATATGAAGCATTTCAGATGAAGAATGAGAACAGGTGGTAATTCTTCAAGAGTTAATCTTTTGGTAATTTCCACCTGACAAAAAGAAAAAAAAAAAAAATTGTTTTTTTTTAACAATTCCAAAATTAAAAATTTATATAATTTCATAAAATTTATTTTTTAATTGCTTTACTAAATTAAACTACTGAGTCCAAAATCATACTGTGATATTAAAAAAAAAAAAAGGCTCATTTTTAACTCCAGTCATTTCCCGTTCCAAATTGCCATGTTACTTTTGACAGTAATTTGGCACCAAGTTGCCACATACATCATAATCCCATCACTTAAACATATTCAATCAACTGTAATTAAACAGAAGTTATTTTTAAACCAATGACATGCCATGAAACAAAAGTTTCATGAACCAATTCTAGATTTCATCACACTATATAAACCCCTTTTATATAAGGTTTCTTTAGAAGTTATGTCACTATGACAACTCTTGCAGTGTACACTGCAAACCTTGCTGCACATCTCTAGATATATCTTCAATAGCAAGGCATCAAATAGCAGAAATAAATGCAGCAAACCATAACTTTCATCAAGACTTAAAGACCTCAGCAACTGATGTACACGTTAACAACCAGAGAACCTATTTAGAACCCATCAAAATCTGTTAATATGCAACACATATACAGCATTCAAAATGCACTCAAGAAAATTCAACCATTTTCACAAAAGAAGATTTCAACTTGAAGCTTCATGGTTTTTAAAAATCTATCTTCAACATTTTGCCAAGAATTAATGCTATGGTCGAGCACAAAAGCCATGTTGAAATTTTTAGATTACAACCTACAAGTGATGATCACTTCAACTGACTTGCATTGAAATTTTCATAAAAGTTAAACCAAAAATATATTTGCCAACACAAAAGTCATATGAACTCTTGATTGATATCAAAAATACTACTACAAATAATTTTATATTTCTTTTCTGGTATCATACAAAGAAATGTTTTAGCTCTATGGCAATCATTGCCTGTAGGAAACAGTGCAGTATGTTACTGCAAGAAAATTTAAAGCCACAAAACAGTTAAGCTCAAAAGATAAATATTTTACTAGAATGGAAACTCACACAAGATATTTACTATACAATTATTTAAAATTCAAAAGGCTTAGGAAATTTTAAAAAGGCTCTGGAACAAGATAAATACAATATAAATTTTGGTAAAATGGATTGATAAATACAAACCTCAACCCTATAGAAAAAAAACTAGCTATAAGATAAGCTTCTATAATTTATTTTCATATCCCCAAAGTATATGCATTTAAACTGACCTCACTGTTTGTCTTTGAGCATGTAAAACCATGTACAGCTTCTCTGCTGACAAGACCCTCAAGAGCATCCTTCACAGTTGATACATTAGGAGACTAAAAAAAAGAAAAGAAAAGCTTATTTTATTACATGATTCAATCTGGTTTACATTATCAGAAATAGTTTTAGAAGAAAAGGAGATATTGTAGGATCCTGAATGTAAGGTTACCACAAAGGATTCTAAAACATTCAATAGATTTTTCTTAATCTTAATAAAAACAGTATTAAGAGAAAATTATGGTCAGACTTATGAACAACTTATGCACTTGCAACACTTATTAGTCTCTTCTAAATCCTACTTCATAACTTTGCTGATTAAATCTTTTTGTTTTTGAAATGGTGACATTTTATATTGAGAAATTTTTAATAGAAGTCATTGAATTGGTAGGTAGTAATATGAGCCTCGTCTTTATCCAGGTGTTTTCTTCTTTTTCCTTCTGTGGATTTTGTAAGCTTTCCACTTTACTATATATGAAATAATTAGGATATTGATGTTTTAAAGTATTTTACATATGTAAATACTGAGGGCTACAAATTCTAAGTGATCTTGAATAAAAAGATAAGTTACTAGATTTTATCTTATGGTAAGAAGTTATGAGAATTTTTATTAGTGGATTTTCAGATGTTTTGATTGTTATCATTGTTTGACATGATATCAAGAAACTAATTTATTGTGTTTCACAAATAAATTCAATTATATATTCAATAATTTACCCAAAATTGCATAGAGCCTCATGACATTCTCCCCAGTTTTCACAATTGTCTATCACACCTGGCAGGTCATCAAAGGCTGGCATCCTGTGCTTACACATATTTCGAGGGGGGATTGACAACCAGTGCTAATGTATCCATGTTTTGGTGTCCATGGCAGAATGTCATTAATAAGATCATCCTTACTTCTCAAAGTAACTAACTATAAAATCTTTTTGTCTCTCCAGAATGGCTTGGGACATGCTTGTAACAATAAGATTTCTCATACATCCTTAGGAGATAAGTAAATTCCTTTCCCTTTTAAGTCCACTTAATTATCTAAGTTTTTTTTTGTTTTTTTTTTTTAGGAAATTTGCCTCCAGTCCATCTTTGAGTCAACTTAAGTTTTCAGGATTTGCTTCCATCCCACCTTTGAATTGGCAAAAAAAAATTTGTCAATTATTTTAGATAATCATAAAAGGAGTCCTTTGAAGAAGCTGATCACCCAAAAAGCCAAATGGGTGGTCTCTTGTTCCAGAACACAAAGAGACGGATATGGGTGGTTGGACCCCAGCCAGTATCCATATAAGCAGAGAAAGGCAGGAAGTCAGTAAGTAGGTAGGTAGGTAAGTAAGTGCCCAGTGAGGATGGGAGCAGTGAGCAGTTAGGGAGATAACAGTTAATCATCAAAGCCGAAGGGAAAGATTGGAAGTTTAGTGAGAAATCGTGTTGTTGCTATTTCCCAATAGCAACAACACATCTTGAAAAGACTTATTCTTTGTGAATTTGATCATGGCTTGGATGTCATCAATAGGTGCAGTGAATGATGAACAAGCAGACTACATTGTCACAGTCAGAGCTACTTTTTTTTCTTCTTTAGTAGGTTACTGTTTCCAGAATAGATTCCATCCAACACAACATCTTTGTATACATGCCATCAATGTCCATAGAGGAACATCAGAACAAGACAGATCTATGACATGGAAGAAGTTTCATTTCATTTTATCGAGTAAAGCAGATTTCCAGTATCTTGACATGGCACTTGTGCTTTGCCAATGGAAATGTTCACATAACCTGGTGGAAGAGATGTTACTTCCAAGATAAATGAACTTATAGAGCCTTGATTAAAAGCACACAAACTCTTAAACCTTGATAAAACTAAACACATAATACTACATATCAACCCAATAATGACTACTACTAAGAAACTATCTAAATTTATAAAATTTGTCACAACTACTTCAAAAGCAATAAGATTGACTCAACAAAAACTTAAGCAGACATCTACAAAGACTACAAAAGTGTCCCTAGAAATACAGACATCTAAGAATTTAAATAGAGGATTATATGAACATAAGAGGAACATTTAGAAAATATTACATTCATTAGTAATTCAGTGTAATGGACTGCACTATAATTTCAACTTAAAGCAATTTGAGCCAAAAATGTATTGAAAGTGCATTATCAATAATCAACAGAATTCAATAAAAAGCATTATAATTAGACAGAGAAAAAAAATTTAAATATTCACACATTTCAGAATTTAGTCATTAGAATTTTTTTTTTAAATGAAAATTTCTCCAAAGTAATTTTTAAACTAGTTTAATTTTATTGGAAAATTTTAATTACTATTGTGAAGATAAAAATATTTTCATTAAAAAAAGCTGCTTAACTATTTTTCAATTTAAAATTGAGTTATTTCAATTATGAAAATACTTATAGGTACCTCCACGAAATGTAAACAAAAAGAGCATAGCATGATGAAAAAGACGCCAAACTTGATGAAAACAAAATTTTATCGTCTAAATGTTTATGTTATTAAGAGGAAGGATCAAAGTATTTTTGTGGTATTTTTTTACATTTTTTAATCGTTCCTAACACATCCAAAAATTTCATTAAAAATCTTGATTTTTTTTTTAGTCAGCAAAATTGATCATTTTTTTCCATTTTATAGAATCAATGAAAATCTCAGTTTGAAATTCTTTTAAATATCAATTATCATTTTTTCAAAACTTATTTTAAGAAAATCAGAAATTATGTTTATTTAAAATTTGTTGAACCAAGCTCAACTTAGCTTCTGCGGCGAAAAGATGTAATTTGAAAATGAAACAAAGCAGGTCATAAACTTTCGCGTCATTTGACAGGTGTTGAATGACATATTGATGGATTCCATGAGGATAATTTGTTCTACAGAAGGAGAAAAGTGAAATATTTTACATTTAAGTGAACAAATTATTTACCTCGTTATTTTTAAGGAAAACTTTCAGCGCTCTAATTTTTTTTGTTTTTTTGTACTTAGTTTTCACCTTTATGTTTATGATGCTTTATGGAAAATATATTATAAAGAAATTAAAACGAGACTGTTACGAATGAGATTAAATTTCATAAGAAAGGTATCTAATTAATTTATAGGTACCTTTCTCATGAAATTTTATCAGAAGTGTACATAAAATACTATAATTTTATGTACATTTACTACATTTTACTGTTATCTGTATTTCCATTCATTCTATTATTAATTTTGAGATTTCATTTATGGAAAAAATGCAATAACTGAGATTAATATAAAAATAAGATCATATAAATTTCATAAGATGATACTGATACTTTTAGGTACCCTTCTCAGTTGAAATTGAAAAATCAAATAAACTTCACACGTGTTTCGCAAAATTAAAGGCCTTAACAGTGGAGAACAATGCTTAAGTCAAATAACGCAACTTAATTTTATTCTGGTTGGTCTTCCGTACTTTATAATTAGAGCCCGATTATAAACACAAAATTACATTTCTTAATTACTGCAAGTCTTCTGATTAGTCAAAACGATACAATTTACAACGCACTAAACAAAGATCTATCTCATCAGGACACTTACAAAACTCGATGCGGCTTTTAACTAATTTTATATTTTAACAACTTAAATGTAAAAATCTATTATAATTAAAAAATAATAAATAATTGTATTAAAAATTCATTTTTCATCAAAAAAATTGTTACTTTCAGAAAATATTGTCCATATTTATAAAAACAACTAAAAGCAAATAAAAGCATTTGAAATTAAATAATATATTTGTTTTAAGTTTTGTATGTTACAATTCAGAGCTAATTTTCAAGTACGTGGGGTCCAATTAAAAAAAAAAAAAACGAAAAAAAAACATGAATTGTATTCCTCAAAGCCCTGTGCTTTTTAACTATTGTAATCACTAAACCTGATGCAATCGAATTTCTAGCGTTTTCATAAAATTAGTTATGGGGGTGGGTAATAAATATTAAAAAAATATTTCTGCCATGACTTTAATAAAAGAAAACATTTATAATAATTTCGATCATCTGAATACTTTCTGGAAGTTTCATTAAGATCTGACAATTATTTGCATTTTTGCAAGATTTTCCAAATTAATGTGAGTCATACAAAAAAAAACGTGCTAAAAATTGTATATGTTATTTTAAAAATTCAGATTGTTCTAAAAAGGAAATTTTTTAAAAAATAATTAAAATAAACTTTGATCTTTCCTCTTAATAACAAATATTTAGACGATAAAATTTTGTTTTTGTCAAGTTTGGCGTCTTTTTCATCATGCTATGCTCTTTTATTAGCGATCTCGTGGAGGTACCTAACTTAATAGTAACCAGTAACAGCAGTACTTGTTAATGTACATTAAAAGATGTACAAGTCAGCAAAACTTTAAAGATTATAAAATTTCAATCCTTTACTTTCCACTTAAATATTAAGTAATAGAAATAATGGGAACTATTCTCAAGAAGCTAAACAAATGAATTTCAAGAAACCAAAATACCTTCTCCACAAATACTTGCATAAGTTCATTAATCAATTAATCCTATTTAAACTTGATAGCCATTATTCCATTAGAGTATTCTTTTGGCTATCAAAAAAAATGTTGATACATTCAAAAAAGTAAAGACTTTGAAATTGTATTACTTGAATATCTAGCTGCAAAGTGAAGAATGGCTCAAGAGTAGCAGATTCCCTTGATGCAGTTTGGTAGACAGCTGATCGGATCTGGCCAGCAAAGATATCTGCAACTAAGGTCCTTGAAAAGCTCGCCTGTAAAGCAGAAAATTGTTAAATAAAGTTTTGTATAGCTTCAATTTAGAGTTTCCAAACAGGGATATTAATCTTTAATCAGAGACACCCACCCCCGACAAAAAGATTTTCCATTCTGTAAATACAGTGTCTTAAAAAAAAAAAAAAAAAAAAAAAAAAAAAATACTTCATTTAAAATGTCAATATCTAAGTAATTAGATGTGTCAAGCAAGCATAATTAAATAGGCTTCATGTTAAAAGATTTATCAAAATTCATACAAAATATTCAAAGGGATGTAGATTTTATAACCAATTTCATAAAGATTCACAAATTTTCAATATACACACCAAGTTCTAAGTGAAGCAGCACACTAAAGCAATATTTTGTTATAAAGAACTATTGAACAATGATCAAACTAATATTTAATTACAATTTTATGCAATTTTTCTAAAATGTACTTTTAAAATTGTTTTTCTTATTGAAGATATACAAATTTCCAGACATTTAAATCTTTACATTTACTTTTTCATATTTCATATCAGTTTTGTTATACGACTTGTTGCAAATGTAATTACACTTGTTAAAATATATAGGAAATCAAAATTTTAACAATCAGAAATAGATTGTTTTTTTTATAAATTTTTAAAAGTGACCATTTTATAATTTTAAAAATTTACACCAGTAATAAAGACTATGTATAGAGTTTATAAACAGATAAAAGTACACATTTTTTTTTTTGTTTTTTTTTAAAATATAGTATTTATTAACTTACATTGTAAGCAAGGGGATGTGATTACGCTAGATAAGCTAAAATTGCAATAAATGCAGAATTATGCAGAAAAAGAAAAGTATATACAATGTGGTTGTAAAAAGTTCTGTCTGACCAACACAAAAACTCATTTGGAAGGGTTTTTGGTCAAACCAAAAACTTTTCAGAGCTCTTACACAATGTGCAATTGGCATAATGGTTAGCAGCTTGGAATGAGAAATCAGCAAGCCAAGTTTAAATTACAGCCAAGTTTGAACCCTCCACTTCTGCCCCAGCACATCATGAACGACCAAAGTACAACTATCAACATAAGACAAATACTAGTAGATAACATCAAAATAATCTACAGTACCCAATGCAAAGAAAGACTCAAAACACTAGAAGCTATTATTATGCAAAATAAACAGCCCACATTAAATGAAATATTCACCACAGAAGGTATCCTGAAGTGCATATGATATAATTATTGTGCACACATCTTTTATCAGTATTATAATAAAAAAATGAATAAATTGCATTCTTTTTTGTGTGGCCTCATTCCCAATAGCCATTACACATGATGCCATATATATCAAAAACATTTTAAGACAGATGTATATAAAGATTTTATGTGATGCATTTCATCCTTTAAGACCTAAGTTTATGCTTATATGACTACACATGCACACAAATAATTGCTGCTGGGAATATTTAAAATTAAAAGATTTTTTATGCGTTTTTGGTATAAAATCTAGCCAATTTAGATCCAATGTTTTGCAATGAATATGAAATACCCTATTTCATATTCAATGTGAAACTAAAGGTTCATAAAATATTTCAAAATAGAAAAACGGCCCTTCCTGATAAACCTAACTAATCAAAAAATATTTTTCTACATACTATCACAACTATAATCGAAAAGAATTTAAACTCCACATAAAATTTGTCACAACTATGTCTAAAGCAAGACATTATATAAAAAATAAGCTAAAACTTGGAGGAATTTATATTATTACCTGTAATGATTGCTCCAAAGAATACATTGTAAAACCTCAAGGAATTTAAATAAAATATTATAAGACAAAAGGGATTTTTTATTACAAAACACATTAAATGCATTAGTTGCTTACCATAACAAGATAGATCACAATTTTGATATAAAAAAAATGCTGCTCTAATAAAGAGAAAACAATTCACTAATACAAAAATGTTCAAGAAGTGCTTTAATCACTAGATCATCCACAAAAAATTTGTGTTCAGGTTTTTACATTTCACAACTCTTGGCAAATCTTCTATTATCACAATGTGAGATTGTTAATAAAGTGATGGAAACAAAAAGAATTTAAATGAAATCAGCTAGATTATATATCCAAAACGCATTGGGATGGGGAGAATCTTTAAATTTAAAATTCCAGCATTGCTCATTTGTGCGCATGTGTAGCCGCATCAACATAAACATAGTCCAATGAAGTCCTAGAGAATGAAACATGCCACACAAAGACTTTTCCCCCCACTGTCACACACACACACTTGAAAATACTTACAGTTCATATTTTTATCTCCCTTAAACCATCCACCTCTATAAATGCTATTTAAAAAAAAATTAGGGTATTTAACTCATTGTTTGAATTATTATGGATTGATATTTTTCTTTAGCAAGGACTTCTTGAGCTCTAGGCCATTTGGGATTAATTTCACTGATGGAGATGTCAACTCAAACATTTGAACCCACTATAAATAATATCTATAATAAGAAATAAGCATGTATACAAGGGGAACTGAAAAGCTCTCAGCCCAACTAAGCTCTTCAGAAAAAAAAAATGGGGATGAAAATTTTTCTACACAGCACTCACTAAAAATAGAAAAATTAAAATATATGTAAGACAAGCACTCACTCTGCAAATATTTTATATTTACATACAACTGAAAGACCTTACAGTAAATAATTATTCAGCATATCAGTCAAAAATGTGAAAGAGGGAAATTCCAAGACAAGCATGCATGACAAGTTTACATGGCAAGTGTAGATATCAATTATTTTTCAATTTTGATTTTCTTTTAAGCCTATTTTACAAACAGGCAATCCTAATTCTAGAGAAGAAAAAAAAACATTTGTCAGTATGAAAGTTGCTTTTCTGCTGCCGGAACACAAACAAGGAGGGACAGAACAAAGAAAAAAAGCCAGAAACATGTTCATAGCAGAGGCAACAAAGAATTCCACCCAGGAACAGTGCAAACGAAGGTCAAAAGTATCGGACACAGAAAGCAAGGACAAACAAACAGGAAATCAGAATCATGTTCCGTACACTAGTAATGCTGTCAAATAAACTCCCAAAACAGAAAATCCATTTGTTTATATTGAGCTCAGAAACATTGGTAATCTCAATATGCATAACATGAATCATTTGCATAAACAAATTCTAGGCCCACCGCCATGACCATATTTTTTTTTTTTTTTTAACAAGCAGACATTCTCAGGTTCGCACCGGTCATCCTCACCTACATATGCAGCACTCATATGTTGTCTTTTTGATTGAGGGAGATGGGCAGCCTAACCAAAGGTAGCCAGCAGTTCATCCTGCTTTTCACTTCTGTTACACAGTATCAATTCAATAGGCATAAAGAAAATGTATTAGATAGAGAGCACAATTTCTCCCCAAAAAGCAATTAATATTTAAAACATCAAGCCATTATAACAAAAGTGGTTACTTAGAAAATTTTTAATCACTGTACATTTAAAGATGTGTGTTGTGGTGTAATGGATATCAGCTCTGAGTGAGAGACTCAGAGATCCAATTTCTAATTCCAGTCAAGTTCGTTAGATTAAATCACCCAAATACCTTTGGAAAAGGTATGAATCCATCGCTTATCTCTCCAGATATGGGCTGAAAAGCAGGACAGACTAGGTTCTTTAGCCTTGGTTGGCAACTAGTCTACCACAGAAAGAAATAGCAGCCTTTGTCAGTCATGTATCAAAAGATAAGTGTATATCACGTATGGTACTTAACTGACCGAGATTTAAAGATGTGTGCTAAGTTTAACAAATAAAAAAATTATAACTGCTTGTTAACTTTTCTATAATACCATTTCCAAAGTCAAAGACACCCTGTAATTTCCAATTTGTTTAAATTATTCCTCATTTTATAATTAAGATATCAGAATAAATTCATATTGAAATCATGAAGATGAATATGCAAATCATAAAATTAATCATTGAATATAGTTTTGCTAGAGTCTGAAGTCAAATATAAACGTTTCACATACTTAGGTGGAGGACCATTGAGATGTCAGTAGATTGCAGGCTGAAAAACGAGTCAAAACAATGTCTATGATAGAACTTTCGAGAATCATTTTCTCAAAAGTTAATTTTCCATTAGTTTTAATTAACTGAAGAGTTAACTCCCTTGTATAAGCATTAGCCAAGTTGACAGTGGTAACATTAAGTTTTACTTGGTTCGAGTTGAAATGAAGTCTGAAGTCAATTGAGAGTATTAATGGATTTTTTTTGTTTTTTTTAATTTGCTTTGTTTTTTTATGGCTTATAAAACCATTGTATATTGGATTATAAGAATAATTTTTTTTTGCACAAGTGAATATTGTCATCAATTTCAAAAACACAAACTTTGTGATTTATTTTTTAATAGCTTCACAGATGAGATGTTCAAAGAAAAGCTACTGCTAGTTCCAATGATTCATGTCACATGGATCAGTTGAAAGCAGTGAAGAAATCCAAGTGTTGAAGGCTAAAACAACTCAATGCAGACCTGGTTATATTGCACATTGTGTTTAGCATTTCAGCTATCTAGTCTACTAATGGTTTATGAATGTCACAAAAATTCTTAACTGCTGCACATTTCCTCTGAAGTATAATGGTTTTAATGAACAGAACTACAAATAGAAATTTTCACAAAAAGGGTACATATTTTAGCTACCTCTACTACTCATGCCTTTTGTTGCACATGGCACAGAACACAATATTAACATTTTTTTTTTCAGTTCATTTAGTTTCTCTTCCAATTTTGATATCTTTATGGATTTGTCCTTTGCAGACTCTCACATGTCATCAGACTTTGTGCTAAGTGTGAAATTCTGAATCTGCTCAGCTTTTGCTCCATAGCTGTCAGCTGACTTGAGCAAATCTTGTAACTTTCAAGCTTGTTTTTTTGGTCTTCAGTTCTTCAATTTTCATAAGCATGAATTTCCGTTTTTGTCCAGCTGCTTCTTCCTGCCTTTCTTTCTCCTCAGCTTCAAGGTATTGGTCGTATGCTGTTCTGGCATTGGAAGCACTGCAGAGAAGAGCCTTAGTCATGGGAACATTTCCAGCACCTCCAACTGTGGCTAAATAGTTCATGATAATGCACTGTGCAACCAGAATCTTCTATTTTCAGTGGAAATTTCTTTATTGACCAAGAAACCTCTTTCCACTGAGGCTTATCCATGAGAGAGTACCTCTAAACTGCAAAAAACTTTCCAATTTTTGATATTCTTTGTTGCTAGACAGAGTAGAACAAAGTGTCCAGACAGTCTTCATGCTTGCTGAAATTCTTGAAAGCAATATTTCCAACAGCCTCCTCCTCAAACTTTTTGTACTGACTGTCATCACATTTGGGTTTGCTACCTTGTTTTTTGTCCATCACGTGGAAAAGACATCTTTAGATTGTCTTCTGTGGCAATATTTTTTTCACAAATGTATCCAGGGTTCAGCTATGCAAGTGACCTTACAAGAGGGTATCTAAAGGAGAGACTTTGCCAGAAGTTTTTCAATGATGGTGATGAACATTGTTGCAATTCTGCATGCAAACAGAACTTTTGTTGAATACATTTCCTTTTGGATAAATTTTGCATTGCCCAATATGCCAGAAATCCACTCATGATCTTTGAAGCATCTTTATAAATGTTCAGGTTTGACAAAATTCTTACAAAGTCATTCAGTTATGAAAATGTAATTATCATTTTAGTATGCTCTTCCTTTAAAAATCTTAAGTTTCATGATCATGCTAAAAAGATCATCTCAAAGGAAAGGAAGCAACAGTTTATCACTGACATTTTATCAAATGGTTCAATGTCTTTAAGCACAAAAATCTGTAGTTTCACTGGAAATAAAACGTCATCCACGTTTGACAGCACCACAAAAAGGACCTGGTCTGGAGACATTTTTCCGTTTTTTAATTACATTCAAAAATTTGTTGACATCTGGCCAAATGTCTAGGAGTCGTTCACATGTTTATACATTTTCTAGCCATCTAGGGCAGAAATACACAAGACAGGGTTGCCAGACTGAACTTTTAATATAAAGCCAAGCAATAAAAATAGCATTTTTTTCAAAGACATTTTCTATCCTAAGACATCAAAAGGCAGGTTTTCTGTTCTATCATTCTGTGTACATTTTCTTTGAGTCAAATTTGATTCTCAAACTTGCTCCTTATGGCAACAATTTAGACAAACAGTTTACACATAGATACACATTGACATGGGATGCTGTGTAAATATTTTTTTCAGAATTAACTCACCCACTGCTAACTAGAAATCAAAAGGACTTTTTACTTTTGAAATTGACATGTGAATAAAATTTCATCAACTGTTGAAATTTTTATATCGATAAATTTTGAGATTGTACTAAAATGTATTTTATTACTGTAAAATAATGTATTATTTTCCCTTCAACTACAAATTGAATGTGTGAATTAATTATTTTTGCTGGAGATGTTTACTTGTCTCTCACACCTTTTATCTTTTCATGTTGAGTGAGGGTAGCAGCTAGAAGACTCACCTTCATATTCTTTCTTTCTTGTCACAATCAATGAAACAAACCACCATTCACAATAAAAGGCCAAATATTACAACTAAAAATTTTTCTTAAAAGACAATTTTAGTTTGTAAAAAAGCCAGATTTCTGGGATTTCACATTTTGACTTTAATGAATTGATAAAAGGGATGTGCGGGCAATCCAATTTAAAATAACTGTAGGGGAGCAATTGAGAGTAACTATTGTTCAACCTTAAATGCAACCCCCTCTTCAGGACAAAGGTAATCATGGTTCTCCTCCGATTCCTTTCCTCCAATCAGTGAATTACTATTTCTTAGGAAAGAATATCCCTTTCCCTAAACTGGCTGCCACCCAATTCTAGAAAATCTTGTCTACTCAACCCATAGCTGGATTCATACCTCTCTTAAGAGCATCAATACAACTAGGCTAAAATTTGGACCCTGCTTGCAGATTCTGCTTTCCACACCAATAACAATTATCCTCGCAAAAAAAAAAAAAAGTCTTGGCTTACCCTTCGAGTAAACACACTTTTGTTCTTGGGCCCTACTTGCTCCCATTCATCAGCATTGAGGTCTTCTTCAGAATTACAATTTTCATCAAGCAAGAAACCATTAGCTGGGTGCTGTTTTGTATCGGGATCTGTGATAAGAATGTTAAATTAGCAAAAATATTTTAGGAATAATGTATAAAACAAAGAAATTTTCTGATTTTTAAATCAGTATTAATCATTTACAAAATTTCACTCTCCAAAGTTCATACACAGAACAAGATTTATGTAAATGTTATTGCAAATTACTGTTACAAATGTCTAAAATACATGACCATAAAGTCCTGACCTATCTTAAAACAAAAATCAATTAAAGAACAAAAGACTAGTAACACTTATCAAGAGTAAGGTTTAACATTCCTGCCATCAGTATCACTTCACAGCTCAAATCATTCAGCAGCAGTTGCAACATTTTGTAGACTTTCTGGTAATTATAGAAAAATGGGCACAACCGTTACATTTGGACAAATGAACATCCAAATGATGAAAGACTTGCTTAAAATATATATCTGAATGGGTTCGACAAAATCTAAAATTTAGATTTAAAATTTGTTCTTAACCAAAGCTATAAAGCTTATATAGACATTTTGCAAAAATCTTTTGAAACCCCATTACAAATGAGAATTGGTATTGTCAGGTTTCAACAAGATGGTACCTATTTCTTGTTCATGCAATTATTGCTAAAAATTGGCTGAATGAACAGTTTTCCTAATTAGTGGATTGGGAAAGTAACAGACAGTAATCAAAAGGGATCCAATATAATCTACATCAGATCCCTTTGGATTTCTTTGCCTGGGGGAATACACAGAGCCAATGAATACTACATCCAACTGCCCAACAGACAAGTATCGGAATTGGCAAGCCTGATTTGGGGGGCCTGGGCTGTGCTTTGTGACCCTCACCTACATTTAAAATTAAACTAGGCACAACTGTGTGTTAAAGGATGAAACATTTTTACAAATCTGAATGTCATTCTGGGGTCTTTTTCCCTCCAAATCCATGCATTTGTTTTGCTCATGCTAAATCTCAAAAACACTGTAAAATTCACTATTTTTTATCCACAATGTTGAAAGTGTTAAAATTCAACTTTTTAACAAGAAAAATCTCAAGCTGATGTTAAAAATGACCATAAAACATTGATTTAAGATGGAATGATTTATTATGACAACTTTAATTTATATTTAGATACATTGTATTTATTTTCAATTTTTCATCTATATTGCATATGATCCATTGTTGTACATAATTAGGCTATAATAAAATTTGTATTTTATATCAATACTACCTTATGAAAAGTGGGGAACTGTATCATCGATTCAGTGAGGGGCCACAAGACCCCTGCACCAGACCTGGGAATATATTGAATCATAAATCTACCAAACAAGGATTACATTTCTGAACAATTTATGCAAGTGCATACAAAATGCTGTAGATAACATAACACCACAACTGATCCAAATGGGTTTCAAAATACTAAATCCTTCAAGCTGTGCAACAGCTATTATGTCAAACTACTCTGAATTCAATAAATATTACTAATTGCTGATTCTAATTAATTTCAATGCATTTTGTTAAAATCGTATGATTTTATAGACACATTCTAATTTTGTTCAGTTGTGACATTATGATTAGCATACTCCACATAGAAGGGTGTGATTTTATCTTGGTCTCAAGTTTCATGACCAGTAACAAGTTTAGGGACGAGGGTCTTCAGGACAGCCACCTACTTGACAATAAGATAAAATAGATAAAAACTTTTGGGAACAAGTGACAACAAAACCGGACATTGAGAACTTTCAGTCACAGGCTTGTATTAGCAGTGACAGTTTGGACCAAGTTAGTTCAGTGCTGGACCACCAATTAACAAGGGACAAACTCCCTCGAAATAGTTCCAATTCCACCCATTATAGTTGCCAACCATGCATAATGATGGCAGAGTTGGTAGGAGGAAGAGCTAATCTGTTAAACTGACACAGCATAAGTTGTCCTAAGTGTCACCTACCTACCCACCCACCAAGATGATGCCAATAAATCCTTGGCAGCAGGAAATAAACACAAGTATATTGAAAATAGGGTTCAAGTCCTCATTTCTTACTGAGGCATTTGTTTTCACCTTTCATTTATTTGTGAGCTAGCAACAGGCCTTTTCCCAATCTTTGGTGCACACCAACACAAATGAGAATAGAAATGCAATGTTGAACTGTGAGACAGCACCCTATTTTATATTTACACAGTAAGTTAATATTGCAAAAATAAATACAAGAAACCCAAATTAATTTAGCAGACATTAGATTCCTTTTATGTGGGAATAGTCATGACCTCTTGGAAAAAATTGTTTTCCTCCCTGGCTTCTTGCATTTTATAGGCCATGTTTTCCCTCTTAGACTGGTTGTTGCCACTAAGGCTAGAGAACCCACTCTACCCTGTCATTTACCCCATAGCTGGAGGGAGAAGTGGATTCATGCCTTTCCCAAGAACATTAGTACAGAACTGAATCTAATTGGTTAAAAGAATCTTATAGCCAATTCCACTTTCTCTGCCAAGAATTGTTACACTATATGCATATCCCTAGATAAGCGTGTTTACTATAAGACCACTTCAAATCATCATGCACATTTATTGAAGGGGACATTGAAAACTGTTTATGATATTGTTTAAATGTATTTTATAAAATTACCTTGCTTGGAGTTATTTCCAGTAATATTTATTACACCTAACATCTCCTCGTGCAATCTGTTAAGAACAAAACTTAAAAATTCCTCTGCATCCTCTTGTTTACCAAACTGAAATATAAAAATAGTTCATCAAAAGAGATTGATACAAATCTATAAGAGAACTTTTGATATATTGTCCAAGTAGTTAAACATTTTCAGTCAGTTATTTACTAAGCTTAGCTTCATAGAAGGCCACATTAAGATTTAACTTGTTATTCTAGAAAACTGGCCTGTGAAAAAACTATCACGGGTCAGATATTAAAAATAAGCCAAGAAGCTTCACACACACGTCACTCTTGCAGTCCATCTGTTAAAAAAATTATATATAATGGATTTTGTGTAGTCTAATGCAATCAACACATTCTACATTATATACATATCAATTGTTAAACAAACCCAATGTCTTTTATTATGCACAAAAAAATCCTTTAACTTTTATGTAACCTCCCTAGTAGAATTCTATACAATTTTCACAAATCATTTTTCCAACTTACCTTGAAAGACATGGTAGATTCAATCATATGCAACATTTTATACACATATGAAGGCTCAAAAGAAGAGCCAGCAGTCAATTCATATGACTGTGGACGTTTCTTTGTATTAACTGAAATATATGAAAAGTTTTTGAATTTTAAGATAAAGCACAAAATTTAACCAGTTTTACATTTTTTTAGTTCTCATTTGAAAAAAAAAAAAAAAAAAAAAAAAAAAGAATGAATACAAAATTAAGCTAAGAAATTCAAAATTTTCAAAATATAAATAATGCCTACTTTATATACTGCTCATAGTCAATATTAAAAATATATCTACCTGGGAAGTGAGACATCACATGGAATTCATTTACAAATCTAAACCTGCAATATCAAAAAATACTTTTTTTAACACTCTAAAAGCAAGTATTCATGTACAAAACACTTAAATTGTTTCAACTGAGTTTTCAATGATTTTAAAATAGTTGAAAATATAAAATTAAATATTAAAAATTTATTTTTTTAAATTTAAAAAATGTTCTAATAGAGAACACAGGGAAAAATGTCATTTACAAAATTAAGTATTTTTTTTAATTTTCTTTCGTTAGAAAGTAAGAAAAAGAGGACAACTTGAATACAAAAAAATTAAAATAAAATGAATTACATTGCATCCACAACTGGTGTGGAGCTGGGTCCACGGAGATCAGGTGTCTTCAGCGGTAACTGCTTTATTAAGTGATAGAAAGGAGGACAAGCAACTAAAGCTTGTAATGTCTGAGTTCAGTTAAGGTAAATATACAATAAAAGTCAAAACACCAAAAGGTAAATACCAAAATTGTTGACTCTTTTTATAGAACTTCATAAGCAAGCTTCATTAAACATGCTAATATACTAGACTCCAAGTTTAAAATTCGGTTTGATAAGCCTTACTCATCTTTCAAAGTTATTTGTACAAAGAATACTCAATATAAACTGTGTGTGTGTGTGTATATATATATATATATATATATATTATATACACACACACACGTCTTTATTACCATTTTCAGAGTGGCCCACCACCAGCCAATATTTAGAAAGGAAATTTGAACAGTTTGCATAGGTGCATTAATACATTTTTGGTGGGTAAAATCTGAGCATTTATTAAATGTACCTGAACTTCAACCAAGACAGGTTTTCAATACTAAGGGAAACTCACTAATTATATTTTTAATGTTTTTAGAGTTAATTCATAACATCTAGTCTCTGGTGGTTTTGAATTTAGACATAGTGCACATTTCTCATCCTTGATTGAACTCAGATGAGGTTGTAACAACTAACTAGTTCAGATCTTTGTTTTTATTTTGTTAATTTGTTTTTCAATATCGCCATTTTACAGCAATGTAAACTTATTCCTTCTCGTTTTAATACTCATTTTAATCACAATTATTACTAATCAAATTAGTATGCACAAGTTGTACAGAATCTTGTGACCAAAACTAAGATTGGCGTTTTAAATTCAGATTAATTTTATGATTTATAAAAGATATCAAAACTCAAGATTTGAATAGCAGCAATTATTCTCAAGTCAGCTAGAATAATAAGGATACTCATGATAGTTTGAATGTGTCAAACTATAAACACACTAGCAAGATTAAAGTGCGTGAATAATGTAACTGTCAAAGTGGAAACCTGACATCAAAGAGCAGTGAAATGATTAGTTTTGTGATCAAAACCAACCAAACTATATCTGATAGAAAAGATTGGTTTGGTTAGATTTTGTTTGTGTGTCAAACCCTGATGGATCATTTTATGCCAGCCAGGTGAATACATATATACTTTCCTTTTTTTCCAATAGTCTTATAGAAAAGAATTGATGAAACTAAAGTTTTAATTCTGTGTTTCAATGTTGATAAGAGTAAAAATTCACCTTTTAAGCCAATTATGCACATTGTACTTATTGAACTATCCACATTCTTCTCCAAGAGCATTATTCCCAGTTTTTTTTTTTTTCGATACAAAAATTTCACTCACAAAATTGTACTAACAAGCTTCTAACAACTGACAATTACCACTATTTGAAATTTAAAATTGTAAAAAAACACAGTAATTTCAATGCATGCACATGAACAAGTGTAAAAATTTTTTTTAAATTAGTCAAAATTGAATTTTGAAACAGGATACAGCATTAATATAACACCAATTGCCTTTGTTGATAAGCCCTCGAGGTTGTAAGGAGACTGGTTTATAAGTCAATGAAATTTTTCTCAAGGACACTGAAATGGTAACAAAATATTAGGAAGAATGACAAGACAATGAAATTTCTTACAATTTTTTTTTCTTTTTTTATTTAAAGAAAAGCTGATCTTAATTTAAAATTTCAAGTCTTGGAAAAAAAATGTACAGTCAAAAAATTAGCATTTTACAAGACCAACAAATTTGTATGCTAGACATTATAAAGATATAAAACTAATCACTTGAGAATCTATGTATAGGTCAGTTAAAAAGTCAATTGCTGTGGCAGCTAAATTAAGAGAATTTGTATGGCCTGAATGCTAAATAAGTACTTTAATTTTCTTCGGATACTTAATTTTTAAATTTTAACTACCTTGCTTATTATCAAAGTTATTTGTATAAAAAATACTCAATAGAAACAATATTAATTTAACTGCCATGACTTTGATAGATATAGATGACCATTTTAAGATGTGGTCCTAAAATCAGGAAAGAAAATCAATTTAATAAATCCAATTACAAATAAGCATAGAGATAAATAAGAATTGACAAATGTTAACTATCAAAATAGTCATACACTGTAGAGACCATCATTCTATGTGGAGTGGACAACTTTTCAGTAGCAGTGTACAACATTTATCAAAGACAATTTCTAGTAATCAATTCTGAAGTAGTATTTTGAAAAGCTGTACACATACAAATCACAATGTTCTATAATTTAGTATATATAATGTAGAAATACTAAGATTCAAACTAATAAGATTATCAGAAGATTACTGTCTATATAAGACTATTTTATACTGATCTTTTATAGATAGTTGCAGTAATAATAACCCTATTACAATTGTGCTTGTCTCTTTATTAGTTTGCATGACCATTACACCCTGCCAATACCTCATAAATAATGGACTATTCCATTTTGATCACATAGAAGAGAAAAGACTACTTGGTTTCAGTGAGAAAATTAAAAAGAAGTGGAGAGAGATTAAGCTGAGAACAGATATTACACTTTGATATTAGTCAAAAGGTTGAGAAGTAATGGCAACTGTGATAAACAAGCCATTTTTCAGACACACATCAAATGACGGAAACCAAGTAAGAGAATCAACCAAAAATCTAGTTATAAAATAACTGTCTGCTCAATTATTTTAAAATTATTAAAAGAAATGTTTAAGACAGATTTGTCTAATAATAATACAGCTGCCTATTTTATAATCAGTATTCCTTTGACGCTGGTAATAAAAGAAAGATTGCCATAGGAGTAAGCAAATATTTTATTAGAAAAGCATAAAATAGGAAGTAGAGGTTATGAAATGACTCACCTCCAAGGACTTGTGCCAGACTATCATTAGCCGGACTGACTGGTGCTTGTGGTTGTGGACTATTCTCTTTCACAAATTGATGATCCGGACTAGTTTTCTGAAATGAAGTGGTTGCTGATTGAACTGTACCCGATGTGCCACTGGCAAGTGCTGTAGATGACACCAGCATTGCTGAAGATACTTCATTGCTCTGGGGTGATTCAGAATATACCACAATACTCCTTGATGTAGACAAAGTGTTCTTGAACAGACCCGCCCATGACATTTTGGGCTTGGGTTGTGCTAGGTCAGCTGGAGCCTCTTTAGTAGTGACAGTAGCAGTAGAGGTGGTGGTGGTTGTTGTAATAGTAACAGTGGTGGTAGGAACATTACTCTGGTTACTGGCTTCAGCCTTCACCTTTTCTGTTGAGCTCACAATGCCTGCATCAACTTTGGTTTCATCATCAACACTAGATTCAAATTGTTCTTGGCTGCAACCACCATCAACTGGTTCTGGCACAGTAGTCGCATTTTTGTCCTGTTTACAATTACCTTTATTCTGTTGGTCAACAGAATTAATATCACAGTTATTTGAGTCTTTAAACAGGAAATTTTCGTTGGGTTTATTGCTGGGCTGGCATTTGCCATCAATTATAACCAATGCCTCAACTTCACAAAGATCAGCTGTATCAATCTTTGCATCCACTTGACCGCAATTGCTATTATCTTTCCGATCAAAAATCTTCACTGGATCCTGCTTGTGTTTATCCATTAGTAATTCTAACGATGGACTATCACACAGGATTCCATTTTCAGGTGAAACCTCAGTGTCAAAAAAGCTAATAGCATCAGAAAAATAATCTGGATTAAAATCATTTTCTATTTTCCCAGAAGGCACATTATCAAAGTCTTTGTTCTGATTTGCACACTGAGTAGTCTCTACATCACTTGCCTCATTAGTGCTAAGCTCAGTCCCTTCAAATTTCTTGTAGTAGTCTTTGGGACGTACTTTTTTATTGCGTCTTTCACGGTTCTTCAAATCTGCAATTATCTTGGCAGATTTCGACCCTTCCTCGTCCTCATCTGCCCTTAGTTGATTCTCATCTTCAGTATTAGAAATAGTCTCACGGCTATTAGAAAATGACTCCATGTTTTCACTGTTGACATCAACTGAAGGGGCAACTGCCGGCACATCTATGTTGTTACAGACAGGAATTATTTGAGAACAAGGAGGAACGGGAATATTTGGAGAGATGTTCATCACCTCAGGATGAAGCTCTGTAGGCCTGGACATTGTAATCTCATTAACAACAGTCAAACCAATGGGTATCAATCCAGGTGGGGGTCCCACAGTTGATGTTCTATTAATTGGGGCCGGTGGAAGATTAACTGGTGGGGAAAACACCAATGGCACAATGGGGGAAGAGAAAATGGCTGCTCCATGTGGAAGATGGGGAACTGGGCCAGAGCCAGGATAAAGGGTGGCGACTGGGACTACTGATGGAGGTGCTGGAGGAGGATTCTTATATGTATCATCATAATCAATAAAAGAGTCTGAAGGAATATAAAAAAAAAAACAAATTAAAAACAAAGAATTAGCATATTTCATAGGTTGCAACAAAATCATGACTAACAAGTTTTCATAAAAACCTTCAAAATTTGTAAAAAATCACAAATTCATCTAAAAGCACAGCTCAATTTGTAAAGATGAAAATAAGAAATTGCTTAAGATTATGTTTAAGCCATTCTGTAAATTAAAATTAATCTATGAACAAATATAAAATGCATTTCTAGAACTTACCAAGTTGATTTACCCCAACACCATCTTTATCCCATGGAAACTATAAGAAAAATAAAAAATTCTCAATTATAATATAGTAATAAAATTCAACAAGTTAACACATACTCTGTAGATAACCAGGAAATAAATTGATAGAATTTAATATAATAAAAAAGAAAAAAAAAATATGATTTTATCTTTTATGATCAAGTTATAGAATAAAGAACATTGCACATCCAAGTCTAACAAAGCTCGTATCAGGTAGATATATTCCATAACATTGAATATCTTTATTTAAAAAAAATCTTATATTATTAAAAGAAAAATTCTTCATACAGTTTAACTGAACAATATACACTAAGGTTTGTTGAAATGAATCAAGCCATGAAGACTTTTTGTAAGCTGACTTTATTTAAAGTAAACATTTATCTTACTTCAACTTTCCTCCGACTTGTTTCGGCATTGTCCCCATGCAAAATATTTTGTACTGTATCTTGTTCTTCTGGGGACAGATTGCTGAAGTCGCCAAATGAATAGATCTCCTGCATTAAAAAAAAAGATTTTGCAAATACAACATGAAATTGTCAAAGTTTACAACTTAACTTCATGTTAAGCATTTAATTATTTTGTAATAAATTTGACACAAGAATCTTTTCAAGTTTTTTTTTTTTTTTTTGAAGGGAGAGGGTCACTTTATTTATTTCAAGGCAGAATGAAATACAGGATAAAATTTATCAATTTTGCATCAGGTAACTCAAAATCTTGAGCAGTAAATCTTTTTTAAACAACAGACCAAGTAAATGCCATCTTCAAATTGTTAGTCAAGTGTTAAATGCAGAAAGCTACAACTAAATGCATTTATAGCAAATGCAAAATTGACAATGTCCTACACACCTGTAAAAAGTAAATCTACAATCAAACATTTAAATAGGCTAAAAAGTTATTTCCACTGGAATTCAGTGGAGATTAGCAAAAGAAAATGTATTTCACCATATTCAAAATTTAACACTAGGTCACATTGACAAGAAAATTAGATACAGTTAATGAACCAAATAACCTATCTGGTACCAAAATAGTGAACAAGTTTTGACCAAAATAAGGTGGTACGCTTTCTATGAAAAATGAATGCTTAATAGAGTATCAATTACATAATATTTTTACAAACATTTTGCTGCATTCATTAAAATGGGAGTAAAATAGCATTATATATTACAAATTTATAAAATGCAAAAGGAAAATTAAGCATTTTAAAAGTGAATTCAACAACAACAACAACTGACAAATAAATTTCAACCTCCAAAGAAAAATGTTGCCTAAAGAGTGCCCACAAAAATTCTCCCTGCCAGATACCAAGTATGCATCTTAACTAAGACATTTGTAGCTATACACAAACATTTTGTAAAGGATTCATACAAAAAAGGAACTTCATAAAATTGGATTCCTTGCCAATACACTGATGCATATTCATGCACAAGATGTTTTTAATTTTAAAATCTTACAAAAATGATTATGGGTAAAGTAGTTTCAATTTGTATATTCAATCTAGCATATGACTGGTTCCTCAATTATTATTGCTAGCTACATTTTGATGAATTTAATGTCATTTCACAAGATGACAGATACCCAAAATGCCAGAAACAGGATTAGTACATTCATTATACAAATATCTTCAATAAAATGAAATCTTAACTGTTTATTTCTAAAAGATTATTTCATTTAACAAAAATGTTACTTAAGAAATCAGACAAATCAATGGTTATAAGTTTTTTTTATTCTTCAGAAGAAGACCATTTCAGTGGTTTATAGGTCATTATACAACTATCTCTAATAACTTTATTACCACCTGTTACTAAATGAACCTCAGCTTGAAACATCACTGATGTGTACTAAAGCATCTAATAGATGTATTTTACGGAATTACCACTTATCTGTTCCTAACCTAAAAAAATCCAAAACTTTAAGTGTTAAATATTCCCTTTTTAGTGACATCAAATGCATTGACTAGAAATTCTAATTTAAAACATAAAATGTGTTTTTGTTGGACTGCATATAAACATACCAAGTTAACATTGCATTAATTATTGATGTTTTCACTCATTTTATTCTTCATAAATTTTGCAATGCATATGGAAAGATAAAACAAAGTTAAGTCCACATAATAACCAGATCAACAATAAAACAGTGCTGTAGAGAGATTCTCTGCTTTCTAATAAGCCAAGAGAAACTTATCCAGTGTTGAATACAGAAGCACACTAAAAAAACCACAATGCATATATATGTAATTTATATGTACATAAAAGAAACCTAGCAACAAAAAATAAACACTTATGTCAACATGAATATCATCATTACAACTAGTGCCATTTCCTTCATTCCAAGAAACATTCACTCAAGATAACTGGATTCATAATCAAGTTTACATGAGAATATCTTGCAGGTAGACAGGGAAATGTAAAAATTCATGATATTAACAGTAGCTTGTTTTTTGTGTTTCTTTTTTTGGTGGGGTGCTTTTGTTTTGTTTTTTATAAAGAAATTTAACTTGCAAATGTATTTAAAATATTAAATGTAACAGATTTTAGATCTAGAATATGAAATTTAAGCTTGTGCCTATTAAAATTTTTTTGAACTCTTATTTCTAAGCATTTTAAATAACTTATGCCAACAGACATGAAAAATTAGCAGCCAACACAAGAAAAATCATGCACATAGGTACTAAAATGTCAGTCTTATACAAAATTTAGGTAAATGAAATTTAGATGCAACCATGCAAATAAGACAAGAGATAACCAGGTAATTTAATTGTTAGCTACCATAGCAGTGGAAAAAAATATTGAATTAAAAGTGAAAATACTGCTCAAAAAAATTCAAAGAAATAAAAATATCAAAAGTTCATATAAATATTATTGCAGAAACACTAGAATTCTGAAGTCTTCAGATCCTTTATGATATAAAAAGAATCAAATACTTTGAAAGTGACATTGAAATTACTAAAAGAAATAACACTGTAAAGTGATGAATTTGTATAATATTACAAGTTTAACCTGTCAATCACAGAACTGAAGAAACAAACTGTTGCAGTTTCCCAGCCTGAGCCTGCCTGACTTAATAAAAGGGGATAAAAATCAGCTTCATGGAGACTATAGAATTTTCTCTTTTAAATACCTTATACTATAGTATACGCAACACTTAATATACTGTAAAACATTATCTTTAGAAAATTTACTATCTCAAACATTTTTTGGATGTCAGTATCTCTTACATTGTTTCAGTTTTTCAAATTAGCATTGAAACATTAATACAAGTGTTGCTTGTTCACCCAAAGAACAATATTCTCAGTTGAAATAATCATAAAATCAAAAATTTGTTAAATATGCTAATATTAAAAGATAACTTGTAGAAAATGAATGCCAAGATCTGAATAATATTAAACAAAACATAATATGCTTCAAGCTATAAGAAATTTAAGCTGCTTGAGTGTGTATCGTCTGCTTTCCTGAGAGAAAACGCTGCATTGGGCTCTTGCTTAAACTTTTAAATTTCAAAAGTTTTGTTTTTTTTGCTACATTTATGGGAAAATAGCTGCATTTCTTTTTCATTCAGGACCAATCAAAAGGTTTCCCTCTAAATTCCAAGAAGTGAATCTGGAGCCTATCTGGGTGAATAAAAGGAAAACCGGGAATTGAATTCATGGAGTATACAAACAGCTGCTGCATAAACCCAAGTCGACCCAGACTTGGAAGAAAAACAATACAGAAGAAATTTGACGACCACCTGACAAGAATTGAAACAAACATCAAAGTCACTCCCACATCAAGGAAAATTCTTTGGCTAGTATGATTGTTCTGTTCTTCATTACTACCACAAAATTTGCTTTGAAAATTGTACTTATTTTTTGAAAATTATATTCAAAGTAGTAGTTTCCCCCTTCATTTATTTTTATGCTTACCTTTTCTGAGGATCTTATATGCAACATTGTAATTTTTATTGTAAAAGAGGCATATTTCATTTGCATTGATTATTTTTACATACATGTTATTCTCCATCATTTGGCACACAAAGCACTTAATTTGTGTAATTCTTTCATTTTTGTGTGTATATAAATTTATTGTCTGTTTTTTAAACTCAGCCCATGTCATACACGTCTTTGTGTGCCCTTATAAATTAAATGTTACCTTAAATATTTGTTTGAACTATTTTTTTAGCAAATAAAAAATCCTTTAAACATTCTTAGTTGTATTTTGTTGATTGCGAAAAGGGATAATTAACCCATTGTACCAAAGAGTCCAATACAATCAGAACAAGTTTTTAGCCATTAGAGAAATTGAAATATCAAAATTCTATTTAAAACTTATTTGAATGAAAAATGTGGAATCTCCAAGCTAATAAATGCTTGGCATCTAAACTTAAATGATTAAAGCCTAAAACTAGAGAAAAATTTTACCTGAAATTTGTTTTGTTTTTTGTATCAAATAAAGATAGTTAAAACTTGGAAGTTGTAGGTGCTTTAATGTGATTTTCTAATAATTTGACAATTTTTGCTGATATCAGCTTCAATTTCTTGCACATCTTTAAAATTATTTTGTACTAAGGTTTTTTTTGTTTTGTTTTTTAGTGAGGATATAGTTTGCAGTTAATTTACTTTGGAGATTATCTCCCCAATTTTGAGATATTATTATTAGACACTAATGACTAAAATTAGGTACCTCCATGAGATCACTAAAAAAAGCATAGCATGAAAAAGATGCCAAACTTGACAAAAACAAAATTTTATCACCTAAATGTTTGTTATTATTAAGAGGAAAGATCAAAGTATTTTGGGGGTATTTTTTTTACATTTTTTTTTTAATCGTTACTAGTACATCCAAAATTTTCGTTAAAAATCTTGTTTTTCTTGAGTCAGCAAAATTGACAGAATCAATCATGTCAACTATTTTTTTCCATTTTATAAAAAAAATGAAAATCAGTTTAAAATTCTTTTAAAAATCAATTATAATTTTTTTCAAAACTTATTTTAAGAAAATCAGAAATTATGTTTATTTAAAATATTTTGAAACCAGAATTATTTATTTACTTTCTGTGCCAAAAAGCAGGTCATAACATTTCACGTCACTTGAGAGGCGATGAATGATGTAATGACAGATTACGTGAGGATAATTTGTTCTACGGAAGGAGAAAAGTGAAATTATTTAGATTTAAGTGAACAAATTATTTACCTCGTTATTTTTAAGGAAAACTTTCAGCACTATGTTTTGTTTTTTGTACTTAGCTTTCACCTTTATATTTACGATGCTTTATGGAAAATATATTATAAAGAAATTAAACTTAGACTGTTGAGAGTGAGATTAAATTTCATAAGAAAGGTATCTAATTAATTTATAGGTACCTTTATGAAATTTTATCAGAAGTGTACATAAAATACTATAATTTTATGTACATTTATTACATTTTCCTGTGCTATTTGTATTTCCATTCATTTTATTATTAATTTTGATATTTCATTCATGGAAATATGTCATAACTGAGATTAATATAGAAATAAGATCATATAAATTTCATATGATACTGATACTTGTTGGTAACCTCAGTTGAAATTGAAAAATCAAATTAACTACTTCACACATGTTTTGCAAAAGTAAAGGCCTTAACAGCTGAGAACAATGCTTAACTCAAATAACGCAACTTAACTGTATTCTGGTTGGTCTTCCGTACTTTATAATTACAGCCCGATTATAAACACAAAATTAAATTTCTTAATTACAGTGGGTGTTCTGATTAGTCAAAACGATACAATTTACAATGTGGTAAAAAAGATCTATCTCATAAGGACATTTATGAAACTGGATGTGGCTTTTTAACTAATTTTATATTTTAACAACCTAAATGTAAAAATCTATTATAATTAAAGAAATAACAAATAACTGTATTAAAATTCATTTTCCATCGAAAGAGTATTTTGCTTTCATAAAATATTGTCCATATTCATAAAAACAACTAAAAGCAAATAAAAGCATTTGAAATTAAATGTTTTATTGAGCTGATTTTCAGGTAGGGGGAGTCCAATTTAAAAAAAAAAAATACATGACTTGCTTTCCTCAAACAAAGCCTTGTGCTTTTTTTAATATAATCACTAAACTGAATGCGACTGAATTTCTAGAGTTCTCATAAAATTAGTCGGGGGGGGGGGGTTAATAAATATAAAAAAAGATTTTTTCTAGGACTTCAAAAAAAAATTTCCATCATTTGTGAATAGTTTCTGAAAGTTTCATTAACATCCGACAATTATTTTTATTTTTGAAAAATTTTCCAAATTAATGTCAAAAAAAAAAAAAAAACTTACTGAAAATTTGTTATTTTACGCGCTCTCATGGAGGTACCTAACTAAAATCTTAAGAACTTAAGACAAACATAGATCAACAGTGTTTATTTTCAGTAAAATCCTCAGTTTTTGTTTTTTTTTCTACTTCAGTGATTGCTTAGTTTTACTGTTTACAATCAAATGAAACTTCTAATTGCAAATTTGATGTTAGGATTTGAAAGTTTCTTTAATTTGAGTTTCAATAAAATGAAAATTGGCTAATGCTGAGTGCATGCTTTTTACAATTACCCTTTTTTAGCTATCTGAGAAACTTCTGGATTTTAATCACCCATTAAAAATACAGTTCAATAAGAAAGAATAACAAAACATATCTAAAAAAATTTAATTTATATATTGTCTAGTTCTACTTGAAACGGTCATAAGATTGTCGTGATCTAAATAATATTCAGTAAAAATTAGCAACAAAAAGTACTAAATTAGATTGAATTATTAGTTGTTTTTTTTAATGTACTCAGAAACATGCAAAAATGAGATAAGCGAGAAAGAAAAAAAAGTAAACTTAAAATTTATTCAAGCTATAAGATTTCAATTTTTAAATTATTCTAAAGAACTATTGACAAATAAGTGAAAGTTACAAATATTTGTCAACGCATACGTTCGGTTAGTCTTTAATTTCTTCTAAATTTAAGACAATGTGTTCATTTTTTTTTTAATCACATAAGAATTCTACAAATTTCAAATTACTGGTAAAGTAAACGCCTATTTTTTTTTTTAAATTAGGAATTTTGAAAACTTACATTGAAAGTATCGAAAATTTATAGCAACATAATGCTTTTTCTTTTCATAAAAAAAATTCAGTTTTTAACTTTTTATCCAATCAGATTTTTTTTTTAATAACTGGAGTACCATATTTCAAAACGTAAAATTCATAGGATTTAAAATTAAATGTTATTTTTTTTAATCTAGATTATTTCTAGTTTTAAATCTAATCAAGTAAGAAATGATAAAATACGTAAGGAGTGATTAAAAAAAAAAAAAATTACAATTATCATATGATTACAAATTGTATCTGTATTCGGTTACTATGTCAAATAGAAAACTTCACAATAGGGTGTACCCCACAAGCCGAAGGGAGGGAAATAACGCCCAGCATGCAAAATAATAGAAGTTAAAGAGGGGGGGAGGGGGTTGTACAAGAAACAAGCAAAGCTAGGAAACATGATGCGACATCCCGGCAGAAAAATACAGCATTTACAAATTCTGTTCCTTTAACTTACATTGCCCTGATATGTTGAAGGAACCAACGGTAGCTAAGATCAAAAACAGGTCAAGAAAATATGACATGGATCTGATACTTAATTGTGCCAAACTTAATTGTCAATTCTACGATATTCTTTGGATTGGTCAGAACAAAGTTAAAATAACATCAGCCGACTAAAAAAAAAAAAACTAGTGTACCGCTATATACAGACAGCATTTAATCACAACTACTTTATAAACAACCTTTTTTTTTTCATCAACACCTACGCATAACATTTCTTTGAAATGGTCACTCGAAGCCTTAAAAAGAAAATGACGCTCTCATTTTAGGTCCCCCACTCCCTAAAAAACTCACATTAATTCAACACGTGTTTTTATTGGTCATTGAACACCTTAAAATACTTAATTTAATAAACTTTTAAACTTTACACATTTCAGGATTTGTTTGTTTTTATTTATT
Source organism: Acanthosepion esculentum (assembly GCA_964036315.1). Classification (NCBI taxonomy): domain Eukaryota; kingdom Metazoa; phylum Mollusca; class Cephalopoda; order Sepiida; family Sepiidae; genus Acanthosepion; species Acanthosepion esculentum. Next base: position 87,433,185 of record OZ038485.1, read on the forward strand.
TAATATCTTCCCAAATTAATTATTTGGAATTTATAGATGGCACTTTTAAAAGTGTGTGTTACTGTTGTAGAATGTAAGTTAACAGAAAAAAGGCCTGAGAAATGACTGACATTTTTTTTTTTAGTCATTACATAAAAATATTTTCTATTGCAAGGAAAACATGACGAAGGTTCATTAAAGTAGTTCGTGGTCGGAAGTAAATTAAATTTAATAAACATTTAAACAGTAAGGACTTTTATGGTTAGGTGGGGGGGAGATTCGTCCTCATTTTTACAGGAACAAAGTAAATGGGAGTCGTATGGCCATGAAATACGCATGTGGTATATAGACTTCAAAAAATGACATTAAGTTGCAGAATCAGACAACAGCAGGAATTCTAGTTAAAACGTGCGTGAACTTATCTTTACCAATACAAGAAAATTATTACTTAATTCTAGGAAAGATTTAGATTCAAATAGATTACTATTTTTCTAACAAAAAAGAGGCGCCCTGACGAAGAATTAAGCAAAGCATGTGTGAATGTGTAGTCGACAATACCTCCCTAGATTCATTACGAAGAATTGACATACGAAAGCTTATACGCTGTTTTTTGTTTTGTTTTTTTTTTAAAAAAACAAAAAAAACGTTATTTTTAATTAAGCATCAGCATCTTTTTTTTCGTATATATATATATTAAAAATTCGTTCAATATTCCTTGCGAAAAAACAAAGAGTTTTAAAATCGTACAACTTTAGGTTTTTAGAGATAGAACGCAGTTAGCTGGTAAAACCAAGTTATCTAGATTACTTATCCGGCTTTAACGATAATGATAAAAACAAAGTGATGTCTGCTTTGAAAGCAACCAAAAATACTTTTTAACAATCACAGCAATTTACTTCGCCGGCACCCAGTTCAACTAATACTAAGTACAAGAACAAAATCAGCGGGAGAAAGGCTGATACAAAGATACATGTAACACAGGCGCCGAATATGAAACCGTTTCCTTTCACGGCAAACAAATAAAATAACCAAGATCAATACACGAAATATCGATTTTAGGAAATAGGATTTTCTTTTAGCTTTGATCTGCTTACCTGAGCAGTGTTGGCCATATTTAGGAGATGAGTTAACACCAATCCATTGTTAGTCGATTTTACGCTATTGCTGCCATGTTGGCTACCATGATAAGGCAAGTACATAATACCGTCGACACGCATGCTCATCAAGGGACACAATTCCATGTTACACCAATATTGGCCACTAGATGGCAACACCGCAGCCATACATACACACGCCGACACCAAATGGCGAAACGTTTATACAATGCAAGGCTAAATAAATACAACAAGAGTAAATTCACTTTCCTCGTTAAAACACCTTAGAATCCGAATAGAGGGGTGTGCATATTTTGGTTGCTATCCATAGCCCACCTTTATCATAGACCCGCCAATAAATACTTAGCGGAATATACCTGGTCTATTGGAGGAGTTTCATACGCAATTTCATTTTTTATTCAAGTTAGTTAAGAACTTAAGAAGAAATGTATTTAAATTTTAAAATATTAGCAAAAAGATGCTTTCCATCAACAAAATTTATTTCCTGTGTTAACAGTTAAAGATAAAATAACTAGGAATAAAAAGTTCTCTAGTATAATACAACGGCATGTGTAGTGTGTACAGTTTCTGTTTAAATGTCACTGATTTTTATCGAATTCAGACAAATTTGAAAATGTAAGTTCAATTCCCATTTAATGTTCGCAGTGAACTTGTGAATCAGATATAGTCAACATTTCTACAAGTTAATAATGTGAAAATACAGGAAGTGTGGTTAAAAACGTCGAGGTGATATTACATTTTAACTCGGAAGAAAATATTTTTTATGTGCAAATTGAAAAACCTCTATTTATTTGTTTTTTAATCTCTGAAAGTGAATTTTTAGTCAATTGTCATTGGTATCACCAATTTTTAGAAGTTGCAACCGATTGCGTACAGATTAAAAATCCCTATTTGTTATTTTTTTTTTTTCGTAAATCTCTGAAAGTGAATTTAGTCAATTATCCTTGGTATCACAAATTTAGAAGTTGCAACTGAGCCACTGACTATATTTGGTCACAAGCTCAGTTAACACGTGAACTACAAAAGTAAAACTGTAGAAGTTCATATAATATTGCATATATACTAAATTATATATTATACATCAGATCAGTATGCAAATCCCTAGGTATGATGATGAACTACATCCGGGAGATTGAAGGTTCTGAGGAGTGTGGAACTATCTCTTAATTGCTGTTGTTTCAAGGTTCACCCTGACCCGGAGTGGTAACACCTGTTAGGCAAATAGTGAACTCCCAAGATAAAACAAAACACTAAAAGTATAAAAATACATTTTTATAGAAAAATTACCAACAATACATTTTTAAAGCAAAATGACCAGCAATATATTTTATAGTAGGCCAACAATACATTTTATCTGTAGTCGAAGGCATACAATTGCGTTGAAAATATTTAGATTTTGGCATTAAATAATAGAGGTTGATATGCCACTAAACAAAATCAACCAACAAACTAGGTATACAAATCCACTATAACAGGGGGCCAACCTCCCAGACAGTACCTCTCTTTTAGGAGATGGGTGGGGCTGGGATCATTACTTGGCAGCTGAGGTGTCCACAATAGAGGAAGTGCTGAGGGACCTTGAGCAATTTTTTAAATTCCACACTAAACTTGACCTTGTGTCACATTTCATATGACATAGGTATACAGATAAATTACAAGACAAATCCACTGCAATTTTGCCAACAGCCCCAAGTTGTAGTTATAATACTTTCAGTGGTTTACTCTGATGACATCTGCACAAGTTTTACTATCATTTACTTTAATAAATATGGCACAATCATAGCACTTATAAAAAATGATGGAATTATTTACATATGAATTGGCACTTCTAACCAGGATCAATGTAATATCTGTACATTTTGTCTCAGATCAAAATGTTGTTTCTTAGCTTTTCAGCAAAGAATCAATGATGTCTGCTCTGTGGGAAGTCTATTTATCTATCATTCTTCCCTCCAGAGTTTAGTGTACCGATGATGAGAGGGGCTATGCTGATGACATAGGCATTTACAGACAGGATAAGAATGATCTTGAACAAAAAAAATCAACATTCTTTACCAAGTGTTCTAAGAATTAAGACAAGATAAACCTTTCCAAAACAGAAACTATGATATGAAATTGGAATGAAAGTAATGGCCGATATGCTTATAAGAATTAAATCCTATATATATTTTTCAACCAATAAAATCTCATCAGAAAGTTTTTTTTGGATAAACAATAATTACCAGGGCAAATACTTCCAAAATACTTGCAAACGTAGTTGTAATCATGCCACATGTTATTTTTTGACTACTTAAAAAATAAAATAATAACTCCCTTCACCACTTCGACAAATTCGAGGAAAAGATTTTCATGATCCAGTGTGAAATTATTTTCTAACTAATGAAAGCCTTGTATTCAAAAAGTCCACATCTCTATGTGAAATTAGATTTGAATCTCCTTATCAATATAAAAATAGAAGCATACTTCTTCTTGAGATTCAAAACAATTTCAGAGACCAGTTTGATCTACACGTGCATACACACGCACACTCTATCAACAATATATATAGAACCTTTTTCTCTGATCAAATGATTAAAAATGCCCACAAGCAAATGAATCTTTGAAGTTTTAAAGATAATCCTTCATCAGATCTCAGAGATGCCACTACAGAATCACAAAGAACGTTAACAAATAATGAAAACCACACCACTTGAAGACTTCCAACAACAACAACAACTAAAATGGATAGTAAATGTAGCTAGAAGTGAAAATAATGATATAGTGGCGCTATATATAGGAATGAAACACCATCAGTATTAGAAAGAGGGATAACTGAACTTGAGAAACCATTTTAGTTTAAAAACTGTTTTAAGAAAAAGATTTTATAAATTTCAACTGACAGCAACAATAACTGTTGAGTCAATGAATGCTAAATATTTCCTTGTAAGGAAATAGATAATCTCACCATTACTATTATCATTGATTTATCTATGATGATGATGGCTGTCCCATCAATCAATGAGCATAACTGTCATTCACCTTTATGCAACCATGTATTCTCTATGATCATGGGCATGTGTCCGAGCGGTTAGAACGTTCGCTTTCTGACCATGAAACTCGGGTTTGAATCTCACCATGGTCGATTTGCTGGGAAGGCAACTTTCTGATGTTATCAGACTGGATCAAGGTCGATCCCAGTGTGCAGCACCTTTGGAAAGTGCCTGAAAACCATACCGCGGCTTGACCCGAGCCTTGTGAATGAAATTGGGTAGACGGAACTATTGTGGTCTATTAATAGCTGTGCTAGCATGAAGCCACAAGTCATCGTGGCTGAGGGCTTGAGCGTGCTGGCCTTGTTCAAATTGTTGATCACACTAGATAACACACTCTTTCCCAGGAACCGTAACTAAAGTTTGCTCCACAGGTGGGCTCTGTGGATGAGTAAACACAAATGTGCCTGAGAGAGCGTCTGCGATAGGGATTGGTTAGCCACCCTAGTAGATGGGTATCCTCGAATACGAGTGGCCAGCTATCATTGTTCTCTATGATTGATTAATCCTTTCATTTTTATATAGGACATAGTGCAAAGAAAGACTCCATATTCTGGAGGCTGTTGTAATAAAAGAGAAGCAGTCAACATTAAACAAGGTATCTTTCTCCATAGGGGATTGTATACTGAAATGTGTTTAAAAAAATACACATAAAAATTTCAGTTGGACCATTTAAATGACATCATCTTAAGTGACTTGAAATTGATAACATCAAACATGAGAATGCAAGAATTAAAAAACTGTTGTGTAAATATACACAGAGCACAATCCTTAAAAATGAATGTAGCAACATTCAAAAGTACTCAGAAAAAAATAAAAATTAATATGAACTTTGACAAATTTACCAATAATATAAAACAACTAATTCAAAAATTTGAAAAATTTAATAAAAATTAATAGACAGAACTTGTTGATATTATTTAATCAAATATATTTGAAAGAAGTATTTCTGCTGAAACAGACCATATATATATATATATATATATATATATATATATATTATAATAAAAGAAAGAAAAGTATATAATCTGGTGTTCTTATTAATATTTTTACAAAACAGTACTCAATGCAAATTTACAGAGCATAAATATTATAAATTAACTGATTTAAAATATGCTTCCATCGCTACACTTCATTTTCAAGCAAATTTTGGAATAAAAAATTTGCTTGAAAATGAAATAGAACTAGGGCCTTTAATTTAATTATATAATTGGATTTGAAGTTTTTAGTTTCTGTTTTTGAAACATGGTAATTCCTGTGTAGCGATGGAACCATATTTTTAAATCAGTTAATTTATAATATATATATATATATATATATATCATTGGCAGAACTTGTTGCCAAGTACTGGGGTGCTCAAAGACATTTCCTGTGTGAAATCAGTCCTATGTTGGATCTGAAGAGACATCTTCAATCACTGCATGGTAGTATAGAAGGACACAGGGGATGAAAAGCTCTGGTTTTTCTTTTGGCTCTCTTCATCTCTTCTATTTGTCTACTGGTGTTTTCAAAGGATGTTGTGTTTTTATGGACTGTTCTTCTCCAATTGGTTCTTTCTGCCACTTCCACTTCCCAATTGACCAGATCAATTTCTCTCCTTTACAAGGTGTTTTTGAGCTGATCCTTGAATCCTTACCAGATTTATTTGGGTAGGTTGATGTCTGGTATTCAGGTAAGGTGTCCAGCCCATCAAAGTCAATGGCAAGTCATGATGGTTCCTAGGCTCTCCATCTTTGCACACACACACACACACACACACACACACACACACACACACACACACATATCAAATCCATAAGTGGTAAGGATAATCCAAATAGGTCTTTTTAATATAAAATATTAAAAAGATAAATCTATGAAGAGAGCTCAATGTATTTATATACGGAACAAAATGATATACATCAAAGGAAAAAACTTAACACATCATCAAAGAATTTGCTAAGAAATTTATTTTGATAAACAAGTTTTTAATATCTGCCTTATCAGACTGAAATTACAAAATGGTTTTATCCAGACGATATATTACATCACAAGAAAACAGGAAGTAAATGTCTAAATTACTTGACCTAGAAAAATTTTTCTGGGGCTTTACATTATTGAAGAGGTGTCCTGGGTAAGACAATAAACTACATCCACATCCTGGGTAAGATGATAAACTACATCCAACAGCAAGGTCTCTGATCAGGAGGTTTTGAGGAATGTGGAACCACTTCTTAATTGCTTGTGTTCCCAGGTCCGCTCTGACCTGGGGTGGTAATACCTGTTAGGGTCCCAGCTATGTTGCAAATAGTGAACATCCAAACTAGTTCAAATATCTATGAAAGTGTAAAAATAGGTTCTAATACCAGCAATACATTTTTGAAGAAAAAATTATTACCAGTAATACATTTTTTGGGAAAAAGAATTACTAACAATAAAAATCTTGTCAGCATTAAATAACCCATTGAGGTTGATGTGCCGTAAAACACCAAACCAAACCAAAAACATTATTGAAGAGAGGAGTGGGAAAAAGAAAAAGAAGAAACAAGTTGTGTAGGGGTAGGAGAAGTACAAGAAACAGCCAGAGAAATACATTGAAATTAAATTTAAATTTATATCGTCATCATCTAATTTACATCAGTATAATAACAATCATCATCATATATATAAAAAAAAGGGTGAAAAATTAATAATATAATATATAAAAACCCTTAAATTCATTATATCTAATTCATCTTCATAATAATAAAATACATCATATGTGTGTGGGTGTGTGTGTGTATGTGTGTGGCATATGCATATAAAAACATGCAAATATACACATCCATACAAACATACAAGTAAACACATATATACAATGCATTCATATATACATACATTCATGCACACATGTATACATATCTACACATACATACATATAAACACATACATAAACACATGCATAAACATACCCACACATAAATACCCACACAATATATATATATATATATATATATATATATCGATTCAGCCACGTACGTTCATATCTGCTCATAGCATATCAAATGTAAACAAATGCCATCACACATTATGAAATGGACAAAGTCCGACAATTATTTTAAGACATTTTTATGTTTAACATTCTTTTTATAGATACAGATATTTAAGTAAATGCTCTGTTTACAATAAACAGTATTAAACAACATTTACCAGCCTGAATGTTGGACGACAAATATTTTCTATGAAAATTTCTCGGACATTCAGGCCGGTAAATGTTGTTTAATACTGTTTATAAAAAGAATGTTAAACATAAAAATGTCTTAAAATAATTGTCGAACTTTGTCCATTTCATAATGTGTGACGCCATTTGTTTACATTTGATATGCCATGAGCAGATATGAATGTACGTGAAAGATTCATGGAAGATTGAAGTTTATAAGCAGTAAATTTGACATTGCCAACCGAAAGATCCTCTGTGGCACATCATTAAAAGGCACATCAGGTTATATGACAGTTCCATATATATATATATATATATACACACACTCACACACACACACTCACACACACACACACACACCATTATATGCATATATACATACACAATAATACACATAGAAACATCCATATATAACACACTCCTACATACATATAAATATATACACATACATACACACACATATATAGGTATACACACATACATAAATGCACTAAAAACATGTACATACAAATAAATCAAAGCATATAACTTTCAATAAATAATGCAAAATAAGTGTATGAATGCAAAATAAATACAAAATAAAATTCTATTTATAAAATATTTATGTTAATATATTGCCAGGATAAATTTAAACCATTTTATAATTTCAGTCTGATGAGGTAGATATTAAAAACTTACTTGTCAAAATAAATTTATTACCTAATTCTTCAATGATGTGTTAAGATTTTTCCTTTGATTATATATATATATATATATATACATATATATATATATATATATATATATATATATATATATATATATATATATATATATATATATATATATATATAGGCATCAACTGCCTAACTTTTCATTTCCACATGATAACAGAATTAGGAAAAGCAAGTGAGAGGAAGAAGGAGGAAAGGTAAAGTGTAATTACGAAATTTAGAGAAGAACTAAAAAAGTTAAAGGAAAAAGTACAAGTGATGGAGACAAAAAGAAGGGAAAAGCATAGGGTAAGTAAGGAAACTGGAGAAAAACTAAAACAAAAGTGGGTGAAAGGAAAAGGGCGAAGGACGGAAACAAAAGAGAAGAAAGGTAAATAAAAAAAGCTAGAGAAAATTAAAAAAGAAAATTAAGTGAAAGAAAGACAAAGATATGCAATCATATTACTCCTTTGATCTTTTAAAGTGGGTGATGACTTCTTTTTTTCTTGAGAATGATTCACACCTTATGTAGGTAGGTAGGTGAACACTTCGACGGGGGTTTAAGGGTTAGCAAGCTTGTCTCACAAGATCAATCATGACTGAGTAGTGAGTGTGAACCTCACTGAGTGCTCCACACTTCTGGCCTTGTGCCACATCTAAGCTATGTTTAGAAAATCAATATGTAAGTAGGTAGGTAAATATGATATAATTCTGCTTGTTCCTTTGTTCTTTAATTAGTTAGCACATACATTACGTTCTGCCATTACCTCAAATAAACAATAGACCATTCCTGTTTTATTGAGCTGATAGTTGGAAGAAAAGATATATCAAAAGCATTGATTGATTTTATAGAAAAGAGAAAAGAAAGAATGAATAAATGAAAGATAAAAGAAAAGGAAGATAGAGGAGGCAGTAACACTTACGTTTAATGTCTGTTTTAATGATGGTTTAACATCTACATCGATTATGAGTTTTTTTTCATTTGTACCCTCTTACTTCTTTAAATAGTGACCTGCATTCATATTTAGGATTGTTATAGCAGTATTTTGTTAAAGTTGTTAAACTCAAACATTTAACAAGGTGTTATGGGAACTTACCTATAACGATAATGGACTTTTCCTGACTCTATAAATACTGCGCCTCTCTGAGAGGGAGGAGGAATGAGTTGAGACCTAACGAGTCAAGAGATATTAGTTCACTCTAAACCAGACTGACAGTTAATACTAACACCTTCAACTTCTTGTATTATATTTCTGTTGTAATATATCTTTGTTATTTACTACTCTTGTGTACGTGTTGTTCTTCCTTGGTTCTACCTTGGACTATAACCGTGGTGTGAGAATATTGGACCATAACACAAGGTAATAGGGGAATTTCCAAGGGTATTTTTATAGTCATGGAACTCACAAGTAGCTTATTCAATCATTAACTTCGGAATTAAAATTCATCAGAAAATTAAAATAAAAAAATGAAATTTTTCATGAGTTATTACTAGTAAGTATTAGTATGTAGATGAAGTAATATTGTTAAGATGAGAATGTATATATTTGTCAGTGATATATCAAGTGAGTAACTGTTGATGATTGTACTAGCACAAAGCCACAAGCCACTGTGACCAAGAGTTTGAAAATACTTGCCTAGTTTAAGCTGGTGATTACGCCAGAGGATGTGCTTTCTCCCAGAAACTGTAACTAAGGTTTGCTCATCATAGCTGCAGTATCAAACACAAGTGGGTATTGAATAAACATAAATGTGCCTAAGAAGCTGTCTGCAAAAGGGATTAGCTAACTGTCCTAGCAGACAGGTGTGTTCAGAAACAAGGAATCTACCATCAATAAGATATATTTTAATGAAATTAATTTTAGCAAAGGTGTACCATAGAACTGAAATTCATCTTCCAAAATCAAACAGTATATGAGATAAATAATGCAAATTTAGCAAAGTTTAACCTTCGTGCAAGCAATAAATAAAACAGTGTGTCAAAAGACGTTTTATATATATATATAATTATATATATATATATATTATAAATTTACTTATTTAGAAATATGGTTCTATCACTACACAGGAATTACCATGTTTCAAAAACATAAGCTAAAAACTTCAAATTCAGTTATAGAATTAAATTAAAGTCCCTAGTTCAGTTTCATTTTCAATCAAATTTTGGAATAACTTATTTTGAAATTTACTGAGTTTTATAAGCACATACATTCATAATATTAGTTTCTATGGATATGGGGAAATCAAATCATTTTAACAAAGGGCAGTAGGGTATTCTTTTCCACTGACAACTATTGTATCAACATATTAGTTACTTTTGAAAAGAGGTTAAGTCAAAGTAGGGTAGAGGTGCCTTTTCAAATGAATGATGACATCCATTCAACGCATGTCGTCTGGTTTTTTTCAACAAAAAAATGTTTTTCAGCACTTTTGTAATGGTGCCTTCTTCTCTCCATATTTACCACTAAGTCCCCTATAATGCCCTCTACCTCTTTCTTTCACCAACTAACCATTATCGCACTACAAACTGATACCACTTTATTTGTAAAATCCTGCAAATTTTAAAATTAAAATTCATAGGTGAAAATGGTCATTAACTAAAGGTATTTTAATTCCAATTGTAAAGAAAATTTGCTCTGTTTAATGAAAATAAACATTGAGCACTCTTTCGTGAGTCAGTTTTAATTTCAAATTCTAGGTTGTGTTAATAGGACTCATCTGGATTATACCAGCGGATTACTATCTATATATATATATATATATATATATATATATATATATATATATACTCAAATATGGATATTCACTAAAAATAACATTTAAGTAATAATAATAATAATATATATATATATATATATATATATATATATATAAAAGTCGACAATGAAGTCAAAACCCAGCTGTCACTGGATGTTGACTTCAATGTCCAATTTTATATTTACATATACTGAGCAGTTGAAGTCATAAATATAGCATACCGTAAAACTATATTCTATTAGGATTAATACAAATGTAAAATTTGTCACTTAGCTGATTGATGTTATATTCAGCACCCTGACTCCAGATTTTCATAGACCTTTTTGTAATCATTTGGTCCATTTGGCAGTATCAGCGATTGTCTCTCAATTTTCTCATGTTTAATAATTTTATATTAAGTTAAAAAAATAATTTATGCACTTTTTATTAGTGTAAGGTTGATTTTTTAACCACATTTTATGCACATGCGCATACATACATATACAGGCATACACACACACACACATACTCACATATACACACACATACACAAAGAAGAAAAAATCAACCATATATATTTCATATCTGAATATAAGAATAAAACTATGTCATCAAAATATGTATAGGAATTAAAAATGAAACTGAAAATAATATTTAATAAAAAAAAGATAAAGAGAAACACATGAAGAAATCACAATCTATGTATGGAGGAAAAACTAATAATTATACAATTTAGGAACATTAGTAATCTAATAAATAAAAGGAATGAAATTATCTTGAACTATTGACATGTTGACGCATTCCTTTTAAATGTGTAACAAACACTAAATATTGGGAACGTTATTCAAAAACAACCACCCATTTTGAAGAATTATTAAGCATGAAAAAGTGCTGTCAATGGGTAAATAAAATAAAAATGCTATTTTTGAAGTACATTTATTATTGATTATCTAATTATTTGTTGTTGATTATTATTATTACATTTACTTGTGTTTATTTGTAGTTTGTTAATTTGTTATTTAATTTTTTATTTAGATATTTTGTTTACAGCCATAATCTGCAGCTTGTCGACATCCCTGCCTTCAGGCAGAGAGGAACCCAAACAAGGCTTTGCCGAAGGGCAGAGTCTCATCTCGGGAGGTAGACAGCTACCCGACCCCTAGGGTCTACGGATAAATTTTACCTGAGCCTACAAGCTCAAAATCGCCACATATAAAAAAATCACCTTGTACCACATCTCATCTTTGTGGGGAAGTTTGGGTAAATACCTTGATATTTTGTTTATTTTAAAATCAGGAAATTAGTATGGATCTTACCTAATGAGTTTGTGCAAATGGGTGACAGAACAGGGATTAGGAGAGATAGCAAAAAAGACAATCTTTACTAAAGACTACAAAGAACAGAGACCCACGTCCTGAAATGGCATGGCACATAAAAGAAAAATATAATTTACAAAGATGTATTATAAAAGCCATTATTAATATACAGCTGGGATATTTCAGTTTATCTTCTGTTCTTACTAAATTCAGACTGAAACAATGTGGGATATGTAAGCCTTAAAAAAATGTTAGATATATCCATCTTGGTAACTTATAGGGAATTTTGAACAGCACACTTTATTTAATCTATGGGTGTCAACTGTCCTTGTTTCATTACCCATGTCTAGGGATATCTCATCTAGTTTTTATTTCGTACTGTTCAGTATTGTTTGCCTGTTTCCACTGATTGCAAGAACACACTGCCCAACCCAGGGAGTGAATTCCCAACCATTAAGTCCCCAAATTCCCAAATTGATGCCTTTAGCCACTGTGCTGTAGTGCCTTAGAGCTTTAACAATAAAAATTGTAAATAATAACTCCTCACCCCATAAATACAAAAGAAATTAATTAAGTGTTAATTATGTGTCATGATTTTTTTTTTGGGCTTTTGATATGATATTCCAGTTGTATGCAGTCAGTATTGGTTCTGCAGTCCAAGTACCATGGTCTTTATTTGTCCCTCCATGTTGACGGGATGTAACACAAGGCTGGTTTAATATGGGGAACCCAACCACATGCAGCTGGGCCAGGGCCAAAAATTGTCCAGTCTCTGCAACTGTCAACTGATTTGCGCTCTGCCCAAGGTGAGAGATACAACTGAAAGATGATAACAGTACAAGCAGTACAAGTATTGTATATTTACTTATCCCTCTACCCACCACCCCACAGTAAGAGGATGTGATACAAGGTCAGTTTAGCGTAGAGAACCTGTGTGCATGCATTTGGGCCAGGTTCCCAAATTGTACAGTCCCTGCAACCTCTGGTTGCACTGGCATCAGTATTACTACTGATCCCCTATGCTTTTGAGGGAGGTACTGCTGCAGGCAGCTGTTCTTTGGGACTGACAACCTCTCAATATTTTTCAGCTATGCACTATCTGCAGGCAGAGGCACAACTGAAGAATCTAAATAAAATCGGAGAGATTATATACCCAAAATACATATTGAATTAAAAACCATTTTAAATTTTAAATTCTCAGCATTCCCCTTTTCTTTCTGTGCACATGTGTAGTCACATTAACATAAATACAAATTTAGTCCGACAAAATCCTAAAGGATGAAATGCATTACGCAAAAACTTTTCCACTTTGTCATACTTCTTTCCCTAAAATAAATATATACAAAAAAAACATGTATGTGTTGAATTAATTTATATTTAAATCTATCACAATTCTTAAACAACATCATCAATTACAAAATTGTAACACTGCTTGCTTCTTCTTCTATGTGCAGTATCCCTTCAGGGAATAGGCAGTCATAGCCCTCCACAAATTTCTATCTTGTGTGGTTCTTAGTAGTTTCACTCACTTTGCTAAGGAGGGTCCCCCCCATTCCATCATCCATTCACACAAGCTTGTCAAGTAAGTAGCTCACTATCTCTCTTGCCCTCAATATGTATCATGTGTGTTAAGTTTTCCAAGCTCTCCTTCATCAATATGTGTCCAAGGAATTTAAGATATCTCTTCTTGTTTCTGAGAAGTCTTCTTTCTGTTGCCATTTTCTTTAAAACTTCTTTATTGTTTACTCACTCCATCCATGGAATTCTCAGTATCTTTCTGCAGAACTACATTTCTGCTGCCCCCAGTTTTCTCCTCGTTTTTAAAACAATAAACTTTGCTGAGGAAGTATACATTAATTGTGGTGTCAAAAAGACATTCTTTTGGCACACCATTTTTTTTGCAGGTACATAGGTTGAAGTTTGCCAAATTCTGAATAGGCACTTTACTGTGTTACTCTCAGTGACTCATGTGAGGAAACTTCAATAGTCACTGTATAAAAATTATGTGAAAAAAATACAACCCTACACCCTTTACCACTACCTACAAGCGAAGACTTTATTAATCAATAAGATGCTTGGAACATACTTTTCTTGATAAGCCTTGATTTTGAACCTGTTTATGGTGATGCTATGTCTGGATCAGGACAATAAAAATAAAAATGTAACTTCAAACCATTGATAATTTCAAAAGATAATTGAATGAGTTTGATGACCTAACTATAAACAATGTTGCCAGCCAATGAAAATCACTATTTATTCACACTACAGTAGTGGATAGTCACACAAACATTGAGACAACCATATCAATTAACATTTTTCAGATGAGAGCAAAAAAAAGCATTAAACACTGAAACAATACATGACCAACCCAAACTTTGAACAAAAAAAATATTTAAACACTGAAGCACCATACAAGCCAACCAAAAACTCTGGACAACATAGCCAAAACTAAAAATTGAAAATTTGATCTTCTGAACTACTCTCAAGCATCACAGAAGAAACCTTCTTCTGAAAACACTGCTGGCATAATGCAGCATTCATTTATTTACGACAAATTACCTTGACTCCTGACATTAATAAGGTTTAAACTATCACTGTATCCCTTTAACAAGGACATTTTTAACTTTATCAACTGTGTTAGTCTCACTTTTACAAACACTTTTTCTCTACCCAGCTTAATTTTTATTGGGCACTCAAAAAATATTTTGGGCAAGCTTTTATACCCATCATTCTTTTCCACTTAAATTTACCATAAATAAACAAATTCTTTGTTTCAATTTCACACTAAGAGTCTGTCTTTTCTTGTGTGACTAATGACTACTAATTTTTTTTCTGTATGGATTAATTTCCATAGTCACTGTTGTGTGTGTAACAACAAGCTAAACCTGTGTTGTGGATCTGAATCAACCCATAACAAAGAAAAGTCCTTGTTTGTAGTTCTTTGTTAAGATGCAAAGAAATTACATTTCTTTGCATATATGTGTGAGACAAAAGAGACAAGGGAGAAAATTAGAAGGAAAGTGTAAATGTCACGTAGCTCGGTGAGGAAGACGGGTGAATGAGAAAGGGAATTTCTTTCAAGCCACGCCATCATGAACTGCTGTCACCTGTATCTCCATACTGGCTTGTCTGGTTGAGAAACTTTGCTTATGTACCCTTCAAAGGGATTACGAAACACATTTTTTATTGTCAGTGGGAATGCTACCCATTGGATGAAAAATGTTAAATATTTATTTTCAAAGAATTAATTTATTAACTAGAAGAATGCATGAATCCTCTGATTCAGAAACCATTTTTTGTTATTTGGCGTTTGACTGTCTTATTGTTTATTTCCATCTTTGCTCTACAACTGTATTTATAAGAGTGTAGTTGATTGAATGGCCTCAATTCAATCCCTACTATTTTTACTTTCAAAAAATGAGCCAAGAAACAATAAACAACAAGAGAAATAAAAAATTCGATAAATCATTGCAATAACAAAATAGGTTTTTCTTTTATCAATGACAAAAGTGATACAAGTTGTGTTGATGTGTTGTATTGAAATTATTGTTGCATTTAGATTGCGTACAACTGATATGTTGTTGTTACGTAGAATTTTAAATTTAGTTCAACACCCTTTCCTAGTTTGCTTGAAATAGTAATGAAAGTGCTGTGGAAAGAATTGTTGGATGAAAGTTGTGTAAGTTTAATGAATATTAAACTGTGTATGTTAAAATTAAACAGTTTCTTGAGAGCTAAATTTTAATTGTAAATTAGTTTTCAGTTCACAGTTCATTTAGAAGTTGTAGAATTTTAAATTTAGTTCAACACCCTTTCCTAGTTTGCTTGAAATAGTAATGAAAGTGCTGTGGAAAGAATTGTTGGATGAAAGTTGTGTAAGTTTAATGAATATTAAACTGTGTATGTTAAAATTAAACAGTTTCTTGAGAGCTAAATTTTAATTGTAAATTAGTTTTCAGTTCACAGTTCATTTAGAAGTTGTCTGTATTTGGTTGTTGAATTGTTGAGTTCCATTATCAAGTGTTTGATTGTGATAAATTTCAATGAACTCACTGGCGAGAATGAATTATGATTGCTGTGAGAGTTGTTGAGTTAGTGTTTTCCTCCAGAGGCTGATTTTCTCACTGGCGAAGTTGAGTAATTAGATGTTAATTCACTTGCAGCAATGAATGTGTCGAAGTTAGCTCATCCTCAGTTTTCTTAATCCTTCAACAGGGGTCTCTCTCGCACGAGTATAAATACTGGTTGACCCTTCTCTCTCTCTCTCTCTCTTCCGACTCAGGCCTTGGGCCGCCATCTCGCGTGGAGATGAGGTAAAATCTCTCTTTTTCAACTCAGGCCTTGGGCCGCTACCTCGCGCGGAGGCGAGGTAAAAACTCTCTCTTTTTCACTTAGGCCAATATGTGACATCTCACAGATACAGCGTTTCCCAAATTCTGGGAACACGCTAAGAACAATACACATACGTACGGACACTCAACACAACACACACACATAATTTCTCCATACAAACAATATGTACTTTTCATGTCTTTGTGTATTAATATATATTTGTTTACCCATGTATATCGGTCTTATTTGTTTTCTTTGTCTTCTTTGGACTTAATTAATGTCCGACATTCTCATGTAGCTGGACCGGCCAGCAGGAAAGTTTAACCTTCTGATATCTCTTCACATTTCACCCCGCACGGTCCGCTACAAATGAAAGCTGCTGTGTGAACAACTTGAGTGAGTGAATGTCCTAAAGGCTGAGATTATGTTAATGAGTAACTTTTAGCTTCAGAATGTGTGACGTATTTTTTAGTAGGCGATTGCGTTGCTCTCACGATGCTCACTGGAAGATGTGCTAATCACGTGATAGACTTGAGAACACGTTCTCTGGTCTGAACACTTGTTCATAGGCATAAATATGACCTTAGTATTTATTAATGTATCAGAAAGTTTTATTGTTGTACTTTTAGCTGGAGTCTAGATTGTGTTTAGCTTGCACAAGATTTTAGAACATGCATGTAAAGATACACAAAATACACTTTAATATTTATTGTCCAATCAGGACATTGCTAAGGTGTAATCCATAAAATATAGAAGTCGTATTCTACAAGAGAAAAGAAACTCAGTGAGTTTTGGTCAATGATTACCAGTGGTGCTTTGAGGGAAGAGAAAATATTATAAGGTTCTTCTGTCATGATGATTTCCTCTTGAAACTTGCTATTTCAAGTTTGTGGATTTGTAAACACTACTTGTCTGACTTCCAAACTTTGAAGAGGAAAAATGTTTTCAACTGATTTTACATTAATATATCAACTTTATGGTAATAGTAATATTAGCCATTTCCTTATAAAGAAACATTCAGTATTCATTGACCAAGCAACCAGTGCTACTTGAATTATGCTTTTCTTTATTCCCTGGTCATTGTGCTGGGATCATAGTGTAATAACTGTTCTCAACTCTCACGGTAATGGTAATATTATTCATTTCCTTATAAGGAAATATTCAGAATTCATTGACTGAGCAGCAAGTACTTGAGTTATGCTCCTTAGCCATTGGGCTGGGATCAAAGTGTACTATCTGTTCTCATCTCTAATGGTAATGGGAATATTAGTCATTTCCTTATAAAAAAAAATAAAAATTCTGCACCCTGAACTGAACAGCAAGTTTTACTTTCAGTTGAAATTTATAAAATCTTTATCTTAAAACAATTTTTCAATAAAATAACTTTCTCAAGTCCAGTATCTGTTATCACTCTTTCTAGTATTGATAAAAGTTTCCTTACTAGCCTTTTGTTTAAAGTAGTGTGGAACTACTGATTATATCATTATTTTCTCTTCAAGCTGCACATGCCATTCATTTTAGTTGCTGCTGCTGTTAAAAGTTCTTAAGTGATGAGGTTTCTGTTATTTAGAAAAGTTTTTTTGATTCTGTAGTGCCAGTCCACAAGGCTTGAAGGTTTGTCTTAGCTAAGGCCTACAGGCTTCATTCACTGAAAGTCATTTTTAATCACCAATTTCAGAAAACAGTTGTATACAGCTGCCAATTTAAATATTCTGAACAGGTTTGGTGCCATGCATCAATATTAAAGTCTTGATGTGACAAGGCTATTTAAGAATATGACTCAAGTTCTTAGGTTAGTGTTTTGGTATTGTAGTAACTCATGGTATTGTGTGAAACTACCTCTAATGCAAACTATTCTATATTCAATTTCTTTATCTCTTATACTATAACTGATGCATACACCAAGTCAAACTCCAATGTCATATATAGGTGGACACTAAAAATATATTATTTATATTTACACTAAGCTTACCTGTGTACAGTACAAGATTGAGTCAGAAGAAATAAAGGTAGAAAGATTTTGCTATGCCAAATTTTTGAAGATGTGGAGGATTTGCTTGCTTATTCTAGGAAATCAGGTAAATTTGGACCTTCATGCCCACAACAGAAAGGAGTACCAAAAGGACATTTTTTCTATTGACATCACTATTATTTTAACCACCTTCAATTCTTGACAATTTTTATTCTTTTAAAAAGCGGTGATTAGAATTGAATTAAAACCTAAACATAAAAACATGAATTTTTACATTTACTTTGTTATTGATAATTGACAACAAAAATAATAAACACTATTTATTTATTATAGTTTATTGGAATAGTTGGCAAAACATCAGCTAAATGCCAATTGATTCAAACTTTATAAAATGGTAAATAATAAGTTATAGTTGGTTAGCATATTTTAATAATTTAGTAAATGTTTATAAATTTATGAATAAAACATCATTTTCATATTTATTTCTTTATAAATTGGTAAATGAAAAATATTGCATTACATTAGTTTTAATTGTAATAGGTTTTGGAATGTTGTAAATATAAAATTATTCTTGTAAATAAACAATCTAATAAATAAATAGCGTTTAATGTTTTAATTGTAATTTCTTAAGTACAAAAAAATGTATAAATTCACTTTCATCATATGTTTAGGTTTTATTGCAATTCTTTTTAAAACAACAAACATTGCTGAGGAGTGAAGATAGTTAAAATAATAGTGGTGTCAAAGGAAATACTGTCCTTTTCAAACTCCGTTTTTTACCGAAAATCAGTATTCAAAATTCAACACTGATAACTAGTGCTAGGTGGAAATATTTAAGTATCTTATTGACCAAACAGGTCACATTGTTATTTACTGAACTTAGTTTAGTGTGGCAAAAGAGCATAATCATAGAGCACCAGGTGAGAAAAATTCATAACATTATTTAATTAGTCTGTGAGACTAACTGCTTACGAACAGTGCACCTTTTTTCTTTTGATTTTTCTCTCCTTAATAATAGATTTACCTGTTGTCAGGTAATTAAAATTTTTAAGTTAATGTTTCAGTTTTGTAGCCACTTGTGCTATTGAGCAAAACCACCCCTAGTACAACCTATTCTATGATCAACTTCCTTATCTCTTATGTTAAATTATTTATAACTGATCCATACACTGAGGTATTTGAAATGTTTCGTATTTATGAATTCCATTTTCTGAATTTTTCTGATATTCCAGTTTAGTCTGCTGTGTTCACTTTTGCACTAAAGCTCTTGGAAAAGGAATTAATCCATTTCTCCCCCTAGCTATGGGTTAAATATCAGAGTAGACTGGGCTCTCCAAATTTAGGTGGCAGACAGTCTAATAGAGAACGACCTCTCTAAATTCAAAACTGTGAAGAAGACAACAGGTAAACTTTCCACTATCTTTCTTGTCATGGTAATTCATAAGTGATGAAAAAACAAATCTGTGTGGAGCCATGATTGCTTACATCCTGATGAGACATCCTGAAAAGACATGGTATTTAAGAACAAAGAAAAAATCAACAGACAATATAATATTGTAATATTATTGCTGTCAAGACTAATTGAAACACAAGACTATATATCTTATATGCAACATCCTTGTTTATTCAATTCCAGACTTTGTCAGTTATTATTATAGGAAAGAAACCCAATTTCCAACACAATTACATAGCCACATACATACCATATTAAAATGTGATCAAACTTTATTTTCTACCCAATAAAAGACAATATTACAAACATGCCACAATACAACACACACCTGTAGGGGTTAGCTAACACCCTACTGCATTTATATTAACACAAATGTAACAAAATAAACAATGACAAGAGAATAATAAAGTTCAAGGCAAAATATGTATTAATAATGAATAGATTATATTTATATACAATAACGGGTACAATATTTGTTGAGTGTAGTATTTTAAATTGTTTAAATGTTTTTGTGTTTGATGATTTGAATATCAACAATATTTTGGATCAAAAGGTTGTGTGTTGTTATAATGTATGCTCAAATATTAGAAAATATATTTTAGTATTTAGGTATTTATGGTGAATTTAAACAGTTTATGTTTGCAAATAATTTGTGTAAATTTCAAAAGACTTACTGAGAATTTGAAAGGATTATCTTTCTTTGATCAGATATTTTATATTGAGTTTGATTGTGTATTCAAGTTGTAAGTTTGTTTGAAATAACATACATTGCAGACTGATTATTATGTTAAAAACTGGTTTTTAACATGAAGTCTGAATATTGGAATAATGATGCACATGGACTGGCATCAGGTAGAAAATTTCCCTCCTAACTCCTAAGGAATGATTTAAGTGTCACTTAAATAAGAAAAGTTTGTCACGTGATAGGCTCACAATGACTTGGTGGGACTATCTTTTCATTCAATTCGGATGTAGTCGAAAGCACATCATTTCTTATTTTTCACATTTAATAAACAATCAGAACATGCCATTTTGCTATGAGCCTATTTTAATGGGTTTTGAAAAGAATCTAAGATTTTGAATCCTACACACTGTTTAAATCGAAGTGTCTACTTTCCTTGAGCCTCCTTTAGAGAAAGATTTCTTATAAAAGCACACATATTTCGACTTTCATTGAGCAGAGATGCAACTATCTCCAAGCCATTCAAACACAAGAGAAAACATGGCTACATAGTTTTTCCTCCCTCCACAACATGTGCTGAAAAAATGTGCCAGTGACTTCAAACAAATCATCTCCAACAACAACAGCCAATGTGATCAGTGAATTTCCACTGACAATCAGAGCCTTTTCTCAACCACAGCTTTTTACAGTGAACCAACTACTAAAGTATTTTCTGAATTACAGATTTTTCTGTGTACCAACTACCAGAAGACCTTAACTCAACTAAAGAATATTTTTACTCCTTTTTGACTCTTTTAAATTCATGTACATATGTTTGTAAATACAAATGACTTATTTAACAAGCATATTCATTTTTATTTTATTATTATTTTTTATTTGGACTTTGGCTGTTTAATATAAAAAAAATATCTGGACAACTGAATTTCATATACTATGAGTGGGTGTATAGCTTTGGTACTTTCTCTGAACTTGGATCCTACATTCTCACAAGGATGTAAGAGATTCTTGCTTTCTTCTCTCTTAGGTAGGTGCTTATATATCCTTCTGTTACTGGTTGTCTCATGTGGGCATATCCAAAAGGCAATTGTTACCCTCTGAGGGTGAGTCACATGCTGCAATATATTCATGACAATATATTATGGGTGTAAGAAATAGCTTGTTAATTTTAACACCTCCAAAACAAAATTGCTCTCTTTTAATTGTCTTAGAGAAATTTTTTTGCCCTTCATCAGCCATGCTAACCTCCAGGTGAGTAACTCATTGCACCTTCTCAGGCTAACATTTCCCACTGACATGGAGTGGAAAGATTATATTGAATCAGTTGCTAGGTCTGCTGCTAGGAAATGTGATTCACTGTGTCATACTAGATAATGTTCATCACCAGAATCCATCTTGCACATTTATAATTCTACCATTCATCCATGCATTGAATATTACTGCCACAACTGGTCTGGTACTTTTGTTATGCATGATAAAATCCAAAGAAGAATCTGCAATGTCATTGGTCCTGACCTGGTATCTTGGCTTCAGTCACTTCCCCACTGCTGTAACATAGCTTCCCTGAGCCTTTTCTATAAATATTTTTATGGTAATTGTTCTGAGAAGATTTCTTCTTTGCTATCTAGAATTTATGAATTTAAGCATAATACTAGATTGGCATCAAGGTCACATTATTTTATAGTTGAAATAGCTAGATGTAACCCTAAGTTCTATGGTAATAGTTTCTTCTTTCTCAGTTCTTGCTTGTAGAACTCTCTCTTCCAGCCTCTTGCTTTCCAATCAAGTTTGATCATCAAAAATTTAAGCACAATGTCAATCATTATCTTCTTTCTTCTTAATTCATGTTCCTTTATTGTTCTCTCTCTTTAATAATGTTTTTCTTTTTCACTTATTCTTTCACCTCCAGTAACCCCTTGCATCTTATTGGCTTTATTGCCTTGCTTGGAGTGAAATGATTTTTTTTTAAAAATGGAAAAAGAAAACCTTAAACTATTTCTATCACTGTGGGCATTGAGGCAGAGTAGACTAGGCTCTCTACCAGGAAAACTCTGATTTCCAAGCTGTGAAGATGGCAACAAGAAGCTACTCCAATATCTTTTCCAAGAATGCATGGCAATTCCCAGATAGCAAGAAAAGGAATCTGTGGGAGAGTTATGAGCACTTATACATGAAAGAGACCTGGTATTAAAAAAATGATTTTAGAAAAAATGATACAGCTCAGTTTAATAGCATTAATAGCCAAATTTAGTTTTCTTTTTAGGCCTCAATTTCAGCAAAATGCTGGGGTGGGCTCCATCACCATAAATGAATACTTCATTCTGTACAGATGTTTGATAAACTTTATCTTATAGATTAATTAAATGAATGTTTTGCTAAATCATTCAAAGTTTCTATTATTCTTAAAAGAGTTTTTTTTTAGCTTGATCAAGCAAATTGATTACACTTTGATAAGCTTTTGTTTACTTTTGACGACTAGTGAGTGATTGCATTTTTAAACTAAAAAAAAATTATTATTTTTATCCTGGAGGTATCCATTTTCTCTCTCTGGTAATTCATACTTAAAAAAGTTACCCACTTTAATTCTTAAAATCTCAAACCCTAAATTTAAAATCACAAATTTTATGATAGGTTTGTTTGTTAATTATTTTTATAAGTATTATGTGGATGATACAACAATTTACAGATGCATCTTCAAAAATCTGGGTGACCAGAACCTAGCAGCTCATCTGTCCTCTAACCTAGCCCAGATGGCTCAATGGAGAAGGACTAGCTTGTAAATTAAATACAGTCAAAACCAAACTAAAAATGTTTGACCATCACTAAGTAGACCCTGAACTTTCATCTATCATGCTGGATGGGTGTTTTCTCAAGGAGGCTCCTTGTCTTGAATGTCTCTTGGGATTCAAGCTCTCCCCAGATGTCAAGTGGAACTCATATATCCAATCTATTGTTAAAGACACTGGGAAAATGGTTGGTTCATTGTACCATTCCAGTATCTTGTTGGGGACAAGTAGAATGAATTAAGTTTCTTTAACTAGAGTGTTGGAAATTATCAGAAGGATTTGATTGTTAGGCTGGTGTATTCTTGACATTCATCCTCAACAATAAAAATGCTTAAAATATGAAACACAACAAGGCAATAATTCAATTCAAATAATACGCACATTTATATACAATTAAACAATATTTACAATGATGTTTTTGTGTTGTCAAAAAGTTGGTGTGTTTAATGTTGTTTTGTATTATAATATTCGGATTGTTCTAGTGTTTCAATATATTCGTGTAATATTACAAAGTTATGTTAGATTGAGTTTTCGGTAAATTAATTGTTCATTTAAGGTTCAACATGAATGTGTACGCAATTATTTATGTACTGTTTTTTGGTTAAGTCAACTGAAGTTGCGTACCCTTAACTGTAGGTACGTTTTTAGTTCGATCGTACTTTTTTTACTTAATTAGTAGTGAATATTTTCTTGTTCACTTTATGTAAGCAAAGTTTGTTTAAAGTTTGAAAATCTTTCTTGGTCACAGAGGATTATTCGAGCCAGCTGTCGTTGAGTTAGTGATGTTCTTTTTGCGCAGGAAAGTTATTGTTTCAAGTAGCGTAGTTTTGTTTGGCATCTCTCTGTGTTCGATCCGCTGACTGACTTGGTCAGTCAAAAATCTTCCTTTTATAAGTTCTCGGGTATCAAAATCGGCTCAGAGAATTTTGGCGCAATTTACTTCTTTTCACGTGAGCTTTCGAATTTTCAAGCTGTAAGCCAATAGAATTCTCTGATTGGAAATATGAAGTTTTCATTGGATAAGCTTAATTGTATGTGGGTGTAAATAGATTGTTCCCACAGCAGGGGTGTTAAATTTCAATTCCACAATCTGACCCCTCCTCCCCCCACTGCTAAACTCTTATCTTTACAAGAACCAGATCAAAAATGGAGTATTGCTGCCATATCTGGACTGAAGCTGCCCAGTCCTCACTTGCCTGTTTAGATAAAATTCAAAAGCATCTATGCTTGTGAGTGATTAATTATTTTCCTCCCTACAACCCTTTTCCCACACACAAAATATTGTGAGCCTCTCATTGCTCTGTCACTACTTCCATGGCATGTGTTCTGACAATCTAAATACCTTAGTTCCACTAACCCTGACCATTACAACTGGGACCCACCATGCCACATACACAAGGGTGAATCACCCTCATGCGCTTTGTATTCCTATAGTAAGAAGTAAGATCTCTTTGAACAGCTTAACCCCAAGAACTGCTGCTTTGTGGAACAGACTCCCAGCAGGGTGTTTTCTCAATCACTACAATTTTGACCCCTTCAAATCTAGGGTTAACCATTATTTTTCCTGTATAGCTCTATTAACTTCACTTCTTGTCCTTTCTTATGCTCATACAACACTACACAGTAAGCCCATGTTCTTGGGGCTAGTATTGGGTGAACATTAGTATAAAAAATGTAATTTACATATTAAATGTAAAATTTTCTTATTAAAAATAATGTAATAGGCTGTCATCTGAAGCTGGATTAGGGTTAAATTTCCAAAACTTTGGATGAATTTTGAGATATCTTGTACCATCTGAAACACAATCAAAAAGAAAAATTGACTATAGTTTTTTGTCTCGAACAAAAGTTTCATTTTTTTCTCAGAAGAAATTTGACATTGAGTACTCAATCTCATTACTAAGTTATACTTATAAATAAAATAAACAGGGATCCATAATCAGTATTAATAATTAGCTATAAAATTTTGCTTAAAATTGCAGAATGATTGTAGTTTTTTTTTTGTTTTTTTGTTTTTTTCGATAAACTTTAATTTAAAATTTAATATTGATAAAAATGTTTAAGTAAAGCATAGAGGTGGTGGTGGTGGTAGTAGTAGAAGTTGCTGAAATTCCAAGTTTCCCTCCTTTTCGATATATTTCAGAATCCTGTTATTATTACAAAAAAAAATATTTTCATAAATTTCAAACTTTTTAAAAGCAGTACTAAACAAAGCAAAAAGTAAAAATGGCTTCTAAAGCGTTAACCTTTTTATTTTTTATCCGGATATTATTTAAAGGAACGCAAAATTACTAACTAACAGCAATAAAGCAACACAACAGGATTTTTTTTTTACGAATATGTAGTTTTATGATGAAAAAATAAAGTATTTTAGAAAAAAAAAGTTTTATTTTACAACACTATTCAATTGGTAAATTAAACATAAACTGAACCTTTGTTCTTTTAGTTCGTTGTACATAAAACTAAATTACACTACTAGTGACTTAGTGTGCAATGCTATAAATTTCCTTAGAAGCACTGGTAATTTTTAAAATTGGGAAATATTTCTAAACATTAATAAAAATATAAAATACGATTATTTAAAAATCTCAAAAGAAAAAAGAAAATAATAAGTTCTCCCACAGTCGAAAATGTTTAGTAAAAAAACTGGAATTGAGAATTGTAGTTATTTTTTTTTACATATATTATCAATAATCTATTTGATTTTTTTAAAGGGTGTATAATACAATTATTATTTATTTAAAAATTTTACATATTTAAAAAAAAAAAAAAACTTAAAATTACAAAAAGGAAATATCGTAAGAAATAATACTAGTGAGATCACGCGAGAAATGGGAATCGTTCCGGCTTTTGTATGTTTTAAACATTAGAGTATGGCGTCTCGTTCGACACACGTGGCTTGAGAGAAAATCTTCGCTTTACTCTTAACAAATTATTTGCATTTTTGTGTTCATATTTCACCTCTGAAACTTTTTTTTTAAAAGAACGATGGGCCGCTGCCGAACAAGACGCAACTACAAACGAGATAACAGGGTAATTGCAAATATATATTTTTTATTTATTTTGTCTGTTTCTGTAAAACCCGATTGATAAAATATGTATTGTATTGTAACATGTAATTTTTAATTACGTTTTGTTTTTCTGTTTTAATTAATCACTCCCGCATATTTATGGTAATTTAATAATTAACTTTAAAGGTAAATTACTCTTTAATAGTTTTACTATGTTTAATAAAACGACAAATTGAAGGTGGGAAGAGAGAGAAAACCTAATTCTACACGACAGCCTTTGTTTTCTAAAATTGAGCTTTAAAAATGTCTATTTTCACTCTAGCGTGCAGGAACTGGATATTATTTTTTTTAAAGTAATCATTATCAGAGTTTGTTTTTAAATTTATCACGCTTCCTGAATCGAACAAGCAATCTAATTTAATCACGATGGCTTTTCTTTCCCCACTGAAAATGATTTTAGTATTTTTTTCTACCTATTTATTTATTTTTTAGTGTTTTACCGATTTTTGATGGATTTCTGGGCTTGACTCTTTTAAAAAAATTTTTGTAACTTATTCTGTATTTTTATCATCTTTTAATCGGTATTCAATTCACTAGTTTAAAAATACAAAGGAAACCTTTTTATTTCAAATTTACATAAGAATTTGCTAAACATAAGTTTTTTATTACCATAAATAATTTTTTATTTTTTTTTTTTTTTTTATCGGCGCATTTTGAAGCCGAATATCGTGGCCGTTAGTTTTATTTTAATTCTACAATAAATACTTTAGTTTCAGTTTTTCGCTAATTGGTACTTCGATAATATCGTTTTTAAAGCGTGCATGGTTCTTAAGCCGCCTTTCCCTGATTGAAGAAACTACCATCATCATCAACAGTAAAAAGCCGGCCTGTTACAATCTTTAGCATTCATTTCCTTATAATCAGCGCTGTTCAGCTTGCCCTTGCTTTTTTAACATCTTCTCTCTAATGACCACTAAAGCTTCCTTGTACTTCTAAATTTACATCTTGCTTTAAATAGGCCAAAGAGAGCCATTTTGAAAGCGGCTTAGAAGCGTCTTTTTATGGTTACTGCGTTAGGGTGTCTGTTCCATTTTACCCCCTATTATTTTGACCCACCTCTACGCCTCCTTTCTGTCCAAACAATGACCAGTGCCCCCCCCCCCCTTAAAATCGTTGATTTCCATTTTTTTCTTTTATACCGTTTTGGTAGTTGCGACATTTCTCCTTGCTTTTTGCTGCAATATACCACTACTCGGAAAATAGCAAAAATTGCCGGCTCGCTTGGCGCGAGTTCTATGGTTGCATTTTTAGACAAAGTTCGAGATGACATGGATTGTTTAGTAGTAGTGATTAAATATGGAGTGTATAGTGTTATTGTGGGGACAAAGATTTGGTGATTGTTCGGATTATTTTTAAATGCATATCTTTTTATTCGCGCAGATAAAAACTTTCACAATTTTTTTTTTCTTTACCGGAAGAAACATTAGCAATTAGCATAAAGCTAAAAAAAAAAAAAAAATCATCCCGTAAAAAGAAAAAACAATATTAAACGAAAAAACACCGATTTATTTAAAACTAACAGTACATCTGCCAGATGCGTTTTGTTTTGCTCATTGGATTTTTAAATTAAAATAAATGTGGGGTGGGGGCATTTTAATCTTTATGCAAAGATAATTTAAACGTAAAAGCACAAATAGGATATTTTTTAATATTATTATTGATAGCATGCGCGAATTTCTGAGAATTGTTTTTACTGTTCATCCCCCCCCCCACACACACACACCAAAAATATGAAAATCGACGAAAAATGAACACATACCAAACCTACAGGAAAAATATTGGGTTCTACATACCAAACATTGATTTACCTCCCTTACGACCCCCCTTTTTATTTTTAAACTAGCCTCATATTCTCAGCTTTCTTTTAGTTTAGAAAAGTCATGCGTCCGAAATCCAATATAATTTATCTCAATAAATTTTACGTGTTTTTTTTTTATTTTTTTTTATTTAGTCTTTCTTCTGAGTTTAGGGATCATTCACCAGATTTTCCTCCACTACATATAGGAAGCACGGTGGATAGCGGCTCGGATTGAGAAAACGGAAAGCAGTTTGAATTGCATTCATTTACGTGCTAATACCCTTTGGAAAGGTATGAATCCTCTTCTCCCCCAAAGGTATGGGGAAATGTAGGACAGGCCGATGGATGGCAACTGGTCTACGACAGAAAGAAATGGCAACCTCAGTCAGTTATTTGCCATGCTTAATACACACTTAGGCGATCATGTATCTATCGATATATGACTGACAAGGCAGATTTTTTTCCCGCAGTAGGTTGCCACTTCTTTCTGCTGTAGACCAGTTGCCATCCAAGGCTATAGAATCTATATCTGGGAGGAGAAGAGAATTCATACCTTTCCCAAGGGTATTAGCATGCAAGTAATGGATTCTACTGGAATTCAAACTCTGCTATCCATTTAAACCAATGTGCCTCCAATCTACCTCGTTAGTCATGTATTGAAAGCTACATGATCACCTAAGCATGTATCACGCATGGCACATAACTGACTGACATATATTTCCTTGTCATAGTTGATTAAATTTTGACTAGTGTCACTTTGTTGTTGTTTCTTTTCTTTTTTGTCCTATTTTTGTTTGACTCTTTTAAACAATTTCTGCATAACACTGTATTTACCTTCAGAGTACTCAAAATATGAGACTACCACAAAATAAAATGAAAACAAAGGAAGCAAACTCTTGTTCGATATACAAAAGCAAAAATTGTATGAACAGCTCTAGGTACATCCATGAGATGCTAAGAAAGAGTGTAGCATGATGAAAAATTCCCCAAATTTGATAAAAACAAGATTTTATCATCTAAATGTTTATTATTAAGAGGAAAGAATAAGGTATTTTTTTTTAATTTTCCTTTCTCTTAGAACATTCTAACTTAAAAAAAAAAATTTGTTTCTCTTTGTATCAGCAAAATTACTAAACAAAAATTTTAGTGCGTGTTTTTTTTTTTTTTTTTCTTTTATGACTGACATTAATTTGGAAAATCTTGCAAAAATAAAAATTGTCAGATATTAATGAAACTATTCACAAATGATGGAAATTAAATGTTTTCTTTTTTAAAAGTCCTGGCAACAAATTTTTAAAAAATATTTACCCCCTCCCCATAAAAAAATTCTATGAAAACTATAGATAGAAATTCAATACTGCTCAATTTAGTGATTATATTAGTTAAAAGCACAAGGCTTTGAGGGAAGATTTTTAATTTTTTAATTGGACCTCCTGTACCTGAAACTCAGCTCTGAATTGTAACATACAAAGCTCAATAAAACAGATATTATTTAATTTCAAATTCTTTTAGTTGCTTTTATGAATGAATATTGATAATATTGTCTGAAAGCAAAAATACTTTTTCGATGAAAAATGAATTTTTAAAACAATTTTTTAAAATTTATTTTAATTTTTACATTAAAGTTGTTACTAATTACAAGATTAGTGAAAACGGTGTTCAGTTTAGTTAGTGGTGTCT
Source organism: Acanthosepion esculentum (assembly GCA_964036315.1). Classification (NCBI taxonomy): domain Eukaryota; kingdom Metazoa; phylum Mollusca; class Cephalopoda; order Sepiida; family Sepiidae; genus Acanthosepion; species Acanthosepion esculentum. The sequence goes on from OZ038485.1 coordinate 87,463,001, forward strand.
TTTAGCATTATAAGTTATATAGCTTATAACAATCAAAAAACCACCACTGTATAATAAAAAAAAAAAAAAAAAAATTCTGATGGTTTTCGTGCCTATAAAACAGTTTTGAAGACCAGCAAGAATACAATAAAAATTCACATTTGAGTTAAACATTGTTCTCCACTGTTACAGCCTTTATTTTTGTGAATTATTCATCCAAAACGCATGTGGAAAAGTTAATTTGATTTTTTTAATTTCAAGAGAAGGGTACCTACAAGTATTAGCATCATCTCATGAAATTTATATGATCTTATTTTTATATTATCTTGGTTATGACCTTTCTCCATAAATGAAATATCAAAATTAATAAAATGAATGAAAATACAAACACAGTAAAATGTAATAAATGTATATAAAATTATAGTATTTTATGTACATTTCTGATAAAATTTCATAAAGGTATCTAATTAATTTATAGGTAATTTTTTTTTTTTTTTTTTTTTTTTATTTTATTAAAAAAAAAAAAGCATCGTAAAGGTGAAAGCTAAGTAAAAAAAAATTAATGCGCTGAAAGTTTTCCTTAAAAATAACGAGGTAAATAAGTTGGTTCACTTAAAACTAATTATGTCACTTCCGTTCCTCTTATGGTAACTTTCCCTTACATAGGCTATCAATACCTAATGAAATCATCACTTCTCAAGTAAGACTAAATGTTAAGACCTGCTTTGTCTTATTTTTTCGGCATGGAAAGTAATGTTTGTTTCAAAATAATTTATAATTTTCTTAAAATAAATTTTGAAAAAAATATTAATTTTTAAAATAATTTTAAATGGAAATTTTCATTTTGTTTATAAAATGGAAAAAATGGTTGACATGATTGATTTTCTGTCGATTTTGCTGACTAAAAACCAGATTTTTAACACATTTTGGACGTGCTAGGATATATATATATATATACACACACACACCCAAAAATACTTTGATCTTACCTCTTAATAATAACAAAATTTAGACAATAAAAATTATTTTCATGAAGTTTAAGGCCCTTTTTACTCATGCTATGCTCTTTAGCAATCTCATGGAGGTACGTACCTAAACTAGACTTATACCTTTTTATGCTTTCAATTTTGAATAATTAGATTACAAGAAACTTACAGCATAATCTTTAATTTCTAATTTAGAAATGTTTTTAAAAAGTGATTAATCTAAAAAATAAAATAATTCTAGCAATGATAAAGTTAATTTTAACATGTTAAAAATTTATTTTATAAAAAGCCTCTAAAAACTTTGTCTTTAAGGTGGAGATAACTGATATAGAAAAATCTTTAATTTTAGGTTTTATTTTAAACTTTAAAAGTAAATTCAATTTAAAATGTTCAAACTAGCATATTTTTGTTTTGCTTTTCTTTCTCCAGTTTAGTTGTACAAAAATTAAATATTTTTCAGAGAAAAATGTTTTAAAAAAAATTTTTTAATATAGAATCATTTAGAAATGGAACCATATTACATTGCGGGTTTTAGTTCATTGAGTATAATAGCAGGTTAAACTGGCACTCCCTACCCTTGGGTATCAGCCAGTGTAGAACTTGGTCAACAGGAAACCTCTCCACTATCTTTCCCAGCAAATAGCTGTATCCTGAAGAATATTAGGCATATAATGGAAGGAATTAAATTATTAATTACTTTGAAAGAAAAAAAACTTAATTTATTAAAAGGTTGAGGTAGATAAATTGCTTTTGTTTGGGCTCACCTGTTTTATTCTATTAAAATATAAAAATAGCTTTTTTTTTTTTTATTATTCTTAGTAATAATTTAAACATGGCTCTGATTCTAATTTTCATATTTCATCATTACCCTGAGAACTTAAAAAAATATTTAGGAATAAATTTCAAAGGAATCTTCATAATGGCTGTTCAAAACTATCAATTAACTTTTTTTCTGATTTTTTTTTTTTTTTTTTTTTTTTTTTTTTTTTAAATTTTAAACTATTTAAATTAAGATTACTTACAAACTAATTAAAACCTATAAATAGTTGCAAATATTGATGTTTTCTTTTATATAGTACAAGATCTTCAGATGAAGGTATTGCAAATTTTATTTTAATTGGTAAACAATATATTTGTATATCTATCATAATTTAATGATTCCTGTTGCCAATCCAGAAACTAAGCTGGGTTGGGTTTCAAAAATGTTTTAACAAAATGGACAGTATGGAACGTGCAAAATAGAACTAATGTCTTTATTTTTTGTTTTCTTTTGTTCAAGATTTCTAAAGAACATTTAAACAAACTCTTTAATGTACATTTTTCAATTAATTTAACTTCAAAATAAAAGACCCGGTTAAAACCATTTTTAGTGTATTAAAAACTTGTTCTCATTCTAAAAAAAAAAAAATTATAATAATTTTAAAGAGGACAGGTTAGTCCTTTTTTTTTTTTTTTTTTTTTTTTTTTTTTTTTTGTTGCTGAAGTACTGGATTTGAAAATTTTTCTTGTGAAAAATCATGTGCTGTATGATTAGCATTATTCAGCCAAAACTCCTTAGTATGCAAAACCCATTAAAAATCAGTTAAACTTTCTTTTAATTATAGCTGAATCATTAATATAGGACATGCTGTTTTATGGTAAAAATTCATAATTTTAGAAAGATACTTAGTCAATTGTACAGTCTAGTAGTATTTCAGTTATATTTGAATTTTTAGTATAAGTTACATGCCACTTATTCTTTCTAAATACAAGAAATAACTCTTCAATAACAAAATGGCTGGTTTTAAAGAAAATACATTATTGTTTAATGTTTTTAATATACTCTCAGGTTATAAAAAAACAAAAATATCTGATTTCTGAAGAATAGTTATTATTTCTTACAAGAATCCTATTCTGAGGGAAAATTGACATTTTAAAAGTAACATGCTTAAAATTTCTCTTGTCTGAAACAAATGAAACTGGTTAAATTAAAAAATAAAGGTAACTGTTTGTTTTAAGTTCGCATAATGATGATTTGACTTTTAAACTTTTTTGTTCTTCTGCTATCTTAAGGGCAGATCCTACCATGAAATCTTGTTTGTTTTTTTTTTTCTCGTTATCTTATACTCAACCATTTTCATAATATTTAAATGGATTTATCTACATTGACCTAAAAAAAAAAAAAAAATTTATCCATGGCTCGTTCTTTTTTGAAAAATAATGCATATAATTACGAATAGTTTAAGCACATATGTTGATACAATATTGTATTTCTTTTTACTTTAAAAATTTCAATATTGTTATCAAAGAAATAAAATTTAAAAAAAAATGATTTCGTTTTCCCTTTGAAATTTTTTAGATATTAATGATAAATACAAATGTAGATCCCAAGAAGTTGCCAATTCATGAAACAGGCCCAGAGAAAAAGATGATTTTGAAATGTTTTTATTAGGGACCAGATACTTTTCTGGTTCCTTCATATCCTCCTCATTTGAGATTGAGGTCTTTTTTTAATTGTGTACATTGCAGCTTTCAACTAGGATCTGGCCTTAAGTATTTGACAGTTTTGTCATGTATTGCTTTGTGAATCAGATCCTGACAACTACTATTTATTGCTTCTTGCAGAGGCTTTCATGCAGTAGTGTTTGGCCTTGACCCTTGGTGTTGGACATTCAGTGACAAGACAAGTTGGAATTATTGCTACATACCTAAGTGAATCATCCAGTATGGCAACCCCATTAGCAGATCTCGTTTATCAGCTTTGCAAAAGAAACCAGTATTGTTCCTCCAAGTTCCAAGATCTTCAGCAAAAAGAGGAATGGACTTTAAATGATAAGAAAAAAGTACTGGCACTTCTCACAGAGTTGTTTGTACAACCAACATGTACTGAGGATGTAACCCATTGCAGCAGCACTATTCTGTTGGATTTAGTGGAGCGTGTCAAGAATGTTGTCCATGAGACGACAGTAGAGCAAAGAGTTGCAGTGCACCAGATGTTTTGCATTGCTTTGAGCAAAGCAGTAACGGTGTGTCCTTCATTAAAACGATTCTTTCTCTGCTATCTAAAGTCAAGCCCTCCATTTCTCCACACAGACCATGATGTTGAAGAACCAAAGTCAAAGAAGCTGAGATTAGATGACAGCCATCAAACCCTATCGGAAACACATCATCTTGAATTAGTTCAAACGGCATATCGTTGTGTTGTTATTCTTGGTAGAGAATCAGAACCTGTTGTTTGTTTGGAACACTTGCTGCCATTTTTGACATTTTCTAACAAAGACGTGCAGTGGTTTGCAGTTCAAACCCTGGCAACACTCTTGCAGATGTCAGCCCGACAAAAGGACATCTTTACCAAACGTTATTTTCAAAAAGAGGAGATTGTTCAGCTCTCTCTTCGCTACAGAAAGCTACTTCTTTGGCCAGAACTACCTGGAAATGGCTTCACAGCAAACGAGGAACAATTGCAAGTACCAACTTACATTGCTGATAATGGGCTTCTCAGCTCAAAGGTAGTGTCAGTTAGTGGAGTGCTCTTACCAAAATTAGTTTCCAATCAGCAGGTAGAACAAAAATCTGAACTTATTCCTGTAGCATCCACTATGAAAAATTTGCAGAGCTTAGCAGAAGCTGTTGTCTTAGGTAAACCAGTTTTGCTTCAAGGTCCTGTTGGATCTGGTAAAACTTGCCTGGTAGAATCACTGGCTCAAATGACTGGCCGGCACAAAAGTCCCCAATTGCTAAAGCTCCAACTTGGAGATCAGACTGATAGTAGAGCTCTTGTTGGCATCTATCAATGTACAGATATCCCTGGAGAGTTTGTTTGGCAACCAGGTGTCCTTACAAGAGCTGTTTCTGAAGGTTATTGGGTTCTTTTAGAAGATATTGACCGTGCACCAATGGATGTAATTTCTCTTCTGCTGCCACTGCTCGAAACCAACACACTTATGATCCCAAATCGTGGTCAACTGATATCTGCTTCCCCAAATTTCCAGCTGTTTGCCACACTCCGTGTTTTTCCTGGGACTGGGTCTTTGAGTACTGTATTGAATAGTGGAATGTCTGTACTGTTGGAGAAATCCTGGACTAAAGTGAATGTAGAGCCTCTATCAAAAGATGAACTTTATGAAGTAATTTCTCAGAAACATCCCTCTTTGCAGTCAATTGTTGAGCGTCTCCTCGAAATTTATTTTCTTTTGTCAAGAGGAGAACACGCCGGAACAATGACAGCTGATGAATCTAAATTGTTAAATATGAAGCTCTTAGCTTCTGATAAGCGCTTGATCTCGACCAGAGATCTTCTCAATTGGTGCAAGAGAATTCTTAGTCATGATTTAACATCCTCTGCCATTAGTGATCTTGTATTCCAAGAGACTCTAGATTGCTTTTGTTTTAGTATCAGTTGCCCAAACCGTCGGCTGCAAATGGCCGAGGCTATGGGTGCCAAGTTGAATATCGCCAAAACAAAAGCTGAATACTACTGCATGAAATATAAACCGGCCCTGCAAATGACGGAAAGTGATTTTGTGATAGGTAGAGTTGCTGTCCCAAGAAAAAAACAAAAGTTCCAGCTGTCAAAATCTCTATCGGCTACATCTATACCATTTTCGTTTACTAGACAATCCACTTCCCTCCTTGAAAAAGTCACCGCTTGCATCTTGCATAATGAACCTGTTTTGTTGGTGGGAGAAACGGGTACGGGCAAAACATCTACAATTCAGTACTTGGCACACCAACTCAAGCATACTCTCCATATTATCAACATGAATCAGCAAAGTGATGGCACTGATCTCCTTGGTGGCTTTAAGCCGGTTGATCTTAAACTTGTTGTCAAGCCATTCAAGGAATCCTTTGAGGAATTATTTTGCAAAACCTTTTCACGCAAACAGAACATTGTCTTTTTAACCCACATTGAGAATTGTTTCTCAAAAAAATCCTGGAAAGATTTGTTCACGTTATTTGAACACACAATAAAATCTGCTGTAAAAAATCAAGCTGAAAACTCTGAAATGTGGAAATTGTGGAAGAAACAAGAGAAACGACTGAAGCAAATGCACCTTCAGATCCAGAGAACTGAAAATGCCATGGCATTTGCCTTTATTGAAGGTACTTTGGTAAAAGCCTTGAGAAATGGCGACTGGGTACTCCTTGATGAAATCAACCTTGCTACAGCAGAGACCCTCGAATGTCTTACTGGACTTTTGGAGAGTCAGTCTGGCTCTGTGGTTCTCTCTGAACGAGGAGATGTTGAATCCATAACCAGGCATCCTAAATTTCGTCTGTTTGCCTGCATGAATCCTGCCACAGATGTTGGTAAGAAATCTCTCACACCAAGCTTAAGGAACAGGTTTATGGAATTCTTTGTTGATGAACTGACTGAAGCACAGGACCTCAAAATTCTTGTAAATGACTATCTCTCTGGTTTGTCAATAGCCCCATCACAGATTGACGGACTGGTAAATTTCTATCTGCAAGTACAGAGAGTTGCTTCAAAGCAACTCACTGATGGAACCGGGCATAAACCTCATTATAGTTTGAGAACTTTTTGTCGTGCTCTCATGTGTTCTGCTCTCAATCCAGCAGGGAATGTAAGCCGTTCACTCTATGAAAGTGTTTGCATGAGCTTCCTCACTCAGCTTGACCGCTCATCCTATCCTATTGTCGAGCAACTTGCCTGTCGGTATCTCCTGGAAAAAAATGATCCCAAATCAGTTTTAAGCCGGCCCATGCCAGAGCCAGGTGGCAAGCATGTACAAATTGAAGGTTACTGGATTCCACTTGGTCCTTGTGAAGTGAATATGCCTGACAAATATATTCTGACACCTTCTGTCCGTGCAAACCTCAAAGACTTGGCACGAATTGTGGCCATAGGCCATCATCCTGTACTACTTCAAGGAGAAACCTCTGTTGGCAAAACCAGTTTGGTTCAGTGGCTAGCTTCTTCTACAGGGAATAAATGTGTCCGTATTAATAACCATGAACACACAGATCTACAAGAATATCTTGGCACTTATGCTGCTGATAATATGGGCAAATTGGTATTCAAAGAGGGTATCCTTGTGCAAGCCATGCGACAAGGATTCTGGATAATTTTAGATGAACTGAATTTGGCTCCAACTGATGTTCTCGAAGCCTTGAACCGTTTATTGGATGACAACCGGGAATTATTTATCCCTGAAACCCAAGAGATGGTAAAAGCACATGCTAAATTTATGTTGTTTGCCACTCAAAATCCCCCAGGCCTCTATGGTGGAAGAAAATCTCTTTCTCGGGCTTTCCGTAACAGATTTGTCGAGTTACATTTTGATGAAATTCCCAGTATAGAATTAGAAACCATTCTCAGCCAGAGATGTAACCTACCACTTTCTTATGCCAAAAAACTTGTGAAGGTCATGTTGGAATTGCAGACTCGCCGTAGCAGTTCTGGTGTTTTTGCTGGTAAACATGGGTTCATGACATTGAGGGATCTCTTCCGTTGGGCAGAGCGTTACCATTGTCCAAATGTGGATACCAGCAATTATGATTGGGACCAGCACATGGCTGACCATGGCTACATGCTGTTGGCTGGCAAAATGCGTAAGCCTGAAGAAGAAGATATTGTTCAAGAGACTCTACAGAAATATTTTCGCCGAAAAGTTTCCCCAGACTGCCTGTTCAATGTTTCTCCAGAAGTATCACCCACTACAGCAGAAATGTTGAGGAAATTGACTGGAGAAACGATTGATAACTTTGAACACATCTTTTGGACTCCGAATATGCAGAGATTAGCAGTTCTTGTTGGACAAGCTATGAAGTACAAAGAACCAGTTCTACTTGTTGGAGAAACTGGTTGCGGGAAGACCACTATTTGTCAGTTGTATGCTGCAATGAATGAAACTGAATTATTCACTGTCAATTGCCATTCCAATACGGAAAGTGCAGATTTCTTGGGCGGACTTCGCCCTGTTAGATCTCATGAAGAGATGGCAAACGGAGAACAATGCCAGCAAAAACTCTTTGAGTGGGTTGATGGACCTCTGGTTAAAGCCATGGAAAATGGTTGCCCGTTTTTGATTGATGAAATCTCATTGGCTGAAGATTCTGTTTTAGAAAGACTGAACAGTGTGTTGGAACCAGAGCGCACACTGTTGCTGGCAGAAAAGGGGAGTGGACATGGATTGAATGAAAATATCCTGCAGATTGTTGCTGAGCAAAAGTTTTGCATATTTGCTACAATGAACCCTGGAGGCGATTTTGGCAAGAAAGAACTTTCCCCTGCTCTGCGTAACAGATTTACTGAAATTTGGTGTCCACAAATAGCTTCTCCTGGCGATATGGTCAGCATCATTCAACATAATTTGCAACCCAGCATTCGTTTCTCCGAGAGATCATCTAACGGCGAAGAAGAAGATGAGATGGATATAGCTAATGCTATGATGACCTTTACAGAATGGTTTGTTTGCAATGATTTAGGGAAAAAATGCGTAGTGACTATTCGAGATCTCCTCTGCTGGGTTCATTTCCTGAACACTTGCTCATTGTCTTACGAAGATGAGGATGAATACATGGATGTATCAAAAGTTGACCCTTGCATTGCCTATGTGCATGGAGCTTGTTTAGTGTTTCTTGACTGCTTAGGAACAGGTGCTACTGCTCAGGCCAATCGAGATTCAGAAGTACACAGCTTTAGAGATGAATGTTTGCAATTCCTGCTTTGGCAGGTCAATAATAGTTCAACACAGAATTTCACTCTGGAATCATTGGAACTTATAGATAAAAAGCAGACCGTCTATCCCAATCAGGTTGCTCGGAGGGACTCCTATTTCACTGTGCCACCATTCAGTATTCCTGTTGCAGAATCACAGATATACAGAAATGAGAAGTATGCTTTTCATGCCCCAACAACATGCATGAACGCTCAACGAATCCTTCGAGCCCTGCAGCTTTCACGCCCAATCCTGTTGGAAGGCTCACCTGGTGTGGGCAAGACCAGTTTGGTGGCTGCAATTGCTGCAGCAGCTGGAAGAGAATTGGTCCGCATTAACTTATCAGAACAAACAGATATTGCAGACTTGTTCGGATCTGACTTACCTGTGGAAGGTGGTGAAGGGGGAATGTTTTGTTGGAGGGATGGACCTTTCCTGCAAGCACTTAAGGCCGGACACTGGATTATTCTGGATGAATTAAATCTTGCATCACAGTCTGTTCTTGAAGGCCTGAATGCTTGTCTTGACCATCGTGGAGAAGTATTCATCCCTGAATTAGGAAAAACCTTTTACATTCAGCATGCAAACACGCGGATCTTTGGTTGTCAAAACCCATATCATCAGGGTAGTGGCCGGAAAGGTTTGCCCAAATCTTTTCTAAATCGTTTCACAAAGGTATACATTGAGGCTCACAGCAGAGGTGACCTTCAACTGATTGCTAACACCATGTTTCCTTCAATTCCTGAGAAACTGCTGTCAAACATGGTCCACTTCAACATGAAGATCCACAATGAAGTTGCTTCTCGTTCGTGGGGCCACAAAGGTGGTCCTTGGGAATTTAACCTTCGGGATCTGTTCCGCTGGTGTGAACTACTTGTTGAAAACCAGCCTCTGGATTCTTTTGATCCAGGTGAATATCTAAGCCTCATTTATATAGATCGAATGCAAACCCAGGCAGATCGCGACAAAGTGGTTGAACTCTACCAGCGTACATTCTCATGCATTGCTCCCATCTACCGCCCAAGTGGGCTTTTCTCATTGAGTTTGGACTGGGTCCAGTGTGGTCACTCTTTTCTGCAGCGTCATTCAGAGCACTCCATGCATGTAAACGGCAATAAAGACTTGAAAATGTTACCCCGCATGCTTCCTGTTCTTGAATCTGTTATGAAGTGTGTCCAAATGAATTGGCTTACCATTCTCATTGGTGAACAGGGAAGTGGTAAAACAAGTACCGTTCAAATGCTGGCTGATCTAACTGGCAATAATCTTCAAATCTTGCCCATGAACAGCTCCATGGACACAACCGAACTTCTTGGAGGATTCGAACAGATTGACATCAGTTGCCACATTGAAGAAGCTGCGACAAGCCTCAAACTGTCAATTGACAGTTTTACTCGGAAGCTGATTCCACTTCAACATTTTACAGATGTTGAAAATAACATTGCCTGCATTCATCATATGTGGCACAAATATTGTAGGGACATCCAGAAACATCAAAGTGCAAACTTGACCAATACTGAAGAGTTAAATTACATGAAAAAACAACTCAAAGATTTAAAAGTCATACTTGTCCAATTGCTTGACTTGAATGATGAAGATAGTGACGAATTATTAGAGCTAGATAGTCAGCTAAACAGTTTGGAGCAGTCATTGGATCAGTTGGAGAACACTACCAATGGTAATGTGTTTGAATGGATCAACAGCGTCTTGGTCAAAGCATTGCTGTCAGGAGATTGGTTATTGATCGACAATGTAAACTTCTGCACTGCATCTGTATTAGATCGATTAAATGCTTTGTTGGAACCATCTGGAGTGCTGACAGTGAGTGAACGTGGTGTTATTGAAGGTGATATCCCTGAAATTGTACCTCACCCTAACTTCAGGCTTTTCTTCACAATGGATCCTAAATATGGAAATATCTCTCGTGCTATGCGGAATAGAGGTGTCGAGATTTTCATTCTAAATAAATCTGATGAGAAAATGGAGACCATAGATATTGATGTGAATAATTGTGAAACCTCTAAGACAACTGCTCAGCTCCCGTTAGCTTCTCTTCCGCTTACCCACCAGTATTGTTCGCATCCACTGCTGACTCAAGCTCAACATTTGGTCAGTGTCTACATCCAAGTCCTCAGGCAACTGCTCTTGTCTCCGTATAACTGCCCAAATGTATCTGCGTCACGTTGGCCTTTTATCAACTTCATTCAGCTGGTGTCCAGCCACGTCCACAGCCAAAACTGGAAGTTTTGCAGTGAGCTTATCTCGCCTCTCTTAACTGAAGTTCAACTGGAAGTGAACTGTTCGGAAGTGTCCACTTTTGGTGGCTGGAAATCTGTATGTGGTCAGCACGACCTCCCGGAATTGACTCAGGTTACGCTCGTTGCTTTGTTTGACCATCCACTTAAAGAGATTCTCCAGAATTATTTGAACAGCATGAAGACCGGTAATAATAGTGCTGAAATCCTAATGCGAGGTCCATATGACTTCCGATGGAACCGGCAAGCTCTGCACAAAATGATATCCAGCAGTAAATCTGAATCCAACGCTACCATTTGCTTGCTTGACGAGTTGACTGGGATCATTAACAGAATCCGGCTCTCTCAAATGCTTACTGTCGAGTGGCAGTTAAGCCAGGAGAAATTCAAAAAATGGGAATTACTTTGTGAAGGGGCACAGCATTTGGGATCAGAAAAATCTGCTCACTTGGAAGTATTTGTCTACATTGACAATGTCCTCGTGCTTCTCCGACAGGAATTGCGGGCTGCATTCACTGAACAAGGAGATTGCTCTGACAAGCAATTCTACCAGATCTATTGTGGAATGGCTTGGCTAAATCGTCTTTTAGATGTCGCTTTACAGCACTGGGAAAAGGAGCTGTCTCCGCCAACTGAAGCCAAGCTTAGTTTGATTTGGAACTGGACATTTTATAAGTTGCTGATGCCTCTTCTTGGACATAACAGCCCTCTGAAACTTTCAGAGAAAATTGAAAAGGTTATCAATCATATCCATAAATTACTTGGTGACCAAAACTCTACTTCAAAGTTGTTCAAGAAAATGCTAGCTGGCTGGGGCCATCCACAACCATTTCTGTCTGACAATGAATACAGACAATGGAAGAAATTAGAGGATTTAGCTCAGTGCATTGAGCTCTTTGGTAGAGGAAAGAACCAGCAAATTTCTCTCACTCAGCAAGACATCCTTAAACTAGACAGAACCTCTATAACGGATCAGTTTCTGAAAGTAATTTCCCAAATTAACTCCAGCAAAAATCTGAAATCTGCTGAAGGTAATAATTTACTTGAGTCTCTCTTCAAAGATTTGGAAAACAACATCAGTAGTGTCAGTTCTTGCAGTTCTGTTACAGGTGATAATGTTGAAGAAATGACTGAAAGCACCCCAGATACTTCTGCCCCAGAAGCTATGAATATCAAGCAACAGCTTTGGCCTCTATATGAACATACTGTCTTAGCAGTGGAAAGAAGAGTGCTGAATTTATTATTGAAGCAACAGGAACCACAGTTGGCGACTTGGCTTCCGCCTTTGGTTGAGTTTATGAAAGAGCACTTGCCATTATCACCATTACATTTGGCTGAATACCAGAAACTCTTTAACTGCTTAGGTCAAGGAAATTCTAAAAATTTATACTCTTCAATTTTCTTAAACTACTATCTGCACTGGTGGCAAAATTCTATCAACGATATGAATACCGATTTAAGAAATAATCAATTGGCTTTATTCTCACCTGATGTCAGGGGACCTGGAATTGCAGCCAGTGGTTGTTTATCAGAGATCCTCAATAAGTTGATCTCTGATCATGTTGGTATAGAATCAGTAAAGAGGAGTAGTACAAGATTTCTCAGTGACAGCAGTATTCTGCTCCCTCAGGTTGGAATTGGTTATCATAAAGATGCAGCTCAACTTTTCTCTAAAATCAGAAACCATCTGTGGGTGCATGCAGAATTTCTATCTGGACTGCAGTTCAGTGGAAGAACTATCGAACGAAAAAACATTTTAGAGACTTTTCAACACACTCTGACTGCAATTGGATTGAGTCTGCCTCAGTTCTGTGATTCTGATATTCCTGATCTACATGTATTGACCAGCCAGTCTGGAATGATTAATCCATATAATTTTACCGAAAAACTGGAGACTTTCATCTCTCAGATGAAAGACTGTCCTTACTTTGATGATGTTGTGATCAGTTTGACTCAAAAGGCTATAACTAGTGTTCAGGAAATGTTCATGTATGATGACCAAACTTCTGTAATGGCCATAGGTTCCAGTTTAGTCCTTATTGGTCTGTTACAGAGTTACCTCCTAGGTCCCCGTGGCCATCTTGACCCTGTGGAAAGAGACAAGCTAAAGCTGTCCCATGTTCAAGAGGATTTGGAAATGATCAGTCTTGAACTTGACATGGAAAATGTCTTTGCTGAACTAATGACAGGGCGTTCATTTACTGAAACTTGTCACAATCAGTTGCATCCACACATCATCTGGTTAATGGAACATCGGGAGAAATTAACCAACAAAGTTCACTGCTTATTAGGACGAACAGCACACAGACCTGAAGTTTCTCTCTTCCCAATGCTTAAAAAAGATTATCAAAATTTCTTGCAGACAGGAGGATCTTGTGACTTCATACTAAACCTTCTGCACAAAGCTAAAAATCTCGAAACCTCAAATGCTGAAAATGATGACTTATCTCAGTTTATTCAGGAAGTTATCACTTGGCAAAGGACACTGCACAATTTTCTTCAAAAGATGCAGGATAATTACTCACTATACAAAGATATCCTTATGCCATTTTACTCCTCTCTTCATCAGATGAGCCATGGATTTGGTTTGATCTCTCAGACTTTACAGGTTAGTAACAATCGCAATCAACTGGCCAAGCTATGTGATATACCAAAAGAACGAGAATTTTCCTGGCTTGAAGATGTGTATGTGTGCATGAATAAATTTCCCAGCTGCAGCATTACTTTTCCTGACTTTCTGAGATTGTCAATGGATTTGACATCCAATCTCATTCTTGGCCTTAGTCAGGCTCTCATGTCTAAAAAGATTGAAAAATCTAAAACTAGCCAAGAAATTGTTTCACAACTTCTGCTTAGTAGCCTTCTACACTTGAAAAACCATATTCTGTCTTCTCAGCAGTTTCCTTTTGTAGTCCTTGAACAACTTTCTGATATTCTTGATTTGTTTGTGTCTTCCTGGCAGAAGAGGGAAGAAGAGAGAAAGAAGTTGGAACAAGAAAAAGAAAGCCTGTATCGATTCAAAACTGTCTACCATGATAGTGGGCCAGATGATGAGAGAATCAGTGAAACTGATTTCCGGCAGAGATTTCCCAACTTCCAGAAGGATTTCCTTGATCTCATGCCGAGTGACATCACAGAAAAAGAGACTGAAGCTGAGGAGAGTAGAGAGACTGATGACAGTACCCATGTTAATGAAAATATTTCCTTGATATTATCTAAAGAGGAAATGAAGGAGATTTACAATATTCACTATCAGTTGTTCACCAATTTCACAAAGCCGCTGCATTGGATTGTTTCTGAACAAGAACCGAAAGACCCAGGCACTGGTGTGGATTTACTGAAACCATTCCTCCTTACCCAGAAGACAATGACATGCTTGTCTTCAGAATTTGCTAACTGTTGGTATGAGGCTTATGATGCTCAGGTTGTTGGCGGTCAGCTTTTAGTATCTGCAGCTTTAGAAGAAGTAATTAGTCAGCAGTCTTTTGGTCAGTTGGGTGTTGTGCAAAATCCTGTGGTTGACCATTGCTATGATGTCTATCGGGATGCCAATATCACAGAGATTATCCAATGTGAACCTGTTATCCGACGTCTTTTGCAAAGGTTGCATCAGCTACAGGGGGAATGGCCTGAGCATCCTACTTTGAAGCAATTAGAAACAATAGCCAACAGAATTCTCTCATTCCCATTAACCAGCCCAATTATGAAAGTGCTCTCTGGTCTGGAATTACTGTTGCACAAGGCCCAAGATTGGGAAAGTGTTGCAGCTAAACATGTGTCGTTAGAGGCTGAACTGCATGATATTTCCAATTTGATTGTGGATTGGCGTAAATTTGAACTTGGCTACTGGAAAAATTCTTTGGACATTACCTCTCAAGAAGTCGAAATTGAAGCTTCACGGTGGTGGTTTCATTTCTACCAACTGGTTTTTGCTTTCATCAAGCCTGCACCAGAAACAGACATATCTAAGCCAGCTTCAGATTTAGAAAAAGAGATCATTGCATCTCTTAAACAGTTTCTTGAAAATTCCAGTCTTGGAGAATTTAAAGTACGACTGAGAATAGTGTATGCGTTTCACTGCCAACTTACAAACATGGAGTCCTCTCCAGAGCAAAAACTCTTATTGAAGCTGTTATGGAATATCCATGAATTTTACAAACAGTTTTTGCCAGCTGTTGAATCAGAAATTGAGCAAAGAAGGATTCCAATTGAGAAAGAGCTTAAAGGCTTTGTGAAAATAGCTCGATGGACTGACATCAATTATTGGGCACTGAGACAAGCAACAGAAAAAACACATCGAACTGTCCATAAACACATTCAAGCGTTCAGAAAAGTTCTCTTAGAATCTGTGAAAAGTGTCCTTGTATGTAATTCTGCATCAACAGGACCACAGTCAGAAGAGAAAGAACTCACACCAGAAATTTGGCTCCAACCAATAGCCTGGGTAGGAGACTATAATATCATTGCTGACTATGATATTTGCTTGCCTGATGTACCTGAAGGGAGCCTGCTATCGCGACTGCCCACACTTTTACCAAAGTTGAACAAGCATTATGTAAATCTTCAGAAAAGAATTCCATACCCTAAACTTCTGTTGGCGTTTGATGAGTTCACCTGTGAGGTCATTGAAGGTATTGAAGAACGAAGAAGTATGACAGTCACGCCATCTGCGGATTTGGAAAAAAAGAAAAAAGAAGCCAAGCATATAAATTTGAAGCAGAGACAAGGATTGTCCAATCTCTACAAACACTTAGCCAAAATAGGCTTGTCTTATAAAAAAGGCTTGATAAGATCAGAAGAGGATCATGGGGATGCCTTTTTGTATATCAATCCAGTTGATATCAAAGCCACTGTAGAAACAGTTGGTACCACTTCTGTTCATCATGGCCCAGTCTTTAAAAGCATGTGGAAATCCAGCCAAAAATTTTACCTGAACTGTTTAGCACGTCACAACCAATTGAAATCCATTCTGCAGAATCCGGAAGCAAAAGATTTTGGTCTTGCCAACATTGATCGATGTCGTGGATTCAGTGAACATATGAAGCAGATACTTGTTGACCAACAGTGTATGCTGGCTAAATTGTCTGACAACTATTTTGAACTGCGTAAAATCCTTGGTAATCTGAAATGCCCCAGTCTGCAGAAATCTGTATCCTTACCTACTCAGAATGAGTTCATGGAATGGATGAGCAGTCTAGAGTGTGTGACTGTTAAATGTTACCAAGGTATAAGCCAATTCCAAGTTCTACTTAAATGTTGTCCTGTCTCAAACACTCCAGACTCTGGTTCATGTCTCACGCCTCTTCCTGTGCACACTGTGCCACAGACTTCTTTTATGTCTATGAATGATCCTACTTGGAATCTATGCATGGAGAAGATTGATGAAATTTTATCTAAGGTCAAAGTCATTTTTAAGAAGACATTGACCAAGTTGAGAAACAGAAGTCTTTATTCTTGGAATGATTTATATATCCTGGAAACTGGATATGTACATTTGCGTGAATCCCTTGTTCCTCTGCAACAAATTGAATTAATGTTCCTGGAACCCGAATATGCGATGGACAGTTCTTTCACAGAGTGTCTAACATTCTTGCAATCAGAAATCCAATCCAGCACTAATCTCTTTTTCTTATGGCATAAGAAACAGAAACCTGAGGAGATAGAGGCTTTGATAAAACAGTGTGACGGCCAAGCTAGACGGCTGACCATGGCTACTTTGGAACAACATGCTAAAAAATCTGTTGATCCATTTCCTGACGATAATCTATTAAAAGATTATTTTGATACCCTCATTGCTAACATTCTCTTCCCTATTCAGAAGTTACTGGAGAACCACAAGGAAACTGAAGAAAAGGTGAAGGAAATGAAGTCTGAGAAGTCTGCTGAGAAAAATGTCACTTCAAGTGATACAGAAATCTTAAATGGGCATTTAACTCAACAACTACACAAAATGCTATTTGATGATGTTAAAAGATTAAACTGTGAAATGCTCATACAGACGACAAACAAAGTTATTGGTACATTAACTTCATCCTGGGATTGTATTGTAAAGAGCAACCCCCAACAAATTGCATCAGTTGCTGGAATGAAATCCCTATGGATACAATCCATGATGGGTTGCCTCCCTTTGCTTGAAGTGTTTAGTTGCTTGATTGAGAATTACCTTTTGTACCTGCTCATTACCCACCAAATCACTGGTAAGCTTTATGATGGCCTCTTGATCCACTTTATTGAACTTGCTACCAAAGGATTCTTTGTGTTACCAGAAACTTCAGAAAATACACAAGAAGGAGCCACCCAGTTTGAAGATAAAGAAGGTGGTGGTATGGGTGAAGGCGAAGGTGTTAAAGATGTTTCTGACCAGATAGAAACTGAAGACCAGTTAGAGGATGTGAATCAGAAAGATAAGGAGAAACCAAGCCAAGATACTGAAGATCAGCCAAATGTTGCTGCTGAAGACAATGCTATTGAAATGTCTGATGATTTTGATGGCAAGACTCATGACCCTGATGAGGAATTTGATGAAAACGAAGAATCTGAGGATGATGATGATAATGAATTAGATAAAAAGATGGGAGATGTTGATAACAAAGATGCTGATAAGCTTGATGATCAACTGTGGGGATCTGATGATGAAGAACAGCAGTCAGAAGAAAAAGAGGAAACTGGCCCTGGTGCTGCTCAAGAGAGTGAAAGCCAGATTGTTGCCAAGAATGAAAATGAGGAATCCGACAAGCCAAATAAAGAGGAGAAACCGGAAGAGAGTGAAATGAAAGAAGAGGATGTTGAAGAGAAAGTGAATGAACCTGAAGCAATGGATGAGAGCGAGTACAATGACAAGGTGGACCCATATCACGGTAAGGAGCAAACGCAAGAAGAAAAGGCAGAAAATCTTGATCTTCCAGAGGATTTGAAACTTGATGAAGCAGAAGCCAGTAATGACAAGGATGAAGAGATGGCTGCCGAGAGTCCTCCAAACATTGAAGAAGCCAAAGCAGAAGAACCCAAGGATACTGCAGAATCTAAAGAAACTGATGAAGATAAAAATAACACTTCTGAGAAAGATGATTCTTCTAGAGAGGATGAAAACCAAGCTGCCAATGATGTTGCTGCTCCAATGGATGTTGATGATGTGGAAGAAGTAGAGGACGAGAAACAAGATGCCAGTGATGTTGCTGATGAGGAAGACAGCGAATCCAAAAAGAATGCGAAGGAAGAGGAGGAGACTTCTGCAGCACCTCAAATTAAGGACAAGAAAATTGAAAGTGAAGAGAATATGGACGATGATGAAGAGGATAATAATGCTCCTGAAGTTCAGTCTGACAAATTTTATGGCATCAGTGAAGACCAAAAGCAAAATGCTGAACAATCAGAATTGGCACAAGATACTGGTGGCCAAAATGATGGCCAGCAAGAACAACAAAAACCATCTGATGGTGCCAGTGCTCTTTCTGAGGAAATTGAGAGTTTACCAAACAAATCAGCTACGGACGTTACCAGAGGTTCCAATTCTGAAGGCAGCCAAAAGCCTGATAGTCTGAAGCCTAGTAACAATGACAGTGATCGTAGTCTTGGAAATAAGGAAGAACAGTACCAGAAGCACATGAAGACTCTTGAAGAAGTCCATCAGAGTGATACTGAGCATCAAGGTGAGGAGGAGGAGGAGGATGATGATGAAGAAGAGGTTGATAAACAGAATGAAAAGTCTGATCTTTATCAGCATGTGTCAGAATCCTCGTCACATTACAATCAACAAATGATGGATGTGGCTACTGAAAAACAGCAATCAAACATTCCACATTACGAAGATGTGGAAGAAGATGATGAGGATGAGGATGATGATGATATTGAATCCATTAAAGATTCTGATGACTCGTATATTGAAGAGGATATTGATGAAGATGATGATGACGACGATGATGTTGAAATGATAGAATCCAACATTGTGAAAAACAACTTAGGTGCAAATATAATTGAAGAATATGTTGTTGATGATGATGATGATGACGAAGAGGATGAGGAAGATGAAGATGATGATGACGAAGAGATAGTTGAAGAGTCAGATACCCAAATTCAGCCAAGTTCAGTTGACCTTTCTGGTGAGAAGATAATGACAGCTGGAGCTAGCCGACCTCCTGAATCCACAATACACACAGAAATGAAATATTTTGACAGGGATGATTTGGTAGACATTGAGGAACTTCGGGCAGAGATCGAAGAACAGCTGTGTGTTTGGTCAAGTAGTCAGCTTTATGGCAATACAGTAGCCATGGAACGGCAAGCCAATGAGATGTGGCAACTTTATGAACAAGTTACTGGTAGTTTGTCGCAAGAACTCTGTGAACAGTTACGTCTTATTCTTGAACCGTCCCGTGCCACCAAGCTTAAAGGAGATTATCGCACAGGCAAAAGAATCAACATGAAGAAAGTAATTCCTTACATTGCCAGCCAGTTCCGTAAGGACAAAATTTGGCTCCGTCGCACAAAGCCAAGCAAACGGGATTACCAGGTCCTGTTGGCCATTGATGATTCTTCAAGTATGGTAGATAACCATTCCAAGCAACTTGCTTTTGAGTCGTTGGCTGTTATTGCAAACGCTTTGAGCCTGCTTGAAGTTGGGGAATTGTCTATTTGCAGTTTTGGTGAGTGCGTACAAATTGTGCATCCTTTCAAAGAACCATTCAGTTGCCAGTCTGGTGCTAACCTTTTGCAGCACTTCACGTTCAGCCAGAAAAAAACCAACATTGCTCAGTTATTGCAACAATCAACGTCAATATTACTTGAGACGCGTCAGCACCATCAAAGTCAAATCAGCAGTCCCAATCTTTCACAGCTTTTACTTATTGTCTCTGATGGGCGAGGCCTGTTTGCCGAAGGTGTGGACATTGTCAAAACTGCTGTACGGCAGGCACACAATTCCAACATTTTTGTGGTTTTTGTTGTGCTAGATAATCCATTGAATAAAGACTCCATACTTGACATTAGAATCCCAGTATTCAAAGCAGCTGGTCAACTACCAGAAATCAAATCCTACATGGACCATTTCCCATTTCCATTCTATATCATCCTTAGAGACATAGACTCATTACCCCAGACACTCAGTGATGCTCTGCGTCAATGGTTTGAATTAGTTACCATTGAACAACAGTGAAAAATGAAAATGTACACAGCAAATTTGACATCAGTTAAAAACAGCGACTTCAAGTTTACAATTAAGCTTCTTTTAGAGCATTTACTTATATTTTTGATGTTATATATGTGCCTGTATACTCTGTGTGTCTCATCCAATTTTGTAAAATTTTAATTCTATGAAGGAAATTGTAATAAAAGAAAAAAACATTTTTAAACAAGATTGACTCATTTAAGTGACTTAATTGTGCTTTGCATGTTGGCTTGTTTAGCCATGCATCTATTTGCCATTTATGAAATGTACCACATCATATAGCAACAATAAAAAAAAAAAAAAAAAATTCTTGATTATACTTGTTTTTGTATTGACAAATATCTTACCCTTGATTAATTTGATTGTAATTTTTTGTAGAGCAATACTTTTGTCCAGTCTTGATGAAAACTGGGTAAAAATTGAAAGGCGAAAGCACTTGATCTCTGAATTGACATTAATTTTTGGGATGAAGAGTTATCATTTACACTATTTGTGTTAGGATTATGGTCCTCAACTTTATCGTTTTTTACATGGTGTTTTGTCCATTGTGCCCTCCATCCTTCCTCAAGTGTATGTCAGTCTGGGTAACCTACAAGGAATTCTAAACTGAACCCTTTATTTGACCTACAAGGGGAGACTTATTGTTCCACTGCTCATGTCTAGAGATATCTAGTACTTATTTTTATTTAGTACTGTTCAGTTAATTGCTTGCTCATTTCCACTGTGTGCAAGTACACACTGCCCAACTCGGGTTGAGCTATTATGCCACCAAATTCATGAACCAATGCTTTTACGAACTAGGCCATTGTCTCTATAGGTCACCTAGATTAATATTCACTGGAGGACACAATGACCAAAATGTGATAAAAAAAAAAACAGACTGGGACTAGTCAAATTCTAGTGTAAATAATTAAATTAATTTATCAAAATATTTTGATATTTTCTAAAAAAGAACTGATACCTGAGTTTGGAAAAAGTTTGGAGATTGATGTCAACACAGAATGGTTGCAGTCTCTTTCGTGCTTGACCACAATTTTTATGCAATCATGGTGTTGATATTAGTATACAAAATTCTTATATTTACACATACTTGATCTTGGATATTGAGCACTTTTACACTACAAATATAGCATACCTTAGAGTGCCGCTATCAAATCTTGTCAAAATATAAATTCATGACCTGGATTTTTTTTTTTTAATATCTCCATTACTGAAAGAATTAGTGCCTTGATAAAGTCAATCAGCAGATGAAACACAGCTAAGATAAGCTTTCCTTTATTTTTATATATATATATATATATATATATATATATATATATATACACACACACACACACACATACATACTGTATTTTTCAGAATACAAGACACACCCTTATTTTAAAGATTAAGTTTTGGATGGTGGGAGCTAGTCATATTTTAAAAGCATTCTATTGAACAAGAAATCAATCTGATCAACATTTTGAAAGCTGCTTTGACTTGAAGACAAACTGCATGTAATTTCTCATCTTTCTTATGATATTTTCCTATTACATAATAGTTTGCTTAGCATCTGAAAGGCATCTTTTGCTATTCAAATGCACCTTCAGATTTCAGTGTCATATTTTTTATCAACTGTCAAAACACTTCCCAGGTATTAATATAATTGTTTGATATTGACATCTGTAATTTAGCTAGCGTTTTGGACGGTTTTGCTTGTGACAAACACACATCTTTATTTTTTTAAATCATTTCACCTCAAGGAAGGCAATAAAGCCACTAAGGCACAAGAGGTTTCCAGATTATGAGAGAATGTGAGAAAAATACTATTAAGGAGAGACAATAATAAACAGGAATTAAGATAGAAAATAATGATTAACATTGCATTTAAATTTTTAAAAGATCTGGAAAGCAATAAGCTGGAATTGAATTCAAGAAGTGCAAGAGAAGAAACTGTTAGTCCTTTCCAAACCTCCATCTTGTGCTAAGTCATGAAAGTGCTGCAGGTTTTCGAAGCTCTTCAAAGGTTTTTACAGGGGATAACTGAATTTTATTGATAATTCTTTTAATGTTGTTCAATGTTTAATTTACGATGATTTGTCCTATGTCTGGAAGTCCTTCTATTTGGTATTGATGATAAAACCATGTTTATATTACTGTTTCCAAAGCTATACACCTGGTGCTGTAAGCTTTGATGTGCAGGTGGTGTAATGGATAATGGCTTGGAATTGTTAATTGGGAAGCTGAATTCCAATTCCCATTGGGTTCATTATAATAACTTATGTGCAAATGCCCTTGAGAAAGGTATGAATTTACCTTTGTCACTAAACCATTATCTTAAAAATTCTTACAAAGTAAAAATGTTTTCTGGGTTGATAAGTCATAGCAAGTTGAGCAAAGCTATTAATTTGTCCTGTCAAGCTCCAATATTAATATCATGTCCACTTTTGATTTTGTTTTGATACAATGTGATAACTATCAATGTCCCAAGCCAATAACATTAAATTCTCTAATGATAATATCTATATGAAATTGGAGACCGTTTCAAATAAGTTTCCAGCTTTTACCACTTGACAATCTAAATCATCATGTTAGGATATATAGGCCACTGTTAACAGCTGCCCTATTGGGTGGCCTTTAAGCTAGCTCCTACAAAGGACTCTTGATTGGGCCTTCATCACAATAGGTAGGGAGTGGATGTAATAGGTAACAATGAACTACAGAAAAACTCAAATTGATTACTGCCTTTAAGTATTGTGTTAATATTTAAGCTTACCTTTTAAAAGTTCTCTGCTGCCACTTAATTTAAAGACATTTTGATGTACATAGGTCCTTACTTTCCATACAATTATTTTTATTTCATGAGCAACTTTCGTTTAATTTTGCAATTAATTTTGATTATTCCTAAATTTATTTCCAAGTCAAAAATTATTGTACAAAAAAATTGCCGAAAACAATCACAGTAATGAAAACTTGGGAATCCAAAATTTCAGGATTGCAGGTTCAAACATGGCCCAGAATGTTCTAATTTGCTCAAAGTTTTCAAAATGGTATATGTTGGGTTACAACCTCTAGGAATAAAGTTGAAAAAGTGTAACCCACTGACATTTGCATTTATTATATTGATTTGGACAGTTTTTACAAGCTTTATGCCTAGAAAATAAAATGCTTATATGAACACAAGACAAATTGAATAAGAAGTTTAATTGCCTTGCCAGTCGTCTTTAATGAAACTTTCTCAAAGGATTGCTGCTCAAATACAAAATTATTAAATATATACACACACTAGATAGGGATGGGTTCCATCAGGCTATCTTGCTTTAGATATACAATGCTAACGAGTTACAGAACTTGTGATATATGTTCATGCCTTCAATGTATAGGTTTTACATTAAATTTTGGGGTTAGAAAAAAAACGTATATTTTATATACTGGAACCTACATTAACTCTTATAATAGTATAATATCGATTATCTGAATGAGATCAAGGTAGGTAGGGGTGCAAAAAGTTTGAGATAATTGAAGAATTGATTCAATCATAATAGAAGCCACACTGAGCAACAAAAAAAAATTACTTTTATTCAATTGATAAAATGAATAAAAACACAGGATACTCATTTAAAATTTTCTATTTTATTTTACTGAATTGAATAAGTTCTGTTTAAATAAAAATATGGAGTTTTAAATATCAAGGAATTTTGATTTAATTATAAAAAAGTAGATTTGCCTACATACACATGAAGTGCATTGATTTCATTGAAGTTTGTGTAAGTAAAGTTCATTGAGATGGTGATTGTAGATTTTGGTAAGAAAATATCCAGGTACTTGAGATTTTCTTTGTGTGGCTTGTTGATTTTTATTTATTTTTTTTTTCCCCCCCATCTCTCCTGCAGCAATAGAATTTGACAAAGATGCATCAACTTTGTGCTTCATACCATGGCATACATACTCTACAAAGTCTTATAGTGACTAGACAACACAAGATTTTTACCATACTTTTCTGTCCTTCAGCATGTCATTTTAATTCACCCCCCCCCCACACCTGTTAAAATTATTTCTAAACCGTTTAAATTACCATATATACTCGTGTAACATGTGATCTCCAAATTTATTATGTATCTTTCTCTCTCATGAGACCAAATTACAATAGACTAACCTTTTCCCCTATCTCTTTGTACTATAAATAAGAGAATGATAAAAGTATTCTTAGTAATGCTAAATGTGTACAGTCATGAACAATTGAATGAGAATCAGCTAAACATCTTATAAACAAAGTAATATATGCATATTCACTGTTTGTATGTTATATGATACTAATACATGAATATTACATGCATTATTATTATGAGATACTGTTAAGTAATACATCAATTTGTCAATCATGTCTATTTTAAATAGAGCTGTACATTTTGGTTACAGTGAATGGATATATAGTTTGATCAGGGCCATCAGTACATATGCTAATTTTATCTCTTGTATGATGTGGACCCCCCCCCCCCACATTAGCTTCAAAAGTCACATGATATGTGAGTATATACTGTAGCTAACTTGCTTATATTTTTTGTATGAATAATCTTGGATTTTAATTTATGCCATTAACTCCGTTGCAACATTTAAGAACCAGTTCCTTTTTAGGCCATTTAAAGATATTTAAAAAAAATAAGACGGCTAACACTACCTGTATATTTAAAAAAGAAAATGATGTTAATAGTTAATTTTGCTATCATATTTGTTATATTTTCTGCATTACTATTCTTGGATTTTTATTTATATAATTAACCCTGCTGCTGCATGTAAGAAAGAATTTAACTTTATAAATCAATAAAAAATAAACTTTAACCCCCCCCCCCCAAAAAAAACTTGACACAAAATAAGATATGAAAGGTAATGTATTAGCAGCTTACTATATTCATTATAGTAACAACATAAGGCATGTTTGTTTACAGTTTCAATGTATCCTGTATTACTAAGAGATCAGGATGTACGACATAATATTATCAAGCAATTGACTTTTATTTTTTTAACTTAACATTATTTATTGTTAATATAAACATTGTATTTAATGGGTACACGTGTTTGAGTAGACACTCTCGTTTGTTTTTTTGTTTTTTTCCTCAAAACTTATGTTTTTGTGTTTATCAGCCCCCAGATATCCTCTCTATGATTGTATCTTGTATTTTTTCCCTCTTTGGATCTTTGGTAAATAAGGTTTTAAATTCAAATATAGAAGTTAATTTGCCATTAGCTGATTATTGTTATGAAAGAAGCCAAGATATTTTACAGTGTCTTTATAATTTGTCATTCTATAAATAGCTCAGTAATATTCTTAATGTTGTCATCTAGTAGTTTTGTTGATCTTCATGGCCATCATGTGTAGAACCAAATTGATGGTGATTGATGTTATGTACACACTGAAAATTCAGGTATGATTCTCCAATGTGCCATGGTAACCTAAAACCAATTCCACAGAATGAAACGGCAAGCTCTGCTGATAACTGACAGGTTTAATTGGGGGGGGGGGGGTTAAAGATACATAGTGGATTGTTAACCTACTGCTCTGTTTCACAACTTATTCAGCAAGAAAGTTATAAGTTACTGTGATTTACACATTGTATTTTTTGTCTATTAAGGAGGTGGCTGTCAAAGCAGGTGCAGCTCAACAGATGAACAAAGAAACAGACTTTTCTCTACTTCTTATCAGTTGTACCCCTTGTATTTATACAAGGAAATTTGCTCAGACTAGATATTGATTTATTCCATATTTTCAGTTACCCATCAAGATATTCGACAGGGCTTTCTTTGTTCAATAACACATTCTTATTTTTTAGAATGTAATCAGCCTGAATTTTAGTAATTAAATAAACATTTTGAATGGGTAGTATTTTAATGCAAACAACCCAAAAACTCTTCTCTGGAATTTGAGAAATTTCATTTCTCTAATGATGTCTTGAAAATATTAAGCTATATTAAATTGAAAACTAAAATCATCTTAGAAATAAACACACACCTGTTTCAAAACCAATTTCCAAAGGTAAGAATTAATGTGGCCTATTTTGATTCCCCCCCCTTTTTTTTCTTCATGTATTATATTTTATCAGATACATGTAGTACTGCTCAACTTCCATACTTAGCACTTTTAATCAAATTCTTAAATACAGATATTACACACATGCACACACAGTATAACTTTCTTAGTAGATTTTTAAAGTGTTTTTTTTTTTTTTTTTTTTTTTTTTGTATACAAACCAAGAAAATAAAACTCATCTGTAAAACAATTAGCATTGTTTGTCACATTTTTCACAGCATACTACTCTGTTGATATATTATTATGATGCATGTTCCTCCATTTACCTATCCATTGCACCTTACCATTAAACTTGGATCAAGTTGGTTTTAGCGAGAAAAAGGCATGCATCATAAACAAAACCCGAAAAAAAGCTGTTAGAATATTGTACGCAAGGAATAAATGAGTAAACGTGATGAAAAAAAAATATCACAAACTTAATAAAAACAGTTTCATCATCAAAATCTATTTTCTGGTTAAATAATATTTTTTTTTTTTTTTTTCTCTCTCTCTCTCTCTCCCCTTTCCTTGCATTAGTAGGTGACCATAAATTAGTGTGGGAAATTTTAGTTTCCTTTTGCAGTGGGAAATTTTTTTTTAATTCTTGCAAAAATCAAATAATTGTTGGATTTTAATGAACTTTTCAGGACTTATTCAGAAATGAATTAAATTTTAGAAACTTTTTTTTTTTTTTTTTTTTTTTTTTTTTTTGTGCACCCCCATGAAAGAATTGGTATAAAAACATGATGATTTGTCTGATCAATGAAAGACTGATAGAAGGAGCCACTGTATGCATGCTAGTATGAAAATGTTTCTTTCGCAGTTACTCTGCTGGTAGTAGTAAGTTGCTAAATTAGTGAAATTTTAAAAGGATAAGAAATGGCAAAATTCTGAAATTAGTCCTGTCCTAATCTGAGATCTAATATTTATTAACACTGAATATAAGAAATGGACACTTCAGATTGTAGCCTAAGGATGTTTGCACTCGACTAATACCGTTAAGGAAGTGTATTAATATATATGACATCCACCCCCATGTTATGTAACCTAAAAGTTTGTTACAAGCAAGGATACCCAGCATTATATGTATCATCTGAATGGAGGAATCGGATCATTTGATGACTATATACCAATTAATTAAAATAACTCGTCAAATGTCTATTTGTCAGCATACCTAAACCAAAATATATTACCTTGGAATAAATTACAGAAACAGATGCTTTCTCATTTCACACATCCCCTTTTCTCTCCCCCCTCACCTAACTTCAAACGTATTGGCTTACAGCCACATTATGTTGAAACACCAGTTCCCCTACGGTCACCAAAATTAAGCAATGTTGAGCCTGGTCAGCACCTACATGGGTGACTGCTTGGGAATACCACATGATGTAAGCTTGGATATGCAGGTGGTGTACTGGGTAATGACTCAGAATTGTTAATTAGAGAACAAAATTCCAATTCCCATTGGGTTCATTCTATTCACTGATATACAAATACCCTTGGGAAAGGTATGAATTCACCTCTTCTCCCGTCAGCTATGGGTTAATTAGTAAAACTTTTATCACTAAAACCATTATATAAAAAAAACTAAAAAAAAAACTTAAAATCTAAAAATATTTCATGGCTTTAAATAACCTACAAAGTGTTGATGTGTAGAAAATGAATGACTCCATCAATCAATCTAAACTTGTTGGATAATAGTCACAATCCTTTGACTACTTATCCCACTACTGACTTTAAACTCCTGCTACCTTACTGTATAGCCAGAAGTGTATAAAATGTTAAAAGTACTGAAGTTGCAAGAAATATGGATTTAGTATCAAAAGCCTCATTTGAACACCTATATGATGAAGTCGTTTATCTGTACGAGAATTTAGAAATAAGGCTAAAATACAACTGAGGTCAGCCATTGACAACAGTAACATTGTGATTAAGTATTGATATGTGCATATTTCTGTAAGTAGAGACCATGGGTTCTAGTTAGAAAGTATCTGCTAAAACTTGACCTGGGTCAAAACAAGCTTCAGCATACTAGAATTATACGTAGGTATAACGTAATTTAGCTACAAGGACTAAATTTTTATCACTCAAGGAAGCATGACCTCTTCCCATGGATATAATACTTGAACTGTTAACAGTATAACACTGTAAGTGGAAGGATTCATGCAGATTGCCAAAATGCCAACAGCCAGTACCAATAGTTGCCAAAATATCTCTCAGTAATAGAATGTACAAATAGCCAAAGCATCTGCCTCTGTCATGTGAACAATCTCTATATAAATGAGCAGATTTTTTTTTTCTGAAAATATAGTCTGTGAGTGCTTCATCCAATGAGGAAAGTGACTACTTTCATTGCTCTGCATTTATTAGGTGATTTTTTTTTTTTTTTTTTTTTTATATAAAGTTGGAATTCTTTGAGCTGTTATCATTCTGCCATTTACAGGTCAACTCTAAGAAAACATAATCTACAACTTTCATTACATATTTGTGTTTGAAGTGAGACAGAAATTTGCTTTGATAACACATTGACTGCCAGGTCAAATATGAAATCTGACTTCAAACACAAACTTGGGCAATAAAAAATTTTGAGTTGATTTATAGCTTCAACTGAAGTCTTAACATTGTTTTCACATTAAAAGTATCACTGAATAAATTTGTCATTGGCACCTGCAGATGAAAATGTATCAGGAAATGCCAAGCATGAAATAACTCATCAGCATCATAATAAAAACTGCCAACCACAAGTTAACCTAACATTGTCTTGATTCTTGTTCATGTCAGTGTGTACAAAACCTGGGGAGGTCCTGTCATATGTTCACGGGTAAATGAAAAGATAAATCCGGTTTCCAATATACTGGGTGGTTTATTCAGGCATTTACTTGCACTGTCTGTGGGATATGTAGGTGACACTTGTGATGACACTATGACCAATCTGCCCTTCTCTCACTACTTACTCACAGGTGGCTTGAAACCATTCTCTAATAGGTAGATGAAACTTCTTGATTTTTTTTTTTTTTTAATGGTGACTGTTTATATAAGCCTGCATGTGGCACTTGTTCCCTAAAGTTTTTATTTCTTTTTGTTTTATTTCCTTTCATTCAAGCTGGTCATAAAAACACCACTTAGTGCCCACTTTGTATGTGTTCTAATGAGGATCGGGTTGGGTCCTGTTGTGTCACAAAAGACACTAACAAAACTTTGTCCTGATAATGCACTTTAAAAACATTAAGTGTTTAGGCTTTATTACTTATAAAAAGCCCCCCCCCCCTCTAATGTGATAATTTTGGTGTAACTGTATAATTAATGGAATTTTTTTTTTTTCTTTATCTACTTTTTCTTTCTCTTTCCTCCCCTTTTTTAGTGTTGGATAATAGTCCGTCATTTGCTTATTTATCCCACTACTGATTTCATACTCTTACCACTTTACTATACAGCCACAAGTGTATAAAAAATAAATGTTAAATAATTGCATTTTTTGTAATTTTTTTATGCTATATTTCAATCCATTCTCATTGTTCTTGATTAAAGAACAGTCCAAAAAATTTAGTGCTTTTGTCATTAAATAGCATTAAGAATGATTACTTTTAAATAATTTCCTTCAAAATGATCAATTGTAATAGTTATTTTTTCTTTTATTTCTTTATCAAAATTAGCTTATTTTTATGATTATCAGAGAAAACTTTTCATATTATACTCTTTTTACTTTTTAATGTTTTGTACTGATAGATTTGTTCCATTGTCAGCTATATCAATTATAGTTTATGTGATTAAATTGACATTACTTGAACATGATCCATGTAAATATACATGAAGACCTCACTCAGCTTTTCGTCTATCACGCATAACTCATTAGGTCTCTTGTTCGCATCGGTGTGCATGATCAACGGAGAAAGGTACATAATACATTCACAAAGGTAATAAAAGATTGTAATTAATGCCATGGTGAGAAATGTAAACTTGAACCCTCTTTCTAATCTGTTTATTCAGGGATTCACATACACAGTCAGGGTTGATGGTTAGGTAGGTGACACTTGGAACAAAAGATTAAATTTTCCCTTCAACCAGCAAGAACTCTTTCTCCTACCACCATGTGCATTACAATGCATGGCCTCTCTCACTCACAGAACTATAGTTTCTGATAATATTAAGTGTTAAGGAAAGTATAGAATTAAAATTTTCATTAAGATGTTTAACCAGTATCTATTTTAATATTATCTTATCTAGAAAAGGTGTTTATTTAGCAAAATACAATGCTTTTAGGAAATGGCTGAAGGGAGATATTGGTCATCAGTAACTATCCTGCTCCTAGCTAGTTCAATTCAAGACCTATCCATTCTAACAATTGACACAAAGCACGGTAAGAACTCCTCCTGCACCATTCAGTTCAAACATGCAGCAAAATACAGTGTTTACCTAATAATATACCAATGTTATATATACACAATATATTTTTATTTCTAATGTGTGATAGGATAGTTAGATATGTTAAAGTAACTTACTTTTTCATTGATCAAATTGAATTCTGACATAGATGGTTTATAATGAATAAATTTAACCATTTTGTCACTTTTAACATTGAATGGATGGTTTGTATTTATATATGGGAGAATAAAGAATTTAATATATCTTCTTTTTTTTCTTTGTTTTTTTTTTTTTTTTTGTTTTTTTTTAACAGATCTTTTGTATTCATAATTTTTCTTTGTGTGTGTTTCAACAATATAAATTGTGTGGGTGCGTATATGGTGAATGGATAGCAGCTCAGAATGAGACATCAGAGACCCAAGTTTAAATTCTAGTCAAGTTCATTACATTTACCTATGTGAAAATACCTTTGGCATAGGTTAAATAGTAGAAGACTGGTTAGCAGCCAGTCTAGATGTAAAACAACTCTGAATTCAAACCTGTACATAACCCTTATGAAACACTTACTATGCAGCTAAGGAAAAGATCATGAAGAGCAAATTGATTCTATGATCTCTACTATGGTTGGCCTCCTCCTCCAAATTGTATCACATTTATTACACAGGATTATATTTGTTTTCATATATTCCATCTCACATATTTGAATAATGATAAATGATTGATATGAAATATCAATCATTTATCATTACAGTTTTTTTTTTTTTTTTTTTTTTTTTTTTTTTTTTGTGTGTGTAATCCTTTTCTTACCTTCTTTTTTTTTTCAGAATGGTAATGAGCGTAGGCAAAAGAATTATAAACTGACAGTAAGGCACAATGAACTCTTTCAAAAATATTATCAGGTAAGTTAGGAAGACTTCAGGATTTGAATCTTCTTTTAAGCATTTATGATTGGCTATTAATTTGCTATAAAGCCTTTTTATCCTTTAGCATTCAACACATCCAAACCCACCTCATAAATATTGGCTCTTAATGTTGAACTCCCCATACTCTGCGATCATATATGACAACATCATCACAAAAAATGCAGGAAGTCACGCAGACAGTGAAACTTTAACAACAACTGACAAGACTTTGAGACCTGATATTGACAGGGTTGGTTTGAGGGTGTTGTATGATAGAAATCCAGTCTTTTTTCCACCATCATTCTGGAACCATCTTGAAAAACAACTTTTAATTGAAAAAAATTTTTTAAATGTCCCAAATTCAAGTTTTTATTTGTGATGATTAAAGTAATATAACAAAAATGTCATTAAAATGTTTTGAAAATAAATTAATAATGCTAAAATATTAAAGTTTTAAAAAATGAATAAATGTAAAATAAAAGTTAAATTTCATTATAATTTTTATAAAAATACACTTGAATAATTTTTCATAGAAATGTTCTTATTAACTAATTTTCATCCTCAGTAATTTATATATATATAATATATATTTTAAATTAAGAATTGTGCTCTATACATTCACTTTCTATCTAAAGAATATTGGCACATTTCAATTATTCACACTCAAGAAAACTTTTGTCTTTACCAAAATATTTTTGTTTATAATTACCTGCCTTAATTTTAAATTAAAAAAATATTTTCATCTTCTCAACTTCATTCTAAAAAAACTAACCATTAGCTTCAAACTAATGCTCTATTGTCGCTGAGATAATGGGAAGACATTTATCTCCAGCCCTGCTGGATATATATCATGATTACTAAGCACCAGAAAGTTTTTATGACATCATATTGGCAAAAAACCTTGACAACTATTTCAGGGGAATTGTTACTTTCACTGACTTCATCACCAGTTATGAATTCTTTAATCATTACTTGACCAGGTGGTTAAAATAATACAAGATATTTTTAGTATGATAAAATATGACAGATGTAAGTAAGTAAAGAGGTTACTTATTCATTATATTTGATTTTTAAAGCAAATTTGTGTTTTCTCTATTGTTAGCAAGTTTTAAACTGACAGCAACTTTCAGTTCAATTTTTATGATTTTTTTTTTTTTGTTTTTGTTTTCCCTGTTTCATGACAGGGTTTAGGCATTGTCCCTGAAACTGAATGGAATGAGTTTTATGAAACCTTGAAAAGCAGCCTGCCTATTTCATTTCGATTTACAGGCCACAAGAGGTGAGGACACTTTGTAAACTGTTTTTTGCATCCCTGAATTTGTTTTAGTTCATTCTCATTATGACAATTTTTATATTCTAAAATCACAAAATAATTATTCATAAAAGTAATGATTTAAGTTTTCCTTTAAACTATAAATCACTACCACATATTCAAGCATTATAAAAATAAAAATCTGCTGTTAATTATATGTTTATGAAAAAAAAAGTCTTGTACTAATCACTGGTTTGTAAATAATAACAACTTGAAAAAAAAGAGACTTGTGTTAACTATACGTTTATATAAAAATTTTTAAAAAAATCTGATATTAAAGGGTTCTACCTATAACTGATTCATGCCCACCACTCCATTTTGGGGGGATGGTTGGTATGAGTTAAGGTTACATTTTTAAGTTATAATATTGATATTGAGAGGTGTATGACTGTGTCATTGAATTAAATATTATTTTTCCTCTGAATCAACTTAGTTTTGATTTAAACTTATAGAATGAGATACCAGCACAGCAACAAAATCATACTGGTATAGAAATATACAAAGCCCAATGTACCCATCATGACATTTATTCAGTCAGATGTGTGCGATATGGTGAAGATATTCCCAAGTATTTAGATCTGACTCCTAAGTCACTTTGACTGCTTCATCATTCAACCCTCTTGACACCTGACTGCAATGCTCTCTCTACTCCTGCTCATGAACTGATGCACTGTGCATCAGCTCCCTAGTGGACATGTCTGTTATGGTCAGGCAACTGATAAACAACTCTGTACTACTGATTATTATTATTATTGTTAGCTTTAGAATTTTTTGTCAAGCTGCAGCAAAATGAATTGTCACAAATCCAAGATGTAGCAAAGCAAACTGAACATGCACACATTTTGCTTTAAACCATTCTAACAGGTCTGAGTTTGTTTTCTGGGTAGGGTATGAGTCAGCCATTGTTTATCCAGTTTAAGATTTCTTTGCTGTATCTTTAGGCATAGGGTATTCTGACATCCTACACATCTTCACATTACAGTCCAGCTTGTACCAAATTGAATAGTCACATTTCGAGGTATGGTATCTTCATGTGTGGTCCATTTTCTTATACCATGAATTTGTGTTGACTTGGATTTGCAACCATAACATCATGAAGGCTTATGTCCATATCACATTAAAATACTGGTTCCCGTACAATCACCAAAGTTAAGCAACATCAGTACCTAGATGAGTGACTGCTTGGGAATATCTGGTGCTGTAAGCTTGGATGTGCAGGTTGTGTATTGGAAAATGGCTTAGAATTGTTAATTAGAGAATCTAGTTCCAATTTCCCAATAGGTTTATGTTCACCTACACAGAAATTCCCTTGGGGAAAGGTATGAACCCACCTCTCCTCCCCCAGTTATGGGTTAATTAGTAAGAATTGTATTGATAAGTCATTATCTAAAAAAAAAATTCATACAGCCTAAAATAAATAATTGTTATAGCAAAACAATTTTTTTTTTTTCATTCTATTCATATTATATATTTTTAAACTAGATTCTTTTTTTCTTCTTTTTGAAATAATTGAGGCTCCATTTATCTAAAATTTCATTTCTATTAAAGACAGTCAAAAGTGTTGCTGAATATCATCAAAACTAAATACTTTGAAAAAATACTTGGTGCTGAATATGAAGATGGACGTCCTGTTGATCCGCCAAAGTGTTTGCAGTGGTATGTGATAGAATATTTTATAATATATCAAATTGGAAACATTTGATAAATTTATTATTTTGAATTTTTCTCACAAAAATGAAAATGTTTTCTCAAGTATTA
This sequence comes from Acanthosepion esculentum, assembly GCA_964036315.1. NCBI lineage: Eukaryota > Metazoa > Mollusca > Cephalopoda > Sepiida > Sepiidae > Acanthosepion > Acanthosepion esculentum. The sequence goes on from OZ038485.1 coordinate 87,497,422, forward strand.
TTAGTTGTAATTCTTATACAAAATTGAATATAACCTGAACTTGTTTCTGATTTTATTGCCTATCTTACAACAATTACATTTTTAGTGTTTCACCAATAATTGATTATAAATGTTTTCTTTTTCTTTTTCTTTTATATAGTGCTGATGAATTTGAAAACAATCTATATCAGCAAATAATTTAAATCTTTTATTTTCCTTTATTTCAAAAAAAAAAAATTATAACCTATATCTTCTTGCCAACCTGTGTGCACTAAAGCACCATGAAAGGTAGCCAGGTGCTCCCCAATTTAACTTTACATTTTAAGTACAAAATGATATTAATTAGCACACCCCTTTATGAAATTCACACCTTCATTTTTTCCTGTACACTATGCTGTGACTAATACTTACTATTTAGAAATTCTATTTTGTCTTCGGGTTATCCTGATTATTCTATTGTTGACCTGCACATATTAGTACCAAAAAGCATTGGCCATGAAGTGATTAATATAATGTACTTAAAAAAAGAAAACAAAATTATTTTTTCTGTATTTTAATCTTCATACTATTTAGTTTTTATTATTTTTCTTAAAGGTATCCAGAAGAAATGGCATGGCAGCTAAATTTCACACGTAAAGAAGTACGCAGCAGTCCTGCTTTGGAAAAACTCCACAGTTTCTTAGTTTCAGAAACAGAAAGTGTAAGTACAATTGTCTTTTCCAAAATTTATTTTAAATAATTGTATCTTAAAAAAGTTTTATACAAATTGGAATTCTCATGATTAGCCTTTGCAAACAATCTGATCAAGCATAGTTTCTATAGAAATGACCCAAATCAAATATTTGTGTCAAAACATTACTATCCTCAGACTGGGGTCAAAGCATGGTATCTGATCTCTTCCTCTTAAAAATTGAGGGAAACCTGGTCTTGAGGAATTCAACCCTGTGGCAGCACCTCTCTCATTGCACTGAAAAGAGAGGACTTGTGTAGTACTAGCATCAACATAATGGTGGTCTCGAGGACTGGGCAGTTTTGTCCTTGGCCCATATGTACACATGTAGGCACTCCCACATTCAGCTGACCTTGTGCTCCATCCTGCCATTTTTGGGAAGAGTAAATATGGGATCAAAGTGTAGTATCAATTCTTCTCACTCGGATATATAAATGTGTGTGTGTGTTTTAATCCTTTAGACTCCCTTGTAAAACCTGGACACACAGCCTCCCTATGCTAGGTACTGCTGCTTCCATAGCAAGTCTGTTTTTATGGAATGGATTTGCTAGGTTTTGAATTCAGGATTGTCCTTTTCCTAGACTGGTTGCCAACCAAGGGTATTTGTGCAAAAGTAAACACAATTTGACATACCAATCCCATTAACCTGCTATGCTATTCACATATCCCCTCTGCAATATAGCCTGAGCATAATTTTACAAGAGTATATATGTGTTGTATAGAAGAGGTAAATTGTGCAGACAGTTCATAATAGAAGTTAAATTGAAACTGGTAAAATTTAATAATGAATTCATATTTGGAAAGAGTCCCATTCCACTTAGACCAGTAAAAAAAAAAACAATTGTTCTCAATCATGAAAATGAAAGATGATGCCATAACTTTTTCTTCATTTTTTTCTTATTGTCCAATTACACATCTCAGATGGGCACATTCTTTTTTATAAAGACAAGTATTAAACCCAATACCTGCTGGAATTATTTGAGGGAAGAAATATTTAACTTTAATAATTAGCATAGGAGCCTTGCAAAATAATTTATATACAATTTAAGATTGGAATAAAAGTTATACATATAAAATTGCATTCCATTTATGGGACATTGGATGAGATATGGTTTTCTTATTCTTTTGTTAATGTTTACTGCAAAAAAAAAAAATTATATATATCTATAAATGATTAATCTTAACTGTGCAAAATATTTTTTTCCTAATAGAATTTTTTATAAGAACATAAATTTTGATTTAAAGATCCACTTGTAAATTGAAGATCAATTTCTGAAGTATTGTTTATTTTAGGGGAATATCAGCCGTCAGGAAGCTGTAAGCATGATACCGCCTATCTTACTGGATGTAAAGCCACATCATAAGGTTTGTTACTATTTACAACTACTTCCTTGTTTGTCTTTTTTAAATAGCAATAATTTCCTTTCTTTATTTTCCTGAGAATAAAACTAATGTCCTTTCTTATATACAGGTGCTGGATTTATGTGCTGCTCCAGGTTCTAAAACTGCACAACTTATTGAATACCTACATGCAGATGAGGATAAACCTATTCCAAGTAAATGTCATTTCAATGTTATGTTCTTGTGTTTCCTAAGATTTCAAGATTATTCTCATCTTAATTTGTTTTTCTTTTACTCTCTTGCATTCAAATATATTGTTGGTCAAGCAAGATCTATCAAAAGTTTTTAGGGTTTTTATCAATATTAAAACAAATTCTCTCAAATATGAAAATTGCAAATATTTATCTTTGCTTATTTAATCAAATATCTTCTTTTTTTTCATCTGTCATTGCATACGTCAACCGCTAGAACTATAGCCAGCAAATTTTCTCTTTGCTAATTGTATAATAGGACTGTAAAGCATAATTTAGCCTCCAATATCTCTTTAGTTATTAATGGAAGGGTAGAGCATGATTTTTTAATATTATTTTGTGGTAAATTCAAAGATTTTAAAGTTTTATAAGGAATTCACTACAATGTATGTATAATGCTAAACAGGACCCTTACTTTTTGCCTGTCAGGTTAACTTAAACCAAATATTTTTCTTTAACTATATAAAGTAAACATCTAGCAGAAAATGTTCTAGCCAGAAAAGTCTTTTTCTTCAAATTTTTTCTAGCCACCAAAACATCATGACTTAAAAAAAAAAATTGTTTACATTTGTAGTACAATGGTCACCAGAGGGTCATAAATATTTTTACCTTATATTTTGATAGATATTGGTGTGGCACAAGAGAACATCTTGGCACCTACTCTCTTTCCCATCTACTTCTGTGTGCTGCTATCTTATGCTTTCAGTGACTATCATGCTGTCATGTATACAAGATATACACATCTCGACTTGTTGCCACTCTACTTTGAACCAAATATTCCAAAGGTAGCAGGTTAGAGGTTGTTGAGACTTTTCTGCATTTAGGCAGCACCATACCAAAAGACGGATCACATTCGTGGTTTCAGAAGGCTGGAATCAAGATTATAGTCAAACAGATATAATTATCAGCAGCAAAGTCAATGTTTACACTGCATATATACTTACCTCTCTGCTTTAATCTTCTGAGATCAGACCACACGTAGATGCTTGTGGTGGTTAGAGTATTTTGATAAAAATGTTTAAGAAAGATTCTTAATATCAAATGGCAGTCAATGACACCAAACACCAAAGCTCTAAAACTATCTCAAAAAGCATTGAATCCTGATTGTTTTGAATTAGATGATGTTGACTGAGCATTTTGGTCAACTGCAGGACTGATGACTTTCAAAACATCTTTTTATGGTGAGCTCAAAGTTGGTAAATGCCCACAACACAAACCCATAAAAAGATTCAGAAATTATCTCAAGGAAAACAGCTTTTGATATTGATGTGAACAACTGGGAGGAGCTGTCCTTTGACAGAGATAAATCCATTAAGATGGCAGTATACTCCTTGAGTCTAGTCACACTGAGAATGAAAAAGTTGAAGTATGGTTTTAGAAAGGTGCCATATAGGACCTCTCACCTGAATTTCATCTGTGGCGGTGTAATATTTGTTATAGTGTCCTGAAATCAAAGTCTGATTATGTCAACTAAATCTCATGACAATGCTCTTAACACACAATCTTGATAGCCTTCAACCAAGACCAGCTGAAAATGTGTGGGGAAAATGTGTAAATCCAGTCTGGGTCTGTAAAGATACATGAAAATTTGTGAAGATGACGTTACTCAATTTTATCTAATAAATTCTGTCAAAGTTATTGACTTTGTATATCACATATGCTTAAAGCTGTGCAAATCCTGTGATAGGCCAGAGAGCCTCCTTAGAGTCCACAGTTGTTGACAACTAATTCAACACTATACAATTAATGAGATGGCAATTATCTGTAAAGATGCTGCAATTATTATATAACTAGCTTAAAAGCCGCCTTATTGGGCGGCATTTAAGCTAACCCTTGTGGAGGGCTCTTGATTGAGCCTTCATCACAGGAGGTAGGGGAGAGTAGATGCGATAGGCAACAATAAACTACAGAAAAACTCAAAATTGATTGCTGCATTTAAGTATTGCATTAATATTTAAGCTTAACTTTTAAAAGTTCAATGATAATTCTTCTGCTGCTGCTTAATTTAAAGACAATTTGATGCACATAGGTCCTTACTTTCCATACAATTATTTTTATTTCATGGGTAACTTTTGCTGGCTTTCACAATTTTGATTATTCCCAACTTTATTTCCAAGTTATAAAAATTATCATACAAAAACATTTGTAACAAAGTGTAACAAAAACAATCACAGTAATGAAAACTTAGGAATTCAAAATTTTAGGATTGCCGGTCCAGATCCGGCCTGGAATGTTTTTAATTTGCTCACAGTCAGCCTGATTCCAAAATGGTGTGATATGTTGGATTACAGCCTCTAGGAGTAAAGTTGAAAAGTGTAACTCTGTGATATTTGTATTTATTATATAGATGATCATTAAGATATCAGTATAAAATACAATTAGGCATGTCAGATCTCATCAATGAAAAAACATAAATATTTTCTCATGAAAATTGCAAAGATGATGATATTTCTATTTTCAGAGGGCTTTGTGGTGGCTAACGATATTGACAACAAACGATGTTATATGATGGTCCATCAGGTGAAACGTTTGCAGAGTCCTTGTTGCATTGTAGTGAATCATGATGCAGCAACAATGCCAAATTTAAAATTTAGTGCCAATGTAAGTGTTGGATTACTGCCCGCCCTTTTTTTTTTTTCTTTTTTCTTTTTTTATGGGAAAATTTGGGGATGTGTAAATTTTTATTTGAATTAATCCTAATAATTTAATGCATTTTGAATGTATATCAATATCGCTTGTACGATCACTGGTTAAACAGCATCAAGCCTGGTCAGTACATAGATCGGTGATCACTTGGGAAAAGCAGGTGCTGCAAGTGTAGATGTACAGTGGTGTAATGAATAAAGGCTTTGAATTGGAAATCGGAGGAGTTCTAATTCCAGTTGGGTTTGTTATATTATACATGCAAATACCCATGGGAAAGGTATGAATCCACCTCTTGTCTCTCCACCTATGAATTAATTAGTAGGACTTGTATCACTAAATCACTATTATCTTTAAAAAATATTCTTCCAATCTAAAAATATTTTTTGGGCTTTAAATAACCTGCAAAATACAGTCAATCAATCCTACAGTTCCATCATTCCTAGAATGCAATTTAATTTCTATGGGATATATATATATATATATAATATGGATTTTTCATTTATTAATCTGACATTTTAATTTATTGCTTAAAAGTTTCTTGTTTGTTTTTATGGATATCCATATGAGTAGATGCTCTGTTTATTTACTAAACAGTATATTTATTTCTATCTGTCAGCCTGAATTTTTGATAAATTTTATTAGAAAAATATGTTCTCCAAAGAATGAATATTTTTCTAATAGTATTTTTATAAATATACTGTTTAATAAACAGCGCATCTACTCAAATATGGATAAGCATTTTAAAAAAAAGTAACATTTAAGCAATAAATTAAAATATGTTGTTGAATCATAAATAATTTGTTTTTGTTGATCAAATTTATTCTTCAAAAAGTAAAGTACAATTATATTTCATTCACTTATCATTATTTGCAATGACTTGGTGGCACTCAATATAAATGTATAGCTTCTGTTATATATTTAGAGATTTTTGATGAAATCCAAAGAATCTGCAATGTTATTGGTCCTGACCTGGCATCTCGGCTTCAGTCTTTTCTCACTGCCATAATGTAGCTTCACTCTACCTTTTCTATAAATACTTCATGGTAATTGTTTTGATGAATTTTCCAGTATGATACCTAGACCTTATGAATTCAAGCACTACTAGATTGGCAGCATCATTTTACAGTTGAAATGGCTAGATGTAACCATAAGTTCAATGCTAATTCTTTCTTTTGCACTTCTCACTTGTGGAACTCTCTTACTGCTTCTTGCTTCCCGGTTAACTTAGATCTTCAAAAATTTCAATATAATGTCAATCATTTTGTTTTCTTAATTCTTGCTCTTTTATTATCCTCTCTCATTAATAGTATTTTTTTTTCATATTCTCAGTAACCCCTTGTGTCCTAGTGGCTTTATTGCTTTGCTTGAGGTGAAATGATTAGAAGAAGAAGAAAAAAGATTCACCGGGCTGCTCTTCTATATCTTTTGATTAAAATTCTGCAAGTTTTGAAAGTGAAAAAGTTTCTAGCAAAATCTTGCATCTGGTTTTCATTAGAGAAAGTTGCCTCCCTCTTCCAGCAATGTGTTTTGCAGTGCTCAAAAAAAAAAAAAAAGTGATAATCAGTTGGTGCAAAATCATGGGAGTATGGCAGGTGGGGTAGAACAGACCAAGTTCCAAAATGTTTTGCTGTATGCAGCCCTGCATTGTCATAGAAAATGACATTTTCCTATTGATGAGTGCAAGGCACTTTTCAATTAAACTTTATGTACACATTGCAGCTGCTGGATGTATAAATGTGCATTTAGTGTTTTTCATTGCATTTTAAGAACTCTAAATGAATAATACACTGACAATCCCACCACACATACAACATTAACTTTCTTAGAGAGCTCAGCTTTTGGGCTTGGTTTTGGGGATTTATCATTGTCTATCAACTACCTTTTACATTGAACATTATTTTATGGAACCCATTTTTCATCATGGTATGATATATCTAAGGATCAATCAGCAAGGATAATACATTCTACTTATGACTCCACCTAATATTTCTGGTATTTTAATTCCAATGTCTTATATTTTAGTAAATAGGTACCTTGTTAAGTAATTTTAATAGTTATCTTTAGAGACTTGAAAAATATTTGAATATGAAATGCCACTTTTTTCCTTTCAAAATGTAATCTCAGTATTATTTACAAAATTTCAGAATTATCATGATTTTGTCAGTTACGATAGAGTTTTAGCTGATGTGCCCTGCAGGTAAGTGGATTTTTATTTTATATCTAAAAAAAAAAAAAATCTTCTGTAAATTGTTTTGAAATTCAGTTATTTTACATTTTCTTTACATATAAATTTAAATATTCATTTCTTTTAAAATATTTCAGTGGCGATGGAACTCTTCGTAAAAATCTAGATGTCTGGGACACATGGCATCCTGCCCACGGATCAAGTTTACATGGGTAAAATTATGAACACTTCTGTTCTGTTTATAAATTAATCCTGAATTAAAAAAAAAAAGATTTCTACAAATGTTACTGAAAAGTTCTCAGCCAAACTAAGAGGAATAGCCTAGTACCATTCTGATATTTGCTCATTGAAATTGATTTTGGTAACTGATTTGTGCTGACAAATTTTCAGCACTTTTCACATCACCTTGTGATGCAACTGGACACATCATTGAAATTTCCTGGAGTTATGAGTATTTTCAACAATCTGATACCTTTATTCAGCTAACCCAACCAAGGTTGATCAATCCCCAACTTCTCTCCTGACCCAGATGTGCAGATGTTGTAATGGCTTGTAGCTTGGAATAAGAAACCGGAGAGCCAAATTTGAATTCAAGTTGACTTCATTACACTTATGTGAAAATATCTTTGGGAAGGTATGAATCCACTTCTTCTTCCCATGGGTTAAATAGTAGGACTTGTATCTGAAAAAAATCATTGTCATTCTCAACAAATTGTTAATGAAATATTCACTTGCAAAAAAAAAGTATTCTTACAATCCAGAATATCTTTTGGTTTTAAATAGACCACATAGGGTTGATAAGCTGTAAAAAGCAAATCAACAATCTCCTCTAACCAACAACAATCTTGAAACAACTTCTTCTACTTCAATGACTAACTTTGACATTTGCCTACTCTAATGCCCAACACACCTTGAATCTTGCCTCAGTGGGCTTGCATCTTGTTTACCATCTGTTATTTTGGCATTTTTTCACAAGCCCAGCATCCCTTGACATTCTTCCTTTTGTTAGCCTACTCACTACTGCTCTCTTTGGGAACTGTGAGTTCCAAGTGAATTAATCTGCTTAGGAGCTTGCAAGATCAGTAGCATGTCTGGATTCAGTGTTGTGGCAACAGTTTCTCAGAGGCTCAATTGTTTTCCTAAGTTAAGCTTCTACTCTCAGACTTGTACTCTTGCTGGCAGGCCTGGGAGCTAATTTTGATATGAGGAACTTCATAAAAAAAATAATTTTCATAATTTTCTTGCTAATGTAAAAGTAAAAAGCTTGAACGTTAACAGGATTAGAGATAAAAGTCAATTGTATTCTCTCTCATTGTAACAACAGTGCATCATTTCAAGAGATTGGGCCACTCTTTGTATTGCTTTTGTCACAGTATTTCAGCTGATTCATTCTACAGCCTTCAAGTTTACAATCCCTTGACCCTTTACTTTTGTTGGCCTTATGTAAAGAATAAATTCAATAGTCTGAGCAACTTGGGCTCTTCTCAGAATTATAGATAACATATTAAATTGATCTTGCATTTTATTACTTCATGTTATGACATGTCTAGTGACACAGCAAACCCTGGAAGTGAGCAGATGCCAGATTTATATGTGACAAGTTTTAAATCACTATTATAGTATATTACCACTTAAACATATAGAAAATTATTCCAAAGGTGCCTTTTAACTATTGAACCATTTTACAGTCTTCTGTTACAGAATGTGTAGCTAACCAAAAATGGCAAAACCTACTGTACTGGTCATAACTTTGATGACCTGAACTCTGGGGGGATTGAGCCCCTTGGTCATCGAATTCTGACAGTGATGGATTGTTTTTAAGTTTTAATATAAAAAAAAAATGAAAAATATGCAAAAAATTGTCAGTACAGTTGCAAGAAGTGTGAAGAAGTTTTGCCACTGATTCCTTAGTGAGACAGACCTCAACATACTGATGGGTAGTTGACCAACATGTTGGCACCTGTTCTCTATCTCCCTCTACCTATTGTGTCTTCCAAGAAATGATGCTACTACTGTTCCGCATTAAATGAAGAAGAGTAAAAAATAAATCAAAAGAAAATTGACCATTGTTCATTCAATTTGTTATGCAGTATTGAGGGCTAAAGAATTACTGATGTAGCATAAGATGTCAAAAAATGACATGAAATGCAACACATCATTAAGAATGCAATTCATATTAAAAAAGTTAAAACAAAAAAAACAGTTTACTCTTTTCTCTAGAAATAAGTAGGAAACAAAAAAAGATTGGTATCATCTATGTGACTTGTGTTGCTGGGAATGAGCCAAACCAGTCAGTTAGTATATTTTCTACTTTTTGTTTTCTGATCTGTTCTCCACATTTTTCTGTAAAGAAAAAAAAAAGAGCCCCCACTTTTTTTTTGCATTTTGTAGAATAAATCTTGTCCTTCCAATAAAAGCAGCACAAGGAATGATTGGAAGCGTCTAAGCAACTTTTGAAATAATGACTCTTCTCAAAATTATAAAGTTATTTCTACAGTGAATCAATTTGTATTTTTATTTTATTTGGATAAGCCTATGACCCAAATTAAGATTTTCTTAATTTAGGTCACAAGCTTATGTGTTTACTTTTATTTATTTTTTTTTCTCCTTTTGATTTGCGTTTTGTTTAATTTATTATTCTTTATTAGGTTACAAGCACGTATCCTAAAGAGAGGATTGGAACTGCTCAGTGTAGGAGGTCGACTTGTCTACTCAACATGTTCTTTTAACCCTGCAGAAAATGAGGCTGTAATTGCAGCCATGTTGCAGAAATGTGAAGGTATCAAACTCTTTTTACTTTTTTCTTTTTTCTTTTTTTTTTTCTTGAATGTTTAAAATAATGTTCTAGTTTCATAGTTTGGCACAATTTGACAATTCCCTTATGAAAAAATTTTCTTTACTATTTGTATTAAAAAAAATGCGTGTAATGCAACTGATCACTAAAAATGCATGATTTTCAACCTCTTAAAAAAAAAAAATGACCTGTGTATAGTGTGATACTTTTTTTTTTTATCTGATCTCACTCTATACTCAAGTATAAGCAGTACATACTTTTTATTAGTTGTGAATGTGTAATGCTAATGAGATGTCTTATTGCAGTATTTACTCTTGAGTGTATTAATTGAACTTTCTGTTCAATGTTCATTTCTAAGGCCAAGTTTTATTTTTTTTACCTTCAGAAAAGTCATGAGCAGATGAAATATGTATAGGACAAATACAAACATTTCTGGAGATCAAAAGATAAAATTATACTTATTTCTCTGCTGGCTCAGGATGGGTTTCTTCCCATTTGGTCATTATTACAATGTGTAAATAAAGATTATCCCCAGTTAGATAAGTTATAAAAACCTGTCCAGTGTTCAATCCAGTACTTGTCAAGTTCAAGGATTGTTTCTTGATTGTGAACTACTGGGAGATGAAGCTAAAAATAAACTTTCCTTCAGATAATACATTAAAGACAAGACTATTGAGTATAAAAAGCTTTCTTGGGTATGATAGTGATAATGGTTACACTACACTTGCAACACTGTGATCAGTACCTAGATGGGTGACTACTTGGGAATATCAGGTGCTATAAGCTTACATGTGTGGGTGGTGTAATAGATAAGGAATTGTTAATTGGGTAGCTGGGTTTCAATTCCCGTTGGGTTCATTTACATGCAAATGCTCTTGCGAAAGGTATTAATTCACCTCACCTCTCCCTAGCTATGGATTAATTAGTAAGATTTGTATCATTGAACCATTAGCCTCTCCAAAAAAAATCTAAAAATATTTTCTGGCTTCATTGTACTTGGAATGTTTTTATATCACAATGAAGTTAGTACAATATACATTTGAAAACTATGTTAAAATATGTTAAAATATGTTGTATGCAGTGATGTATTACAAGGACCTTCCAAAAACAATAATAAAAAGAGAGAAAAAGAAACAAATTAGCAAAAGGAAGATGGGACATTATTACTGCTATATACATTACTACTCCAGGAGAGGAGATATGATTCCATCAAGGAGACAAATGACTGCTAGTAAATTGTCCCCAAGAGCATAGACAAAAATGATCAGATGTCAAGAATACAGCAATATAGGCATCAATACAAATGGCAGAGATGCTTATTGGTGAAGATATTTATATGGGCAGCCTCCAGTGTCTACAGGGATTAATGGATTTCACCAATCCTCCTGTTCAACACAGAAAATGTACATACATTGTCAATAATCTCTATACACATAACAGAAGCAATATTTGATGCACAGATGAATGGTAGACTTATAAATGAGCAATATAGATTCTGTTGAGAAAAGTTGTCTTGAACAACACAGTGAACAGGCCTTCCTAGCAGTAGACCTAGCAATTGATTCAATATAATCATTCCACTTCATGTCAGTGGAAAAACATGAGACCTAGTAGGTGCAGTGAGTTGCTCTTCTGGAGGTTAGCATAAACCATACTGATGGAAAGCAAAAAAAGTTCTTTAAGATGATTAATAGAGAGCTGTTTCATATAAGCGGCATTAAAATTCTTACTTCAGTTCACAATAGATTGACGGTCATTTTCAAGATCAGCTGCCAATTTTATATTACCAAACTTATCAGACTTACTAGACTGGTGCAAAATGGTTGTTTTCATCCGCATAGATACCAAGCCAGGAAATTTGTTGATGTAGATAAGAAACAGTGGGTTCAATCATGGGGCCCTAGGGTACATCCACATTAATGCAAAATTACCTCAAACAACTTCATTATGTGGTTTGATAAGAAAGATTGAATCAAAGAAATGTCCAGAAACACCATAATGCCTCAATTGGTGAAGACCAGCATGTCAAAGGCTTTCAAAATATCTAAAGCAACAACCTGAACTTTGCCATGCTTACCAAAAGCTTGACACTCTTTCAACAATAATTGTCAACACATCAACAGTTGACCTAGAGAAGCAAAAGCCACATGGTTTGTCTGGAAAATGACTTACAGGTACTCGTGTGATGAGTATTTCTGCATTGAAATGACTGGCATTACAATGTACAATATTAGCATTAAAAATTTATTTTTAAATGTATATGCTGCTTGTGTGTTGCATTATGAAAATGGCTTCAAGCAAATGAAGCCTGTACGTCTTAGCAAGAACCATCTTTCTTCAAACCTCATGGACTGGTGCTATGTAATCACAAAATATTGTACCAAATAACAGAAACCACATCACTTGAAATTTCAACAATTAAAATGGATATCGCATGTAACTTAAGGAGGAAATGACACAGTCAAGATGTTGACATTTTGCATTAATTCAAATGAAAAGGTTGGAAGGAAACCCTATCAATGCTGGATAAGAGCAATAATAATTAATAAAGTTGAGAAACCTATTTTCCTGAAAAATTGTTTTAATAGAAAGACTTATACAAATTTAAACCAACAGTAGCACTGGCTGTTCAGTTAATGAATGCCAGATGTTTCCTTATAAGGAAATACCATTAGAGATGAGAACAGATACTACACTTTGATAGCTCGATGGAGTGAAGAAAAGTATAACACAAGTTGCACTGGCTGCCAAATGTTTCTTTATCATAAGGAAATAGCAAATATTATCATTATGACATGGACAATGGAGGCACTCTGGGCAGGGTCAGCTGTATTTTTCAGGTGGTTAGAATTTATTGAATGAAAAAGGAACTATTATAGAATCCTCAAAACAATCAGTCTATATAGCTTTCTTTTTCTTTTATAGGTGCTATAGAATTAGTCGATGTCAAAGACAGATTAAGATCTCTAAAGTCTACTCCAGGCCTACTCACTTGGAAAGTAAGTATTATTTTACTTTTCTAAAACTAGTTTCCTTTTCTTTTCTTTCTTCTTATTATTGTCTGCTGTCAGTATTTACTTGAAGAATGATTCTCCTGTCTTTCCTTTGTTACAAATTTGCAACATATGAACCCCAGGTTAAAAAAAAAAAAAAATAATGGGTTCACTCAGATAGGAACGCACAACACAGGTGTCAACAAACACAAGATGAATGTTTATAAACAATTTTATATAACAAAAACAACAGAATATGGAAAGAGTATGGGATAAGATATAAAATCAATAAAAGCCACTTATTTATGATTCATGAATTTGTAAATTCAAATGTTCATAATCGCAAACTGAGAGGCTCTTTAAAATGTCCAAATAAAAGTCAGTAGTTCTTCTTTCCACAATATCGGGTATAAGATGCCAGAATTGTACTTGTATATCATTTCCCTTCTGGTAATCAAATTAATCCAAGATGAAATGGAGATGATTTCTTCTAGTATAATGTTCTTTTCACTACACATCAAGTAGTTGAATAAATCCAGGATCTTCAGAAATGATACCTCTTTATTCCTTACACAACAAGTAATACAATAAGTTCATAAGTGCATTTCTAATGAGTGCACAGTTAGTCAATTTTCTCATCACCTACTGTGGTCGGAGATTATTGGGAAAATGTAATTGCAATTCAAAAATCCCACTTGGTGGTGCATGTGACATGGGCCTGGATGACCAACTTTTACTTACTCGATTAGGAGATTAGTCTGTCTTGTCAAGCAACAAAGATTTTTTTTCCTGCCATTTTCCAATGAAGACAGGACTCTGTCCAGACAGGAAATAAAGAATGAACAGAGGAAAAACAAGGAAATAAAGTGATTGTGTCTGATTTAGCATTCAACATTGCGGGCCATGTCACACCTTATAAAACTTAGTGTGCAAAATTTTCAGACATTTTGTAAATAATCACTCTTTATTTCCGCTTCTCTGAAGAGCATCTTCAGACAAGAAGTAAATAGGAATTTACCAAATTAGTAGAAAACAGATGATTGCAAGAAAAGTAATTTATTCTGTCAAACTTTTTCCAAATGTGAAGTATTGGGAACATACACCTGGATCTCAGCAGTTTTTCACTAGTCAGTCAGCTTCTGCCCCATCCCATGGTTTCATTCCCATTTGTGTTGGTGGTAACAAAACTGGAAAAAAGACCCCAGTGTACATACAACAAAGAAGCTGATGGCCAGATATCATGGGGAGAAAAGTTTCAAATATGACCGTCCTAAGATATTGCCTGAATGAGAAAGACTTGAACTCTGTTGATTCCATTAAACAAAGTTCTTGGATTCATGGATCATTTCACCTGGCACTGTGGGTAGATAAATAACACATAGGACATCTTCACTGCTATTTCTGTCATTTCTCACTTCAGCCAGCAAGAACTGTTTTCATTTGACTCTGCAGCTCTTTCTCTAACAATGACTTTGGCTATAACTGCCCTTATTAAGAATGAAGCCTGACTATATAAGCTCATGACCAGAATTCTCTACCTTCTGCCTGAGTATCATTTATGTCTTCTATCTTAATTCTTGTTCTATTGTGTTTTCTCCTTAAGTGTTTTATATATATATATATATATATATTCTCTCAAACTCAGTAACCTTTTTCATTTTAGTGGCTTTATTGCTTTCACCTTGGGGTGAAATGATTAAAACAAAATATCTATATATTTTTAAAATTGTCAATTTAAAACAAAAATATAATTATATTGTTAGCTTTGAACACAATTTTTCTTTTTACTTTAAATTTAATTATAATTTAATTTTTAATAATTTTTTTTGAAAGGCCTTTTCCCCTGTATTAATGTCTTTATTTTTTATTTTTTCAAAGTGTATGAGCAGAAAAGGAGATTGGTATACTTCTTATGATGATGTTCCTCAGCATCTTCAGACCCAACTCAAACAGTCCATGTTTCCTCCCGGTGAAGAAGTAACAAAGAAACTAAAAATCAACCATTGGTAAGCATACAAGGGGATGTGTCCATAGTAGTGTTGCAGATATTAGAACAGAAAATGAAATCTGCAAACCGTTTTCAAATTCTGGGCTAGTCTGTTGTGTTCTCTTTTGTAAAAAAAAAATAGCATGAATCACCCTGTCGGCTGTTGCTTCAGAATATGCTAACTGCACCCCTCCGCTAAGATCCCTCCCCCTCCGCCAAAATGAGGCGTTTGCTGTGAGTGGTGACTCATGATACCTGAGGACAGGATCCTGATAGTTGAGGACCTCAGGCATTTGGTAGAATACTTCTGAATTCCAACACACTACTTTGGCCTTTACTTGGGCTAGATGGGTGGCCAGAGTGGCCCAATCTAATCAATTGGCTAGTTATGTCAAGTCCTAGTACGAATTCACTCTCCAAAAACACACTAACTTCACCCCACCCCACCCCCAAAAAAAAGCAAACTATCACATACACACCAAGCAAATTTAATCAAATTGGTACTAAAAGGCAGTGACAAGGGTCAATCAGGTTGTAACTAAAATATATCATCAAGAATTAAAACTTATTTTCAAATTTACAGGAGTAGATGAATGACAGAAATTATTGATGACTACATATAAACTATAAATTTGAATGTACCATTTTTGTATCCCTAAGATGTTTGGGTGAATGGGATTTACCCAAAACCATCTCCTATGATAGGGCTTCAAGGAGGGTGGGGAGCAAAGATGATGAAAGCAAATATGGCAACAGAGAAAATGAAAAGAACCCTATCTGAATCAAGTTTTGATAAGGAATAAAATTTGCATTGTTACTTCCCTCAATATTTAGTAATGGAGTCACTTGAAGAAACTTCTATTACAAAATTATCTCCTTTTATAATTGAAAAAAAAAACAATATACTCTCAAATTAATTCTATAACTATAAAAACCATCAAATAACACAATAATAATTCAAGTAGGAAAAAAAATGTATGCAGACAAAATCCTCAACTGTTCAATATTTAATAATTTAAAAATCAAAGCCTATCCACATCAAAGTCTAAACGCATCTAGAGGTGTAATAAAATAAGCAGCTTGATCTCTAGAAGAAATCAAACTCGACCTAAAAAATCAGAATAACAATTAAAAAAAAATGGCCAAACCTTAAACACAACACACATATACTAAGATTGAATACATTCAAACCACCAGATGAAATAAAAATAGTATATCATCACAAAAGTGGAAATCTACATTCCCAGATCTTTAAGATGTCCTAACTGCCAAAGATTTGGGCATCATAAAGACAGATGCATTAGAACCCTGGTGTGTCCAAAATGCCGCAGCACAAATCATCAAGAAACTGAATGCAAAGGAGACAAAGTGCATGAATTGTAATGAGAACCACTCTGCATACTCACATCTATGTAAAGTTTGACAAGAAGAAATAATTGAGATCAAATGTATGCAAAACAGGAAAATTGCTGAAAACACCTAGACAAAATATTATGATAAATTATGCAAATGTAACTAAAAATCCGACACACTGGTGAGAAATGTGATTACTATAGATTAACACTAATTAAAGAGCTTAAGAAATTAATTGCAATAATGAAACTGATATCAACAGGGAAAAGCAAAGAGTTACACCACATCCCATAATAAAATCTGATATACCCAATCAAAATATAGAAAATTCAAAATGGTCAAACATAGAAACTAAAAGTCCAAAAGAAGCATCTCTTCACACATCTTGATCTAGAGATTCTTCATCTATAAACCAAAGAGGAAGATCTCCAACAAAAAATGCAAATACAAAAAGCAAGAAAACACAACTTAGTCAAAACTCTGTAAGGAATAAATCTCCTAAAAACAATCCAGAAAAAAATGGAAACTTAAAAATAACCCAAATCTCAACTTTAACAATCATGGATAATAAAATTATCCAATTGAATGCAAGATGGATAAAGGCAAATCGAGATGAATTGCTTTTGATTATTGCAGACGTATGTCCTGCAATAATATGCCTGCAAGAAACTTTCTTAAAAGAACAATGAAAATATAGATATCAAAAATTACACAGCTTACAACTTTATGGAGCTTGGTGGGTGGGGTGCTTCTATATTGGCAAAAAAATTATACCCCCTCCCCCAGCAACATTGGCATGACTACATCATTACAGACAGTGATCATAAGAGCCTCACTTCATAAAACTACTACCATATGCTCTATTTACATCCCCCCCCCCCCAATTGATCTTATAGATGGAGTGAAATTAGACAAACCATTGAAGTAACTCACAAAACCCTTTATTCTAATGGGAATTTATTCAGAAGGGAAGATTTCATTAACAGAAACAACATGTCTATACAATGACAAGTAGTATACCTACCGTCAGCCATCAAGTGGTACATACACAGCAATAGATCTAACCTTATGTGACCCTGCAACATATCTAGACTATAGTTGGAAAGTACATTATGATACATGTGGTAGAAAACTCTTGATCTTTGCCAGATGAAAGGATACCATACTGGAAACTTAAAGCCAGTTGGAAGGAATTTAAAAATACATGTGCCCTAAAATTTGTACTAGAAGCCAATGTGGACAATGCTGAGCACGTCATCTATTTCACAAGAACTCTTATTATTGCAGAACAATTTATATCAAAACCTAAACCTGTCAAACATGATAGACTTTGGTTTAATGGCAAGTGTAAAAAAACAATCAGATTGCATTGTGCAGTTTTATGTAAGATTAAATTACATCCAACTCAAGAAAATCTGAACATCTACAAAATAAATAGTGAAAGCACACAGAACAATTAGAGAATCCAAGCGATCCTCTTGGAAGAAGTTTGTGTCTAATATTAATTTTAATACCAAAACCAAAACCATATGGAATATGAGTCATAAAATCACTGAGAAAAATAAAAGCATTCTATTAAGACATATCAAAACTATTAAAACAACAATGAGGATATTCAAAATTTATTAGGAGAAAACTTAAGGTATTTCAGAATGTCAAAACAAAAGAGAAGAAAAAATTAAATTTCTATTCTAACAATAATGAAACCAGACTCTAACTTTACCAGAATTACTAGATTCTATAAGAAAATCACACAATTCAGCAGTTGGCCCTGATGAAATTCACTATGAATTCTTAAAAAAAACTTACTAAATATTTCCTTGAACTCCCTACTCAAAATTCTCAACAACACATGGGTTAGTGGAAATATTCCCAGTTACTGGAAACAACCTACCATAATTCCAGTCATGAAACCGGGAAAGGACTTAGAAAATCCCTTAACCTATTGTCCAATCATGCTTACGAGTTGTTTTTGCAAAATGCTTGAAAGAATTGTTAATAATAGGCTTATATGATTTCTTGAAGCTAATAATAAAATGACAAATTTCCAAGCTGACTTCAGCAAATGATAAAAGCACAATTGATTACCTGGTTTGACTGGAGTCTTTCATGAGAAATTCTTTCATTAAAAAGGAACATTTAACAACAGTATTCTTTGATCTGCAAAAAGCCTCATGGAAGTATGGTATCATAAAAAACAAATGAAATTGGTCTTAAAGGAAGACTACCAATTCTTATTAATAACTTCCTGACAGAACGAACCTTTAATGTTCGTATCGGTACCACACTATCAGATCTATATGGACAAGAAATGGGTGTCTCTTAAGGAAGCATATTATCAGTGACACTCTTCAACATCAAAATAAATGACATTAAATGCTTGAACCCTGGAGTTGACTGTTCACTGTATGTAGATGATTTTCTAATATGTTACAGATCAAAAAATATCCATACAATTGAATGACAACTCCAATAGTGTCTCAATAAAGTAAACAATTGGGCCACAGAAAATGGATTCAGATTCTCCAAACAAAAAACTCAATGTGTACAACTGTCACGTTTAAAGTTCCACCATAATCCTGAATTAAGATTTGAAGGTACAGAAGTGCCTGTAGTAGATCAATACAAATACCTAAGAATCATTTTTGATAAAAAAATTATCCTTCATACCACATATAAAATACCTTTTGTGAGAAATGCAATAAATCTACTCAGTCATCTCTCACAAAGACTGGGGAGCTGACAGACAGACGTTACTAAAACTCTATCAGACATTGGTCAGATCCAAATTGGATTATGGATGCTTTATCTATGATGCAGCAAGAAAATCATATGTGAAAGAACTAAATACCATCCAGGGCATGTGACTTGTTTTAGCATCCTATAATACGTCTTCAATTGAAAGCTTATTCGCTGAAGCACATGAGTCACCTTTGGCATTAAGACAATATAAATTGGCACTGCGATATTGCACCAAACTTTGTTCATGCCCAAATAATTCAACTTACAACCATGTTCTCCAACCTTAATACAAAGAGTTATACGATTTAAAGGAAAATGCCATTAAGCCTCTTGGCATCCTCATAGAAAACAATTTCAAGAACTCAAAATAAACTCAATATTCAATACTTGAATCTGTTCTCTCAAAAACACCTCCCTAGTTAATAAAACAGCTCGCTGTAATATTAAAGCTAGCAAAACAGTTCAATATTTCAAAAGCGCCTACCTGACAAATCCTCAATTTTTAGTGTCGGAGCTATGGCAATAGACTTAGCTTTGGATATTATCACAGATGGTGAGTTAGACAGATTCATTATATTCTCAGACTCCCTATCTGTCATATTACTGAAGTATAAAAATCTGATCAACTATATTATAGTCAAACTTTAAAAAAAAAAATCACTTTGTAATCAAAAACATTCTGCTGGATCCCTAGGCATCCAGAGAAATGGAAAGGCAGCTAAAGAATCACTAAAAATGAATATATCAAAAACAAAAGTTTCTCATACAGAATTAATATATATATCTCAAATAAGTGGCAAGAGTTATAGAATACTCACCCAAATAATAAATTGCAGAAAATCAAACCTACACTTGGGATAAGAGACCATAACACCAAACTTTCCCGAAGAGAAGTAGTCATAACAGAATCAGAATTGGGCGTACCAATATCCCACTTTCTTTTTTTTTTTTTCTAAAAGACAAGAATCCACCCAAACGCATAGTATGCCAAGAGACATACACTGTTAAACATTTTATGATGGACTGTGCCAAATTTGGCCCTATCCATATTCACTTTTATAAGGTGAATAGCCTTAAAGATCTTTTTGAAAATGTCAGTAAAGAAACCGTTCTGACCTACCTGAGGAAAAGTAAATTATACATCAAAATTTAATCCAAACAACTTCACCTTCAGATGAACTATACAACTAGCTTCCACAAATTTTAAAACTTAAAACTTCATAAGATGATATTGAATAGAAATCCATTTTTCAGCATTAAGTGACCCAATAGGGTTGATGTGCTGCTAAAATAAACAAACCAAACCAAAAACATTAATCCTTCTCCTTCCAACTATGGGTTAAATAGTAAGATAGCCTGGGGTGGCAAACCAGTCTAGGAGAAAGAAAACTTTGAATTCCAAACTATGGAGAAGGCAACAGTTCACTACTCCACTATCTTTCCCAAGAATGCATGATGCATGATAATTCACAGAAAAAGAATCATTGGAGAGCCATAATCGTCTGTCTTGAAGGGACATGGCATTTAATAAAGAAAACAAGACGTTTATAAGAGAAATACATCATTTTTTTGTTTATTGCAAAAAGGTTTTGTGCAATGACTTCAGTTATCCTTTGTTCTTATTAAAGTTTTATGTTATTTATTTTCTATTTACGCAAACAGAAGTCACATTTCTTTAAATAATTTTTGACCTTTACAAAAGATTTTTTGTCTCATTCTTAGGAATATGTCAAAAAATAATCATTAGTGCAATATTTTTTTTTTATTTTCATTTAGAATGTCTCCTTGTCAGGCATTTTGAATTTCAGTATTTCTAGAATAACAATGCTTAACATTAATGCAATTAAATATACATGTCATTTTAGTGTTGAATTCATATTTATATAACCTTTTGAAAAACTGTATAAAATAACTAGATCTCTTTAGAAAGCAGGTTTTCATTGGTTATTTCTGTAAAAAGCAGTTTCAACTTTTGTCTCTTAAATGAATCAGATGCTTTAGCATTTTTATCCCCAAAAGATAAATTATATCAGTAGGAAATTATTTGCCTACAAATTTATAAAATTTACACATGAACATTATTACTTCAAATTTTATTATAGTGGATATTTGTATTTGAAATAAGACACCCCATTTTTATTTTTACTTTAAACATTGTGTATTACATCTATTGGGCTGGACATTGTATATCTCATGATTTTTCTCTGTAGCTCTAAGTACATCTTTACAGAAATATGGTGTAATTATTGTATTTTTTGTTTACTGGAGATTAGTAGAATATTTGGGAAGATAAATATCATAATGTTCTATTATAAAGTTTTGTATACAGTAATAAAAAATATTTTGCTTGAAATGTTTTAACTATTTTGTAGTGTACGTGTGTTACCACATCATCAGAATACCGGTGGATTTTTCATTGCTGTTATGATTAAAAAGCAGCAGTTACCTTGGTTAAAAATGGATGACCCAATTCATAATGGTAAGTTGTCAAGAGGGTATAAAAATTTTATTGACATAGCAGTTAGTGGGAATGGAATAAGATAAAGTTAGTTAAAACACATAGCTATTGTTTTATTTAATCACCAACATTTACTGTTACTATATATGTAATCATTAGAGAAAATGAAAAGTTTGTTTTAAAAAATCGTGCTCACAATGACACAAGTTATACAGCTAGTGAGCTTAAGCTATATAAATATGTTGACAAGAGTCTCCAAAATGGCAGTTCACTGTCCAGAAGGAGGCTGAAGGGAAGTGAAATAGATAAATAAAAACCTTTGGGATCAAGTACCACTTGGCCAGAAGTTAGAAAGGTTCCTATTGCAAGCATAGATAAACAGTCAGTTAGAATGATCAGTAGTTGCAAATCATCTGTTGGCAAATTGTGAGCCATGTGTTGTGATATAATGGCATGTAGAGAGGTGTTAGGAGAGAGTCGGAATTCCTGCTGGCTGAAGTTGTAAGAGGACAAGTAACGGAAGATTTTCACTTATCTAAGCTCCAGACCGTGTTGAGTGAATCCATGAATAAATAACCAAATCTACTGACAACAGGATTTGTTTTTTCATTTTACACTGTGGAAGTATTTCCTTTGTGAATGTGCATTGGACTTTTCCCAGTTTTTATGTACATTGATGCAAAATTGAATCTAAACACAGCATTGAGTGATTTTTATCGAGACTGAGCAAGGGTTGCAGTGTATGTTTACAAATATACGTTTACATAAATATTTTCATTCACTTTAATGATTACATGTATAATAATTTGGAAAGTTTTGCTGATGGAGTGAGCGGTGGGGTGAAATCAATTATTTTTACTCTGATTATATCTTAACCCGGTTGCCATAAATTTGGGCGCTTACTGCATCCCACTTGGACTGCTATATCAGTGTTTTCTTATTTATTGTTTTTTTTTGGGGGGGGGGGTCTCTTTCACCTCTCTTTTTCTCTTTCTTTCAACTAAATAATTAACCACGGAAAAAATTGATTAAACACAAAATTTTTCCCACTATTTTTATTTTGAGCAAGTTCCAGCATTCTTTCTTGTGCATTGAAAGTCAAAAAGAAAGTGATTGTTAATGACCATAATTAAGGCAAGCATTACTGAATGATTATCAGTTATTATTGTATGATAATTTACACTGTAAATCTTCTTTGCACATTAATGCAAACCTGTAGTATTGTTTTCATATGCACATACAGATAGCAAACACCACATATTATTTTATGCCTTTTGCACCTGTCAACATGATACACTAAGAGTTGTTGGAGGTGGGCTAATTGAAGAAGTCAGGCATTATCCCATACATCTTCAATGGGTGATAGGTTTGGAAATGATGCCAGCCAGGGTTAGGGATTTTCCTTTGACCACTTTTACAACATCAAATCACTATGAATGCATAACGTCCAACATGCACAGAAATTTTATAAAATGACCATCCAGCCTCTGAAAGGCCTCCAGTCTTGCCATCCTCTCAAATGACTCTAAGTGAATAAAAGCAGCCTGTGTGTGTGTGTGTCTGCCTGCCTGCCTGTCTTTTAGGATGTCATCAGCTTCCACTAGAGCATTCATCATTATCTAAAGCTCAGTTGTCAAAAAGACTGTTTTTCCCACAACACCACATTTTTAACTACCTTCACTCTTTGGCATTGTTTGTTTTAAAAAGCAATGATTAGAATTGGTATAAAACCTAAACAAATGATGGAAGTGAATTTATACATTTTTTTTTTTGGTTTTTGAGTATTTACAGCAATATTAAATGCTATTTATTTATTTATTTACCACATTCTAAAAACTAATACAATTAGAATTAATGTAATATTTCTCATTAACCAATTAATAAAAGAATAAATGTGAAAAAAATTTTTTATTTATAAAAATTTACTAAATTCTTAAAATATGTGAACCAATTATAAGGAAATCCTTATTTATTATCTTATAAAGTTTGAATCAGTTGGCAATTAGCCAATGTTTTGCACACCATTCCAATAAATAATATAATAGTGTAAATAAACAATCTAAAAATGTTTATTATTTTTTGTTGTCAATTCTCAAGAACAAAGAAAATGTATAAATTCATTTTGATATGTTTAGGTTTTATTACAATTATAATCATCACAATAAATATTGCCAAAGAATAAAGGTAAATAATTTTAAAAAAAAGCAGTGTCATGGGAAAAACCGTCCTTTTGACACTCTGTCTTACTGTGGGGACGTTTATCTATGTCTGCCATAAAAAAAATGTAATTGTTTTACAAATAGGTTATTGATTTCACAGTATTTTTTTCCATGTAGTATATCCGGTTTTCTATTATCTGGATTTCACCTTCTTCAGAATATCTTCAAACTTATCCCACATGGCTAATAAGGTCCTACTCTATATGGTTACACATTTTATTTTATATATTTACTTTCATTCCATAGTTTTTGATTTCTAAAAGTATCATTTATTTTAGCACTATTCAAGTATTGCTCTGAATTCAGATAAAATTGAAATGACTGATAGAATAATTTCTGTATTTTCTATAAAAATTACAAATTCTATTTCTACCCAGTTTTCATTCTGGAACTTTTGTGAATAACACTTTTCTTAGCTTTATTTTGCAGTAATTAAAATTTCTTCATTATAAAAGAGGACTATTTTTATTCTAATGTCAGTATCTTATGACTTATTGTTACCATTTTGTTGTGAGTAATGTCTATTCTAAACTCAGATCTACTGAAAAGAATTGATGATACTGCACCCAAACCGAAGGATGAAAAACCACAGAATGAAAGTGAAGAAAAATCCAAAGAGACAGCTGAAAAGAAAGAAGAAACAGCTGAAGAAAAATCTGAAAAGAAAGTTGAAGAAAAATCTGAAAAGAAAGTTGAAGAAAAATCTGAAAAGAAAGTTGAAGAAAAGCCAAAAGAAACATCTAAAGAACCAGCTGAAAAACCACCAGAAGAAACACTTGAAAAACCTAAATCAGAAGAGAATAAAAATGCAACTGGCATGGAAGATGAAAACTCCTCTAAAGGCAAACGAAAAGGAGAAAATGAGGATGACAAGTAAGACTCAGAAGTTCACTTCTTTTTTTGTTTATCTATCTTGATTGCCTGGATATGCTGATAGCCTAATGGAAAGCCTAATGATAGCATGGAAAGTGGAATTGATAATTTGAGTTCAAGTCCCAGCCTAACTTGTAACATTCACTTTGCACTAATAGCCTTAGGAAAGGCATGAATCCATTTCTTCTCCACACTTTAAATGTGATCTACATATTAAGCTAGACTGAGCCCTTTAGCTTTACAACTTTGAATTCTAAACCAGGGAGAAGGTGATGGGGAAACTCCTCTACCATCTTTCCCAACTGGTTGTGGCAATTCACTGATAATAAAGAAAAGGGATCTGTGGATAGCCATGATCATGTATGTCCTAAATAAAAAAAAATATTCTTAATTGTTTAAAATTAGGTATCTTCTCACACCTTTTAATTTTAAAGGTATTGCAATAATTTTAAAATCTTTAAAGTTTAATTTTGGTTTTAATTGTGAGAAAATAGTATAAAATCTTTTGTAAAACTAAGAAAATCTTGCAATTAAAGGTTTTATACTTTTTAATTCAATATTTTGTCATGTCATTGGCTTGCACTTTGTAAATTCAAGATTAACACTTGAAAGAAGATATTTAATTATATTAAATTTTAAGAAAAGTCCATGAGGATATGTATAGAATGTTATATATTTTAAACATTTGTTGCTTTTAGTGGTCAAAAGCAAACACTCATGGAGTGTCAAATTATGTCAAGTGACACATATTGTTCTGCAGCAAATTCTTTTATTTGATCAAAAAAGCTTTGATATTCCAATTTGGATGAAGCTTCTGATTCTGTAATTAATTTGTATAGCATTTTATTTCCAGAACTAATGTAGATTCTCATAAAACCAACTTATGTATTCCAGCTGTTTTCTCTGTTAGATGTCATGATACATATTTTGTTCAATTAATAATTAGGTAATGTTTAAACAGCCTTATATCTCCATCTCCTAAATAAGACTAGTACATGGTATTTAGACTTCTTTAATTGTTATTCATTGTTATTAATCTGCTGAATCATAGGACATGATCACTTTGAAGAAATATGTAAAATAGGTGTCCCTAAACATATTAGACCATTGATCCCTTTATGGAATCCTTGACCTTTCCTTGACCATCAGACATGTATCCATTTTTTATTTGTTTTCTTTATGGGAAGAAAATCCTTTACCAGTTTCCTTCATTATTGTTTTCATAATAAGATTCATTTTACCTTCATTTTTATTCAAATTCTATTTCTCTTTTTTACTAGACGTTTGTTCAAATAACTTCATATATTATATAGGTAATAATAAACACATTAAAAATAAATGAATGTACCTTTTTATTGAATTAGTTGACATCATTAATGGAAACAAAGCATTTGATGATCAGTAACAAGGGCATTAATATTTGATTAAAAAACTGGTTAGTTTAAATCATAAGACACCAAGATTCATTTATTGACCCTCTTTTGAACCTCCACACTTTGTAGTGAACCACCTTCGTTCCCTTTGTATTCCATTGGTGAGATATGTGCCACTTAAGCAGATTTGTCTCACAAACTGCTGCTTTGTGGAAACGACTCCTAATAGGATGCTTCCCTAATCATTACAATTTTAACCTGTTCAAGTTTAGGATTAACTGCTATCTTCCACACACATCTAGTGACTCTCTTGCCTTGTACAGAGTGAACATTGTTATAAAAAAAAAAACAAGCATATCTGAACTACCTTGATAGTCCCATTGCCCCCCCCCCCCAAAGAGTTGAAACTGACAACTTTGGGACAATGTTAATGAAAAAAGGTGCAGCCATTACGTTCACCGTATTTCTTCACTGAATACTATGTTTCAATGACTTTATTGACTCTATAGTTGCTCTTGCCAGTTTACTAGGCTAATTAGATGCTGAAGGATTGTATCTGATAATAGGTAGTTCAGGTTTGGTGGGTCAACGTTGATTCATTAACATTTTTTTTTAAATGTCTACATTTTTATTCGTCTCTTATTAGAGGAGAAAAATGTTTGGTTTTTTAACATTATTTGAATTTATTATCAAATGAAGCATTGTCAATTACTTATAAATTTTTTTTAATATTTCTTTCATTCTGTTGCTTTTTATCACAACTCACAGACTGTCCTTTTATGGTCATTTGTAAGCAGCACAGATGAGAAAAAAAGTAAACCTTTGAGATTTGAACTATATTTAGATGCACACATAATGTAGTGGTTATCTGCAAATTTAAGGTAATTAGATTCACTTTTGAAAAAAGGTATAAGTCAATTTCTCTCCCCCAGCTACAAGCTAAATAGTATGACAGATTGGCCTCTCTAGCTTGTCTGGTAACCACTTTTGTCTAAATTTGTCTTGGAATGAGATAAATCTGAATTCAAAAACAGTTGGATGTGGGGCTGGTAACACGACTCAATAAAAATCCTACTTGCTATGGAAAACTACACCAGCAACACCCAGGTTGAGGCTATGACCTTGTTTCACATTGAGAGATCAATTTACATAGCAAACTGAACCCACCTCTTCAAACTCAGGAAGTTTTTTTTTTTTTTTTTAAATTTGGATATGTTATCTGGAGTGCTTATATGAAAAACATTTTGGAAAAAAAATTATTTCTTGGAAAGGTGTGTTTCTGTAGGTATGCATAAATCTCTCAGATTTTAATTAGGAAAGATTTTCTAAGGTGTATATTTTCAGGAGAATTATACTCTATATATTTTCTGTTCTTCAGCAATCAACTGAGCAAAAAGAAAGCTAGAACCTTTGGATACAAAGAAGACCCTTTCCTTTTCCTTAAAAGAACAGATGAAGTATGGCCACCTATCCAGTAAGTTTTCTTTGCCTTATGATTAAAGCAAACAAAAAGATTTGTGTGTGTGTGTCTATATATATATATATATATATATATATATATATATATATATATATATATATATATAATATGAGAGAGAGAGAGATTAATTTGGTAAATGAAAGCAAATTATATCAACAAAAAAGTGGTTATTCTTCTAAAAAATTTGGATGTATCAAAAGTATTTTCATTTTGTTCTAACCTTTATGCTTTTTTAAATTTATGTAATGCTCTACATAATATCTGATGATGGCGAATTTATTTTAAAGTTTTATGAAGGCTAGTGGTCAGCTTCTCTAACTTGCATTTTATAGCATCACAAATGACAATTGATAGTCATCCACTTTTGGGATTTATTCAAGAGGCAAATCATCACCTTAAAAAAAAAAAAAAAGTTTTGGGTAGTAGTTAGGTATCATTTAATTTTTTCCATTTCCCAATTCCTGTGACCAGTTTCAGAGACTCTGAGATCCCGCTTAAAATAATGTCTAAAAATTGCCAGAATCACAATGCTTAAAGTTACAGTTGAATAGTGTTTACCATGAAAATATTTATAGAATAAGGGAGGGCTACATTACAGCAGTGGAGAAAACTGACTGAAGCTGAGATGCCAGGCCAGTAACGTTGTCGATTCTTTGGATTTTGTCAAGAATATCTAGACGCATGGCTAAAGGACCAAACCAGATGTGGCAGCAATATATTTGATACATGGACAAATAGTAGACTTAGAAATGCGCAAGGTAAATTCTCTTGAGAATAACTGTCTTAGCATGACTTATTGAAATTATTTTCTTAGTAGCATATATAGTAGTCGTAAATAGTTTTTAGGTGTGTATATGAATTAAGCTTTTGAATAAAGGTTTGTAAAGGAAATAAATAAGAATGCTTGTGTAAAACAACGATCTGTGATCATCTAGTGGCTTTTTGGCACCCACATAGCCAATTGGACTGTTAAAGATTTTATCTGGGCCTGAAGCAACTTGTGTTTTATAACTGCCAGTAAAATTGAGATGTGAGAACTTCGAAGTAATCACTTGTGATTCACATATAGAGAAAAAGGAAAAATTAAATGAATAAAAGAACTTTTGAGATCATGTGCCACTCAGCCAAAATTCAGTTATGGGCTCATATAAACTAAAAACTGTAAATACCCATCAAGACAGTCTTATTAGCTTTATATTTCCTGTATAAAAAAAAAAATGTGATACATGTTTGTGCATGTTTGAGGTTTGTGTGCATATTTTATGAGACTAATAATGTGTTTAGCATCAACTGAGTGCCCTTAGTCGTTTCTCTCGTATATCTCTTTCTCTCTCAACTAACAGAACAAATATGACTAGCCATAAACATTAAGAGGAAGAGAATTTAGATCCTTTTGAAAATATCATGATAAAAATTATAGCTCAGTTTGTTAATTTTACAGAAAGTGCAGGTGATGTAATGGTATAAGTAAACCTGTACATAAAAATTTAATGTTTTAATGCTTCATCACACATCAATGCTTCTGGACAATTGTCATTTGAAGAGGGTGTTGTTGGGGTTTGTTTTTTTGTTGTTGTTTTTTTTTACATTCAAGAAAAAAAATTAACAAAAATTAAAATCAACTTTTGGGGTCTTCTGGCATCACAATGATGAAAAATTATCTTTATATGACATCGAAATTTGTTATTTGGTGTAATATATTTAATAGTAATTTGTATCAAAAGTTTTTTTTTTTTTTTTACCTTATAATATACTTATTTTAAAAAGTACATGTGATTTTATATATATATCTATATATATCTATATATATATATATATATATATATATATATATATACACACATACACACACCAATTTTCTACTGTAAGGATTTGGGGCAAATGGTACTTAAATATTCATTTTGACCTACAGATAACTTCTAGTGGCAAGTGTGAGGCCTTTCATATTCATTTGTTATATCAATCTAATTAGGCTTGAAGTAAAGTTGAATTGAAAAAGGTTAGGGATTTACTTAGTTGTGAACAGTTCAATACTTTGATAGTTTCATTGATTTTTATTGCACCTAATTAAACTTTTTCAGATTTTACATCTTTACCTTTAGTTATCTCTTGGACAACACAACAACCCATAATTGTATCTAACACATCACTTAATTTATTGGCCATCTGCAGCCTCGTTGTTGGGGTGGGGACTTCATGTCTCAACAGATGGAGGATCTCCTCACCTTGTTGCATGAGCATCTTAAGTAATTTTGCATTCCTATTTAAAATAATGACTCAAAATGGCCAGTTGTCTTCACCATTATAACATTTGAAACAAATGCTACAACTGAAGAGTATTGCTGATGATTTATTATATATATATATATATATATATATATATATATATTATATATATATACATCTTGTCTGCATAAAACAATTATCTATATATATAATTGTTTTATGCAGACAAGATATATCTTATCAAATGAAACGTTTATATTTTTTAAAAGTGCCCAATACACAGTTCAAATAATTGAAAATGCAGGGCTATTTAATATTTAAAATATAAGCACCAACCATTTCCACTATTATGGTTTTCACCAATAAAGGTTTCTTCAGGCAGTGAAAAAGTTCACTAGAAAGCATGGTAGCAGAAAAGGTAGATATTCTAAATGTATAGAAGTAATTTGCTTTGGATTAAAGGTCTGTAAAAAAATTAAAAAAATAAGAAAATACTTTTGTATACTCATATTTGCTTGTTGATGATGCAAAGATTTGACTTACTAATTTTTTTATAATTTTATTTTTTTTTTTTTTTTTTTTTTTTTTAGAAACTTTTTCAAAATTTCTGATGAATTTCCAACTGAACAGTTGATGTACCGCAGTGAAACTGGCAAAAAGCGTACTTTGTACTTTGTTTCCAAAGCCGTACTTCAGGTGGTTAAGCATAACTCTGAAAGAATCAAGGTAAGAATATTTCGAATGAAAGCCCTTTTTACCCTTCTATTGGCTTAAAAAGTTTGTTTGAATTATAACATGAAAATAAGAATCTTTTATTACATTTGGGGTACTGATATATGAACATAATCTGTTCCAAGGCCTCATTTGTTAACCAAATTGTTTGTTATATAAATAATTAGAATACATATAAATAGGGCTGATAAGTTCCCCCCTCTATATAAGATTATACAAGAAAATGAAAAAGCATAAATAGTAAATATATAGATAGATAAATAACTACAGAAATAAATTGAAGTAAGACAATTTGGAACTGTAGTATCATTTTCAC
Organism: Acanthosepion esculentum; assembly: GCA_964036315.1. Lineage (NCBI taxonomy): Eukaryota > Metazoa > Mollusca > Cephalopoda > Sepiida > Sepiidae > Acanthosepion > Acanthosepion esculentum. The sequence goes on from OZ038485.1 coordinate 87,528,100, forward strand.
TGGGAAAATTTGCGCTATGGTCACCAAACAACTGTTTGGATTTTGCATCACTTATCATCACACTCACATTATCACTGACAATTTTTTTTTTCAATTCACACAAAAAGGGATGTGCAGATGGAGTAATGGATAGAGACTTGAAATAAGAAATTGAAGAGACAAGTTTTGTCTGGTTCGTTACATTCACTGTTGTGCAAATGCCTTTGGGAAAGGTATGAATCTCTCCCAGCTAAGGGTTAAATAGTAGGATTTGTATATGGAAAAATTATTATTCTCAAAAAAAAATTAATGGAATATTACACATGCACACACCAAAAAAATTATTTTTAAAATGTTTCAGCTTTTAAATAACCTACAAAAGGTTCATAAACTGTAAAAAATCAAACCAATTAGTCACATGAAAAGTAAACTTTTCATCTCTTCATTAAGATTGTTGAGATTTACTAGGTTCGGCGATTCCCTTAGCCACTTCAATTCATCCATGATTTTTTTTTTGTTTTTTATTCTGGTGCATATTGTTGATCTGTTACACTTTCATGTTTAAATATTCTTTACTTAATTTTTCTCAGAATTGATTTCACATGCTTCTGTTAAGTTTTTAGTAAAAAACAAAAAAATTTTTTAAATATTCAACAGAAAATAAGAATTTTCAAACAATATTCACAACTACATGAATATAGTATGGAGAGTAAGCCAGCATTGAGGACACTCCAAACCAAATTATTAGTTTGAAGGGATGCAGGTCCCCTATCTTCCTGGGGAAAACAGAGTGAAGGGGCTGGCACATGTCCTTCTCATCTATACAAAGGTTTGAGCAAGTCTGACTTGAAAATTGGGATCAACTGCATGCAATTATTAAAGAAAGTTGGCAGCCTGATAGCCACTGTGGCTTCGTTACATGCAGTAAAGCAGGCCTTGCTATCCACTCACAGAAACATATGACAATTGATCCTCAACCACTCAAACCAAATTGGTCCAACCACATGTTCCATCTGTCTAAAAGTTTGCAAACCACCTATAGGCCTTGCATGTCCATAAAAGTTGAGCGCGTCTTTATTTTACTGAGCCCTTCTTTGTCATCCATGATGAGTCTACCATATATACAGTCTACTTGTAGTTCGTCGATCAAATTTCACATGTTAAATGAATTTAATTTTCCTCAGATAAACCATTTGTTATTCAATTTGTTTGTTTAGCAAATACCACTGTCTTTTAAAAATTAATTTTATCTAACAACAAATTGACTGTTTTGTTCCTGCTTCTGAGGCAACTTCAAAATTCTATCCTCTTAGAACATTTTATCTTTCTTGACCAAGAACTACTCTAGGTACCTTTTGAATTTTTCTAAGAAATTATATAATTTTATATAAGGAATCTGAGCATTCACTGATTTCAGAAGTTTGACAGCAATTCCTTCCAGATAGCTAGGGATGAGTATATTTTTAATGCTTCCTTTGCTGTGGACATTCTTATATATCATTACAAAACTTACATTACCTGCTCTTGATGTAGATATACATTTCTAAGATACTATGGAATGTCAGTGTTTGTGCTATAAACTAAATAAGGCTTAGTGCTACTTCCCAACAAGCATAGATATATAATAGTGTACAAACCGACCTATGTTAAGGGTGTCATTTAGCTTAGTCTATACAGCAGAGTATTCAAACAAAACCAAAATATTAACTGCCTGAGTGTCAGTCAGTCTGTCTTTATAATTATTACTTTCCAGTACAATTTATGTTTAGTCCTTTCTTCTACTTTTCTTTACAACCTTCTGTCAGAGCTCTTGTAGTTTCCTTTCTGTGTCTGCTATCTACAATAAGTCATCTGCATATCTAATGTTAAGATTGTGGCTGCCAATAATGAATCCTGGTAGTACTTATAATTCTCTCAGAATCACCTCACTAAAGGTTGAATAAGTCCAGTGAGACACACATCCTTGTCATACACCCCTATCTATTTGTGTATATTTACTAAATTCATTTTCTATCCATGCACAGACAGTTTGCCCAGAGTACAAGTTCTGGATTTTTCTAATATCCTTCCCAAATATATCAAGCTTACTTAGCAGTTCCAACGGTTTTCTATGGTGCAAAACCATTTAATAAATTCACAATCATTTCTCTCTTTATCTTGTAGATGAATCATCAGTTGCTTTAGGCTTGACTGGATTAGTATAGTTACATTGAGGGAAGATCTTGTTGTCCATGTCATTAAAGCAAATAAGAACAATAGGTTATTGATTCACTTGAGATAATGGCTGTGAGGTTGTAATACTATTCTCTCTCAATTCTGGATGATCAGCAAAGGAAATATCTCACAGCTGAGTAGACTAGTAGGTCAGGATGTTTGCTGATTAGGTTACTAGGATGTAGAAGAGAACTAGACCAGCATGAAAAGGCTTAGACTAGAGTGTGCCTAGAGCAGGTAAGAGTTATATTCTCTTTAATAAATGACAAGAAAGATGTCATCAGTGCTGAATTTGCATGAGAACGGTGATGCTTTTTATCAGTGAATCATAACCAATTTGCCACCATGGCTACAGGTATATAAAGACTGACAACATTTCTTTCAGTGTCAGAAGGTCGGTTGATTGGTGCTAACAGTTGGGGGGGAGCACTGTTTGTTTTGCTACATAGGATTCAGAGATGTAAATGTAATTAATTATGATGACCAATTGATTTTATTTTGCCAAATCAACACAACATTTAGAATGATAAGTGAGAGAAGACAAAAGCAAAAAAAGAAATTCAAAGGGTAGGTTCAAATATGGAGACTCACAGGGTTACGGGTACACACTCTCATTTTAGCAATGGATGAGGTAGCCAGACATGTTTTAAATGATCTATAAAATTGAGTTGTGCACCATGTAAGGTATATGGGTCTTCTGCTCGACATTAAAATGTAACAATATGTTACATTGCCATTTTGGAGTAGCCAATAAGTACCTAGTTTTGTCTGTTAAATAAAAAGGAATATTTGTTACTTAATTTCATTTTTCATTAAATTGATTGTACCAAACTGTACTGTATCATTGCAGTTTTGTTGTGATATTTTTCCTAATGGAAATTATTGTAGCTTATTAATATCTTTATTTTACTGCACTTGATAAAAAATCTGTTGACTTTAAAAAGTCAACAGATTTTTCTATGAGAAAAATAATTCAATGTTTTTATATTTTGCTCTAGATCTCATTGGTGACTCTGCTGCATTATCTTTTTCTAGATTATCAATGTTGGTGTGAAAATGTTTGGTCGAAGCCCATCACCAATTGTGCCTGATTGTGATTTCAGGATTAACCAAGAGGTATAAAACAAGAATCATTTTGAAAATGTGCTCTTTTGACTTTCATTCTTTAAATTTCTTCTAATTTTATGTACATTTTTTTTTAATACCCATCTCATTCGACTCTCTCTTTTTTTTTTTTTCTTTTTTTTTAATGCAAACTAAAATCTGTTTCTGCAAGTTTTATGTACACATTCTTTGTTGTATAAAACAAAAAATTAGTCTGAATTGAGTTGCATTTGATGAATAATAAGAACTAAAAATAGCCATGAAACTTTCACGGTTTTCCTATTTAAATTTTCTGATGAATTATAAAATTTAATTATTAAATAAACTTCTTGCAAGTTCTACTCATGGAAATTCACTTATTGCATGGTTAAATATCTGAGCATAACAACTTTTTAATAAAATATTGCAATAACAATTATGAGTATGAATGAATGCAGGTCATTATTTAAAGAAGTTAGAGAGTACAAATGAGAAGATTTGGAATTGACATGATTTCCCATTTCACTGAAACGGACATTAAACACTTGTTATCACCAGTTCTTTTTCTTACTAAAACCAAACATCTCCCCTGATATCTCTGCCATCTTGTGATCAAAATGTAATAGAATATTATTTATCTGAAGTAATGATAGGATGTAACACACATGCTAAGGAATGAAGGAACAACCAGAATTAGAATATATTATCACTAAATTTCTGTTCCATTCTCAATTAACTTCCTGTTGGTCAGGGACAGGAAATATGCCCATTGCATCACTGTGCAGAGAAGTAAATTTCCTGCTAGTCACCACCACAAAAAGGGGTCACTTGTTTGCTGGTTCTGTTTTTATCTTTTTCTTTTTCTACTCATTTAAACAAGAACTTAACCTTTCATGACTTTAGCACAGACCAGAACTGTGTTTGCCTTTTACGACTCTAGTGCAGACCAAACTTCTGTCTACCTTTTTATTTATCAAAATGACAGTTTGGCATAAATAGCCTGGAAAAGGTTGATAATGCCAGAAACCAAATCAATCTTGGCAAGTAAACTGATTTTTTTTTTTTTTTTTTCCATTTCATTTCATTTCAGGGTTTGGCATGCCTTCACCAATATTTCCCTACTCGTCGTGTTGACATTACTAAGGAAGATGTGATCACACTGCTAAGCCAAGAAAATCCTTACCTCACCAGCCTTGGTGACATAGCTTTCCAACAGATATCATTAGTAGGTAAGAAACTCATCAGGTGTCTATTTCAGTTGAATAGTTTTCTTTATATATACAAAATATGATTGACTATATTGAAAAGATAAAATTTTCACTGCTAACTCCAAAGCATATTCAATTCTTTTTTTTTTATAGTTATATCACAGAAATCCTGACAGTTTTGAGTTTTTTTTTTGTTTTTTTTCTATATTGGTCATTATTATCAAAAATTCTTTTCTTTTTTTTCCAACATGCACACAATCAATAAATTTATGAACTTTGACAAAATTCTATCAATAAAATCAAATTAAGTTTGTAGTTGTGGAAAAAAATTACATTAAAATCTATTCTTTATAAAAAAAAAATTTTTTTAACAATCTCATTTGATTACACATGACACTAATATCATCTTTATTGTTATTCCAATGTTTTGTCCATTGTGCATGCCAGCCTTCTTCAGGTGTCTGTCAATTTAGTGGAAGAGGTCAAGCATGACAGCAGGCAAGAACAACATTAGGTTTAAAGCTCAAAATTATAGACTCAGGATTGTTCCACTAGATCTAATAGATTAAAGTGTTGGTTCATGAATTTGATAGCATAGTAATTGTGAGTTCAATCTCTGAGCTGGGTACTACAAACTTGAGCTGAATGAAAACAGACCTAGCAAGAACTGAGCTGTAAAAAAAAAAAAACACAAAACAAGATTTCCTGAGACCTGAACAAGAACAATCTCCGTAGATTAAATAAAGGGTTCAGTTCAAAATTTCCCTGAAGGTTACTCAGATCAACAGATATCTGAAGGTAAAGAAGTGAAAGTATTAAACAATTTTAGAAATTAATGTTATTTCAAATTTTAAAGATTTTAATAAAAGATAACCCATGAAAGCAAACATTAAGCACAAGCCCTATAAGATATACATGTGACATCTACACAACCAACAGCTTATGACCATATGTTGAAACACCAGCTCCTGTACAATCACCGTAGTTATGCAAGGTCAAGCTTGAACAGTACCTTGATGGGTGACTGCTTGAGTAAGAATACCATGTGTTGTAAGCTTAGATGTGCAAGTGGTGTAATGGATAACAGCTTGCAATTGGAAAGCTGAGTTCCAATTCCAGTCAGTTTGTTATATTCCCTTACATGGGAAAGGTATGAATCTAAATTCTCCCCAAGCTATGGGTTAATTAGTAGAACTTGTATTTAGTAAACTATTATCCCCAAATTATTCTTTCCACCTAAAAATATTTTCCAGTTTTAAATAATCCTAAAAGCCCAAAACAGTTGATAGGACATAAAAAAAAATCAACATAATAAAATAAGATAGATTTTAAAAATTGAAATATAACTCCACATTTTTTCACTTCCTTCAAATAGTGTGACACGTTAAATTTAGAAAGTTTTTTTTTTTTTTTTTTTACATGTTCTTTATTTAATCATTCTGTCAGATTTAATCCATATTTTCAACTAATTTTTAAAATTAGCTACAAATTTATGTCTTGATAGTACAAGCACAAAATGCATAGAATGATATGTTGATTCTGAAGATAATTTTTTTCTTTTGTTATATATTATATATTTTTCTTTTTACAGAACCAGGGAGTTGTATTTTTGTTTTCAAACCAACAGAAAAGTAAGTTATTTTGAGGTTCCTGATTCATTGTTATAATTACTGTACGAGGGTCAACTGAAAAGCTCATAAGTTGGCTAAGATACTCTCATGGAATGTGACCAAATGAGGTTTATTTCTCAATATAGTCCCACTTGCAGTTCACATAGTGTTGCTGCGCTTGAATCCCATTGGTGATGATGCTTTCATCTTGTTGGTAAAAAAAGTCATCAACAGCAGATATGACATCCACTATGATACTGGTTCCCATTCAAGTGTTTTTTCATGTTAGGGAACAGATGATAGATTGGGGCTAAATCAGGAGAATAGGAAGGGTGATCAACCATTTCAAAGCCACAGTCATGTACAGCAGCTATTAAAACCAAGGACTTGTGTGCTGGAGCATTGTTCTAATGAAATAAAATCACTTTTGTCAGTTTGCTTGGGCATTTGGTTTTGTAAATGCCTAAGCAAATTTGTATAGTACTCTCCATTGATGATGTGACTCTTTGAAGCTGATCAATAAACACAATTCCTTTTGCATCCCAAAAAAAGCTGAGGCCATCACCATCCTTGCAGATGAAACGACATTGGCCTACTTTGAAGCAGGTGAGGAGGAGTGTTTCCATTGCAAGGACTGTCTCTTTGTTTCTGGCTCAACACAATGAGCCCAACACTCATCATGGGTTAGACAATATTCAGGTAAACCAGCTGGATGGATCTGCCTCAAATCGTGCCAGATTTTCCCGTGATATAAATCTTGTGCACTTTTGATCAGCTGTCAGAAGATGTGGCACCCACCAAGTAGAAATTTTTGTCATGGCAAATTCATTGTGCAGAATATTCTCAACTCTCTCATGGAATATGTTAATGGCATTGGCTATTTGATTTATAGTCAATTGCCTGTCATCCATCACCATATCATGAACACAATCAATGTTTCCTTTGGTGGTGGCAGTTGCAGGAAGTCCAGACCTGGGATCATCTTTAAGACTCTCTTCCTCGCCTAGATTCAGCTGCCCACTTTTGCACTATTGATAAAGCTGGAGCATAATCTCCTAATATTAGCATGAATGTCCTTGGAGGATAAACACATTTTCTTCAGGTACTTGATCACACCACAATGCCAAATTTTTTTCCATTTTCCAGAGAAGTCACTACTAGTTATGTTTGAAGTTGTCTTTGAACAGATGTCAGTTTACCTGTAAATAAACAACCCAATTATTAAGAAGAGTTGACTCAGCTTTAGCATCATCCTTCATAAATCAGGCTATGAACATTTCAGCCCACCCTCATATTTTCAGGTATGTCGTAAATCAAAAATAGTGGCAGATTAGTTCATGGAACACTAGGAGTTTTGTAAGTTAAAGTGATGCCCACATCACTGGATCTCAATTCCATAGAGTATTTTTGGGGTGTGGTGGAAAGGGAGAATCAAATCTTGGATGTGCGGTTAACCAATCAGGAATTGAGGGATACCTTTGACCCAAATTTTGATAGAACGCTTCTAGAGGATTGTTAAAACTATGCCAAGAACTGAGGCTCTTCTGAAGGCAAAAGGGACTTCCACTTGGTACTAGAAAAGTATGCCTAATAAATTGAGTGTTCATTTGTGTGCATGTATAATATCTGAAACAGTGGAAATTTATAAACTATGTTTTGCTGAGAGCATCTGCTCTCTCTGGCTTCCTCAGATTAGAATGAAAGACAGAACTGTATGTGAGGAAAACTGCATTGAGGATAAGTGGGGACCATAATTTATTCTATCACATCCAATATCTAGACTCAAACAGGGTGTCTGTCCTCCTGTTTTTATATATATATATATATATATATACACACACACACACACACACACACACTGAAACATATACATATATTAGAGCTTTTTATGTATACTTGTACACACATGTACAAGTATAGATAAAAAATGTAATTTCATTTACGGTCCCCACTTCAGAGATTTTAACACATTTTTCCTATACATGCTTTTTCATTCTAACCTGAGGAAGCCAAAGAGAGACGACTCTCTTGGCAAAACATGTCATTTACGAATTTTCATCTTTGTCACAACATCTTCACACACGTGTGTGTGTATGGAGAGAGATATATATATATATAGTGGATTCCCGGCAACACTCACATACACACCACAGAGGACAAAAAAAAAAGTCAATAGGAAGAGAAACATGATATGGTTCAACCCACCATACAACAAAAATGTAGGAAAAATATTCAGCAAACTCTTACACAAACACTTCCCTGAATAAAGCACTCTCCACTAAATACTCAACAAAAACACAGTAAAAATCAGCTACAGTAACATCAAGAACATTACATAAATAATAAAAAAGCACAACAGGAAAACTATCAACAAACCACCTGAACAAATTTAAACCTACGTGTAACTGCAGAATAAAGAACAAATGTCCCTTAAATGGTAATTGTTTTGTAAGCAATGTAATATACCAAGCCATGGTAAAATCATCAGATAACAAAGCAAAAATATACATAATAGTAACTGAAGGACCCTGAAAACAAAGAAACTATGCACACAAAACATCTTTCACAAGTAGTAAATATGTGAACAACACAATGCTTTCCAAGTATATCTGGGAAATTAAAAGTAAATCACACCAAAAATAAGGAAAAGAACATCAGCCTACAACAATCAACCTATAAACTGCAAACTCTGCTTGGAGGAAAAATAGCTATAATTACCTTCTCAGACCAAAACAAACTACTAAATAAACAATCAGAACTCATCTCGAAATGCAGGCACGAAAACAAATTTTTACTACGTTACTTAAAAACTGAAAAGAATAAATAAAAGTAAATTAGCAAAAAAGCAAAATAAATTAATCCAAATAAATAAATAAAGTAAATAATAAGCAAATTAACAAACCACTCCTGCCAAAATAACTGTTAGAATAAACTACCCACAATGCACCACTGACCCGTATAAATAAATAGTTGAGAAAAAACAACGCATGTGACCTGATTGCATTTAGCATGAAACAGTCTGTCACCTCTGAGTGTTGACTTCAATGTTCACTATATATATACACACACACACACACACACACACACACACACAGAGCAAAGACATTTATTTCATAGCCAACAGATTAAATGTCTGTGATTGATTACCTATTATTGATTCTCCTAAATTAAATTTTTGTTCTAAAATATTTTTTCAGAGACCCTGAACCCGACTGTGAAATGATATTCTGTGGTTGGAAAGGCAAAATGTCTGTGCGATCTTTTGTTAGTAAGCATGCACGTTCCCATTATTTGCGACTCTGTGGAGTGGAACTTGAAGAAATACGTAAGCTCTCTTCCTTCTCTTGCTTTACAAGATTTTCTGTTTTTTAATGAAAATCCAGATGTTTTTTTCTTTCTTTCACAGCAACAGCTACAAAAATTTATAAAAAGTTTTGTCACAAATTTAAAAGTAATTAAATATTTATTAAGAACAAACTCACATTTGTCTCTACACTGTCTTACAAGAAATTTAAAGATATTCAAAGATTTGGCATTTTCCTAATAAAGCAGAAATAAATTAACACTTTTGAAGCTGCTTTTAAAAATCAGTTCACTTGAGCATTTAACGAGCTTTAAGACATAGCCAAATCCAGCAACCCTATTGCACTGTAGTTAACACTTTCACTGTTACATTTGTATAGCATTGTTGCCTGGCTATGCTGGCCTGTTTGAGGGGTGGGGGGTGGAATAAATTTCCATTTACTCGGAATAAATGGCTTTAAAAATGCTGACAACTATTTCTTGTGGGTAACGTTGTTTCTATTTTGATGGAATATTCTGCAGTACAGACTAAGCTAAATGACACCTCCACACACAATATAATAAAAATATATCACAAAACTGTCTGTATTGTACAGTACCATGGAAATAACACTAAGCACTAGAGACCAACATTTTATAGTGTCTTGAATATATATATGCTGACAAACAAGAGGCAATGTAAAATTTTGTAAAGATGTATAAGTATGCACATAGCAGTGGAAGTGTTAAGAAATATTTCACCGCAAACTTCTGGAGTCTAAACCTTAATAAGAATGTATTTCATATTTTTGATTGGGATGATGACGATACAGATAATTTGTTTGAGTTAATTTTAATTAAAATCTTTGTGAAATCTTGCAAAGAAGTTTCATTTTTACCCCTTGATACAATCTCTAACCCTAATAATTTTATTATATAATCTCTTATCATTTTTACTTTTTAGAAAAATTGGCTGCTGCTAAAAAGGCTAAGGAAGAAGATAAAGAGGAAAACAAAGATGTTGATGGTTTCATCAAAATAGATAGTGAAAGTGAAAGTGAAAAAGGTGGGGGGGACGAAGAAGAGGAAGAGGAGGACGAAGAAGAGGAAGAAGAGGACGATACTTCAAAAGAAAAAATGGAAGTTGAAGTAAAAGAAGAAACAAAGAAAGCTGAAGATTGTGATCCAGAAGTAACCTTAAAGGAAGATGAACCCATGAAATAAAACATTTCTCAATGGTCTCCTGTGATGTCACAATAAAAACAAGTTTTCATATGCAAGAGTCCTTTTTTTTTCTTTTTTTTTTTTTTTTTAAATCAAAATATTATTCTATTAAAAAAAAAGAAAAGAAAGAAAAAAGATTTTCATGACTATTGCTTTTTATTCTAAAATTTTCTATCAATATTCTCATTAAATGTAAACCTACAAAGCCCTTCTTCGGCTTTTGTCATGTATGTATTAAAATAATTTTCATACATTATTTGTTCAATATTTTTCATCCCCACTACCGACTTTGTTTTTTTTAATATTTACTTCATGAAGATATTAGTTGTGTGTGAAATCAGTGAGGTAAAAAAACAAAAAAAAACGATTGCCTTCTAACTTGTCAAACATTGTTAGAATCCAACCAATGAAGTGAAAATATTAATGGATACTGGTAGATAACATCAAAATAATTTGTTTTGGAAGGTCAGGAACAAAGTATTCAGACATCATCTTTTATGCCTTAAGAAAGCACAAGTTTTAACAGATATATTCAAGAATACAAAGTGTAATGACTTGGAATAAGAAACCTGCAAGCTGAGTTCAAATTCCAGTCAAGCTCATTACATTCATTTTTACATAAGTACCTCTGAAAAAGTTAAGAATTTGCCTCACCTGACTATGGGTTAAATAGTGGATCTTGTATCTGGAAAAATCATTAATTTTCAAAAACATTGTTAATGCAATATCCACTTGCAAAAAAAGAATTATTCTTACAACCCCAAAACATATTTTGACTTTAAATAACACGCAAAGGGTTGATAAGCTTTAAAAAAATAAATAAATAATATGTTAAATAGCAGAGTAGACAGATTCTAACCGCATTTGGCAATCACTCCAAAAGGACAATTCTGAATTCAAAACTATGCCATTATCGATGCAAAGATGAAACCTGTAAAACAAATAATAGATTTCAACAACTATGGATGATTTCATTGGGGAGTTGTTTTACAAGATGCTGCTGAAACCATTGGTCAGTGGGCCTAAAGAAAGTGGGTGATGGTGATATTAGCCATTTTCCTACAAGGAAACAGAGCATTCATTGACCAAGCAGTCAGTAATGCTGTCATTTGAAATTTTAAATAAAACAAAAAAAAAATCTCTTAAATTTCTTTTAGGAAAACCGGTTTCTCAAGTCCAGTAGCTGTTATCACTAGTATTGACGAAGGTTTCTTTTATGTAAATTAGGGAATGTCAACATCTTGATTGTGTCATTATTTCCTCTTCAAGTTACATGTACTATCCCTTTTAGTTGTTGCTGCTCTCAGTAATACTCAAGTGATGTGATTTCTGTTGGTACAATTCTTTGTGGACTGGTACTGCAGATTCACAATGTTCAAAGTGGGATGATCTTTGTCAAGACTCTCAAACTTATTTCACCATTGATCTTAGGAAGTGGTTGTATATAGCTAACAGTTTAGATATTTCTGAATGGGTTTGGCACTATACATAACATCTATTTTAGTACATGACTTGAGTTTTCAGGCTAATATTTTATAGCAATTCATGGTGTTGGCTGAAACTACCTAGAGTGCAGCCCATTTCCTCGTGTATATATATATAGTGTGTGTGTGTGTGTGAGTGAAGGAGGCACAGGGTATAGTAACTTGGATTGAGGAATCGAAGAGCCAAGTTCGAATTCCAGTCAAATCCATTACATTCACTTACATGCTAATACCCTTGGGAAAGGTATTAATCCTCTTCTCCCACCAGCTATGGGTATACAGCAGGATAGGATGGGTTCTATAGCTTTGGATGGTAACTGGCCTAGGAGAAGGGCATGTCTGAATTCAAAACCTGCGGAGGACCTTGTGGCACATAATGCACCAGGTCTCTATTCAGCCCTTCAAAAAGTGTGGTTGGTTCTGCACAAAGCCTTCACCACTATAATCAAATCATATGTGCTGGTGTCTGGCTGTCGGTTCCTTGGAACTGAGCTGCTTGATCCTCATACATTGAATATGACAGGAGAGTCCACCATATATATAATCACCAATTTTTAATTTATGCAGGTTTGCTTGAAGATTTTAAAATTTTGTTTGGGACATTTTTCTGGATACCAGGAAGAATTTGAACATAAATTGTCCAGTCACTTCTGAGTGTTTTCAGCCTTCATAAGCCATTATCAAGAATTATTTTATGTCATGCTCTCAATTGATAGATTACATTAAGAAACATGAGAACAGAGCAGCCTATAACCTACTCAAAAAAAGAAAGTTACATATCTGTCAATGACATGATCAACTAAAGACTTAAAAAGGATAAACATAACCTTCATTTTCACAGTGGGTGGGAGATCAGAGGAATTCAAGAAGTGTTTCTACCAAAGTGATAATTAATGTAGGCCAGGAGATTAGCAGAACAGAAGATTCTGAGCTTTACAGGATCAGAATGTTGGTGTCATGAAAGGGCAGGGTTTATCAATGTGTGCAAAAAAACATCTGTTTCACAAGATACTGGCTGATTATAATTGTTTTTTTTTTGCGCTATATTTCTGAGATGAAGTGTCGTAACTATTTATACTAACATTGTCCTCAATGGATAAAAGCATTGGTTGAAGTTAAAAAAAAAAAAAAAAAGTAGCTTTACCCAAGGAGTTGTGAGTTCAATACCTGGCCACAGCAGAAATGAACAAAACTTGGAGAGTTGAGATGCTAAAAGGGAACTGAGGTATCGAGAAAAGGCATGGTATGTGGAAATAGGACAATCTACCCTCATGGACTAAAATGGTTCCGTTTGAAATTCCAAAATATATCACCTGAAGGAGGATGTAGTGTACAACGGCCAAAGCATGAATGATGAGGATAATCCAAACAATGTAAATAATTTTTTTTTTTTCTTGGGTATGCTTTGCTGAAATAGAGGTGCATCTTTTACACTGTCTAATACCCTAAATATGTGTCATTGGTTAGGAATTAATGCAAGCATTACTGCCAATTTGCTGTCAAGCAAAATCAACAAGATCAGGCCTTGGTTGTCCCTGTTCTATTTTATGCTTTCAAGTCCTGAAAAATGGACAAGCTTATCAACCTATTTTATGACAACAGCTAAGGATCCTCAAGATTAGTTGACAAGACCATGTTTATAATAACAGAATACAGGTACAGCAAAGATGGAGGTTCAACAACCACACTTTAAGACAAAACCTAAATAATGATGAATGGAAAAGAAGACCAAGGATGATGTGGCATTAAATCTTTCATTAAATTGTTTCTCACTGAAACTCCTTAAATGATTTTAAACTATAGTCAGTAAAAAGCATATTTCATAAATATATATCTACTTTTGTCTATTCTCATAGTCATTATGTAAAACTTATCAAATTTATATGACTTATTAGTTTTGTAAGTTAGTTTGTTACTGTGTAGAAATCACAAGTTTGTAGTGAGAAACTCAAAGTAAACTTTAAAAATAAAATAGGTTACAAGTAAAATTCTGATAATCTAGATCAGGTTTTCCAAGACTTGGTTGTCCTGTTATATGGTTACAACACCTGAAAAATGAATAGGTGTGATGACAAGGCTTATAACAAGGCTTACAACAGCATCATGCCGAAACACTGGTTCTTATATGATCACCAAAAGTTAAGCAACATCAAGCATGATCAGTACGTTGATGGGTGACCACTTGGGAATACCAGATGCAGTAAGCTTAGAAGTGAGGGTGGTGTAATAGATAATGGCTTGGAATTGTTATTAGTTTCAATTCCAGTTGGTTCCATTATATTCATTTACATGCAAAATACCCTCGGGAAAGGTATGAATCCACCTCTTCCTCCCCCCAGTTATGGGTTAATAAGTCTTGTGTCACTAAATCATTATCTCCAAAAAAGAATTCTTACAATTGAAAAATAAGGTGGGGGCTTTAAATAACCTGCAAAGTTTTGATAAGCTATAGAAAATGAATCAGTATTTCATAACAGCTTAAGAAGGATCCTCAAAACCAGAGAAAATGGTGGAATTTCTCCAATGTGTCTCCACAGAACTTCTTAGTGTTTAGCCCAATAGAACTCACCACATGACTGGCTGAGCACACAAAGTCAAATCAAACTTAAATGATGTTATCAGAGTCAGAAGTGTCAAGATTTTTTTGATTTTTTTTATCCACTTCCCTTCTCCACATCCTTTCACCTTTCATTCCTATCTGCTCTCGCTCCAAATCTTCTGTAACCCCCTTGCCTTGATCGATCCACTATCTTTCTCCACATCCTCTCCTTTACCACTCCTATCTGCTCTCCCTCCAAACCTTCTGTAACCTCTTGCGTGCTAGTGGCTTCCAGCCTTGCTTGGGGTGATAAGCTTAAAAAAAAAAAAATATAAAGTCTTTGAAAACTGATGCTCAAAGCGGTATCCATTTGACAAAAGGGGAAGAAAATAATAAATAAAAATTGTGAGGTCAAGTAACACTTGGTCGGAACTCAAAGGTTTCTGTCTGCAGCCTTAAATAAGTAGGATACCAGTTGAGTTAAAAAAAAAATGTGAGCATCCATCTATCCAGTCACAATGGCAGCTGTTCCTTGGCGAGAGTAAGAAGAGGTGAAGGGTACTTTGTTCCAATTAGCTCCTGCCAGAGAGAATACTAGGTTTGATGAAGAACTCCAGTGAATAAAATAACAAATTATTGAAAGCCAGATTTGTTTTCCTTTCTTGCCATGAAGTTGATTTCATCTTCCATCCCCTGGGAACATGCAGCAAGTGTTCCCCAGTCTTTGTGTTCACTGACATGAATGTGAATTGAAACACAGAATGGGGATTGATTTGTCTGGTCAATGAAAGATGAAGAGGAACTCCATTGTATGTTTACAAGTGTCAAGGTACAGTGAAGGTAGAGGTTTCTTGGCCGCACTTTAAGGCAAGACTGAAAAAGTGACAGCAATGTGTAACTGACCTTGGTCCCCAAAGGAAAAATAAGAAGAACACATGACTTGGAGAAAGAGAGGAAAGAAACAAACTGGTGATGTGCAAGTAGGAGTTGCAGATATGGCAGTGCAAATGTTCTATATATACATTATGTGCCAAGCAGCACTGTGCATATATATATATATATATATATATATGACAAAGTGGAAAAAATTTTGTGATGCATTTTGTCTCTTAGGACTTTATTGGACTAAGTTTGTTTACGTTGATTCAACCATACATGCACATGAACAAGAGATGCTGGGAATTTGGAAAAAATCTTTTAAAAATGTGTTTTGGGTTATGTTTTTTTTTTTTTTAATATGTTTTGGGTTTTGATTTTCTGATAATGTGTTTTGGATATATAATCCAGGTTCCTACGTTTCCCAATTCTTGGTAGATCTATCACAATGTGGGAAATTTAATAACAAAGATGATGGAAACAAAAAGGAAAAGAATTTAAATGAAATTGGATAGATTATATACCCAAAACATTATTAGAAAACTAAAACGCAAAACACATTTAAAAAAACAATATTTTTCAAAATTTTAAATTCTCAATGTCTCTCATTTATGTACATGTAGCCATGGCAACATAAACAAACCTAGTCCAATGAAGTCCCAAATGACAAAATACATCATACAATTACTTTTTCCACTTTGTCATATATCTTTCCTCCAAAACTGTTCTTGATATATAAAAATTTATATATCGTTATCCCATATATATAAGATATAAAATATCTGAAACATTGACCTTACTGCGACTACAGTTTCTACTAAGATGCTTTTGTCTGGCTACCATCTTCATGGAAACTGTGGTTGGAGAAAGGTCAATGTTTCAGATATTTTATATCTTAACATGCCCTAAATTTAATTTTATGAAAACTGTATTGAGCACTCTTTTAATTTGGCAAATATCACTTTTGTCAAAGATTGAATTTATAATATACATCTTTCCTCCAAAACTGTTCTCAATATATAAAAATTTATATATCATTATCCCATATTTTTCATCCGTTTTTTTTTTTTTTGAACGGTTATTTATCAGTTTCTTAAAGGGGCCTTTTATTTATCAACTACAAAATTTTATTTAAGAAGCTGAATAAACATAAAACTGGTTAGCATTATGTTAAATTACCTCCCCATCTCTTTCGCTGTTACTTCTTAGGAAAGTTGAACGTCAGACTTCGATACATCTTATGAAATAATGTAACAACCTGTATCTGCCTATAAGGAAATTTTCTAGGATTTATATGCAGACAACTTTGTGTCATAACCAAAATTTTTAACGGTGAATTTGAATTTAGCATAAGTCACATTTGATTGGTTAATCATGCCAAAGCACACAAGTCTATATTTTTAAAGTATTCTGCTTTTGAAATTAATCTTTCAATTGCCAGTAGTTTAACATCATCCATGGAGATACATTTGTAGTGTAGAAACATAATTGCCATTATGTAGCGATTTTTAACGTTTTAATATCCTAAAATAAATAATATATATATATATATATATATATTGCTTACAAACAGAATTGTTCATAATTATTTTGGTTCTCACCAGTCGAAGTGCAATTAAATGCACTGAAACGGAGTTGCATCATTGTAGTGAGTAAATTGTTTTTGTCTATATGAAAAAATTATAACAAATAATTATTGCTCTACTATCAGTATTGAGCCCATAAGGAGATACATTTGTAGTGTAGGAACATAATTGCCATTATGTAGCGATTTTTAACGTTTTAATATCCTAAAATAAATAATATATATATATATATATATATATTGCTTACAAACAGAATTGTTCATAACTATTTTGGTTCTCACCAGTCGAAGTGCAATTAAATGCACTGAAACGGAGTTGCATCATTGTAGTGAGTAAATTGTTTTTGTCTATATGAAAAAATTATAACAAATAATTATTGCTCTACTATCAGTATTGAGCCCTCTTTTGAATTAATGTTGTGAACATTAGAATTTATATTTTTTTTTTGTTCTAATTACATTTGAAAATATATATATAAATATATATACGTATATATGTAGATTACTGATAACCAGCTTATTACAGGTAGAAATTACAAACTCATATAATATGAAATCATTTCTTTTATTATATAAAAGATGTACAATGTGCTTGTAAAAACTGTAAAAACTAGTAATATCTCAGAAATATAAAAGAAAGGAAAAATTCCAGTCTTGTTAAAATGTAGTTTGTCAGTATTTTAATGGAAAAATAAAGGACACTTATACTTAAAATCAGAAAGAGAAAATTGAAATTTCTCGGGCACATAATGAAGAAAGAGGGCTTGGAAAATTTGACACTCACAGGACATACAGAAAGTATAACATATAGCGCATAACCTACCTAATGAGCTTGTGTAAAAAGCAGAACAGGGATAAAGAAGGATAGCAAAAAGACAAATTTTACTGCAAGCTACAAAGGACAGGAGGTCAGGGAGAGCCATGAAGGAACAATGTACATAGAAGAAGAATACTAATAAAGTTTTAAGGTCTCATTCAGTGATAAAATTCTATTATACCTTCATGGAGAGCATGTATTCAGAAACCCACCTGATGTATATTTCTATATTATTTTGAAAACCTGTTTAATAGTCAGGAAAGATATTTAGTTATATTAACAAGAGTTACTGACATTCTTGCCTTACACTAACACATTTTGAACATAAAATTGACCAGTCAACTTTTGCGAAGGAGTATCAGGAATTTGAAACTGAAACTTTTTAATACATTTAAAGTTCATAATTGCAGTTTTACAAATGAGTTCTGTAAACTTGTAAGTCAAGAATTAGTTGCTTTTCATTTCTTTTGGCACAGCCTCTGCTGTTGCCACAACATCTGATAATTCAAGGCAAGAGTTTGGAAGGGAAAGGAATTCTTTCATTGCTTTCGAGATTGGGAGAGCTTGGAAGGCAGCAGCATCATAATGGAACATTGTCCTTATTTGCAAACGAAGGAGTATCAGGAATTTGAAACTGAAACTTTTTAATACATTTAAAGTTCATAATTGCAGTTTTACAAATGAGTTCTGTAAACTTGTAAGTCAAGAATTAGTTGCTTTTCATTTCTTTTGGCACAGCCTCTGCTGTTGCCACAACATCTGATAATTCAAGGCAAGAGTTTGGAAGGGAAAGGAATTCTTTCATTGCTTTCGAGATTGGGAGAGCTTGGAAGGCAGCAGCATCATAATGGAACATTGTCCTTATTTGCAAACGAAGGAGTATCAGGAATTTGAAACTGAAACTTTTTAATACATTTAAAGTTCATAATTGCAGTTTTACAAATGAGTTCTGTAAACTTGTAAGTCAAGAATTAGTTGCTTTTCATTTCTTTTGGCACAGCCTCTGCTGTTGCCACAACATCTGATAATTCAAGGCAAGAGTTTGGAAGGGAAAGGAATTCTTTCATTGCTTTCGAGATTGGGAGAGCTTGGAAGGCAGCAGCATCATAATGGAACATTGTCCTTATTTGCAAACGACAAATGTGGGATAGCTTTTTAGGATTGAGCATGATGTGTTTGAGCCTGCAGATAAAGTGTTGATCAGGGAACGTTTTTAAAAGGTGACAACTGGAGCAGTCTTCGGAGAGCATTTTTTGCCAGCAAAGATCATGTTGCATATCATAGCCTGCTCTCACAAGTAGTCGTATGCTGTTTTTATATTCGACAAGATTGGAACCTGATTCATAGGAAATAAGAATACTGAGCGGAGTCATGCCAGCATGGTTGGCATTGTTTGACACAGCACCATATAGAATAAGGTCTTTAATAATTAAAGGATTGTAGTAGTCACAAGCTACATGCAGTGGGGTCTCCATGAAACCATTTTGAATGTTGGGGCTAGCACCATTTTGTAAAAGGGTCCTTACAACTTCAACCTGACCATACTGTACAGCCCAGTGTAGACAAGTGTTTCGAACATCTTTAAAGTCAATGCTTCCTCCCTCTTCCTCTTCCATCTGATCTCCAGGCAGCTGACTGTTTACATCGACCCCTGAAATTGAAAGAATAATCATAATCTGTGAATTTGTGATTAAGAAGACTTTGAAATCAAAGCTGGAAAAGGGATGTTTTTGTTACAACTAGCCACAAGTAGTTTTCTTTTGTAAACATATTTCAAAACAAAAAAAAAATCAATTTATAAGTAAACAAACACAACAAATAAAAATCAAGTAGGATTTTATCCATTTCAAAATTTAATCTAGTTATCTAATTCTTAAAGAAAAAAAGGAATGAAAAGGACACTTGTGTATATATGAAGGTGAGCTGAAAAGTTCATAGGCTGACTATGGAGGAGTGATGCTAGAGCTGTGAAATCTTGCATGAATTAATTCCAACTCTTCTTATTAATAACTGCATTGTTTCTTTCCATCTGACTGTTCAAAGAAAACTGTTCATCCTGTTGGTCAAAAATGTCATCAACAGCAGATATGACATCATCATCATCACTGTGATATTGCTTCCCAGCCAAGTAGTTTTTCATGTTGGGAAACAGATGATAATCAAATCAGGAGAATAGTGAAGGTGATCAGCCAGTTCAAATCCAGCCATGCATAGAGTCATTGAAATCAAGGACTTGTGTGCTAGAGCATTGTCCCTTTCATCAGTTTTTTTTCTGGGTATTTGGTCTTGATAGCCTTTCATAACTGTCTTAATGGTATGCCCATTTTGAAGTTAGTCAATAAACACAATGCCTTTTAGCATCCAAAAAAACAAAAAAAAAACCCAAAAAAACTGAGGCCATCACCTTGCCTGCAGATGAAACGACATTAACCTCCTTTGGAGCAGGTGAGGAGGGAGTGTTTCCACTGCATGGATTTCTGGCTCAAAGTGATGAACCCAACACTCATCCTGGATGAGGCAATATTCAAGTAAACCATCTGATGTGATCTGCCTGTGTGTTTTTGATCAGCTGTCAGATGTTTCTGGCTCAAAGTGATGAACCCAACACTCATCCTGGATGAGGCAATATTCAAGTAAACCATCTGATGTGATCTGCCTGTGTGTTTTTGATCAGCTGTCAGATGTTTCTGGCTCAAAGTGATGAACCCAACACTCATCCTAGATGAGGCAATATTCAAGTAAACCATCTGATGTGATAAACCTGTGTGTTTTTGATCAGCTGTCAGATGTTTCTGGCTCAAAGTGATGAACCCAACACTCATCCTGGATGAGGCAATATTTAAGTAAACCATCTGATGTGATCAGCCTGTGTGGTTTTGATCAGCTGCCAGATGTGGTGTCCACCGAGTAGAAACCAAATTCATTATGCAGAATATTCTCAATTCTCTCACAGGATATGCTAATAGCATTGGCTATTTGATTTATAGTCAATTGCCTGTCATCTATCACCATATCATGAACACAATCAATATTTCCTTTGGTGGTGGCAGTTGCAGGAAGTCCAGACATTGGGTCATCTTCAAGATTCTCCCTTCCTCACCAAAATTCAGCTGCCCACTTTTGCTCTGTTGATAAAGCTGGAGTGTCACCCCATAATATAGCAACTATGTCAGCATGAATGTCTTTGAGAGTTAAACCTTTTTGCTGCAGGAACTTGATAAGACCATAATGCCAAATTTTGTCCATTTTCCAGAGAAGTCATGACTATTCACTTTTGAAGTCTTTGAACAGTAAGATGTCAGTTTACCTGGAAAGAAACAATGCAGTTATTAATAAGAAAAGTTGAAGTTAATGTCTGCAAGATTTCACAGCTCTAGCATCACTCCTTCATAGCCAGCTTATAAACTTTTCAGCCCCACCTCGTACTATGGACACCTACATAGAAAAGGAAGATGTGGATTTATCTTGATCTTCAGAGTTTCTGTTTTATAGCTGGCAGATGGTTTTTTTATGAAGCCTGGTCTCCTAAGTGGCATTCACTTTGACCAAAGGGGAATGGGGAAGTAAATGAATGGATGAGGGGTTTTTGGAGACCAAAAAATAACAAATTGGACATTGATTATTTCCAGGTGCTGGTCTATATTAACAGTCATGCTTGGGATTGGAGGGTCAGTCCTGAGAGATGAACTAGTCTATTGCGTGGTTCGGATGCCACCCATTTGTATTGCATGTCAGGATGTGTAGATGAGCAAGGACTTGGTATAAGGGAAGAGCTGATCTATGAGATCAACACAAAAGTTGTCTAACATGACACCTACCTAATCATCCAGATATGCCCTGAAAAAAACATTTACATATGTAAAAAATGGTTTGCATTCTTATTTCTCAACATGTTTTTTTGTTTCATCTTGTTACTTTGTAAGCATGCAGCAGGTCCTTTCCCAGTTCAGCCCATATTCATACAAATACAAGATATTTACTAGAGAAGCAATTCATGATACATGCTTGCATAGATACCTCTGTGTTTTTTAAACAGTATAATTTTTATCTACTGGCCTGGTTTTTTCAAGAGTCTTTAATAAAGAAAAAGTGCCCTTCTGCTGGGTTTGAACCTATGTCCCTAATAAGCAGGGGGAAATCACCAAAAGCAGTCAAAAATAGTTGGGCTATACAAGGGTTTCCCCTACATAAGGATAACTTGTGGTTGGCAGTTTTTTTTATTATGGTGCCAACTATGAGTTTATTTGCAGTGATACTTTTAGTGGGGAAACAATGTTAAGAATTCAGTTGAAGCAATAAATCAACTCATAAAAGTTTTTTATTGACTAAGTTTGCTATTATAAAGTTGGCATTTGAAGTCAGATTTTGTAAATGGGCCCTAGCAGTCAACATGTTAATCATACCAAATAATACGAAATGATTATTTTTTGTGACATAAATATGTTTAATTTTGGTAATCTTTGTCATTCTGCCTTTTTGTAAGCCTCAAGTGCTAAACCAATTTGAATAGTTTTAAAGCTAAGAAAATAGAAAAAAAAAAGAATTTTAATGGATAGTACAAACCAGCATCAACTAACATCTTTAAGATGTCTATCTTCTTCCCTTTACAGGCCAAAGAGAGAGGGTTGAAATATTCTCTGACACCTTTTTTTGACATCCATCCCTGGCATTTTGTGCTGCAACCTGAGAAAAGTAAATAATATATATATCAATAGATACAGGTAGAGATTTATTCATAATTCATTTTGATGAAACTGACCAATGGAAATTAAAATTTTATTTTTGGACGGTAAATGTGAACTCTATCATTCAAGAGACATACAAAGCGGTACTGAAAACTTCTCTTTCCAACCAAGAAATCTTTAAAAAATCTGATGTTCGGTTATTTAGTCAGAACTTGGAAATGGATTGATCTGACCAATTTCCAGCACCCTAACATGTTGAGGTGGCACGGTGGAGTAATGGATAGTGGCTCAGATTGAGGGATCGGAGAGCTGAGTTCGAATTCCAGTCGAATCCATTACATTCACTTATGTGCTAATACCCTTGGGAAAGGTATGAATCCTCCTCTTCTCCCCCAGCTATGGGTAAATAGCAGAACAGATCAGGTTCTATAGCCTTAGATGGCAACTCATCTGCCGCAGAAAGAAATGGCAACCTACTGTGGGAAAAAAATCTGCTTCATCAGTCATGTATCGATAGATACATGATTGCCTAAGTGTATATCACACACGGCACATAACTGACTGAATATGTTGATAAAATTATGAATATACTGTATT
This sequence comes from Acanthosepion esculentum, assembly GCA_964036315.1. Lineage (NCBI taxonomy): Eukaryota > Metazoa > Mollusca > Cephalopoda > Sepiida > Sepiidae > Acanthosepion > Acanthosepion esculentum. Next base: position 87,551,283 of record OZ038485.1, read on the forward strand.
TACTATACATTTGTTGTATAAGACACAATTTTTTACTCCAAAATTTGATGTCGAAATCTGCTTGCATCTTGTATACTGGAAGTGTAAATAATATATACAGGATTGCTCAGTTCTTTGAGAAAATTTGCATGAATTTAGTAAAAGATGCAAAAGTCATGAAAAAAGAGCTTTATTTGAGAAAGAATTGGCATAAATAATATTGAGACTCTTCTTGATGCATCTACTTAATGAATCCGTCATTAGCATTAATTACTACTTCAGTATGAGGTCTGAAACCATGACATAACTGAGTCATATAATCTTTATCTATTTTGGACATTGTGCTAGTTATGGTGGCCTTCAGAGATTTATATGGTGTTATGATGATGCTGATTGACTTCCCACTCATCTATGCTCCACATGTAGTAGTTCAACGGATTTTGATCTGGAGAGTTAAGAGGCCATATGTTTGGAGTGGCATGATCGTAAAGATTGTAACTCATCTATTCTAGGGTCGTCTTGGCCTTATGAGACAGCACAGGGTCTTGTCTTCCTTTAGGATTTAGGTCTGGAGAGTTTAAAGGTCATATATTTGGAGTGACATGATTGTAAAGATTGTAACTCCTCTATTCTTGGGTCGTCTTGGCCTTATGAGACAGTACAGGGTCTTTTTGGTAGAAGTACAGTCTTCCTTTTCTCGCTCTCTATCTAAAGCCGCACAACCCGCTCCAACACCTCCATATATCATGTCATAAGAATTGACTATTAAACCCTGAGGAAAAAAGTGAGGAGGCATGATCTCTCTCAGAATGATCACAGTTGCCATGACCTTTATGTGCATTACTGTTAGAATATCCTTAGGGTTTCTGGATAAGCTTCTGTCATTCCTTTAGTTGACCTTTTGGTTCTGATCAAAGTTTTTTTCTCATCAAAGAAAAACGAAAGCATTTCAGGCTCTCGATGTCTCAATTTGCTTAACAAGTGCTTTGCGTGGATCAGGTGGTTATCTTTTGTCTTTGCAGACATGAATTAGATTCTCCACGTCACATATGATTTGTATTAAAGGTCCTCATGCACAATTGTTCCAATAGAGTCACTTGAAACATTGATCTCCTTAGCAATGTCATTAATTAACTTTCTGTGGTTCTTATTGATAATTTTCTACACCTTACTGCTTTGTCCAAATTTGACTGCAAAGTGGTGGCCACTTTGCACAGGTATCATTTGCTTGTATGTGCACAGGTTTATCAAAGCCATGATCACACCATGAACATGTCCACCTAAACACAGGGAAACAAGAAATTGATGTTATTCAGTTATTATCTTATATCATAAAATAAGAAGTTCCTGCCTTATTTTTAACATGGGACCTGCTTGTACAATGCTTATACTGAAATCTATAACAGATGTACTCACAGAGAAATGCTTTTCTCAGGAAGCTGGGTGCCTTTTAAAAAACAAATTTTGAAAGTGTTACCTAATGAAAAATAATTGTGGAATGTACAATATTTGGGTGTTCTGATCATATTAGTATCTACTGTTGTAGAATCCCCATCAGTGATTTCCCACTCTTTTTGAATTTTGACAACAAACAACATTCAGCAAGCGAGCAATCTTGAAATCACTACGTTCTGCCTTTAAGGCAACGATTATAGTGTGTCTTTTCATTTTCTGAGATACCTAGTCATCATTTATCTGAAAAGAAATGATAAACCAGAACAAGTTAGAAAACAATTAGAGCTATTAAAAGATGTGTCCACAAAGAACTGAGCAACCTTGTGAAACCACACTTTTCCACTTTTACTATGTTTCTTTCATCTCTTGCTCTGTGAACAGCCTTTGGAGATTGTTTTGATCAGATAATATAATAATTACATAGGAATAACATTTTAAGATAGAGAAACGACAATCTCACAGTAACAAGTTACAAATAATTTAGAAATCAAATTTATGCATTCTAAGCAGCTAAAATATATTGCTGCCATAAAAAGTCTAACTTGAAATTATTACAGTTAACTAATTGACCATTATCACTCTGTACATGACCCCATTTGCTGTACAAAAAGTTTATCTTGCCATTGAAAGTGACTCTGATTCTGATCCCTGAACAATAGTGTGTTTGAATTTCATAGTTGTGTTGTCATATTTTGCTATGGCAACAGAAAACAACTTTGAGTGAAATTAACAATAATGTTACTGCAATTGAGAGACCTTGAAAAATAATGCAGTGGAAAAGGAAGTAATATTAATAATGCAGAGTGCTGAAGGTTAATATATGGTAGGTAAATGAATGACAAAATGGAATAAAATCCAATCTGACACATTTTATTCCTCAAAAGGACTTCAGAATAAATAATGTTTCTATAGATAGAATTATACATAAGAGATGGGGGTGAAAATATAAACAGAAACATTGGTTATAATTATAGTGATTTAGTAAGTGCTGCTTAGATGTGGCACAAGGCTAAGATTAAGGAACACCCAGTGAGGATCGAACTCACTACTCAGATGTAACTGATTCACCAAGACAAGCTTGCTTACCATTACACCAAGTCAAAGCATACAAACATTGATTGTAATCATATATAACCATAGGATTTTTTCCATTTTGCCATTAAATTAACCACCATCAGTTCGATATATATTCTTCCTTATTAATATTTGTATCAATATATAACTTAGCAAACTAAGGTTGACAATCACAAACAGTAAACTATAACAAATTCTTCTGAGAAGAGGGGCAAAATATACCCTTTGTGCCGTGTGTAGCAGTAGGCATGCCTCTAAAGTTAATATTTTGCATAAGATGTCCAACAGAACAGAGATAACAATTAAATGATCAGATTTTCATAGTAATATTTTTTTTATACACCATACACATATTTTATATATATTTATAGTCTTTTTAAGATATTTTTAACATTAATATTCTAAAGCTCTTCACATGCCAAATATGTAGTAGATCTATTAGTTATATTGTTGTTGCATGTGTACAGATTGGCCGAAAGTGCACAGATTCTAATATCATTTGGGCAGTTCTTACACACTCTATGTCCAAAAAAATATGTAATCATTTGAATGAATGAGAGTTTTGACAGATTTGTTTAATAGATCCTTCTTGTAATTTATGGGTTACATAAACAACTACTATAGAACAAAATTTAACTTATAATGTTGATTACTGACCTTTGCTGATTAAATACTGTACAATACTGCTTTGTCCAAATTTAACTGCAAAGCAAAGTGGTGGCCACTTTGCACAGGTATCATTTGCTTGTATGTGCACAGGTTTATCAAGGCTACGCCCATGATCACGCCATAACATGTCCACCTAGACACAGGGAAACAAGAAATTGTTGTTATTCAGTTATCATCTTATATCATAAAATAAGGTGTTCCTGCTTTATTTTTAACATGGGACCTACTTGTACAATGCTTATATTGAAATCTATAACAGATGTATACATAGAGAAATGCTTTTCTCAGGAAGCTGGGTGTCTTTTAAAAAGCAAATTTTGAGGACGTTACCTAATGAAAAATAACTGTCAAATGTACAGTATTGATTAATTATAAAATGTTTTTTAAAACAACATTTTTTTTAAAAAAAAGAAAGTAAATTTTCACTGGAATCAACTGTAAACTATTTAATTTTCTAATTTTACTTTACCAGAAACATAAAAAAGGGTGGCATTATTTATGTAATTTTGTGGCTACATTGGTTATTCATGACTCAAGAGTAAGCTAGGATATTATCTATACAATTAATTCTCCCATGGAACAATATCTATACAATTAATTCTCCCATGGAACAATATCTATACAATTAATTCTCCCGTGGAACAATATCTATACAAGTAACTCTCCCACAGTAAATATGTTTTTTTTTGTTTTTTTTTCTTTTTAAGCGTATCACCCCAAGCAAGGCTGGAGGCCACTATCATGCAAGGGGTTAAAGAAGGGTTGGAGGAAGACCAGATAGGAGTGGTAAAGGAGAGGATGTGGTGAAAGAGAAATACAGTGGGTCGATCAAGGCAAGGGGGTTACAGAAAATTTGGAGCGAGAGCAGATAGGAATGAAAAATGAAAGGATGTGGAGAAGGGAAGTGGATAAATCAAGGCAACTGGAGATGTCGATTGACGCTACACTTAAACCGTTGGAGATTGTATTTGTCAGGGAAACAGTAATAGGGAAGGGAGTTCCATAGGTGAGATGTGCGAGACATAAAGCTATTGGAGTAGAAGAGACGTCTACATCTAACAGTTTCCATGGTGTAGGGGTGGGAGCGGGATGCCAGCCTCGTGGGGCATTTAAATTCACGAGGCCTGGGGACAAGCGAAAGCAGCTCCTCGGAGCAATTACCGTGAAAGTACTTGTAAAAAAGGCAGAGCGAGGCAACATCGCGTCTGTGAGAGAGCGACTGCAGATGAGATGACAGATCAGGGCCAATCACGTTGCCTATCCGTCTCTGGATCTTATCAAGAACCCTGAGGCAAACAGCAAGGGCCCCAGACCATATATGGCAGCAATACTCCATGCAAGGGCGAATGGTCGATTTATAGACTTGGAGGATCGATTCCAGGGAGAAAAATTTCCTGAACTCTCCCACAGGACAATATCTATAGAATTAACTATCCCGTGGGATAATATCTATACAATTAACTCTCTCACAGGACAATAGCCTAATGGAGTAAAGAGTTTTCATGTATTTGGTGATATAGTAATTGTGAGTTCAATCCCTGGGCCAAGCTGAGTATACTTGAACTCAGCAGAAACAGTACAAGCAGTAACTGAGCAGTACTAAAAATAAAAACTAGACAAGATATCTCTAGACATGGACAGTAGAACGAGAACAGTTACTCATGTATATTAAATAAAGGATTCAGTTCAGAATTCCCTGTAGATTACTCAGACCAACATGCACCTGATGAAGGCTGGCAGATACAACGGTTGAAACATTGTGATAACAACAAAAAAGGTGAGGACAATAGTCTGTGTGTAAATAGCAATTAACTCTATAATTACATGTGAGAAAAAATTTTGTTTTTTAAAATAAAAAAAGCTAACATCATACAAAGTGAAAAGCGATACATAAACATATTGCAATCAGTATTTACTAATGAGATGTTGATATGGTAATATTTTTATGTTTTTTTTTTAATCAATTCACTCTAAGTTAGGCAATAATTCCACTAAGATGGAAGGGGCTACTGGGAATAAAAGAAAATGAGGACTTTAGAAAGAACCAGAAACCCAATCCTAAAAAGGAAACAAAGAATAAACCTCTACTACTATTCAAAAGACTGGGCAGGAGTACGAACCCATGATAAGTAAACCTATCTATTCCTATTGAAGAAACAAAATGTAAATAAATAGTAAATAAAAGTCCAGAGGTTTTAGGCGGAGATTTTAGAAGTATATAGTTCGAGTAAACATTAGAAGTAACTGGAAACCCAATCATAAACAAGAAACAAGGGATAAACCTCTACTTCTGTTCAAAAGACCAGGGAGGAGTGTGAATGAGACAATAGGCAAACCTATCTACTCCTATTGAAAAAAATGTAAATAAATAGTAAATAAAAGTTCAGTTTTAAGCAGAGATTTTAGAAGTATATAATTGAAGTAGATATTAGAAATATCTAAGGAAAATTACATGACCCATACTGTCAAAAATAGCCATATTTATGTAATTTTATAGCTGAATTAGTTATATTATCTGCATAAGTAATCAAAGATTTATCTATAAAATTTACTAATGAACTCTATTGTCACAAAGAAAGAAATTTGGTTTAAAATTCATTTAAAAGTAATTTTAATTTTAAAAGTATATAAACAAATTAGATAAAATCCAAAGAAATAAAAAACAAAACAAATAAAAACCAATTTTAATAATTTGATCTCCCCCTACTTATGGTATATTCTATTGTTATGGTAACATGTAGCAGATTTGTTTATTGGTATTAATTAATGTCTCCTATTACCATAAAGGAAACTCTCATTATTAGAAAGGAGAAATCAGTTGGCAAACTAACTTTCGGGCTCACAAAAAAAAAACAGTCTGTCAAAAGGATGGTTTTTCCCTTGACACCGCTATTATTTTGTACTACCTTCACTCGTTTGGCAATGTTTATTTACAAGATTATAAAAATATGACCCAAGTACAACGTGATATTTATTATTTATCTTTTATAAAAATTTATTATTTTCCATTTTATAAAGTAATAAATATGGAAATCTTTTTATCCAAAAATTTTTGAAAAATTATCAAAATATGTAAACATTTTTAGAATGTTGCAAATAAATATAAAATTATTCTTGTAAATAAACAATCTAATAAAAGAAATAGAGGCTTACGACCACATCACATTGAAACACCAGTTAAGCAACATTGAACCTGGTCAGTACCTAGATGTGAAACTGCTTGGGAATACCAAGTGTTGTAAGCTTGGATGTGAGAGTGGTGTTCTGAATAATGGCTCAGAATTCTTAATCAGAGAGCTGAGTTCCAATTCCTGTTGTTTGAGTTATTTATTTTCCCTTATGCACAAATACAAATTTTATTAAAACTTTTTTTTTCTTTTTTTGCCTAATAAAGTGTTTTAAATGACCCAACACCCCTTCCTTAAGCTTCGGGTTTAGTGCAGAAGCACACACATATTGATTTTTTTTTAACTAATTTTCACCCAATACAAGTACAATGCTCGAGAGTCACTCAAGGTAGAGGGTTACTGCCGAAATGTTAATGATGAATAGCGTATGAGATATGAGTGGAAGAGATGGTGGTAGTAAGTGGAGATTGTGAGGATAAGGAGGATAGATAAGTTTTATTTCTAGCAGACCCCCTCAAATCCGAACAGTTTCAGCCAAAACGAAATGATAATACAACGGTCTGCATTAAAACTTTTTAGTTTAATTAAAAAATATTTCTCTTCTTCATTTTAAAGTACATAAAAATACATTTTTTTTACTTTGGCTTTAATCCCGATAACTCAACATCCGAGTGTTTTTTACTTTAGACAACTAGTTATTTTGAAACAAAATTTATTTAAAAAAATGTATAATTAATTAATAATAATACATTATTTTTATTTACTTTACACTCAAATAATGTCGCGTTAATTTAAATTTTAAATACTTTGTTTAATTTAACTGTTTTTTACTTTAGATTTTCAAAGTTGTACGTTAGGGATCATCCCTAGAATTTTTTAACATATGTTTTTAAAAAAATTATACTTTCTCTGAAAAAGTTGCATCAATTTATTAACTATATTATAATATTTTAAAAGCCACTTTTTAAGTCGACAGATATCACAGATAACGCCTAAAAACAAAAGAAAAAAAGCGCAAATAAAATTATTATAAAAAAAAAAAAATTACTGGTCATATGCACTTTTTGACTTTATCTTTCATTGTGTCGAAAAATAGTTAAAAATCTTTGAACTGCGTATTTTTTTATTTTTAAAAGATTTCAAATAATCAAAGATTTCGGTACTTCAAAAATCATTGTAAAAGTAAAAAAAATCTTTTAATGTTTTTTAAAATTATGCCAGTGGTTAGCTTTCTGGTTTCGCGAGTTGTTAAGAAACAAGTTCGATTCTTTTTCTTCATCTTGAAACCGATGCTCGCTCTCACTCAAGTAATGCGGCTTTTTGTCCAAGTTTAAACAAATTATATCTTGAAAGATAAAATTTAGAAAAATAAAAATAAATTCCACATCTTTTTTCAGTTAAAACAAGAATGGACGAAAAAGGTAATCTTACAAGTTTAATTGGATAAAAAAAAGAAGCACATTCTTTTACTATCGCAGAAAAAATGTTAAATTATTTCTTTTTCAGTTTTTAAGCAAAGCAAATTTCGATAAAAATCAACAGAGAAATATTTTTTCTTTTCTAAAAAGACCGATTTCCTAAGAAAAACAAACACACAAAAAATCATTTCGTGTCATTGAAAGGTTCGATTTAATACCCGAAACCATTACCTGAGTCAAATCATTTGCCGAGATAAGATCAAGTAAGTGTCGCTGTTTTCTAGACATTATTCATACATATGTATAGTTCTGTAAAAGCGTTTGAACCCCATTTGTAACTTAATTATTGCCATTATTTACAACTCTCTGCTTTTTAGTGTTCTGTTATGCCTGAAGTCAACAACACGAAAATAGAATTATCTCCCTTTGTCCTCTCTTTTACAAACATGTCTGATTTTGTTTCTCCGTTGCCGGTAATAAAGTCACAGAAACAAAAAGTCACAATTTTGGTTAGGAAAAACAAAAAAAGTCACAACTTATTTTTGCGAGTGACATGTTTGGTATACATGAACCCATTGTAGCTGATTTTTTAACCATGTTTATTACTGTCAATAATTTCCATAGCAGGAGGCGTGAAAATTAACTTTTTTTTCAGTCACTTAAAAATAAAATCCAAGTATTGCTGATCCACAACGTAAACAGCACTGAAATCCGAGATTTCTACTATTCATACTGTCTTCAGGATTCGAGTAGTGTTTAAAAAAAAAGAAGCCTATTAAAGAAAGAAACACTGTTAACATTGTCCTGTTTCTTTTTTTCCTGTGACTTTTTTACGTAACATTTTTACTATGACTTTTACCTGTATTTTTCCGACAGTACATACGTTCGTGCAGATAAATTGAACAACTTAAATCTAAATTTGAATTATTATATTTTATTTTCGGAATTATTGTTATTGCTTACAAGTCTTTCTGAATTTAAAAAAAGGTAAAACATTTTTGAACAAACTTGTCTCAACAAAAAGCTAACTGTTCGTGTTAACAAGTTGAAGCTGAAATTTTATTGAAAAGATTAGAAATATATTTATTAAAAACACCTTATGCACAAAGTTAAAATGTTACGAAAGATGAAAACAGCATTGAGTTAGCCTTAGTAAATTTAAATTTTAGGTTTAAAATATTTTTAAAAACTTCTAATAATTGTTACTTTTAGGCTAATGCAAAAGTCAAAACTTAAAAGTTTTCAACATTTTTTGACACTCTTGTTTTGTGTGTTATCCCACTTGGCTCCACAAAAAGTGCTCGTCAGGGGGCACTCTTTACAATACATCTATAAAAGCAATCATATTCTCTCTTTTTAACTTTTGCTTCCAGACTCTCTTCATCAAAATTCAGCGAAAGGTGGTTGAATGCTTCGCATTTGGTTCGCTTGAGAGAGGCTAATTTAGAGTGGCATCTGGAGGTGACATAGGCTTAAGGATATTGGTCGCCTGACTTAAAACATTTGTCATGTAGGGTTAAGTTAGAGAGTCAGTCGTTTTGATTTTGTTTAATTCGCTGATTTTTTTTTTAACTTGGCTAGGGTGTGAATGGTCATTGGCCTCTTTATTTTTGTCCCCCAACTTTTGGTTCATTCCCCCTTTTCTCCCCATTTAGATGACAGAGTTTGCAGTTCTCTGGTTAAACAGTGGAATGCCTTTCGTTTTCGAATGTGTAATTTCGTTTATTTCCACAGTAATATTTGCCCAGTTAACTCCTATCTTTGCCATGTTTAGATTGTGGAGGAGCGTTTAACATTAGTTTTGTTTAGTTGTGTAAATAATCTTATATCATGAACATTGGGAATTCATTGTTTATTACCCCCCCCCCCCAAAAAAAGCTGTATATATGGGGAATAAGTAGAATTTGCTTGAGTGGATGTGGTATTGTGGCGTAAGTGTATGGCAGTGTTGTGTGGATGAGATGTTTTGGTGAAAGGAACAATATTTGGATATATGAACAAGCAAATTTTTCTTATAGCTAGTTTTAACACTTTATCTTTTATCATTACAATTGTGCACACATGTAATTCCTTTTGTTAAATAACATGCATTTTTGTCTGTTTTATAGTCATTGTTTTATACCCTATTTTTTATCTGGACTCACATGAGTATGCCAATATTGATTGCAGGATAAATGTTCCAGAAATACATAAAATGTCTATATTCATCACAGCCAAAGAGGTGATACTTGCAACATAATGTTGATTTATTTCTACCCAAACATACTAATATCCTGCAAAAATTTGATCATATATATTTTTTCTTTTGGTTTTTCTTTTATTTGCAGGACAAACTAGCAGTAAAGTCAATTACAATGCAACAAGAAATAAACATTAGAAAAAAAATCATTATTTATCAAAATTAAACAAGGTCATATTTTTAAACATTCTACATATAATCTTCAGGTTAGATATGAAGATAATAAAAAAAGAAATTTAAAGAAAAAATTAAAGACCAAAAAAACTTCACTTACAAAATGGTTAACAATTTAAACCATTTGCTTGAATGCACTTAATAAGTCATTTTTTGTTTTGATTTGTTACAGATTTTATGGGTTATTTAAATAAACCCAATTTCCAACACAATTACATACCCAAACATAGCATAATAAAATATGCCCAAACTTTATTTTCTACCCAATAATAGACAATATTATAAACATGTCAAAAAGATTCCACAATACAACACACACCAGTTTAAATCAAAGTGTCTATTGGTTAGAAATTAACATCATCATGTGAAATATTTGACTAATCAGAAAAACTAATACTCCAATTTTCTTGAGCCTACTTTCGGGAAGAATTTCTTATAAAAACCCACAGATTTAAACTTTCAAGGAGCAGAGATGTGACTGTCACCCCCATCATGTGCTGAAAGACACATCTATTGGTGACTTCAAATAATTCAGCTATAACAACAGTGGATGGTCAGTGAATCTTTGCTGACTAGCATGTGTCAGCAACTTCAAACAAATCATCTCCGATAACTACAACAATGACGGTCAGTGAATCTTTGCTAATGATAAAAGTCTTTTCTCAACCACAAGATTTTTTCAGATGCAAGTTTTACTATTTAGCCCATAGCTTGGGGGAAGAGATGGATTCATAACTTTCCCAAGGGTATTTGGATATAAGTGAATGTAACTGGAATTCAAACTCAGCTTTCCGATTTCTTATTCTGAGCAATTATTCATTACACCACCCACATATCATTTGGTTGAAGAAAACTTCTCCTACTTACATGGCCTCAAAGGGTTTTTATTTTTAATTATTTTACCTTGAGCAAAACAATATAGCCAATAAGACACAATGTGTTACTGAGTGTGAAAGAATAAGAAAAAGAAAAACATTATTATGGAGCAAGAACAATAAAAAAAGAGGAATAAGGAAAACAGTAGATAATGATTGACATTGCATTTAAATTTTTCAAGATCAAAGTTGAAAAGCAAGAAACCGGAAGAGATTTCCACAAGCAAGAAGTGTTATAGAAGAAACTGTTAGCATAGAACTTATGGTTATTTTAATATAAAACAACAGTAATAATGATTTTTAGTTTGTTTTGTTTTTTTGTGTGTGTAAGCTTGATTCAGTCTTTATTAACCAAATCACAGATTATTTTTTATGAAGTTTTCCTTTGATAATAATAATAAAATGCTAAGACACAAGTGTTAAGCAATTTAAAAAATACCTGAGAATAAAAAAACCTACATGGCCAATATGCACACAGAATTAATGATGCTTGTCTACTGCCCAATTCTCATGCTGGCTTACAGCCATATCACTTTAAAACATGGGTTCTTGTACAATCCCCAAAGTTAAGTAACATAGATCCTGAACAGTACCTAGATGGGTGACAACTTGGAAATACCAGTTACTGTAAACTTGGACATGTGGGTGGTGTAATGGATGATGGCACAGAACTGGAAATCAGAAAGCCAAGTTCTAGTTCCAGCCATGTTCATTATATTCACTTATGTGCAAATAACCTTGGAAAAGGTATGGATCCACCTTTTCCCCCTCCAGCTATGGGTGAATTAGTTAGACTTCTATCAGTAAATCATTATTATCTCCAAAGATTTCTCATAACCCAAAAATATTTTCTGGATATAAATAACCTTCAAAAGTTTCATAAGCCATAGAAAAAAAATTCTCATGCCATGAAGGTATTGAGCTCACGAGAGCCACCTTGCCCATCACATTTTTGGTATAGCATCAGAACATCCTCCAGTGCCAGATTGATCTGGTGAAGATCATAGTGGACAACATCCTTCCAGAGGCTGCGTGGTCTGCCACAGGATTGTCTCACATCTGCAGATGATGGGTCAACGTACACAGCACTGAGTGATATTGCGGAGGTTGCTTGGCTGGTCAGTCCTTTAATGGAGCTCTCCATTGGATACAAGATCAAACCGGTACACTCCCTCAATGGTCCTGAGGGTGCAGGCCTCAAAACCATAAACAGCTGAGAGACTATGTCTCAACAGTGTATAATAGCACAGAGAGGACAGCGGCATTGTAGAATTGTAACTTGGTATGTCAGATGTTGCATCACCACCATAATGGTTTCATGATGTCTGCAGTTAGCTCATGTCTTCTGTTGATCTCAATGAGGAGGTTACCAGTGTTGGAAACTTCTGAGCCCAGGTCGACGAAAGACCTGACAAACTCTACAAGGTCATTGCCAATGATAATGGTGGATTGGAGCCATCTCCTACATGTACAGCAGCTTGGTCATTGATGAGTTGATGCATAGCCCAGGCCTTGTTGAATATGTAGTCCCCACTCTAACAGAACAGCATTGTCTTGTCAGTGTAGTCCTGGTTAATTAGGTCATAGTCTTTGAGCTGAACATCAGGAAAGTGGTCACACACTGCATCTATGTGGTGGTTAATGATGCAGTTGAATAATTTGGGGGTTGCTACACAACCCTAGTAGACGCTGGCAGTGATTGGGAATCAGTCAGAAGTCTTGCCGTTGATCCATATGCAGCTCTTAACACCGTCATAAAGAATGATGAAGAGAGGATTTTCAGCAAGGTGGGGAGGGTATGCACAATGTTCCACAGCATTGGGCTGTGAACTGTGTTGAAGGCAGGGTTGGAATTAAGGACGTGGATGTAGATAAATATAAAATCCATCAAGTAGAGTGCAAGACTAAAAGTAAAGATGGAGACATTTATACAGGCTGCACAAAACCAAAGCCTATTTACCTGTAATTACCACACAAACATAATAAAGACACTGAAGGAATACAAAGACTGGCATCTTAAGATTGGGCAATATATCCATTGGAAGATATTACAGCATTCTTCTTCTATGTGTCATGTTCATTCAAGACATAGATGACCATGGTTCTCCACAACTTCCTGTCTTTTTCTAGCTCTTAGTTTTGTCTTTTTGCTATCTCTCCTAATCCCTGTTCTGTCAACCATTTACACAAGCTTATTAGATAGGTTATTCACTCTTTTCTCTGTCCCTCTTGCCTGTGAGTGTCAAATTCTCAAAGCCCTCTCTCCTCAATATGTTCCCTAGTAATTTCAATTGTCTTTTTCTGATTCTAAGTATAAGTCGTCTTTTTGTTTTCATTTTCCCCAGAACTTTGCCGGTGCTCACATTTTCAGTCCATGGTATTGTCAGCATCCTTTTGTAGAATCAGATTTCTTTTTCCTCACATCTTTTCTCTGTCTGTGAGGAGATTTTCAGCATTCAATGCCATATAAGAGGACCAATATTACATAACAGTGCAATACTCTTTTCTTTGTTTATAACAAAATTTTTATTGTTTCTTAATATATGAGATTTAAAGATTGTGTGTTGGTGTATTATATTTAGGTGCATGTGTTTATATGTAAACAATTAAAAAAGAAGCATACAAAAAGTGGAGTTTTACTACAGACCATTTATTCTATTTTCTTTTTAACATGTAGTGAAACAAAGTTCTCACTGTTTATTGCGTATGTTAGTTTTTCTTTTCTGGTTCAGAAGTTAGAGTAATTAAGGATAAGTATCGTTAGAATTTTTGAGCTCAAGTCAGCTTTGTGCTGAGTTGGAACAACCAAAATAAAACTTATCTTACTTCATCGTTGGAGGTTTAAGCTTGGTCAAGCTGATCTCAGCCTTGCACTAAGTTGGAATGACCAAAGAAAAGGTTGATTTACTTCCTAGGTAGAGGTTGTGGAAGACATTTTCAAATGCTATGCATTCACAGGTGAAAAGAGATTTCAGTTGTCAGTGGACTGGAGAAGTGAACGTGCCACAATGGGGACGTTTTTTTTTTCCATGTTCTGATACATATTGGAGCAAGGAGGAGAAAGAGAGAGAAAAGACATATTTGTTTTTTACAGACTTAAACAGCACCACCTAATGGGCTGAGTTAGCTGAGTTATTGACAAAGCTGAGTGGGGTAATAAAATTTCTCATTCATTTTATTACTTGCATCATGGGAAAATATATTTCTTTTTTTTATTCATTATTATTATTTCATTTATTAATTTTACTTCATTTTCCTGCAAATACTTTGCTTAGCTTTTCAGAGTTCAGTGTTGCATTTTCTGTCCCCTGTTGAAACAATTTCTAGATATTTAAATTTTTGTGCTAGCTTGATTTTGGTGCTACATGCAGTAAAATGTTATGAATGCCAACCTGGACCCACAATAAAAAGCAATGAAGTCGGTATTTTGGGGGAATTTACCATTCATACTGACAGACATATAAAAGCTAATTAACCAGACATTGTGATTAAAAGCTACAAACAAAATAGGAAAAAAATAAACTTTTATATTCATATAATTTGTTATATAATTTATATAATCCATATAATTCATATAATTTATATAACTTTATAATATAATAATTATATAATTTATATAATTCATATAATTAATTATAAATAAATATATTGCCATCATATAAAAAATATATTTCTTGAATAATATGACAAAATAAATATAAGTATCTTAAAATGGAAATTGAAAAAAATGTTGCACTTAAAAAAAAACTACTAATGTACAAGGTGGGGAGGCAAAATTTGCACTAAAAGTTTTACTTGTTTTTCTAATGAAGCAGTTCAACTAATTTTATGAAACCTGGTGCATTTTATTATCATAACCTTGCATAATAATTACCCACATTTTTCCAGATAATTGTATAAAAGATGAGTGTTGAGGAAAGCAAATGTCAAAGGTTGTGTAATATGATAAACACACATTTTCATCCACAGAAGATTTCATGCATAGTTCGATTATCCCTATGGACAGTTTTTAATCTGAAGAAGAGAATGACTATGAGGGAAACTATTTAGAGAAAGCCTGGAAGTGGAGGAATCAACAAAAAGCGCAATAATGTTTTCATCAACACTCTCAAATCCAAATTCTCAAAAGACCCAATGAAATCCATGAGAAAATTAGCAACTGAACTTAAGGTGGATGCTAAGATTATCAGAACAGCATTGAAAGATGACTTAAAACTAAAATCTTACACAAGAACACCAAGACATTTGCTGACATAACCCATGAAGGCCAGAAGATTGGAAAGATGCAATAAAGTTCATACTTATCTTAAAAGAAACAAGTCCACTGTGAAAATTTTTTCAGCCAAAAAGATCTTTACTGTTGGCACTGAATCGCAGGAATGACAGATAGATTGCACACTCAAAAGTTCATGTCAAGGGCACTTTCAGTATGAAGCATCCACCTCTAGTTACGGTCTTTGGGGTTGTGGCCTCCAATGGGAAAAATGCCTATCAAATTTTACAAATCTGGTGAAAAAGTTAATGTTAATGCCTATTACAAGACTCTGAGATACAATGTATTGACATGGCTCAAAGCCAACTACCCAGAACTCAGGATGGTGCTCCTGCCCATACAGCCAAAAAAGTACAGAATTTCTGCAAATCCAATTTTGCCAATTTTTGGCCATCACACTTCTTGAGCCTCTTCCAGCCCAGATCTCAACCCTCTAGATTATGCTGTTTCAAGTGTTTTAGAACATGCTAATAGAACCACTCATCCAAAAGTTAACTCTCTTATGGATACCATTGGAGAAAATGTCCTCTGGTATTTTGGAGAAGAATTCGTTTTGTATTTGTATGTTGGAACCATTTGTATTTCTTTAAACAAAATAATTAATCAACTATAAGGCTTTTTATTTTAATACCAAAATTATGCAAATTTTGCCTCCCCACCCTGTACTTATAATAATTGGAGTCCAGAGTACAATAGAAATGTACAGACAAGCACATTAACAAGATCCTGGCAGAACCTGTTTGCAAGAGATTTAAAAATGATACTGTGGGGAACTGCTCATCTACTCAAGAGAGTATTATCAATGTAAAGAAAATATCAACACTGTACACGTTAAGTATCATTTAACATCAGAATTTGTGCAAACAGAAGGCATATATTTATTACCTTGCCTTATCCTAGATCTTTAATAATGGAGAAGGAGGAAAAGTAGAAATTTTTCCTTTGGCTAGTTATATATATATATATATATATATATATATATATATATATATATATATGGGCACATGGCTGAGTGGTTAGAATGCTGACATTCTGACCATAAGACCCAGGTTTGAATCTCACCATGGTCAATTTGTCAGCAAGGAAACTTCCTGTTGTTATTTGACTGGAGGGGTCAATCCCAGTGTGTGGCACCTTTGGAAAGTGCCTGAAAACCATACCACAGGCTGACCCAAGCCTTGTGAGTAAAATTGGGTAGACATAACCCTTGGGGGCCATCAATAGCTGTGCTAGCATGGAGTCACAAGTCATCATGGCTGAGGGATTGAGAGTGCTGGTCTTGTTCAAATGGTTGATCACGCTAGGTAACATGCTCTTTCCCAGAAACTGTAACTAAGGTCTGCTCAGCATAGTTGCAGTATAAACCACAGATGGGCTATGTGGGTGTTGAATAAACACAAATGCACCCAAGCAAGCGTCTGCAATAGGGATTGGCTAGCCGCCCTAGTAGACGGGTAACCTTGAATACCAGTTGTCAGCTATACATATATATATATATTAAAGACAACAAACATTTTGTGTCGATTAATTCTATTGGTAAACTTTTTAAAATTACGAATAAACCTTGTCAGATAAGGAGGAAATTCTGTTAGAAATTGTCCAAAGTTCATTTCAGAAGAAATATGGCTGAAGCTTTCGACTTTCTTAAGTTATCATCAGGGTACACTTTTATATATTTAGAATCAAATATGAAGCAATAACTATGGTATAAAATTATGGAAAGAAGAGAGGGAGGAGAAAGAAGACAGCAAATAAGGACTTATCACACTAACAAAGTTGAATAACTCCAAATAACCTCTCAAGAAACTGGAAGAAGTAAACCCATGGAAATAATATATTTGCTGGGAAAAATTTCATTGACTGAGTGCAGAACAATTGAAGCACTTAAAAAAAAAATGGAAAAAATCTGCTAAAGTAAGCATCTCTGAAGAATTCATAGAATGCCACCACTGAGATGAGAGCTTTTACTGGATCAGCACAAGCAAGGTTACCTGGTGGAATGTGTTTGTTGTTGAAAAATCTGAAACTTTTAATGAATCCAGGAAAAGATTACTAACAACTCATCTTGAAGCATTTGGAAAATGTATGTTATGAATATATATATATATCTTCGTACCCTGCCTGGTGGCAAACACTGTTGGTGGTGCTAGGCATGGCAGTCCCGCAATAGCCACCGAAACCTTGATATCACCCCTGGTTGGCGGCTGATGAAGACAGGGTATCACACGTGTTAATACACGTTGTATGTTAAAAATATATATATATATATATATATATATATATATATATATATAAAAAGACAAGAGGAAAAACTATTCTTCAGTATTTGTCTATATTTCTGAGATGAGGTATTATGTATACTATTTACATTATTCGGGTTCAGTTCAACATTCTAACCACCTGAAGAAGACCGGAGTGTACAACGGCCGAAATGTGATAAATATGGCAACAAAGATGAGGACAATAGGCCGAATAATGTAAATAGTGTAAAACTATTCTTAGTGAATGCATTTTGTTCTCTGAGGGACTTTATCAAGACAAATATAGGATTTATTTTGTTGCATGAGCAAGGATGTAATTGTTGGAATCCAGGAATCTGGATGTTTTGTTGCAAAAGCAAGGATGTAATTGTTTTATCAAGGCATTTAAATTTTAAAAAATTAATGACATTCTTGCTCTTGTATATAGACATGAGCAACAAAATAAATCCTACATTTATCTTGATAAAGTCCTTCAAAGGATGAAATGCATTGTCTAAGAATAGTTTTTCCTCTTGACTTTTTATTCAATTTGTTCCTTTACAGATACATTTTATCTGAAAATTATACATATATATATATATAATGATAAAAATATAATTTTATGATATGCTATATTTATGGGTAAAAGTGCTCAATATTAGGGCTAGAGCATATGTAAATATAAAAGTGGACACTAAGGTCAACACTGAGTTGTGACAGTCTGTTTTATACCTGAATGCAATCTTCAGGCCTGATTATTGCGTTCAGGTATGAAACAGCCTGTCACTTTTCAGCTAACCTGATAAATATTTACGAGCATTCTTAAATTTAAAAATTTCAAAAACCTATAACATCTTTGCTCGTGTGTATATTAATACTTGTTACAAAATAAGATCCTTGCACTTGCCTTGATAAAGTCCCTTAGAGGACAAAATGCTTTGGCTAAAATAAGTTTTTATATTGTCCTTTTACAGATATATTCTCTCTGAAATTTTACACATATATTTAGTCCTCAGCTAATTTTCTTCTTGAATACTATTGTCAGCTAGTTTATTAATATGAGGAAATGAATTACTTAGTAACAAAGTACTAATTTCATTCATTAAAAATCTTTTCTTTTTTTGTCCTCCCATTATGTATTTTATTGTTGATGTATATTTTCAAATCTTAAAATATTATAAACCTGTGCAGTGTTCTTAGCACTTAAATCATTTAATTGTTCAGTCATATCATAATTCAATCATATCATAATGTTAGGTAGTGCCACTCTATAGAATAATGATTCCCAATGTAGATGGTAACCCCCACTTATGAGTGCCATAAACTCTCAAGGATCTAATTAATTTTCAGGGGTATTATGAAGGGTACTATAATTTTAATAGGGCAGTAAGATGATTTAATATTCTGGACCCTGATTGGAACCAGTCACAACATTTTATATACATTTTTTTATGTTTGCCAACTGTTGTAGCATACCTACAGATGATAATGGGTATGCCCCCATTCCCATAAATATAATAGTGAATACTGTATGTGTTGGTCTGCAGTCAGCGATTTATTGTGGAGTTCACTTGACTTATTTCTAGCAGTTGACTACTTCTACACACCACTGGTGAATCTTATATGTATTGCTCTTGTTCTAAGTATTATCATTCATTACCAACCTTTGTGTGATTATTCTATTCAGTAACCTTCCCTAGGTTACAACACCAACATATTCACATTTTAAGAAAAATTTGAAACATTTAACTTCTATGCTCTGACCCAGTAACAGCCACTTGGCTCTTCCCAACAAATCTTACATCTGGTAATTGGCACTACTATAATACAAACAAAATGTAAACACGATATTAACTCTGCTCCCTTTACCAGTGCAATTTTAACATGTAGGACACTAGCCTGTGCAAATATCTGAAAAAGGTCATTGAAGAAATGGTTAAGAACAATGGAGCAATATTTAACAAGCTAGTTTCACAGACCATTACTACAGTAGTATGTTTAAAACTCATTGTGCATTTCATGTCTGTGGTCTTGTGATGTATTAACTAAAGCTTATTAAATACATTGATGACCTTGCTATGGATAAGTGGTTAGCAAATTAGTTTAATTGATGACTACTAATCTAATTAAATTTTGACATCTCAGGGAGGCTAGAGTACACTAACAAAAGGATCACTTTCCAGGTAGATGCTTGCTGACTCAAGTATAAACCCAAAAAATATTTACCAATAGACTCAAATATTAACCTGAACAATGTTTACTTATAGACTCAATTATAAACTCAAACATAAACCCAAACAATGTTTACCTATAGACTCAAGTAGAAACCCAAACAATGTTTACCTATAGACTCAAGCATAAAGCTCGAGTCTATAGCTAAATATTGGTTGCCTAAACTCAAACAATATTTACCTATAAAAAGAAGTATTAATCTGAACAATGTTTACCTATAGACTCAAGTATAAACTCAAACAATGCGTAATTATAGACACAAGCATAAACCAATGTTTGCCTGTAGACACAAGCATAAATTTGAACAATGTTTACCTATAAACTCAAGTATTAAGCTGAACAATGTTTACCTAGAAACTCAATTAGAAACCCAAAAGTCTGTTTGCCTATAGACTCAAGTATAAACTCCCCCAAATCTTTTACCTATCAACTCAAGTATTATCTCAAACAATGTTTACCTAAAGACTCAATTAGAAAACCAAAAATCTGTTTACCTATAGACTGAAGCATAACTCAAAGTTTACCTATACACTCAAGTATTAACCTTAACAATGTTTATCTATAGACTCAAGTATAAACTTAAACAATGTGTACCTATGGACTCAAGTATAAATTCAAACAATATTTACCTATAAATTCAAATAGAAATCCAACCAATGTTTACCAACAGACTCAAGTATAAACCAAAAAATGTTTACCTAAAGGCTCAAACATAAACCCAAACAATTTTTTATCTATATAAAATAAGTTTATGTCAAGCATACACTTAAACAATGTTTATCTATAAACTCGTGTATAAACCTGACCAATATTTACCTAATGACTTAATTTTAATAAAAAAGAGTAGATTTCAAAATTAAATAATTCAACAAAGGTTGATATGTCATAAAATTTACAAATCTAACCAATATAATGAATTTTGTTGCTTACTGACTTCCCAACACTTGTACCATTGTCCCAAATTATACTCATTTTAATGAGTAATGAAACAATGCTAAGAATTCTAATAACTTCACAAAAGAAAAAGAAAACAAAGAGGTAGCAAAATCAGACTTCATGCAACACAAAAGAAACAATCCTGTTAAAAGAGCAACCATTGTTTTTGACTTACAACTCTTTTAATCTGAGAAGAGTACACATTAAAAATGATGGGGTGATATATGGTCGTTATTTTAAAGAATTAAAGGATACAAATGAAAATATTTGAAATTGATAACTTTTTCCATTTCACTGAAACACGTTAAACACATCTAGCTCCCTTTCACTCTTTCATCTTTTTCACTAAAAGTAGTAGCGTATCTGATATTTTTGGGTCTTTCCACGCGATCAAAACGGAATAGTCCATTATTCATGAGGTATTAGCAGGGCGTAACGGTCGTTCTAAATGAGGGTGGGACAAGCAGAATTATAAGATATTTGGTGTACAATACATCAATTTTTTTGTGATATGAGTGATTTTTTATGCTATTTTTTTTTCTTTGGAAAATGCATGAGAAAAAAGCTCTAAAAAGGTTAAAAATCCAAAACAAAATGCCTCTCTAAATTGTAATGTAAAAAAATGACAAAAGCAGCAAAACCTCTTAGAAACATTTTTATTATGTATGACTTCCTAACTTGAGATCAACTTCGGTTTACTTTAGAGATTTTAGAAGAATGATTAAAGTTTGTATTTACATTTTTTATGCTTTTTTCTTCACGAATTTAAAAAAAAACATTTCTTCGAAATTGTATCAGTTCTCTAAAATTTGCAAAACGCATTTTTCACAAAGAAACTTGCAGAGAAAATATTTTAATCAATGACAAAAATTCGTTAGAAAACAAAAAATAGTAAGTAAAAAAAGAGGTTTTAATTTTGTACTTTGTGGTTTATTTTGAAATCAAAATTAAATTTTTACGAGTACTTTTTTGTATCACGGTTTTTAAAATAATGCAATTTTGTTGTCAATGCTTCTTAGAAATAGTTCCTCATTCCTCCTGAAATGGCTGGCAGCAGTGCTTGTTTCAAATTGTTTGATTGCATCTGAAAGAAATTTTCACGGAACAAAAAAAAAAAAAAAATTAATTGTCAGCTAGCTCGCTTACTAGGTTTTTTTTTTTTTTGAATATTGAAACAAAGGAACAATACTTTGCCCTACCCTAACAAATTAATTTACACAATATAGGAGAAAAAAAAAATATGATTCACAATTTGACTTCGTCTCTTTTTGGCTTGGTCGAATTAAATAAATATTTCTATGAATTTTTATTTTTAAAAGCACATACCAGGCAATTAGAGATTTTACTGTAGTGAATCAGGAGTGATAAAAGATAAATGAGTAATTATTGTAAATTTTGTTGAATGTACTTTAGAAGCAAGGAGAGGGATCGTTCGTTGTAGTACATGAGTAAAAAGGTTTTTAGTACTACGGCTTCATTCATATTCTTAGTCGGTCACTCGGTCGTGTTAGCATCTGCGCACGTGTTGTCCCAATTAAAACGAGTTCAGACGAAAAGAATGGTACAGCAAAGAAATTACTGATGCAATAAGTTAATTCATGACTGAAAAAACTTAAAGAACCAATTATTTCATTTTTTCATATTATTTAGTTTCTTACCACTGAAAAAATTTTTTTAATACTTTGTTAGAAATATTTTACGAAATATATATATTTTTTAAATTAAAAAAAATTTTTTTTTATTCGATATGCTTGATTTGTTTTTAAAGACGTTAGAAATTAATTTAATGAATTGGTCTTAGACTTAAAACATCTTTCTTTATCAACTAAAAAGGATTTGTTGTGTGTTAATTTTATTTTTAGAAGTTTTGTTAGTTGTTTAAAAAGTCAAATGTTCTTTTGGCGTCACTCAAACGCTGTGGTAGCGCCAAGAATACTTAAAAAAAATTAAGGATTCCTCCCTTAAAACAATACATGGAGGTCACCATAACAATTCGGCCATACAAGAGTAAATACACACAATCCATCAAATTTTAGAATATTATAAAATTCTTCCAAATTTTCTGTCTTGAGTAAAGGTTAAAAAGTATAGGAATGCAAGTGTAAATTGTGTATGGGCACGTAATAATTCAGCAGTGAATGTAAATTAAGAATTTGATTGGCTGCTTTTTGTAATCTCTTCTGCTGGTCTTACTAGTAAGTAAATGGCGTAGCTGGGAGGGAAGAGGGAATTAGAGAAGGAAGGAAGAAATAATAGAATTTTAGCTCTTTCAAACTCTAACTAAAATTAATTAACTACAGCGGGAGTAGTTAATTGAAGAAAGAACACTTATAGGATACTATTACAGAAATTAGCTCAGAAATCTTATTTTTAAAATCCCATTTTTTTTTTAAAGGAGTGACTTGATATTTTTTTTTTTTTTTGAAGGAAGAAGAGCATAAAAAACTGTTGATTTATAGAGATGCCAATAGTTTTAATAATTTAACAAAAGACACAGAAAAATTGAAACCAAGTTTGCGTTTTTTCCCTTTAAAACGTCTTTAATTGTTATTGGCAATACTTGCTTCTTTAATCATCTAAGTGGTGTTGTCCATGCTTGAACAATTTACTCCCCTGGGGAGCTTGGTTTTTGGGAATTTCTTGTTTGTCACCCGCCTTTTTTATGATTAGCATTTGACAAACTTTTACTGTACTGCTTTCTATCAGTCCTTTTTTCCTTCCCTCTTTAGTCCTTCTTTTCTTATCCACATCACGTTTTTCTTCCTCTTAAAAAGCAACTGGAGGCATGTCGTGCGATGTTGAACGACAATTCAAAGAGAATGACCAAAATGGATCTTGGATTACTTTGTATAAAGTAAGTTACTCTCTCTTTATTATTATTATTATTTTTTTTTACCCGAACTCTGTCGCTAACTGTTTATTTATTCATTTTTGTCATCGTACCAACCTGATGACCCTTAGCTTTATTTTAAAGCTTTTTTCAATGAATAAAGTTTTTTTGTTATTTTTTAACGTGGAAGACTAGCCTAGAATTTGCCAGTTTGCGTCGCTACTTCCATGCCTTTGTCAATGGGGAAATATAGTCTCTTTCTATTTTATTTTTATTTATTTGTGTCAGCTTCAAAATGTGAAGATGAAGGAAAGCATCGACCCTCCCGTCTCATCTCTTTGAAACTAATTCAAGTTGAAGAAACTTGGAATTTATTTATCGACAAGTATTTTTAGTAGTTAGTTGCTACCTTATCACTTGTCTCGGGACAATGTGTGTTTTTTATTTTTATTTTAAATCTTTATTTTCAAAGGAGAAAAACAAACAAACAAACCTACACATTCTTTTCATTTGTACCCACGTACGTGGCTGGTGTATAGTTAATTTCGCCAACTTTTCCGTGTGTGTGCGTGTGCGCGCGCTATTACCCCCCCCCCAACATCTTATTTTTTTTATGAATAAAAACACAGATAAAAAACTTGATTCATCATGTGTATGAAAGTAAGTAAAAAAAATAATATACACACGTATGTATGTACCTTATCTTTTTTATTTTCAGTAATCATTTTTTTTATTTTTCTAATTTAGTTCCGTCTTTTCAAGTTGATGTCATCGACTTTGCGTTTTTATTTAACATTTTTCGACATGTTCGACTTTGCATTTCGTTTTTATTTAATATTTTCCTTCATTAAAAAGATATACAGAAAAAAACAAAATGCTTTTTAAACTTCAATAAATTCGCATTTAAAAATGATTATTTTTAATTCTATTGATTTAAACAGTTTTACTTTAATTATAAAAAGCACATTCCTTTCTGACACGAACTTTTAAAAAAATTAACTCCTTTTTTAGTTTACTCTTTTAATTAATTTAATCTTTTAAGCTTGAATCAAAAACATTTTGTTTGAAGAAAAAGATAAAAATTACAATTTATTTTTTTTCTGATAAAGTAAAGGTCACTTTAATTTCCATATTTTAATCTCATTCTTTTTCTCACACTTATCGCAGGTTAGAGAGAGACATGGAATTTCATTAACAATTTAAAAAAAAAAAAAGTAAAACTTATTTGAAATAACGAGAACATAATTAATACGTCACAGAAAATTTAAAAACATTTCAGAACATTTTCCTTAAATTAATAATAAAAGTAACTTTATGAACCTGAATTTTATAAAAATTAGATTTCGGGATAAAAAAAAAAATGAACCTTTTACTTTCAGTTTTAGACACTTTAGACGACTTGAATCAAGTGTTTTATTTTATTTTAACCGTTAAAACTTAAAGAAAATATACCAAACAAATATCTTTTAAACATTTCAAGAATACTCAAGCAAGTGTAATCTTTTCAGAACTTGTCTAAATTCTAAGGTCACAACCCTAAAAAGGAAAAAAAAGAAGCTTTATTGTTAAAATAAAAATGTATGCTTTGAATACGAGAGGGAAAAAGACTTGGGAAATATTCCAAAAGCAAAAAAAAAAAAAAAATTTGAAAAACTATCTAATAATCCTATTCAAATATCTTCATCAAAACTAGGAAATTGATTTCACTTTCCAAAGTGATGCTACAAACCGGTTTAGTAGTTTTTACTTTTAGTTTACCTTTAAAAAAAAAAAAAAAACTACATTCCTTATAAATTCGTTGTAAAAAGGGATCTTTCTTGGAATAAGATATTTAATTTGTTAATGAGATTAATTCTCTTTATTAACGAAAAAAAAAAAAACATTTACCAATATCTTCATGATTCATAACTAAACTTTAAAAAAACATTTTTAACATAAAGTTCTTTTTCTTGTCACATATACGTTTCTTTGGGGAACTAAAAATTATAATCACAATTTTTTTTGCATAAAAAAATATCTGCCAAAAAAAAAAAATGAAGGTAAATAAATAGGGATAACATTGCATATGTCAATTATCGATTGCGAGATGTGCCTAAATTCCTGCAATTTTTGAATCCGAAAGTAGAAAGTCTGTAATTGAGTTGTTTTTTCGAAACTGCATACCATAATTCTTTACTCACAGAAAATAAAATCCTTTATTGTGTACACTTTTAAGGCATTCAAGACTATTGCTTGATTTTGATGTTGGTTTTAAAAAAATAACTGATGGGAATTAGGGAGAGGAAGGCGTGATTCATCTTGAATTCTCAAATAATGAATTTCCACATGATGAATAATGATCGGGGTTTAGTTGCTACTTGGCTAAATGAGAAATAATTTAGGATTTTTTTTTTAATTCTCTTCTTTAAATTGCTAAATTGGTGTTATTACTCACCTGATAACTGAATAAAATTGAACTTAGAAAAAAGTAATGTAATTTAGGCAATGAATAAATGGTTAAAAAGAGAAGTAATGAATGTAAATAGCTCCGTAATTACATAAATTTCTTTCATTCATTGAGCGCTGAAGTGTAAACTGTACTAGTTTTTCATTGTAAAACGTCAAAATTAAAAGCGACAATTTATTTTGAATGTCATTGTCAGTATTTAATTTTTTATGCATTTCCACTCAAAATTATAGCTATCAAATTTGCCAAAAATAGAAACTGGATATTTTTTTTGAGTAATGCGAATTGTTTACTTCATCATAAAGTAAGTTTTCATTTGGATATTTTTATTTTAACCTGGTGTCTATTTGAATGATAAATGGGGGTTTGTTATGACTCGATTAATTTGGGTAAAGAAAGTTCTAATTTGTAGTTTGATAATCCAATTCCAGTGGTTTGACTGACAATTATCTTGGTCAGCAATCTATGGATTGTTCAATTAATCATATTTTCTGCCAGCCAACTTGGTTTTGCAATCAAGGTAACTTTTTTATTCTGTTGCACATACTGCAGCTATGCTATGTGTTTTTATTTGTAGCTCAACAAAGAATCAATATTATCTCTTAATTGTTTAAGCAGAAATTCTTATCTACAGGTTTTTGGAAATCTTTGTTGGCAGTAAGCATTTCTCTTGGTCTTGCGAATCTACAAATAATAAAACACCAATTTAAAATAGTTTTTTCTTTCTCTCCTTAATCAGTAGTTTTTTTTGTACGTACATAACTGTCGGCATTATTGTTTAGTTTGTATAGCTTTATTGCCATAAATGAAATGCAGTGTTTGTTTTATTAGGTGATCTTTTAAATTCGGTAATATTTCATGCTTTGTTGAGGTAAGAACTTTTTTTGGCAACCATCCACAAATTTGTTTTTGTAGTAATCTATTTTGATCACAATGTTTTCTACTATTCATCATCAGAGAATATGGTGAATAAATAAGTTCTCATTGCATTTCTGTCTAGTAGCTAGTCTAGTATGACTTGTAGCAAAGATAAAAAGATCTAAAAAAATAAATAAATAACTGTTGTTAATGTTGATTGGGAGAGGCGGAACTTAAGATATTTTTCATTAACTTGGGAAATCATTACCCATTATTCATGGTGTTTTTTTTTTTATATCAAACAAAATAAAACTTTTTTAAAATTATTTCTCTTAGCAGTATTTGCAAATAATTACTTATCAGTGGCAAAAGGAATGCGATATCCAGAGAAAAAATGAATTGTATATAGGAAAAAAAAAAAAAGTGAAACAAAAAAGCTACTTTTCTTAGACATAATTTTCATACGGTGTGCTTTTTATTAATTTCCAAGAATTGATGAATTTTCTTTTGCTATTTTCAGTAAGAGGAAATCTTATTTTTCTTTCTTCTAAACAAGTAAAGTGTGTCTTAGTTGGTCTTAATTGGCAATTTTTAAGTCCAAAAACTGGTGTTTATATATGCCACCATTGATAGACAAAAATAAAATTGATATTTCCAGTTTAATGCCCCCTTTTTCCTGGAAACTGCTTTTAGCAATTTCCAGGAAAATAGATTTTTGAATAATTTTCTTGTAAAGATAACAGATGTCGGGTATAACAATTTTGTCAGTTTTTTTGTTTTTTTTTAATAATAATGTTCACCAAATACAAGGTTCAAGAAGGTAGATGGTTACTGTGTGGGTGGAGTTATATTAGCATAGGAAAGGATAAGCTTTAGGTGTATATAGCTGAAGTAGAACTTTTAGAAGGAATGTAAACTGGATGATAGACGAATCTATCTACCCATATTAATGGTGGATAGAAAGAATTAAAATTAAATAATAATAATAAAAAAGTTCAGGCACAGAGTTGAAGCAGACTTTTAGTTAGAAGGAACAGGAAACAAAGGATAAACCTCTTCTCCTGTTCATAAGACTGGCGAGGAGTATGAACCGGACATTATAGGTATAACAATTTTGGTATGAACATAAAAGAATAGAATATACTATTGAATTGATTGGTGTAACAATTTTTGTTTGTTTTTGGTTTGGTTCTTTTTTTTTTTTTTTCTATTTTCATCCTCTTATGTCATCACTCTTCTTGTTGCAGGCTTGTATAGACTGGATAAGTGAAACAGATTAGCAGAAATCATGTTTCATTGTCAGATCTGCTGTGTGGTTGATGTTTTATGTATACACAATGTTAGCAGTATGTGAAGTTGGCAAATATTCATTTGCACTTCATCAAATATTACATTGGGTCTGGTGCTTCTGATATATATCTATTAACAAAATCCAAATGATCTGCAACACTATCAGTCCTGACCTGACAGCTCTGCTTCAGTCATTTTCCCATCACTGTAACATAGCTTCCATGTGCATTTTCTATAAATATTTTCATAGTAATTGTTCTGATGAGTAATGCACTTAAAGTTGAAGTGTCAACTTCAACTTCACAAATTTAAGTGCATTACTGGATTGGCAGCTAGGTCTCATAATATCATAGTTGAAATTACTAAGTGCAGCTGCTAATAGTTTCTTCTGCACTTCTTGATAGTGGAACTCTCTTGCTTTCCTGTCAACTATGATCTTTAAAAATTTGAATGCCTCATTTGTCTCTCGGAATCCTTTTTGTTATCCTCTCTGTTTCTTTCACTTTTACTAGCCCCTTTCATCTTAGTGGTTTTTATTGTTTTTCTTGGAGTGAAATGATTGGATAAAAAAGGCAAGATTCTCCACTAATTCAGATTAGGGGATTTTTTTTTTTTTTTTTTTTTTAACACCTTGATTTAAAAATTTTTGCAATGAAACTTTCAGGATTTATTCATAAATAAATGAAATTATTTTATAAATTTTTCTTTTTTAGAAAATGTTAGTAAAATTTATTTTTATTTTTTACATGTTACCCGAAAATTAATTTTATGAAATTTCAAGAAATTAAATTTTCATCCCCTTAATATTTATATTAGCAGAACACCTTGGAGAATTTTTTTTTTTTTTTTTGTAAAACAGAAACACCATTTACTGAAAATTTGCTCTGAATCGTAAAATAAAAAGTGCAATAAAGCTATTACATTATTTACTTAGGAAAGCTTTCATTTTATAAATAAGATATATTATGGACACTATTATCATAAAATTTTTTGCTGAATAATGAATTTTTACAAAAAAAATTTTTTTTTTTTTTTAAATTAGAATAATAAAGTTTTAAATCTCTTAAAATTCTATTAATTTCACCCTTTTAGATGGTATTATTATTAAATAAAAACTATATTTACCAATCATAAATGGAAAAACTTAGTACAATTCATCAAACACCAATATTTTTAAAGGAATTTTGAATGTGTATAAACATGCTATTTTTTGTACATACAGAAGTTCATACTTGACATTATCAGAAAATAAGAGCAATAACTATAGTAAATTTAAAGCCAAAGTATCTAAAATTCAATAAAAAATTAAATTATGCAGAATCTTGTCCTAAATTTTTAAGGTTACTGAGTACTTAAAAATTATATAAAAAAGGCACTCCTGTTATATTCTTCAATTATTTTTTACAGATAAATCCCTCATAGAAAAACATTTAGGTAAACATCTGTTAACATCTTGAATAAAAAGCTACTGTCGTGTTAAAAAATGCATTTTTATGCTATTTTAAACTTAAATAAATATTTATTTTAAATCAGATTAAAGTTTTGGAAAAAAAATTCTTCCAAAAATAGAGAATTACATTGTGATAAATGTGGGCTAAAAATGGTGCTGAAATCAGATTTTTTTTTTTAAAAAAAAGCTCCTTCAGTCAATTAAAATTAGTTTTTGATATAGAGCAAAGTATTTTGCCTATTAGAAATATAAAATTTAATTTATTAACTTGAAACTAAAATAAAAGCTTCAAGAAAGATTTTTCATTTTAAATATTGAGTATTGCAAATCTGGAGATGAATACTTTTATGTTATTTCGGAAATTGAAGAAGTGTCTTCAGCAACATTTTCTATTAGTCAATTTCATTTCACTTAGTAAAATTATTTACTAGATAGAATTACTATGTAAATTATTTTAATTATATATATATATATATAAACCTTTTTGTTTTTGTTGTTTTTTTATGGTTATTAAAACTAAAAGTTTAAGTTGAAAAATGATATTTAAATTTGACTGTGACAGTAAACCTTTCTTCACTTGCTCTCCATCAAAAATTATAATAGATTCACTTGTTCACGTGAGAATTCTTGTACATCATTTTAGCTGAAGTTGATTAACGAGATGAGAATTAAAACTTTCTGTGTGTAATAGTTATTGGCACACATAGTAGAATCAACATGTGCAGTTCAAGTGCCGGCCAGTCTAAGAGGAAGACTACTCTGGAGAAGGCAGCAGTAAGCTACTTTATCTTTCTCAAGATATTTATTCATTCACAGATCATAAAGAAACAGAATCTGTGGAAAGCCAAGATGTCATGAATGGACATGTCATAAAAAAACAAATGATTAGCAAAAATGACTTGTTCCACTTCGAATTCTGTACTTAAATTCTAGAATTAAAAAAAAAATGTATATTCCCATGGTAGCCTCTGTGTTAGTTAAATAGATATATACTTGATAAAAAATTAACTTGATTAGAGGTTAATTTTTATTCACACCCTTAAGAGGAAGAGATAAATTACAAGGAAGTGACATAAAGAACGTATCTTGAAAAACTTGTTTTGTAGAAACTTGTCTAATCTTAATTTAATACTGCTATAAATTGTTTTGATGTCGTCTCTTTGCAAGTCTTGGACATGGCTTTCTTGTACTTTTCACAATGTTCAAGCAGATTAATTCATAATGCGGAATCATGCTTATTGTGATTAGCACAGAGAAAATCCAAAGTGTCAGCAATACCTATTGTGACTACCACAGAGAAAATCCAGAGGTGTGTCAGCAATACCTATTGTGACTACCACAGAGAAAATCCAGAGGTGTGTCAGCAATGTCTATTGTGACACACACAGGGTGAGTCCAAAAAGGTGTCAACAATGCTTATTGTGACTGACACTGGGTGAATCCAAAGAGGTGTGTCAATGATACCAAGTGTGACTGCAGGAATTTTCTGTATTAATCAATTTTGTTTAATAAATGTCCAAATCTGTAACTTTTCAACTATTTTAATCGCCTTTCTTTTTGAGCTTCAGGATGGAATCTAATTTTTCTCCACACTTAATTATTTTTAATTTCTATTGGTCAGTAATATAAACATTTTATGAAGTTTGAACTAAAATTTAGGATGTAAAAAGTGCTTTACTTGACCCACTTTCTGAAATCTGACCAAATCATCAAATGTTTTTTTTTTCACTTCTTGGTCAGGCCAAGAACTTTTCATTACTTTCCTTCCTGGCATGCCTTACTGACTTGGCCATAGAACAATTGGTCAAGCAAGACCAAATTTTCTGCTTTCAAGTGAAACTTCTCTTGTCATAGATCTCTCAGTTTTTCACATTTGCAAAGGCGTTAGTTAGATCCAGTGACAGGACCCAAAGAGTGAGAGTTCAATACACAGTTAAGGCAGTGGAGAAATTGGAGAGGAGAATTAACAGGCGACAACTGACATCCATTAAAACATGGCATGTGGAACTAGAACAGTCTATCCCAGTGAGTGAAATAAAGGGTTTGGTTCGACATTCCAACCATCTGAAGAAGGCCAGTGTACAACGGCCAAAACCTTGTAATAAATATGGCGACAAAGATGGGGACAATAGTCCGAATAATGTAAATAGTATACAAACAAATATATCAAGAAATAAAAAAAAAAAAAATATTGAATCCGCCTTCACAACAATCCAAACAATATTTCTACATACGAAAAATTCTCTTCAAACATAAAGAGTAAATGACATAATTTTTCAGTTGACCTATGAGCCTTTCTGAATTCTTCTAGTAACTAAGAACATTCTTATTTTTATTTATTTATCTTTTTTAAATTTTTTACGGACACTTTGTTCAAATTTTGTTTTGGGCCTTTTGCTTGAAAAAGGCCACAGTGGACAAAATGCATCTGCTCAAACTACATACAGTTTTCCTATTGTCTCTCTCTCTCTCTCTCTCTATATATATATATCTATATATATATATATATATATATATATCTATCTATCTATATATATATATATATATATATATATATATATATATACACACATACACTACACTTATTAATATTGTAGTCCCAAAGAAATTTGTACATAAAGAAATCTAGAGTAGCTACTAAAATATTATGAGGTATGCTGAAAAGTTCATGGCCCAACAAAGATTGAATTTAAAAAAGCATTGTTTTGTGAGCTGATCTGAGAGATAGATTTAATTTTATATTCTGCATCGTTGTCTATATCAACATATTATGGTCAATTCACAGTATTGTATTTTTGTTTGTTTGTAAAGCAATAATATATTAAAGAAATCCTAAATGCATTTCTTTTCAAAGCAATTCTAATCATGATTGAATCCTTTTCATCCACAAATTTCTACTTAAAATTCACCATGGCACTTTGATTTTTTTTTGTCTTTGTTCCTCCTAAGTGTTATTAGAGAACTTCCTTCAAATGTTAGCATTTAGTTAACCTTAAAAGATGACAAATAATGCTTTATAACTTTGTGTTAGAAATTCATTTGTCAGCTCACTGCCTGTGAGTAACTTTTGATTGCTTCCTTTATTGCTTGAATTGACTCTATGCTGCCCCCCTCCTCCTCCTCTTTGCAGACAAGCATAGATCTCTCGTCTTCATATAACTCTTGCATAAAGTTTTCTGGTTTGTCCTACATATCTCAGCTACTCTATCTAATTTCAGATTTACTACATAAATTTAAATTTTTTTACGCTTTATATATTTCTCTTTAGTAAAATCTTTCTGGCATTTGACATTAAAAGGTTGTAAGCAAAATTATTCAATTAAAATGTATGTCAAACAAAAGAAATCATTGGCTTCATCTTGCTAATTTGGAGATTAATTTAAGCATGGAAATGTTTGTGATATGAGACATTAAAGCAGAAATAAATTTTACTATAATTTCTGGGATCTCCTTATGAGTGGGGCAAATGCTGCATTTAAATTTTTATTTTTAACATTGATTATGTTTAGAAATTGAAATAATTAAAAATATTAATTTTTCTCTTTTAGAATTAAGTAATATTTTTTAAATTAGTATGTGTAAATAACTTTTTCATTTTAAATGAAAATGTATGCACTTGCAAATTTAGTATTTGGCCCATTTTAAATTAAAAATTATCATACACTTAGCAAAAAAAAAATGTTGATTTGTGTGATTTAAAATTTCAGTTTTTGGTGAGAATTTTTTTTTTTTTTTTTTTTTTAATCCTATCTTATTGATATACTGCCAAATTCATCTGCACTTTTATGTGTGTGTGTGTGTGTGATATAAGAAAATATGTATGACAAAGGGAAAAGATTTTATGACAAGTTTTATCCATTAAGACTTCATTGGACTTATATGTGTGTGTGACTGAGGTAAAGTTAAAACAAAAAAAAATTAACATTTACTCACTTTCATTTGTTAGGTATTAAATTACTTCACTTAGCATCTTCCATAGTTTGCCTTACCTTGTCTTCAGCCTGAAGAATGAGTGTTCATAAATTTAAAAATTTTGAAAATCTAAATGTTTTTACTTTTTGTTTATAAATACATGTTAAATAAAATGTAAAATCCTTACATTTACCATGATAAAGTCCCTCAGTGGATGAAACCTATTGGTAAAGAACAATTTCCCTTTTGTCTTTATACACACACACACACACACACACATTGCACTGCAAAACCCAACAAGAGGGAATGAGGAAGAATAGGAAAATTGTAATGGGACACAGTGAAAATTAAACTTGCTACGCTAGCAAATCTTTGTAAGAATTAGTCATTAAGATCCTACAGTATGCATTCTTATATTTCTGTGGTATAACAGTTTAGAATAGTGGTTCCTAAACTGTGCTGTGTAGGATACAACAGTGTGCGCCACAGAAAAGTATACTAAGTGTGTAAAACACATATGTTTGCGTGTGTGTGTTTGATTAAATAATATTGACAAGTCCTATCAATCCAATTTCTTTAACTTTTTCAAATTTCTCAATTAGTTGTTTTATATAATCAGTAAATTTACCAAAGTTCTTCTTCTTTTATACTCTGAGCCTGTACTTTCAAATGTTGCTATACTCATTTTTGAGGATTGTTTATTTGTGTTCATAGTTGATGTTATTGAGTGTTGGCCAACACTCAATAACATCAACCATGAATACAGCCATAATGTGCTGATTGTATTTGGAAAATAAAAAAGAAAAACATTCCTATAAATCTAGATACATACATAAAAGAAAAAACTGCACACAGTTACAAATAAAATAAAAATCATCTTTGATAATGGCTAAAAGAATAGCTGATAGCACTCAGACATACAAAACATTTGGACAATTTTTACAAACTTTATTGCCAGAAAAGAAAAAAAATTATATAAACACATGAAAAGTTAAATAAAAACAATTGCATTACCTTGTCAGTCATCTTTAATGAAACTTGTATAAACGAGTGATTGCTGCCCAAATACACACACACACACACACACACACTTGTGTGTGAGAAGAATGAACTTCTATGTACAGGTGGTGTAGTGGATAACGACTTGGAATTGGATAACTGAAAAAGGATTGACTTCAGTGAATTGAAAATGAAATGGAAAAAAAGAAAGAATTCTGGTAATCATGCTGAAAATACCAGTTCTCATTTAATGATTGTAGTCAATGTTGAGCCCAGTCAGTATTCAGATTGGAGCGCGGGGCTACTTGGGTCTGCCAGGTACTATAAGCATCACCTACAATCTGAAATTTATTTTTATACTTTATCAATTTGTGAGTTTTATTTAAATAAAACTCACAAATTGATAAAGTATAAAAAAAAATATATATCATTAATAAGTATCTTTAATTTACTGAATAAAAAAATAATTACTAATAATATTCTGCAGTTTAAATTATTTTCTATCTAAAATATATAAATATCCTTTTTTTTTCTATAATTTATTTATTTATACTGTTTTCAATTTTACATAGAAATTGTGTGACAATATTTTTGTTGCTTGTAAAGTGTGTCCCAAAAAAGAAAGTTTGGATTATACCTGGTTAGAGTATTTATTCAATTTTTGTGCAGGAGGGAGTATGATTTTTATAATCATATCTCAAGATGCAATGTTATTGTTTAAGTTAGACATATTATTTCAGTTCTAAACCTGCAGAAATGTATTGATGAAAAAGAGGAATAATTGCATTTATTTTACTTGTCATCAGTGGTGAAAAGTTCTTGGTCTGACCAAAAGGATCTTCAAAAAATTCATCTGTGGTTTGGTAACTTTTCATGCCTCTGTATATTTGAAATTTGATTTGGTTATGAAACATTAATATTTCTTGAATAAAAACTGCAAAACCATTCAAATAATTACTTTCAGAATAATTTAAAAAAAATAAGTAACCTGCTGGAATAATATCTAACAATTTTCTCAGTTTTATATATTGAAACCACTTTAAGTTTTATGTGAAATTTTCTTTTAAAAATTATTACTGAGAGGAATGACCCTAAATGTCAAATATATTCTGTATATTTTGCAGAAACTGAAGAAAGCAGAAGATCTCTCTGTTATTGGATGTAAATTGTCTGTATTAGAAGCACGAAAACCAGAAAATCGCAACAAAAACCGATACAGAGATGTCAGCCCATGTAAGTGACTATTGCCATCATATATTTGGTTACAAGTTGAATATTCTGTTGTGGCAGCATTTTTGCTTTTTCAATGGTTATGTCATTCACAAGAATTAAAGCTTTATATGAAATGGGTTAAAGTTTTGTCAAATTTTCTTTTCTTATTTAAAAAAAAAAAAAAAAAATTAATTGGATATGAAAATAAGTTTTTATTTTGTTAGAATTTATTTTTTTTATTTCTGTTGACAGATGAATGTTAATGCTTGGTGATAGTGAAATGAGTCATGCATAAAATTCTTGTTGACAATATCTCACCTTTTGATTTGTGTGTGTTCATGCATAATTACTATATATAACTATATATATATATATATATATATATATATATATATATATATATATATAAAGAAAGAAGAAAAAAGAAAGGGGCCGTGGATGAAAATACATATGAAACTTCATAACTTTCACTCCAGGGCCGGACTTAGACCTTAAGAGGCTCCTTGGGCTAATAAAATTTGGAAGCCCCTTTATTACCTAATTCTATAATATAAAAAAAAAACAAAAAAAAAATCTATTTTTTAGATGATGTTTTTTGCTGTAAAACATTAAACACTTCAACTAAAATTTTTAATGGTTTTGGAACTCAGCCAATTTATTCCATTATCAACTTTATAATATTTTTATCTGAACTTTACATCCTATAATTGCACAGCCCCCTACCATCTTGTTTTGTACTATTTTGTACAATATCAAGCAATTTTTCACTTATGTTGGTTCAATGAAGTGTAAAATTGAGTAACATAGATATTATGCAAAACTAAGAAAGCTACATCAAAAGTCTATATATATATATAAGATAAAATGAGGGGGCTCCCTTCAAGAGCCCCCCATCGAATTTGAAAAACCCACTCAACTAGAAAGACTTAAATAAGATAAATTGTTTCAAATTAGTTCAAAGAAACTCCACTCAATCTGAAAATAAACAAATCTCTTTTCTTATATCTTTAGTTTTATCAGGGGTTCCAGACTGGGGCCACTCTTGAGGACCCTTGGCTGCAGCCTATTCTAGCCCATTGTTTTATATAATCAGTAAATTTACCAAAGTTCTTTTTCTTTTCTACTCTGAGCCTGTACTTTCAAATGTTGCTATACTCGTAAATTTGATACTGCTCCACTGGAATAACAAGTCAAATGCTATGTAAGAAAAAGAAATCTTTCATTGTGTTGATTGAGAAAGAGACCCCCATTTATTGACTTTGAACACTCTTTAGGCAACTTTCTTCACCAAGGAAAGCATTTCTTTTATCATTGCAGTTGACTCCAATCACCAAATAAGAGTATATTTAAATTTCACAGTTGTCACATCCTGCTACAGCAACAACAAAAACAATTTTGACTTAAAATCAGGATCAAGGCTACTGCAGTTTGCATTTAAGGAGCCACCATATACAGTGGAAAGAGAAATAATACTTATAAAATAATGTAGAGGGCTAAAGGTTAAAACCTGAAATATTGCTGGAGTGAACAGTAAGAAAAATGCATGCAAAGCAATTGGCTGGAATTTCAGTGCTAGTCTGCCCAAATAAATAACTTTCCCTCTTTGTCTTGTTAAACTTAATTTATTCTCCCATTGGCCTCCTGTAGTTTACAATGCATCTCCAGCATTATCTTGTAACACTCATTATTTACTGTATCACATCTCACCTGCCTAGTTATGTAACTTGAGCTTTCAATGTTTAGCCTCCTATTCATAATACCAACACAATGGATGCTTATACTTGGATTTCTTTTATTCTTTTTAGTGTCTTATAGACCAGCAAATACATTAATACGTACAGAAGAGTATAAGCCAACAAGATACTTATTATTCTTATCAAATTGAATATTTTTCATTTGGTTGCTTTGAAAATGTCTTTACTCTTTAAATATCTGAAAATGAAAAAAATCTTATATAATTGCCTTATTGCTTTTAACAGATGATCACAGCCGTATCACTTTGGAGTCAGATTCCCAAAATGGATTGGGAGATTACATCAATGCAAACCTCATTAAAATTGAAAAGGCTGATAGAAGATACATCCTTACACAGGTTGGAAAATTTAAATATAAAATATTTTGGATTGAAATTACAGTGTCACTCTTTCTAAAATACTTTTCTTATGCTATATAAAGTTTTCCACTTTGAATTGAGTTGGTTATTACAATAATATTAGTATAGAGCTAGGGTAAGATAGATAAAAATATACTAATGTTTAAGAAAGTTATCTTTGAAATTTGGACAAAAGCCTTTCAAACTGTGCTTAAATAATTGTGAAAATTTTTACATGTTCATATGGTTTACACATAATATTTTATGCCTGTTTTTTTTTTTTTTTTTTTTTTTTTTTTTTTTAGTGTTACATTTTTGTTTGAAAACTAGTGGAATATTTTAGCCCCCCCCCCTTTTATTTCACAATTGATCATGGATATTTTAATCTAGAAAATGATTAATTTACTCTAATAGAAATTTTTTTTTTTTTTTTTTTTTTTTTTTTTTAGTGTTGCATTTTTTAAGGAAATTCTTCATACCAAAAGTGATTTGATAGGTGTTGATCAGTGTATTACTGGGCATGTTAATAACTCTTTTTGTTTACTCAAATGACTTGAGTGATTCAACAGGACTATTTATGAACAGTTTTTTGCACCATGACATTTTACTGAAGAGAAAACTACAATTCAGAAGAATCTCTGTGATTTTGTTGGTCTTAAGCAATTACTTATTTCATCGGACTAGTGCTATAAACTCAAAAACCAAGAGATTTATCAAATAGCAAAAATCACATCACTTGAACACTTCCAGTATGACAAAAGTGAGTAGCACATGCAACTAGAATAGAAAATTATTTAATCAAGTTGTGGACTTGAGAAATATAATTTCCTGAGAATCTGTTTTAATAAAAAAAAAAAGGTAGGTTTTATAAATTTCAACCAACAATAACACTAACTGTTGAGTCAATGAAAGCTGAATGTTTTCTGTATGAAAACGGTTAATATTACAATACTATGACATTTTGAAGTGTACATAATAAATGTTCTAATTTTTTGTTGTCTGTATTAAATTTTCTTTATAAATAATTTGCAAAAAGCTACTGAAAATCTTTTTTAAATAGATTTGCAGTTATTACTTTCAATATTTAAATTTTTTTAATATTCCTTTATTTTTGGGCATCAGTGAATGTTTTTGTAAACAAAGAAAATTAAATCTTAAATTTATTGAATTTTAATATAAAAAACACTTGTCTTTCAAAATAAATACTGATTATGTATGAAATACTTTAAAAGTTTGATTACTTTGACAATTTATATTGTAATGTAGGCACCTCCACTGAATTTTCAATACCTAATGTTTAAAATGAATTTTTAAAAATGAAGAAGCTTTCATTTTAGCTTTAATTGAAGCAAAATACTATGGTGTATTTCAAATAGAAATTATATTGATTGGAATCTCAACTTTTTGGTTGCTTTAACAAAATTGGCCATTTTTGACATATTTGTAAACAAGTTAATTCTTGGTTTTAAATATCTTCTAAAAATAAAATATACTTTTCTGAAACTTTATTTGAGGAATATTAGCCGAGTTAAAATATAATTAATCTGATTTGGAAAAAATATATTACTTTAAGTAACGGAGAAATAGATTTTTAAAATTAATGGTAGTGGTGATTAAGATCACTTGACAAGCAATAAAGTCTGTCAGCACCTTTTATTGTTGTTCTACGGAGACTTTATTTGCTGAAACAATTTAAGAAAATGATGGATGAGCTCCTTTTTTATATCATTTTTAAGTACTCTGTAATCTTAAAAATCTTGGAAAATATTCTCTGTAATCTAATTTTTGGAATGTTGAATTTAAATTTACTTTAGTCATCACTCTTATTTTCTGATTATGTCATATGTACTTTCAAACGGGCAAGTTATGTAATATTTTATATACATAAAAAAAAAAAATTTAAATTAAAAATATTGGGGGTGAACGACTTTTATTGGGCTTGAGAATTTTTGATTGTAAACATAGTTTTCACTTATTAACAATATCACTTAACCAGATTGAAGTAATGCAGAATTTTAAATGATTAAATTATTATAATTAAATTTAAGAAAATGAAAACAATACTTGTAAAACTTCATTATTCACCTAAAAAAAATTTTTTCTTAAGACAATAGTGTCTTTAATAAATCTTATTTATAAAAGCAATTAAAAGCTTTTCTAATTAAATAATGTCAGTTTTATTACATTTTTTATTTTAAGATACGGAGCAGATTTTTGGGAAAAGGAGTAGTAGTTTGAAAAAAAAAAAAAAAAAGTTGATTATTTATGTTTCCCAAGGAGTCCTGCTTTTAACTAATAAAACAAACTTTGAGATTGCAATTTAATTTCTTGTAATTTCATGAAATTAAGTTATGGGGTGGGTAATGTTAAAAAAATTTCAAAAATAATTTCATTCATTTGCGAATGAGTCCTGAAGTTTCATTAAAATCTGACAATTATTTGATTTTTGCAAGGTTTTCCAAATTGATGTTTTTCACCTGAAAAAAAACCCTAATTGTAAATATTATGTTGACTGCTGACATAAAAAAAAAGATTTTTAACCAAAATTTTGAACATGCTAGAAATTTAAAAATTTAATAAAAAAATACTTTGGTCTTTCCTCTTAATAATAACATAACACATGTTGATGATAAAACTTTGTTTTTATTAAGTTTGGGGCTTTTTTCATCATGCTATGCTTGTTTTTTTCATTGAGCAAGTAGAGTTACCTAGCATAATGACATTGAAGGTAAACATTTTTTTTTTTTTTACTTTAGGGCCCACTGGAACACACTGGAGGCCACTTTTGGCAAATGGTATGGGAACAAAAGACCAAAGGCATTGTAATGTTAAACAGAATAATAGAGAAAGGAACGGTAAGTAATTTTGTCCATAAAACTGGTGTTTTCAATGAATTTTAAATTATAGATTTTTTTTCACTATGTGTTTATCATAGGCTCTACAATTTTGTTTTAGTGAACCATTAGTATTTACTGAACATTAAAATAATCATATGCTGAACATTTCCCTAAATATTACTTTTGTGGCTATGCATTACTTTATTTGCTAGCATCAAGAACAGACCCCAAGTTTAAAGTGCAAAAATGAAAACCTGAAAATAAGGTCTCAGCACTTTCCATGCCAAGATATTTTGTGGGTGGTTTAGCAATATTTTGTGGTGATTTGTGTCTATCATCGTGACCTTGTGAACTGGATTTTATCATTTTACCCTTACAACACACATGCATAAGTTTACTCTCTCTCTTAGATGTTAGATATGTGCCCACAGTAGAGCTGCATCAAATGCTCCTGTCTCACGATTCATTGCTCTCCCCAGCAGTGTTTTTCCCATTCACTGAAATATCAGCTGAAGGTACATTATATGATCAGAGGAGGAAAAAATTTCATCTCGACCTACCTTATTTTCAAACTAGGATATTCATTGAGGTGAGATAGTGTTACTTGTGTTTTAACTTTTTTTGATACTGCTAGTCTGTTGGTTCCCCTACACCTAGTCTGCTGTGGGATCATTCTGTACATATTTTTTTATGATTCTTTGCTTATTTACTATCTTAAATAGTGTATAATTTATAAATTTTAGAGATCACATACAGGAATTCAGTTTAACATCTGGCATAGATAATCTTCCTTTGGGGGTTAGCATAGGCCTATGGAAACACTAACCTTTGTCTTCAAAGATGCATAACAAATTTTCAAGACTTATTTCATGAAAAAATACTGCATCTTTGATGCCGGAAAATATGGTACTCATTTTTCTGTTCTTTTAAAGGATTTGTTAGATCTTTTCAAAACATAAATGAAGGGATTTCTTGTAAATTTAAGTCCCTTGTAACAGATTGATGCTTTTTACAATGTGTAAAAAAAAAAAAAAAAATTCTTGAAAACAAATCTAACCTTGTAGAAATCTATAGTACTATAGTATTGAAATTTGAATTTTGTGTTGAAGCATCCTTCTTATTTCTGACTAGTTTTACTTTTGTACTTTGTTGCTTTTTATCACAAAATGTGGAGCTTTTTTTTTTTTTTTACATTTTCTTTTTCTGGCTTCTAAGTTGTTTGAATCTCGCTGAGAACATTGCTTATCCTCATTTGGGTCCTTTTGCCTGCACATCCACTCCAAACAATGGGAGCTAGCTGTCTCTCTGCTCTGAAAGAAACAGACATGGCAGTCACCCAGCTGGGCTGAATATTGCTGCCATCCATGCAAAAGTGTCATGGTAATTGTTGTAAGGACAGAGACCTCCTGAATGACAGTCACTGTTCTCAGCAGTTAGGTGTTGCTGCTATTCTGCAATATAACTCCTAAGTCTTCTCACCACAGTTGCATGGATGAGTCTCCTCATCCTGGACTTTGGATCAAATCCATTCCTTTATTTGTGTCCTGGATATGACGATAAACTGCATCCAGCAGAAAGGCCTCTGATCAGGAGGATTTGAGGAGCATGGAACCACCTCTTAGTTGCTGTTGTTCCCGGATCCACGCTGACCCGGGGTGGTAGCACCTGTTAGGGTCCCAGCTATGGGTAAAGTTTCCCTCCTCCCTTGATCTG
Organism: Acanthosepion esculentum; assembly: GCA_964036315.1. Classification (NCBI taxonomy): domain Eukaryota; kingdom Metazoa; phylum Mollusca; class Cephalopoda; order Sepiida; family Sepiidae; genus Acanthosepion; species Acanthosepion esculentum. The sequence continues at coordinate 87,593,614 of OZ038485.1, forward strand.
GAGTTGGAATACTAGGAAAGTGTAAGAATGGGTTTTTTGTAATAATAATGCCATCAACACAAATTGCAGTATATAAAGTGCACATTCACAAAACCAGTTTTCAAAAAACTAAAATTTCCCATAAATGGGGCCACCCGTTTGATGTGGGTGGTGACCTGTGATGCCTAGGTATGAAGTCTTGGTGACTGGGTGACTCCTGATCTGGTATAAAATGACCAGGAGTTTCCACAACACGTCACTTCGGTCCCTACCTGGGATAGACGGGCGGATGGAATAGCCCAATCCATTCCAATCAGCTAGTCACATAGTGGCAAGGTACTATACTTGGGTAGATATGGTGGAGGAGTGCAGGTGCTCGTATCCACTCTCATCACAACTATACTGTCTGTGTAGCCTTGACAGATTAGGGCAAATGAGATTAGTACCCCCTTATACCATCCCTTATGGAGGAGTTCCAAAGTGGGTGGGGAGCACAGACAGCGAATACAAAAATTAAAATTATATGGCTATCTCTTATAAGCGAACCAAGAGTCAATATGAGACTTCTGAAAGCAAAAATGAAATAGAAAAAAATCAATTTTCAACTTTCATTGTTGTAGAATCAGTAGAGGGTGATGTATCAAAAGTGTCTCCTTTCGTGTTGCAAAGGGTTATTTCAGACATGATCAAAAATAAGACGCTATTAATTCAAGTGATATCCAAAAAAGACGCAGAGAAATTGCTAAAAATCAAGCAAATTGACAACAATAAAGTCAAGGCCTACCCCCATCAATTTCTTAATTCATGAAAAGGAGTAATAAAATGCCCAGAACTGTCACTTTGTTCATCAGAAGAAATTGAAAATGACGACACCCTAAAAAAGCAAGGAGTAACAGATGTTAAAAGAAATGACACAGTAAAAAGAAATGACACAGTAATAAACACCAGCACACATATTTTGATATTCGACAAACTGACTCTACCAAAAGAAATAAGGATAGGTTACACAATAGCTAAGGTAGAACCATACATTCCTAATCCCTGTAGATATCATAAATGTCCAAAATTTGGTCGTCTTCAAAATGTTTGTACGAGAACATCAGTCTGTCGAATATGTGGGGAACCGGAAACTGAGCATGATGAATCACCTTGTGAAAGGCCTCCTTTATGTCCAAACTGTAAAGAAAAACATTCAGCAGACTTCAAAGAGTGTAACATTTGGAAAAAAGAAAAGGAAATAATTAGAAGAAAATACACTCAAAATATCTCATTCCAAGAAGCCAGGAAACAGGTTGAATATATATGCAAATATCACTAAAATATCAAATCAACAAAAAGTCATCCAAGAAAACAATGCATTAAGAAGCCAAGATCTTATAACACTTATTAACGAATTAAAAAGTTTAATAGAACTACTAAAATGTAGTATATGACTCATAAATCAAACTCCCATAGACAAAAAAAAAATCCTGTCCTGTCAACCTCAAACAAAAAAGTCTCTACATGTACAAAATAATTAAATCTGAAAATTCCAAACCAAAGTACAAAAATCTAAGAAATAGAAACCTCTAAACATTCTCAAGAGAATCAAAAGGTACATAAAAAACCCAAAAAACCCCAAAAAAAACTCAACTTTTAGTGAAGAATCAAGAGAAATGGACATGGAGGAACAAAACTTTAGCCCATCACAAACAAGGGAACGGTCATCATCTATACAAAGATCATTAAAGGAACCTAATGGAAAAACAAACCCTGTACCGTCAACCGCAAACAAAAATGACTCTACAGCTACAAAACTATTAAACCCGAAAAATCCAAACGAAAAATAAAAAATACAAGAAATAGAAACATCAAAACATTATCAAGAGAATGAAATGATACAAAAGAAAAAAATAACAAAATGGTTATTGAAGAACCAAAGAAAATGGACATAGAGGAGCAAATCTCTAGCCCATCACAAACAAAGGAAAGACCATCATCTAGACAAAGTTCATTAAAAGAACCAAATGGTAAAACAAAATCAAACAAGAAAGTAGAAACAAAAGAAGTTCAAAGAACAAAACATAACAAGAAACAAAATGCTTATAGTCTAAAGAATATAGAAATGATGGACACTTCTCTCATATTAAAAATAAAAAAAAATAAAATTGGGCATCTAAAAATCCATAATTCGTAATACATAATCAAGATGCAAAACCTTATTCAGTGCAATTGTAACTGGGGTCAAAACACTATGAAAGTGTAAAAATAGGATTTAATACCAAAAATACTTTGTAAAAAAATGTTACCAGCAAAAAACAAATATAACCAGCAATATATTTTTGAAAAAAAAAAAAATATATATATATATATATATAATATATATATATTACCAGCTATACATTTTTTGAAAGAAAAAGAAAAAATATTACCAGTGATACATACTTGAAAGAAAATATTACCAGAAATAGAATTTTTGAAGGAAAAATATTACCAGAAATAAAAATTTTGTCGGCATTAAATTAACCCATTGAGGTTGATATGCCATAAAACCAAAATTAACCAAACCAAATCTAACAAATTACTAGCCAAATTCTCATCTTACAAACATTTCTCTTGACCTTTCTTCACTCTATATGTGACTTCATTTGCGTTACATAAAAGTTTATCCTACCACTGAACATGACTGATTCCTGAATAAAAGTGTTTGAATTTCATAGTTGTGTGGTCATATCCTGCTATGCCAACATATAACAACTTTGAGTGAAATTATCAATAAGGATACTGCAATTTGAAAGCTTTGAGAAAGAATACAGTAGAAAGGGAAGTAATATTAATAATGCAGAGTGCTTAAGGTTAATAATAGTTTTAAAATAATTCAGCAGACGATCTTATGTTATTTATGGTAACTGGGTTTTTTGTGATGATTATCTTATTCGTTTTCTGTCGTTCAATATTGCATGTCTGAAAAAATAGTCCTTTTATGGCAGTTGCCATTAATTCTTGGCCTTTTGGCTAAGATAAGAAGTGTGGTGTCTGTTCTTGTTAGCTTAATCTGATTCCCACTTCTATCTTCCCTTTCTTTCATTTTCTCACTGAAACCAAGTAGTGTTTTCCCCCCTCTTTCCATGCAATTAAAACTGAATAGTCCATTATTTATGAGGTATTGGCAGGGCTTAACAGTCGTACGAACTAACGAAGAGAGGGACAAGCACAACTATAATAGGATGTTTGTTTTATATTTTCAGGTAAAATGTTATCAGTATTGGCCATTAAGTCAAAACTTTGACCATGAAGATGATGACATGATATTTGAAGATGTTCAGATGATGGTTAGTCTCTTAGATGAGAAAGAAACTCCAAATTACATTATTCGGACACTGGAATTAAAGAACCTGGTGGTAAGTTTGACTTCATGATCAGTTTAATTCAAAAGTGTTATGAATAAAATAAAATCTACACTTGTTTGCTTAATATTATTTTTCTCTCGTAAAAATTGTCAAAGATTAAATTGCATTATCTGTTTATAACAATGTAAACAAATGTTAACTTTTTTTTTTCTCTTTTGTATTTGTAAATTGGCACTTTTAGTTCATTTGCAGTATTTTATTGAATAAAACTAAATACTTAGTTTCCTGTGGAAATTTAATAATCAACTTTGAAATTTCTTTTGGGTGATTTTCTTTTTATTATTAAACAGTGTTTTTATATAAACATCTTTCCAACAATAAAGTTTTGTAAAATAAAATAAGCGTTTTCATAATTTACTATAAGTTGTGAGATGTCTTTAATCTAGTGACAAGAATAACTAAAATTTTCACATTGTTTTTAAATTTGCTATAAGTTGATAAAAATATAAGTTGACATAAAAGGGAAAGATTATATTGAATCAAATGCTAAGAAATTTGGTTCACTGTATCATGCTAGACTATTCTTCTCACTAGAATCAATCTTGCACATTTATAATACCATTATTCGTCTATGTATTGAATATTGCTGCCACATCTGGTCTGGTGCTTCTGCTATGTATTTAGAGATTCTTGATAAAATCCAAAGGAGAATCTGCAATGTTATCGGTCCTGGCCTGGTATCTCTGCTTCACACACTTTCCCACTGCTGTAACATACATAGTTTGCCTGTATCTTTTGTATAAATATTTTCATGCTAATTGTTCTGATGAGCTTTCCTCTTTGGTACCTCAACTGTACAAATTTAAGTGTGGTACTAGATTGGCAACTAGGTCTCCTCATTTTACAGTTGAAATGGCTAGATGTAACTGTATGTTCTTGCTAACAGTTTCTACTCTTGCACCTCTCACTTGTGGAACTCTCATTTTGGAACTCTCATTTGGCTGCTTGCTTTCCAATCAACTTTGATCTTCAAAAATTTAAATGCAATGTCAATCATTATCTTCTGTTTTCTTAATTCCTGTTCTTTTGTTGTTTTCTCTCCTTGATGTTTTTTTTTTTTCTCATATTCTCTTACATTCTAATCCCTTGTCTTTATCGACTTGCCCGAGGTGAAATGATAAAAAAAAAAATCTTAGAGTGCCGTACATGGTTGCAGATGTTATTTTTCCATCAAATTTCAATAACACTATTTAGGGGGTTAACTTAATGGCATATTAAATTTCATAGTCAATAAAATATTAGTCTTTTCCATGTATATTATCGATAAAAAAAACATAATAAAAATTAATGCTCATCTGGTATACAAAACAGTTATAAAATATGTTCTAACAGGACAATGGATACTAAAAAGTTAATCTGTATCGGTTAATTTTATATTTTGGGGGTAATATTAAATCTTTGTGAATACAAAAGGAAATTATTTTACTGTGATATCAAAGGCATTTAAATAACTCCATATTCAAAATCTGACAGTATTTGAAAACTGCTTGTTTGATGAGGATATTTTAATGAAAATCTGAAAATTTCATTGTAATTATAAATAGTAAATTTTATATAAGATCTATTTTCGTACGCTTTCGTTACGTTAAAATTGTCTGCATTTAAAGCGCATTATTTCTAATAAATTTTAATGTCACTGCTTCATTGGCTTATTTCACAAACACCTGAAGTGAAATTACTTACTACTTACATTTTATTGAATTCTTTTTTCATGCTTAGTTTTAAAGCTTTCATATGAAATTTTGTTCAGTTCATCTGCAGAATTTGAATTGTATTAAGTCAACTTTGTTGTAATGTTATTTTTTTTATTTTTACAGACTAATGAGTTTCGGGAAGTTCTTCATTTTCAGTACACAACATGGCCAGATTTTGGTGTACCATCTTCCCCTCTAGCTTTTTTAAATTTCTTAATGGCTGTGAGGGAATCTGATTCACTCGACAACAACTATGGACCTTGCATTGTTCATTGTAGTGCAGGAATTGGTCGATCTGGAACATTTTCTTTGGTTGATTCAGCTTTAGTAATAGTGAGTTCGTTTTCTTATTTCTATTTTTTTTTTTTTTTTTTCTTGATTCATTGTTTATCTTTTCATAAACTTGCCATCTGATTTTTTTTTTCAAATGGTAAGCAAAAATAAGATTTGCTGCTGGTTTACCCAACTCTGGGTAATAATTGCTTTCTCAGGTCAATGATTAAAAATGGCTTCCAGCAAATGAAGACGGTAGGCCTTAGCAAGGACCATCCTTTTTTGAACCGTGTGGTCTGGCACTACACAATCACAAAGAAAGAACTGTACCAAATAACAGAAACCATATCACTTGGGGACTTTCAAATGCAGCAACAACTAAAATAGATATTACATAACTCGAAGAGAGAATAATGACCTCCATTAAAATACTGACAATCCATACTACCTCAAACAAAAGGCAAGGAAGGAAACCCTCATCAATACTGGAAAGAGCAATAACTCAAGAAACCTGTATTCTTGAAAATTTGTTTTAAGAGAAAGATTTTATACATTAATCCTTATAATATCCTGCAATTTCATAAAGAACTCTAGCTGTATTCCAAAATATAACTTCAACAAAGCTACAACATATCACTGCCTCTAGTAATCCTGTCCACACCAGCATGATCAAAAGCTGGGTATCATCTACCGTGTATTAAATTGTGAAAGCAGAATAACAGTAACCATTTTTGTTACTTTAAAGCTCTCAAGAAAATTAAACTTCGGCATTAAATGACCCATAAGGAGTTGATGTGCCATTAAACAAACAAATCAAATTTTTATAAGGAAAAAGCTAATATTACCATCAAAATCTGATGTATAACTGATTGATATTATCAGTTCATCCTTGTAAATAAGTAATTATTATTTCTTTTCTCTTTCTCTCTTCCAGGTAGAAAAGTGTCGAAGTATGGATAGTATCAATGTGGAAGATCTTTTGCAAGATATGCGTTATTATCGAATGGGCTTAATTCAAACACCTGACCAGTTGCGTTTTTCTTACCTGTCAGTGATTGAAGGTGGTAAACACATATTAAGTAACCTTCCTCCACTGGAAGATGATCCTCTGGTAAGATTAATATTAGTCTGTTATTTTTATAAAATCTGAGAATGAGAGCATTGTATAGAATGGAGAATTATACCTTCTCTGTGTGTGTGTTTTTTTTTTTTTTAATGAAAGATGGAAACTTGTGCTTAAAGATCTTACTGAAATACCTTTCATTTTTTTTTACCTTTTTTTCTTTTCTCACTCCTTATCATGGCTTACAGCCATATCATGTTGAAGCACTGGTTCCCATGTGCTCACTGAAGTTAAGCAATATCGAGCTTGGTCACTACCTAGATGGGTGATCGCTTGGGAATACTTGCTGTATGTGTGGGTGGTGTAATGGATAATGGCTTGGAATTGTTAATCGGAGAGCCGAGTTCTAATTCCCATTGTGTTTGTTCACTTATAGGCAAATATTCTTTGGAAAAGTATGAATCCAGCTCTTCTTCCCCCCATCTATGGGATAATTAGTAAGACTTGTATCACTAAATCATTATCTCTTACAATCTAAAAAATATCTTCTGGCTTTAAATAACTTGCAAAGGGTTGATAAGTTGTAGAAAGTGAATCGATCTATAAATCAAATCCCTATGTTAAAAAGTGGTGTGGCAAACGGATGATTATTTCTTGACGCCACTATTACAATATACTCTCTTGACTCCCTTGGCAATGTTTATTGTCTTAAAAAAGCAATGATTAGAATTTTAATAAAACCTTCAAACATGAATGTGGATTTATACATTTTCTTTGTTCTTGAGAATTGACAACAAAAACATTAAACACTTTATTAGTGTTTATTTACAAAAATAATATTCGCAAGATTATAAAAATATGTGAACTAGCTACAATTAAATATTTATTACTTACTATTTTATAAATATTTATTACTTACTATTTTATAAATATTTATTACTTACTATTTTATAAATATTTATTACTTACTATTTTATAAATATTTATTACTTACTATTTTATAAATATTTATTACTTACTATTTTATAAATATTTATTACTTACTATTTTATAAATATTTATTACTTACTATTTTATAAATATTTATTACTTACTATTTTATAAATATTTATTACTATTTTATAAATATTTATTACTATTTTATAAATATTTATTACTATTTTATAAATATTTATTACTATTTTATAAATATTTATTACTATTTTATAAATATTTATTACTATTTTATAAATATTTATTACTATTTTATAAATATTTATTACTATTTTATAAATATTTATTACTATTTTATAAATATTTATTACGTACTATTTTATAAATATTTATTACTTACTATTTTATAAATATTTATTACGTACTATTTTATAAATATTTATTACTTACTATTTTATAAATATTTATTACGTACTATTTTATAAATATTTATTACTTAGCATTTTATAAGGAAATTAAATATGAAAAGAAAATTTAAATAAAAAAATAGGATGAGTAACTTCTTCAGGCATTTCTTTCATTTGCTCTTACCTTGAAAAACGAAACCAAAAAGTAACCCGCGATATAAAATAATCAGAAAATATGAACTGTCCAGAAAAATCCTGTTTATTTAAACATTCTTGTTCTGTAGTTCGTTTTTTTTTTATAAATTTACAAATAAAAAAAGTGTTTCCATGTTTCATTATAAAATGGTAAATAATAAATATTGCATTGTAGTTGGTTTACATGTTTTTAGAATGTTTTAAATAAACATTACTGAAGGAGTATACAGTAATAACAGTGTCAGCAGAAAAACTGTCCTTTTGATACATTGCTTTCCTTTTTTCTCTCTCCTCTCTCTTTTTTCTCTCTCCTCTCTCTTTTTTCTCTCTCCTCTCTCTTTTTTCTCTCTCCTCTCTCTTTTTTCTCTCTCCTCTCTCTTTTTTCTCTCTCCTCTCTCTTTTTTCTCTCTCCTCTCTCTTTTTTCTCTCTCCTCTCTCTTTTCTCTCTCTTCTCTTTTCTCTCTCTTCTCTTTTCTCTCTCTTCTCTTTTCTCTCTCTTCTCTTTTCTCTCTCTTCTCTTTTCTCTCTCTTCTCTTTTCTCTCTCTTCTCTTTTCTCTCTCTTCTCTTTTCTCTCTCTTCTCTTTTCTCTCTTCTCTTTTCTCTCTTCCCTCTCTTCTCTCTTCCCTCTCTTCTCTCTTCCCTCTCTTCTCTCTTCCCTCTCTTCTCTCTTCCCTCTCTTCTCTCTTCCCTCTCTTCTCTCTTCCCTCTCTTCTCTCTTCCCTCTCTTCTCTCTTCCCTCTCTTCTCTCTTCCCTCTCTTCTCTTCCCTCTCTTCTCTTCCCTCTCTTCTCTTCCCTCTCTTCTCTTCCCTCTCTTCTCTTCCCTCTCTTCTCTTCCCTCTCTTCTCTTCCCTCTCTTCTCTTCCCTCTCTTCTCTTCCCTCTCTTCTCTTCCCTCTCTTCTCTTCCCTCTCTTCTCTTCCCTCTCTTCTCTTCCCTCTCTTCTCTTCCCTCTCTTCTCTTCCCTCTCTTCTCTTCCCTCTCTTCTCTTCCCTCTCTTCTCTTCCCTCTCTTCTCTTCCCTCTCTTCTCTTCCCTCTCTTCTCTTCCCTCTCTTCTCTTCCCTCTCTTCTCTTCCCTCTCTTCTCTTCCCTCTCTTCTCTTCCCTCTCTTCTCTTCCCTCTCTTCTCTTCCCTCTCTTCTCTTCCCTCTCTTCTCTTCCCTCTCTCTCCTCTCCTATCTCCCCCCCCCCCATAGATTAAACATTGCCATGGGAATAATGTTCAGAAGACTGATTTATCACAAAATCAGTAAAGCACTTTTATAACAATTCTATTTTATGAACACATGACAATTGTTAGGAATATAAATTACCTTAAGAGAAATCTCCACATTGCCTAGGTGTGCAGATTTTTTTCCTGTTTGAATTAATTGGCTGTCATAGAATATTTAATAAAATGTATTGATTAACCCTTTGCAGTAGAAATATTTGATTTTTAGAGGTTTGAAGCAAAATAGTTATTGAATTGTAACAGATTCTGAAAAAAATTTTTAATTTTGATTTTTCAGAATCTGTTACAATCTGATAACGATTTTTGGAAGTTCTTATACATTTTCGAAATACTATTTATGAAATATTCAGTATTTCCTTTCAGTCATTTTCTTTTTTTTTTTTTTTACCCACTTGATATACTGGTGATCAAAAATCAAAACTTATGCCCCAAAAGTTAGTTGATTTGCCATTATTGTGATTGTTACATATTTTTACAGCCTCTTAAAAGATTTCTCTTCAAACGGGTGAGTCAGATTTTGTCACATCTTAGTTTTAATAAACCAGCAATTGCACTGTTTGGTACTAGTTCACATTACAAGCTAATTTTTAGTCATAATGTCACCTACAGAGACTTTACATAAAATTGATAAGAAAGAATTTCCTGTTATAATTTAACTTCACTTCAAATGAATTTATCAATCAGAAAGTGATTCTATTTTCAATATTTTTTAAAAATTTTCTTTTTACTCTCTTTAGATAAACTGCCTTATTTTCAAAATAATAATGTGAACTTGTGTCAATCTCATGTCTTCCACTATTCTCTTCTCCTTGACATGCTACTGCTGGTAGTAGAGGTCACTTTAAATTGCTTCCCTTGCTACTTGTTTACCATATTAAAATTCATATTCAGAAAACCTTCGCTAACAAAATAATTTTGGCATTAAAATGCAATTTATTCAAACATTTTCTCAATAACACTTTTTTTTTTTTTTTCTTGGGAAGTAAATTGAATTTTATGTGTAACTCGTGATATCTGTTAAATAATTGTAATTTAGGATTTTTTTTTTAATAATTTTAAATATTTTGTCCAAATTTAAAAATACATTGTAAACAGAATATAGTTAATATTTTAATTTATTTTTATTTTTATTTTTTCTTCTATTTGTCATACTATATTTACAGTGCTTATTTGTAGGTTCAGTTTATTAAAAGTTAATAAGACTTCGGTTCTTTTCATAAGAAAATGAAAAACCAATTTTTTTGATTTTATTTTTTTTTTTTTTTAATTTTCTAATTCTTATTTTTATTTTTTATTTTCTTTCCTGGGGAGAATGTCTAACATTTTTGTCTCACTTTGTAAATATCTTGAGAATGAAAACAATGGTTGGTTGTGGAAATTTGTAACAAATCTGTAACACTCTGTTTTGTAGTTTGTTGAGATATTGTACTTAAAGAGAAATATAATATTTTCAAGTACAGGAAGCCAAGAGTGAATTCTCAAATACAGAAATGAATTACAATAGGATTTTGTGAAAAAGACAATGTGGCAGAATGCTAAGTTTTATGCTAAATTGTATTGCAATAAATATGTTCAGTTATCTAACCCTTCCAAATTTTGAATTACAAGAATGAATGTCTTGAGAAATACATTGTAGAATCAATTTTACAAAAGTCTTTCTTTTTTTTATGTATTTATTTTTTTAATTGGTATGGCCAGTATTTAAAGTGACATTCTTATGCTCAGCAATATCTAACACTATAGAAAATTTTGAATTTTAATCAAAATGAAAGTAATGTGCAAAGTCTAAAATTTGCTGGCTGATCTTTGGTGGGGGAAATTATTCCTCAATTTGATAATTTTCAAGTCTATCAAAAATTCTGTCTGCCACACAAAATGGAAAGACCACATCACTATGAAAATATAAGTAACTACTTTTCAGTACTATACTAGTTTTCTTTGTATAATTTTATTATAACAAGATGGAACATGTACCAACAAATTTTTAATTTTGTATATTAAAAAAATAATTTGGTGCTTAAGTATGTGATCTACCTTCTGACTCTGATCTACCAGAACAACATATCACTAAAATGTGATCTATAAGTTGAGAAAATTCTTTATATTAAAATATACATTAAAAATAGATATATACAGAATAAGACAAGAAAAAGTAGTTTTTATTTAATATTCTTTAATAATATAATAAACAAATAATACCATATGATAAAAAAAACTAAAGGAAACTATAATTTTAACTAATACTATCTCTGTTTGTAAACATTTTGAACATCATTCAAAAATGCAATAAATAAATTTTGGGCATTGGATTGCATCATTTTCTCTGGTTTTATACCAAATCCACCAGAAGCCTTCCTTCATTGTATGCTACTTAAGTAAAGTTGCACATGTAGATAATTTTCTTAAGGCAGATCGCATATTTAAGAAGAATCCTGCACATAGTAAGTAGCACCAAAAAAACCTTTTTCTTTTTTGGCAACTATCAAAATAGTGCAACACATTCAACAGTGTTTATATTGTTCAGAATCTAATCAATATTTTCAGAATTTTCCTTTTTTTTTTCCCCCCACTTAAAAAGCTCTTTATATATAAAGGGTGTGTAAACATGTCTATTCTTAAAGTTTTGTGTGCATCCCTATTTAAGGTTTTTATTTTTTTTTTTTAATTTTATCCACCAAGGGGTGCTACATGGCTTCATTTTTTTTTTTTTTTTTTTTTTTATACTAATGTGCATTGAGTTCGGTTACTGTTTTTAATACTTAATGAATCGAACTAAAGATTTTTGTTTATAGTTTTGTTTGGTTTTATGGCCATATCAACTTTCACATGATTTATTTAATGTCAGAATTATTTATTATTAGAAATTCAAGGAATGAAATATTCAGAAGAAAAAATACTTTAGGGGTTAAGTCAGGATTTTTTTTATAAGTAGTGTTGGAAAATGTGTTTATGATTTTAGGATTATATTTTTATGTAAAATCTGTCAGGAATTGGATTATTTTGAATGGATTGATTTTGTTGTTCTTTTAAGGTGTTTTACTTGATAAGATTGTTTTTTAATTTGGTTTAGACCTCCACATTTAACTAGGATGTATTCCAGGAATCCACATTTCACTAGGATGTGTTTCACTATTGTTCTTGACATGGAGTAATCATTGAAGTTTTTACATTTTTCAGTAGATGATTATGTATCATTTGAGTATGACCTACACGCAGTCTTGCCAACACAACTTCTTCCCTTATCTTTCTGTATCTGGAAAAAAAATTTAAGTGAGATCAGGGCTTGAAACTGGTAAACTATTTCCTCAGGCTGTCACATATGAAAATATAAAGATGTATTTATTTGTCTAGAATTTAAAAATAAATTTTTTTTATTTCTGAAAATATTGGGATCCCTGGGAATAGCAGGGCTGATAAGGAATCCTTCTCACTGAACATATCAAATTAAAAAATCTCCTTTACTTTTGTTGAAAACCACAATTAACTCATACATCCTTAACCAATGGCAAAATTCATGGAATACACAACAAACAACTATTTCAAATAAAACCCATACGGAATGTACATCATCACAGTACCAAACAGAAAAGATGATGTCAACTTACAAGAATCAAAATCGGACATACCCTCATAACCCAAAAGTGTCAAAACCAAAACCATTCTAGAATTCTTAAAAGTAACAAAACTCTATTCCAAAATATAAACAGGAAACCGAATAAACACCTGGCTACAAAATGCAACTAAAATCAAATTACATCCACACCCTTATATAATAACTTATAAAAGAATTTATCTGCAAAATACATACAAAATAAAAACATCTTAAAACTATTTGATTTGGCATGAAATAAGCAGTGGGGTTGGTGTGCTGGTATGAGTTCCTTTTTTGAGAGACCAAATTACAATAGACTAAGCTCTTTTCCTTTATCTCTTTATTCTATCTTCTAGTTAAATGAGTTAAAAAAGTAAAAGAGAATGATACTTTTATCATAGTAATGTTATACTCATTGTGTAAATATACAGCCAAAGACAGTCGAACAAGAAAAGGCTAAACATCTTATAAATGTAAACAATGGAAAAAATGCATATTCACTATGTTTGTATTTTATAATACGACAATAATATGTGAATATTACGTGCATTATCATTGGATACAGTTAAGTAAAACATCAGTTTTATCAAATTGTTTATTTTAAATATGGCTGTACTTTTTGACTACAATAAATGAATATATAGTTTGATCAACAACATAGCCAGTACAAACACTAATTTTATATCTCGTGTATAATGCAACCCCCTTAAAATTAGCTTCAAAAGTCACATGATATGCGAGTATATATGGGATAGATATATATATATATATATATATATATATATATATATATATTAAGTGGTTTTCAAAAGGAGTTTATAAAGAAATACTGTTTTTCATTGATCAATCAGCAAATATTTTTCTTGTGCTTTAGTAATATATTGAATAATTGCTGAGTATGAGTGTCTGCTATAAGAAACAGGTTTAAAAGAAGTATTTTTTGTTCATTCCTTTTAACAGCTGTTTTACTAAAAATTAATGGAAAAAACTTTATATTATACAAATTACTTCTGTATGAAATAAGTTTGCTGAGGAAAAGCTTATCTTATTCTTTTAAATCATAAAATTTGACTCATCCCCCCCCCCATGTTAACATTCTGACTTTTAAAAAATCCTGTTTAACCTTTTAAATATCAAACTGCCTGATTTTCCTATTCAAATTTTTTCCTTGCTTCTTCATTTTCCCAGATTATCCCCAATAATTTTCTTAGATATTAATTGAATTTCTTGCAATTCATTTGTTTTTCTTTTACCTCTATTAAATAATTTCTAACCATTTCAGCTATACCATATTTTGCAAATACCTTTTAAAAAATCAAAGTTTCTTCTGCCTTTACTTTTTTTTGAGAAATCTTTGTTAATCACAATTTGGTTACTAAAAGAAAAAAAATCACTTAAAAGCTTTTTTTCATAAAATTAAGTTTTACATGTAATGATTCTTTTAATGTTTCCATTTTGATCACTGCACTTAATGATGTTTATACAGTTTTTGGAAACTTGAAGTCTGTATAAACTAGTGTTTAAACTTGACTTTATTAGTTTCCTTTTAAAAACGAAAATTATTGAAATGATTTGGGTGAACTGTTGTAATCATTTTTTAATTTTTCATCTATCAAAAGAAAACCCTGCTTTTTATGATTTGCTTAATGGAATTCTTTGCACATTTTTAGATTTGGTAGTTTCATCCTTTGCACATAATCTCTGGGCATCTGTAGGTTTTAAAGACCTTAGAAATTAAAAAAAAAAAAAAAAATGGGTTTCACTTTTTAATCTTAAAAAAAAATATATTTTTATTTTACTTAGCAAATTGTGACTGAGGCTTGAAAGTAAATCCTTTATTTTTAAGCTATGATATTTAGTTTCAGTTCTCTTTAAACCTTTTCTTAATTTTTCATATCTGCTATATTTTTCTTCCTGGAATTAATATAATTATTAAATTCAATTATTGTATTTACTGGCACTTTAGATGTAGTCTCTACTTTGACATGTTTTTCTTTTAAGCATTTGAGATTTTATCTTGTGCTCTTGCAGTATCTACTGAAACCTGATAACTCTATCACTGGTGGCTGAAGTCATATTTTTCCCTACTGGAATTAGTGGTTAAAACCAGGATTTAAAATATTGAATTTTTTTTTTTTTAGGAAGGCAGACAAGCTTTTATCCACTTATAAGATTGGTGCAATATAATCTAGGTACCTCCACTTTTTATGAAAAAAAAAAAGAAAAAAAAAGAAGCCTACCATGATGAAAAAAAAAGCAGCCCAAAACTTGATAAAACAAAGTTTTATTGTCAAAATGTTTATTAAGAAAAAAGGCCAAAGTATTAAATTTTTTTATCCTTTCTAGCATGTCTGAAATTTTCGTTAAGAATTTTTTTTTTTTTTGCTTCGGCAGTGAGACAAAGATTACCATGGGTTAGTGCCCTTTTCTGGTAAAAACAGTGATTTGGAAATTCTTGCAAAAATGAAATAATTGTCAGATTTTAGTGAAACTTTCAGGACTTATTCACAAGTGAATTTTTTTTTTTTTTTTTTTTTTTTTTAGAATACAAAGTGTGATGGATAAATTGTCCTCTAAATTATGCAAAAATTAAAATAACACTGACATCTCATTTTAAGATATATTTACCAAAATTACACAAAAATATCTTGAAATACTAAAGAGTAAATTTATTCAATAAAATCGCCATTGACTTCAACCATAGCCTGCAGAAGACTTTGGAATCTCCTGCAACTCTGCTGGACAGTTATCTTTAAGTTGGCAAATGCTGCCATAATCCTTGCCTTCAGTTCATCTTTGGTCTTACAAGGAGTTTTGTTGGTCTCTTGCTCAACTGCACCCCACACACAATACTCAAGGGGGTTGCAGTTTGGGGCAACATGTAAGGAGTGATGTGGTCACAGAATTGTCTGACAGCCATGACAGGTCTCTTGTATGGCACGGTGTAGATTTTTGTTGCCAGACATAAGGTCTTCCAGTAGCCACTCTCTCTTGACCTAGGGTAGCAATACCTCCTCTGTATAGGCCTCCATATTGAGTCTGAGGCCCAGTGAGAAGAGGAATGGAGGTATAATGTTGCCATCACTAGTGATCACTCCAAACACCTTCATAATCACCATTTGACTCATCCAACTTTTTCCAGATCCTCTGCATTGTCCTCAGATTGACACCCAAATGCTCTGAAATGTTTGCATTGGAGGTTCCAAGCAGTACAGCATCCAGTTTCCAAATTTATGGTGGAATGAATTGCATCATAGTGTTCTTTTTCTCTTAGTGCCCAAATGACCCTACTATACTGTGCAGTCAACAAAATCAAAAATCTAAAATGGTGACAATTTACCCATCCCAGCCTGTATCTTGGTAAAAAAAAAAAATATCTTTACATAGTTACATTTTTCTCAAAAATCTGCTCCATTTGCAAAATAAAAAATGCAATGAAACTGACATTATTTAAGAAAGCTTTGAATTGCTTTTATAAATAAGGTATATTAAGTTTACTATTGCCTTTAAGAAAAAACTGAAAAAAATGAATAATGAATTTTCGCAAGAATTGTTTTTAGTTTTTTTTTTTATTATAATAATTTATAAAGTAACAAATCTTTTAAATTTCTGCATTACTTTGTGTTAAGTGATATTGTTATTAAGTGAAAACTATAATTAATAATCAAAAATTGTAAAGCTTAATACCTGTCTTCAAACTTTGGAATTTTAAAAAGAATTTTTCATTTTTTTTTTTTTTTTTTATGTGTATAAATGTGTCCATTTTTGAAATTATGAGCAACCATACACAACATTATCAGAAAATAAGAACGATGACTATAGTAAATTTAGTCAACATTCCTAAAATTAGATTACAGAGAATAAATTACAACACTTGTAAGATTACTGATTACTTAAAAATTATATAAATAAGGTGCTCACATCATTTTCTTAATTTGTTTTACAAAGTTTCCATAGAACAACAATAAATCTGTTATCACCTTGCCAAACAAACGTGCCTGCTTTCAGTTAAAAACACATCTACAGTTTAGTTTTCTGTGTTGTTTTAAACTTAAAGTAGATAATATTTGTTTAAAATCAGATTAATTATACTTTAAATCTGCTTTTATTCCTCAAATAAAGTTTTGGAAAAGTATATTTTATTTTTGGAAGATATTTCAATAAAGAGAATTACATTGCAATGAAAGATGACTAATAAAAGGGTGCTAATCAGCTATTTTAGAAAAAATTTAAAAATTGATTTCAATCAATATAATTTCTGTTTGAAATACACCAGAGTATTTTGTTTACTGGAAATAGTAAATTTAATCCTTTAGATTTTAATTAAAGCTAAAATGAAAGCTTCAAGAAAGCTTTTTCATTTTTAAAAATCCATTTTAAACCTTAGGTATCCTGGATTAGTGAAGGTACCTAAAATCATTTAGCTTTGCATTGAATTAAGTGAAGTTTAGTAAAATATCCATATTTAAACCATATTGGAATTCAATTATAATTTTACATTAAGTTTAAATCATTTTTTTCCCCTCATAGTTTAAAAATTCTTTATGGTGATTACTTTTATTCATACACTTTAAAAACTATAAATTTTTTAGGTACTTGAATTATTCAATAGTGAAAGTTTAATTTTTAATAATTAACAGTTTATTTTTTTTTAATTTTTGGCTTTATAATTCAGTTCAAATACCTTTTAGTCATATACTGTGAAGTACTTGATCTATCAATAATATCAATTAAATGCATCTTTGTGCTGGTAAAAACAATTTTATGATAAATATTATTAATCACACAAAAGTGCACTCTGGTCTTTATTTACTAATGCAAACAGGGGAACAAAAAAAAAAATCTATGAAACAGGTAATGTTAAAACCAAAAAGAAAAGTCTTTATTAGAATTACATTTACATCTTTGTATAATTTAAGATATTAGTAGTTTGTGCTTATAAGACAAAAACTTTCTACCGAATGCTTCAACAAGTTTCAATGTTTGGGAAGTTTTATCCTAAGATTGGTAATCTTCCAATCTTGGTCTTCAAAAACATATTCAAAGTTTTCTAAATAATATTTGCATATTTGATCATATCAGTAATTGAGCCCTACCTTAGAAGGTTGGTGTGATATAATATTTATTTTTAAATTCTTTCAAGTGAATATGAAGTTGTCAATTGCAAATCTTTAAAGAATAATTTAAAATTTTTTTCTTTTCTGAAGCATTTTGTAGATTTACTTTCTGTATTATAATTTAAACAATGCAAGAATTTTATTATCAATCCTTTAAAGCTGAATTATTTGAATATACTTGAATCTGCTTTATTTCAGTAAAATGACTTGACATTAAATGTTCATATTTGTCTAACTACTTGGGTTCTCAAATTGCAAGATTGTCAAGGTTTATAATTCTGGAACTGTTATCTTCAAACTTTCTGCAAGTTTGAAAAATAGAATACTCAGGTAAAATTTGATGTATTTGACTTCTACCTATCATGACAACAAATAATGGCTGAAAAGGATGACTTTTTTTTCTGTCTGATGGGTCATTAATGCGAATTGTTTATCTTTTCTCCCATATTTCTTTCTTTGTCACATTTCCTTTAATCGCTTAAACTTATTTTAAGTGGATACCCATATTTGAGTAATGCGCCATTTGAAATAGTACATTTATTTTCATCTACTGGCCCTGAATAGTTGAAAAATATTATTAAAGAAAGCGATGCACCCTCCAGCAGGATTTGACCCCCTCTTCTAGCAAGAGAAACTATTTAGATCTGACATGCTTTTAGCCAACTCGGATATGAAGGGTGTTGTCATTTAGGCAAGGTTGAATACTGACTTCAAATCCTTCAGAGCAAGCATCTTTTTCTTTAAGATTTCTCAAATATTCAGGCTGGTAGACGAAAGTAATATATACTGTTTCAAATAAATAGTATCTATCTACTGAAATATAGGCATCCACTAAAAACGTTTTAAAGTGATAAAAATCTTTGATTAATAAATTAAAAAAAATAGTATATATAATTATTGATAAAATTCAAGGGGCATAACTCATTGTTGGTTTTATGATGGTTAAAATCGTTTAGTGTTTATTCTTCACTGAATGGGATTTTAATGTTTTAAGCACTAATTTAGTTTTTTAAGTGAAATTATAAATAAACAATTCGGATGCAATTATTGAAAAATTTTCACTTAATTTCTTAGGTCATAACTGTTTAATTTCCTTTATCTTGGTGTTTTGAATTGTTGTTTTTTTCCCTCAGATTTAATGAGAATTTTTGCTCTTTACCTCTAAAGTAGTAAAAACATTTACATTCAAAAAATTAAAAAATGGCACATCTATTTCAAATTTATGTTGAACAATCTTTTATGTATTTAAATGTTGTTTAACTTCAGAATCCAGATATACCTCCTGTGCCTCCGAAAAGAACAACAAGTTTGATGCCAGATGTTGCTAATCCAGAAACATCTCCCACCAAAAATGGCTGTTCGCAGGAAGAATCTGATCAATCTGTAACGGCCTCCTCAGCAAAGCAATCAGCACGTCATTTATTAGAAACAAATTCCGATACATCAGAAGAGGAAGAAAGTAAAGAAGAGGCCACTCCACCTCCTCTACCTCCCAAAAGGCCACCAGAACATCTTGACAATGGTTTTGATAGCCATTATTCTGAAAACACACAATCAGTTTCTAATGATCAAGAAGGGTCAGTAAATCACTTAGTATTGTCTGCTTAAACCTTTTATTTGTAGCTTCATTTATTTTATTTTTAATCAGTTGTTTCTGTTTGAGTCTTGAAGCAAATAATTCCATTGAAATTTTGACCATTGATGAGATTTTAAAATTTTGAAGTGTGGAAGTGATTGCTGAAACCCTTTTTAAAGGACTTCCATTATTTATGCTTTGAAGTGTTTCTCAAACATAAATATTGCATTTAATTGATTGACAGTTTGTAAATTTCCTGAAAAGTCTTTATTATGCATAATTTTAGAACCTCATGTAATATAGTGAATATACTGAGTATCTACCTCCTATTTAATAGATAGGACCATTTGAGCTTTTCCTTCATTCACTCCTAATTCAAATAGCACATTGCAATGTAGAAATCAAAATAAGAATGATTTCCTCACCTGAGAATGAAAAAAACTATTAAAGAAAAGTTAAATTTAGTCCCAAAATGAAGTAACCATGCAGTTCATTTTCATCCTTACCACTATTATTGTCAAGTACTGCTTCCCTTGCACTTGTAGATTGTAGCTCCTCAACTGCCTAGTTCTAAATTTTAGTCAAGGTTGTTTTAGATGTTGCCATAGCAGGACATGACAACACAACCACAAAATTCAAACTGCAATTTGCTTGCTGCCTGTAGTGGTAAAACAAATTTTGTGAATGAATTTGCCTATAAGATTTTTTTTTTTTTTTTTTTTTCTTGTATAGTCTATATCAGAAATTAGAAGCTTCTCTATGAAAATGTTTTTAAAATTGGTATTTAAAGAAAAAAAGTTATAAATGCTAATTTTTGCTTTTTTTTCACCCCTCCTTCCTGCAGGTATGAGCTGCGTCGCAGGAAACGTGAAGAGCGTAAAAAAGAAACCCTGAAGAAGATAGAGATGATGAAACAGAAACAAAGAGAATGTGAAATAATGCAACATCGTAACACTTACATGACTCCAATGTACATAGGGCTTGCTTTGGCAATTGGTGGAGGACTCCTTCTCTATCGCTACTACAACAGTGGAGCCTAGTGGAGCCATTTTGGGAAAAAGTAGAAAGCCGATATCTATGTATATACATTTTTCTCTTTCTTTTTATGTTGCACTCACATTAATCAAGCTGCCGAGTTTCTTTTATAGAAGAAACAATTGCAGTGAGTGTGAGTTACTCCCCCAATTCTTTTTCTTTCTTTACCCACAGACAATAAGACTGTCATTACCCAAGCAGAAACAAAGTCCTTTATATAAATTTTGTTACTGACTGAAAATCTGGTTGAGTTCCAAAATGTCGGTCTTCTAAGGACTGAAAATGTGAAATGTTTTCTGATTTTCATACTAACCAATAGATGTACATACGTAATTCTCAGCCGCAAAACTCTTGGCATTGACTCTTGCCATCCCTCCACCTCCTCATGTAGAAAAATGTAGATTTACAAACTTGGAGAGAAGACATCATAACATGACATGGTTTCACTTGACGTCGGGCTTTTTTTTTTTTTTTTTTTTTTTAATTAGCTGATATATTTCCTTTTCTATCCATTTTTTCCCTCCATTCCATAAATTCCACTCATTGTAAATCAATAGAAAATTTCATCTGAATTTCTTTGGGTTTTTAATGCACTAAATTTTTTCTAAAAAGAAAAATATCCTGTTTTTTTTTTTTTTTTTTTGTTTAATAGATTTATTGACAATAATTCCTTTCTTTTTTTCTCATTCTTGTTTATGTTTTAATTTTGTTTTATACTGTAAATCAATCCATTACTGATTCCCTCCTTTTATTGTCTGTGATAATTTCCTCTTAAAGAGCTGAATATCGCTAAGCTACTTACATTTTTCTTTATTTATTTAGTTATCCCTTATTTTCAAATTCCACTAAGATTTTTTAATCTATTTCTGTAATCTTGTAGCTTTTTATTTTTCTTGTATTGAGTTTTGAAGCTCTTTCAATGTCCAATAGCAAATCTCTGCATGTATTCTCATTGTTGTCACTGATAATGGGAAGTGCAGCCATACATATCTGTAATAAATGAATTGTATGCAATGTGCAGTTAAATGCATTTGAACTCAGACATATGAATTTCTTGGTCAGGTGATAATAATCTGTGATTACCTTTTCTTCTACTCATAATGAACTTCAATTCCAAGGCTCTAATTTTATTGAGTTTGGTGTGGTGAGTGTGTGTGTGGGGGGAATCAATACATATCAATACACATTATCTTATGAACCCCCCACCCCAAAGTCTATAATTATATCAAAACTTATTTTGGCAGGTTATTTGGGAATGTAACTTCAAAAAAAACAAAAACAACATTTAGTATGAGAGAAATGGAAGGAAAGGAATCATTTATTAAATTGGATTTCTTTTTTTTAAATTTCATTTAATAGATCATATATAAAATAGATAATTTTGTGGAAATGTCTGTTTATAGTTTGGTTGTGACCTCTTCCCTCAACATTTTGTCATCCAATTTTCTTGGATTAGATAATTATTTAAATCTGTCCAGACAAACCAATTTAAGGAATTCAACTTGAATGATAAGTGTTAAAAAAGAAAATTTGCTATTTTTATTTTCTAATATTACATCTCCAGTTTTCTTCAAATTGAAAATTTTCTTTAAGTTTTATTTCAGCCTCATGTCTTGAACCTGTCTTGTTGATAGCACTACATAATTGAACACCATTTAGTTTTTATAGCCTTCTACTTTATGCCATGCAAACTTCAAAGGCATTTGTTTTATGCCAAATAAATTGTGAAATAATTTTGTAAATTAATTTCTTTCTACATCTTGAAAATTCCAGATTGATTTTTGTATCTATTTTATCAGTGTTTATATAAATGGGGGTCGGGTGTAGAATCCTAAATAACTAATCACTTAAATTTTAAGTGTGTGTGTGTGCTATATATTACACACACAAATATATACATTTCATGTGAGTTTATTGGTAGAATATTCAATAGAAACATTATTCTCTGCTTGTAGTTTTTTGTTCATAGTGTAAATGAGCCCACTTTGTTGCCAATACTACCACTTCTTCTATGTTGATACAGATATATTATCAAGTCTGTTTTGGAAAAAAAAAAAATCTGACCTAGAAAATGTTTCCAATCAAATAATGGCTTTAAGATATATTTTTCTAGTGATTTTTTTTTTTTTAAGTGTCATTTTTATAACTCTGAAAAAAAAAAAAAAAATTCCCTCATCTTCATGCCTGTTAATGTAGAGGCTTTAACTTTTTTTAAGTTTCAGATTCTTGTACATTTTCTAAATATTTTATTTTTTCCATCAAGTTTGAGGTATAAATAAGGCAGACTTGAACAGGACGCTCATTCTAAAAATGATTTATATGATAATGTATTTATCTTAGAGACCTAGTTTCTTTCAGCAAAGCAATTTCTGTGTACAAGTCTGGAAAAAAAAAAGAAGATAAATTCAACTGAACAACCAACAAGTGCCTTCATTTTTAATTTATCTGATCTCTGGTAACAATTTTGATTGAAATTCAATAGACATTGTATATCTAAGACTTAAATAAACCTGGAAATGGCTCTTTCACCAGACAACCACTGTTAGAAAAACCAGTAGATGACTTTCGTTCTTTTTCAGTTTTGTATTTACTGTTTGCTTGTTCAAAAATAACCTTTTCTAGTTTCAGCATAACACTTGTTAAAAAAAAAAAGAAGCTATCCTTTAATACAAAGAGTCTGAAACATGTCAGCAGCATAACTATTATATTATTTACACATGTCAGCAGCATAACTATTATATCAGTTACATTTCATTGTATCCTAATCTGGTCCCAAAATTAAGCTAGCTGTATCTTTTCTCTCCATTTTGTTATCTGCATTCCAGTGTTTGTTTCTAGCCAACCTAGCAGCTACCAAGAAGTTAAAAAAAAAAAAAAAAAAAAAATTATAAGGCTGAGAATTAGTATTTCTTTTAAATTGTTTCATAAACACTCAAGTGTTACTATTAAAAACATTTAGCTGTTACTTTGATTTCATGATTAAAACCAACCAGGAATAATTGAGATGTGTCATCTCTGAGATATATATATATATATATTTTTTTTTTTATTTACTAATACAAAAATTAAAAAAATATATCACATTTGTAATTTATGAGTAAAGTTACTATGTAACTAGAAAAAAAAAAACATTTAAAATTCTGGCTATATATATATAGCTGGACTGAAAGTTTCAAATTAAGATTAAAATGCAACTTTTGTACGAAATGCAAACACCTTACAGGTCTTTCCAATAGTTTTCTTCTATGTTGATAAGTAGTAAAAGAGAAAAAAAAAAAAAATCTCAATTTACTGTGCTGCCCACAATGCAACAAAATACTAAGTTTTTTTTTTTTTTTAAACAACCAATGCCAGAAATTTAACTAAAGAAAAACCAATGAAATATCTTTGAAAGTAACATTATTTAAAAATAAGTTCCATTCACTTTGCAAAATATTTTTTAAGGAAATAATGAGTATTAAATATTTTTAAGACTTCATATGAATTATACAGTGGTGAAATTTATGCAAATGTATCTTTATCTATGCCTTTAGTTTCATGAAACAGATTATTTAATTCATCCCAACTCACAACTGTCTTCAAAATCAAGATTTTCATTTCATGTTTTAACTTAGTGCAGTGGGTTGAAGTGTCTTTGAGGTAGTTCTATGAAAAGGGAACCCACATAACTGTTCTTCCAAATAATGCCTTAGAAGTTTAATGGGCTATTAAAAAAAAATAAAATAATTTTTGTTTTTGAAAGCCAACGTTTGTAAAATTCAGGGCTAGCCCATTTTGATATAATGGGCATTTCATATACTATATATTGAAATTTTATTTAATATAATAATAAAAGGAAAAAAAAAACTTTGTACCTTTTGGTTTTGTGATTGAAAAACTAAAGGCCACTTTCAAAAAATCTTCAGCAACTTTTTAATGTTTATGAAAAAATATTTGAAGAAAAGATATTCTTTGTTCTTTAAAAAAAAAAATTAAAAAAAATGGAAACAACCTTGGAGGGAGTAAAACAAAAACTCTGAAACAGGCACATTTATGTTGCAAATACATTTCTTTTTACCCCCTCCCCAAACCATGACAAACTTTTATTCGTGCTTTAAATGTTCTATATTCTAGTCTGAAAGTTGATTGTCCTGACTGTACTATTTTTTTTTAAGTCTTTAAATTTTTCCTCTTTTCCTTAGTAAGTGGTTGGTGATGCCCAGTGATCCTCCAATAGCAAATCGTACAAAATTGTCTCCCATTAATGGTCCCATTACATATATACCAGGTTCTTGGATGGATTCATAGGATAATGGGTCCACTTCGATTGGATTATGTTTGCTGTCTATAGACTTGTTCAGAACAACACCCATATGTTTTCCTTCTTGTGGTAGAAAGGTCAAGTTGGGCTTTGACCCTATTAAGATAATTGCCAATGATGTATTCAAAGTGGTAATGCTACACCCACTTTTAAGACTTTTAATCAGTACTTTGTTGTCTTTTTTTAGTTCTTCTACCTTGTGTTTTGGGTAGGCTTTATATAAGTCATTTACTTCTTTACCTTTCATTAGAGAATAAACTCCATGATACTCTGGGTACATGCTCAAAGGCAGTTTTTTGAATACTAAAGAAGGATCCAATGCACTGACACGAAATACATGGGCTACAGGTATATTGTTCTCAAGAGCCATCAAGATGGCATCAGCTGCCGACAATCCGGCTCCAACCACCACAACTGGTTCAGATTCACTTGTGATTTCTTTCCGTGTCAGCATTTGTTCAAACAACTTTAATGAGTGAACCACATAAGGTAAGTTTTCGCCAGAAATCCCCAGTCGATTTGGAACGTCTGTTGTGCCAGTTGCTAGCACAACAGAGTTACTCTGAAAACAGAATTCTTCTCGTTGGACATGTTCTTGGATTGCATCGAATTTCAGAGGAACTCTGTAACCGCGCACTTCCCACAAGAATTTGTGATTCTCTTTTCTATTCTGGCAGCATGGCACCACTTCTCCACTCTCACAGTCAATTCCATTTTCAATCAGGCTGAATTTTTGGACAGAGGTCACCAAATAGCCACTAAAAAAGTTCTTCTCCAACTTCTTTTGATATAAAAAATCACAATAGTAATTACAAACATCAGCCACAGTTGCTCTATTGGCTTTCCTGCCGTTTGTCCCAATTACCCTGAAAGAAAACCATGTAAATTGCTGAATTAGATAAAACATACTGAAAATAATCACTAATCACATGTAATAGTGAACAATGTAAGTTTCTTCGTAACTTCTATCATGCTAAACAAAACAGGCATGAAATTAACAACTGGAGGTAAGCAGCTGAGTAAAATATACACAATGCTAGTTGTCTGAAGAGCATACTTTAAAAAGAAAAGAAGCAAACTGCAAATATTAAGAGTGCACTGATCCTAGGTAGAAGTACCAATAATCCTGTCTTAGACATTTGATATATTATTTTTGCTTTTGAGTTTAACATACACACATTTTTCAAGACACTGAAATGCTAATTTTGGTCATTTGTATTGTAAACTAACTTGTACTTTGTTTACATTTCCAAATCAGTCTAGATATGTAGCCTACATCACCTGTTTTGTGATGTTTTTTATTATATTGTCTTTTGGATATTCTGCAAAGCCGACTATTCAATGGAGACAAAAATGGTACCCATGAGAAATCACTTTGTTTTTAGAGTCATTTCCAGTAAATACTAGTTTCTTATCCTGCCAATCAAACTGGGCAACAATGCTATAAGAATGCAGAAGTGAAAGGATCCAACATATTTTGTTGCATCCTGCGTTGGAAAATTCCACTTTAGAGAATGACAGATGTAAATTTTTTTAATCATTTCATTCTAAGCAAGGTGATAATGAGTATGAAAGAGAATGAGATTTTTTAGAAGGAACGGGAAACCCATTTTTAATTAGAGAACATTCAAACCAGAAAAATATAAACTTTCTGTTCACACTTACACAGTATCAATATATTTCTAAGTCAAATCAATGAATTCTGGATTAGCAAAACTTAATATTTATGTCATGCACATGTGAATTCAATATGTTGCCATGAATTGGAACAGGTGTATTAATGTAGATTGAGTTACTTACTGGTCTTTTTTGGACTTGAGCCACTCATTCAAAGGCAAGGAAGGTAGTTCCATCCAATTACTGATACTTATAGTCTGTAAATTTCCATCCATTTGCTGGGTTAAAAAAAAAGTTTGAAAAATGAAGGTATTATCGTAAAAAATTTAATTATAATCGTAATGTTTATGTTCCCAATATGTTTATTCCTCAGTTTATATTTTATAAGTTTTATTCCAAAATTAGCTCATATTTCACTAAACTAAAAAAAAAAGAAATTTAAGTTTAAAATGCATTTAAAAAAATGAAAAATATTTTCTGAAGCTTTTAGTTTTAATTCCAAGCTAAGAGATTAAATTCAATATTTTCAATAAAAAAAATACTTTGCTGTATTTCAAATTGAATTTAAATTGGAATTATTTTTTTCTCTGATTATCAGTAAAATTGTCCATATTAACAAATCTGTCAACAACATAACTTCTGAAAAGTATAGTTTTGAAAGAATTTTTTAATAAAGAGAATTATTTGAGAAAAATTAGCTGTTTTAAAGTTTAATGAATCTGAGCTGAAACCAATATTACTTTTAGTTTAAAATATTGCAGAAATTTAAAAAAAAAAAAAAAAAGTTTTTTTTTTGTTTTTTTAAGATAAATGGAGATAATTGTAATAAAATTACATGAATACAATGTAAAACCCCACCTATTTTTTTTAAACTACCCAGTAATCTTAAAAATTTAAAGCATTCTAATTCTTTTTCTTTTATAAAAGCAATTAAAAGTTTTTCATTTTTTTATTTTATGATTCAAAGCAGATTTTCTGTAACTGGTAGATCCTGTTTAACTACAAAAAAAAAAAAAAAAAAATTCTCTAACTTTTTCTTATAACTAATATAAACATAAGTACTACAAAAAAATTTCTCAATAATTTTGTAAAATTAAATAATTGAGTGGGTATCAGAGATGGAAAAAAAATTCTTACCAAGATTTTCTTTAAAAAAATGATCAAAAATTCATTTCATTTGTGAATAAGTCCCTTAATTTAATTTGACAATTATCTGATTTTTGCAAGAATTTCCAAACTGTTTTTTCACCACAAGATATTCAAGTTTCCTGTACAAATTTATGGTCCCATGTAGGCATTAGAAAAACAAAAAGATTTTGATGATAAAACTTTGTTTTTATTAACCCTTTGAGCCCTGTGTTCCTGAACAATTTTAACCCTTCTGCTTGAGCTCCCGAGTCAAAATTTGCAAATAATTGGTATGTAATGTTTCCGGGTAGATATAAAAAAATAGTTACCCACAGTTCAACTGGTAGCTGAGCATTGTCATTTTTCTCTACCACTTCAACCAGTGGCCAGGCATTGTCATTTTAAGTTAAGTTTTGGGTGTTTTTTTTTCTTTCTTCATCATGCCTGTTTAATTTTTTAGTAAATCTATTTCACCTTAAAATAGGACATGCTCTCTTTCCAACTTCTGCTAATGAACAATAACTGCAATCGCTTTCAGGAGTAACTTAAGCAGAAATTTTTTTTTTATTCATTTAAACAACAACCTTGACATAGTCATTTTTCATATACCTAAGTAATATTTTCCATTTTAGGGCATTTTGACATGGTGTAATGGTTAGTGAGCTTGTCTCACTAGATCAGTTATGAGGGCAATGAGTCCAATCCATACTTGTGCTTGTTTAAGCTACACTTTGTAAATCACTAATTTTCTATTTGAAACGATATTGAATGATCCAAAATCATTTAAATCATAAATCAAATTTGTAATAAGCATTGGTATACCTAGCCATAGAATAATACTTTAAAAATAATACTTACTGTATTTTAGTTATGCCAAATACCACCAATTAATGACATCCACATGGTCAACATTAGCCTACTAGAGTTTTTTTTTTTTTTTTTTTCTTGCAAGGGAAAGGTTCTTAAATGTACACCAGTATTCAGCTAAGCAAATTGTAGAATCTATCAATGATGATTCAAAGTTTAGTTTATGCAGGTGTATTATACAATGAAATGGTCAAAGACAACCTTAAACTGATAAATTTTTAAATCAACTTTTAAATGAATTTTTTGTACCCTCTTTTTTTCACATGATATGTTGACTCTATGAGTGTCTAAATTTCATAATCTGTTGCAGGGGGCTTCAAATATGAGGGTGGGAAGAAATATTTGCTAACATACAAAAATAGTGGTGTATAAATCTTAGACCACTTTGCCTAAGTCAAGTTAGATTAAAAAAAAAATTTTATTTAAAAGGAGAAAACTTTGTTAGTATTTCATGCGACTTCTGTTAGTTTGAATAATGGCTTTAATATGCCATGAAAGAGATATATACAAATCCTTTATTAATTCCACGGGCATATGAATTCATTCACTCCGGCTTTACCCTCCATAATTCTTCATCATAATCTGGATTCTTTAGACAAACTCACCTTTTTAATTCTGCCCACATTTGCTTGATGATATTTATATCTAAGCTTCATGCCTGCCCAATCTTTTAATGTTTACATTTTTGTCAGCCAGATATTGAGTTGCACATACTTTATAGGCCTGGAGTTCTATCATGCTGAAATTTCATCACTAACAATATTAGGAATCGAGTTTACCATCAGCAATTCAATGTCTTTAATATAGGTACCTCCAATAATTTTCTAAAAAAATCAGTATAGCACAATGATAAAAGGGCCCCAAACTTAATAAAAACAAAGTTTTATCATTAAAATGTTTGTTGTTATTATTAAGAGGAAAGAACAAAGTATTTTTTAATTATTTTTAAGAACTTTTTTTCCTTCTTTCTAACATGTTCTAAATTTGGGTAAAAAAATCCCCCCCCCCCCGCTTTTTTTGTTAACTTGTACTACTTGTGATTAATGGCCATTTTAGATTAGCAGTTTCAGGGGGAAAACCCATTAATTTGGAAATTCATTCAAAAATCAAATAAATAATCGTCTGATTTTAATGAAACTTTCAGGACTTATTCAAAAATGAATGAATTTATTTTTGAAATTTTTATTTTTAGAAAATCTTGGTAAAAATATTTTTTATATCTGTTACAGTCCCCCCAACTTAATTTTATGAAATTTTCTAGAATTTCAAACAGTTCACAAACTGTCTTATATTACTTATAAGCAGGACGCCTTGGAGAAATTAAACAATTTTTTTTTTATTTTTTTTTCACATCTGCCAATTTTTAAAAAAATCTGCTCCAAATCGTAAAATAAAAACTAATAAAACTATAATTAGATAGGCTTTTATTTTCTTTTATAAATAATATACATTGAGGACATTATTTTCTGAAGAAAAAAAATTTCGATGAATAAAGAATTTTTACAAGAATTGTTTGCAGTTTTCTTTTAGTTTTTTTTAACATTCTTCAAAACAGTGTGGAGTAGGTTAAGTTTTTAAGTGAAGACTATATTTACTAAACGAAAAATACATTTAAACCTTGGGTATACCTTAGGTATACAAATTTTTGGAGGTACCTACTTTAATACTATTTAACTTTCCATTGACTTTTATCTAAGTCTTCTTGGTTGTCATGGCATCAAATGTGACAAACGTGATATAATTGGCTATTCTGCTCACTGTATGCTGAATGTAAACTTTAGCTGGTAATCCCAAAACCAGGTGTTACAGTTTAGTGAAGGTTGTGTGAATTGGGGATAGCTATTTTTGCCATTTGTCTCCCTCACTAGATCATCTAGTGGAATCTTTTTTTTTTTTTTTACATTGCATACCTGCTGGGATGATTAATGTGGCCTGTCTTTTTATTCACTCCAACAGACTGTGGTTTTTGTTTGTGGTCAAAGTGATGTCTTGATTCTAGAGATTTTTTTCTTTTTTAACTTGGGCGACCTTTCTGAAAGGCACGGAATTAAAGAACAAACTGTTGATAAAGCAATCAACAATTTAGTAATGATGAGAAAATATAAAAGTTGCAACCATCACACTCATGTGGTTCGACTTCAACAAATTCTTTTCTTCCCTTGAGTCAGTGAGAGATATCTAATGATTGAAATGTGAGTGTGTTGCCAACTTAATTGCTGCTAGAATTTTGACAAAAATGGATGGCAGTGTGGTCTCAGAAACTGCTTAGCACAAACTAACTAAAGTGGCATGTGTATGTGCTTATAAGAATAACGGTCTGAATGGGGACTCTGTTCAGGGATGAAATCAACCAAGAACTTCCTATTAACATTGCACGTAACCCATGCTTCTAAAATACTCAGCAGACGACATTTTGGTAGTGTAATTCCACTAGATAGGATACTAAAATAACATTTCCCAATTAAGTCTGGATTTTGCAGAATTTTAGCAAATGCATTAATCAAATCATCACAACTTACTCAGGTTTGGAAATCTGCTCTTACTTTTGCAATGTGAATTTCTTGCAAGTATTGTTCTCTTTTAAGAATGTCTAAGAATTTCCATCCTTTCAAGAGCATTATTCTCAGTAAATCAGCATTGACTCTCTCAAAGCAAGACCACATATGCATTTCAAACATCAGTATTTTGAATAATTATCATTTAGTATAATTGTCCTTTCAATTAATTTCCATTCAAACAATTTACAATTCGAATAAATATTTTTTGAATAATTGTTTTCAAACAATTTTCTTCATGTGATCAACTTTCTAGAAATATTTTTTATACATCCCAAAGCAATATAACTCTGGCCTCCAAACTTTACTTTTTATAGTATTGTTTGGAAGTGTGTGTGTGTGTGTGTGGGGGGGGAATCATTTCTTTTTCCTTTCAGTTTTCTGACAAATTCCCTCTTGTTAGAATGCAATTCAATTTTTGTTTCAGCCCTAAACACAATTTTACTCCAATTAAATGTGTGCCATATTTCATACATCTTTGACCATTAATGTTCATCATTGGGTTTTTAGCAGCTATACACTGGAAGAATGCATTTAATGGTCCTACTGTCACAGAATTGAACTGTTTCAATGGCAAATTAGAGTGGTTAAAGATGTATGAAATATGGGACACATTTAATTGGAGTAATGAGCAAGAGGGAATTTGTGAAAAGAGCAAAAGAAAAAAAAAAAAAGAAAACCCCCTCCCCAAATTATACTACAAAGGCAGTAAAGTTTGGAGGCCAGAGTATAATTTCTCTGGTCTTTTGAACATTTTCCCTTGTTCTCTGTTTAAGATTCATCCTCTTTCACTCCTAGTAGCCCCTTGCATCTTAGCGGCATTATTGCCTTGCTTGGGGTGAATTGATTAAAAAAAAAATGTGGGCAGAATTAAAACGGAGTATTTGTCTGAAGAATCTATATATTGTTGAAGAATTATGGGGGGTACAACCAAAGAAAATGGAATTATATACCCGTGAAATTAAAAGATCTACATTTCTTCTATGGTCAATTAAAGCTGTTATTCATGTTAAAGGAAGCCACACAAAATATGAACAATGTAGTTGTCTTTGGAATACACAAATTTTTCTTTTGATTAAAAAAAATTCTGTTTACTTGACTTAAGCTAAGTGGTCTAAGGTTTGCAAATATTTTTTCTTCTTCAAATTTGAAACCCTCGCAACAGTTTAACTTTGGAAAGGACACTCATAGAGTCAATGTATCATCCGAGGAAAAAAGTGGCACGAAGCATTCATTTCCAAGTAGATCATTTATTAAAAAATTATTATAGTTTAATGTTACCTTTTGCATGGTACTGTATTTCAGATCTTGGTGGTGGTTTTTAAACTGTGCTTATATTTACAAAATGTGATCACTTATTAAAAATACTAAAAAGGTACCATATATACTTGTGTATAAGCTGAATATAGTGTAACTCCTGAATTTTTTTGCATGAATTTTAACCTCTCCAGAAAATATTCACCTGTGAATAGTGCAACCAGTCACCAAAAATGCATGATTTTTAACTCCTTTAAAAAAAAAAAAAAAAGAAAAAAAAAAGATTTTTGCATAAAAAAACTGATTATAAAAACTAACAGAATAGTAACTTTTTGTTTTCATTGAAAATTGGGGTATATTTGAAATCCCAATGCTATTAAATTTTGAAATTACTCCAATATGCCAATCTTGTTTGCTTGTCCAAATGATTTAACTCCCTGAAATTATATTTTTCTCTCTTCAGAAAATGTCAACCTAATCATTTGTTTTATTCCAGAGTGAAGAAAAAGAAAAAAAATGTTTTATCTGAAATTATTGATTCAATTTCAGGATTTTTTTTACCTGCCAGGAGCCTCCGGGTGCCCATTTTCCTAAAACAATATGTGGAATTGCATGTTCCTCTTCTTGTACCCAATAAAGTAAAGAAGAATTTATAGCTCCTCTGTCAGCATCAGGATGAAGTAAGTGGTCAAATAATACTGCAATTGGGTTGGTTGACCGTCCTTCCAAGCCTTGGGCTAGATCATATAAATCCTGTAGTTGAAAAAGAAAAAAAAATGAAATAAAAGAATTGTGTTTTTAGAGGTGATGATTAACCAGCTGAACTGCCAGTGTCAATTTACTGACATCTTGGTCCAAGAAGAATTACACAGCCATACATGCAAGAACAATAAACCTGTTCATAAAAGCAAATTTGTACAATCCAGATTTTGCTCTTTGTTGATTTATTTGGTTACATTGGCATTTCTGAATCAGCAAAATCACAAAATTTAATTCAAATATCCAGAGAAAATGCCTAGGAAAATTGTTAGGTCTCAGGGTTCAACAACTTCCTTGAGATTGAGAAGATGCTATGAAATAATAACTGACAAAAATGTTTACCTTAGTCTTGGCAAGAGAAATAATGGATAAAGCTGCTTCTACCTATCCCATTTCTAATGATTGTTTAAACAAATAATTAATTATGAGACTGTTTATTTTCTTTTTATCATCACAAAAAAGGTGACCATAGACATAGCAAATGATCGTTTCTTTAGCTGCATAGTATGTGCTTCAACAGGGCTACATACATTTTTGAATTCATAGTTACCCTTCTAGCTGGGTGAGAGAAATGTTGCATTTATAACTTGCCCAAGGGTATTAGCATGAAACTTACATGAACTTGACTGGATTTGAACTTGGCTCTTCTACTTATCATCAAATGCTATTAAGACTTTAGAGTGGCTCAAATAGAAAGAGCCATTTTTTAGGTTTTAATGTCATAAACAGTTTTCAACTGTTGCTGGTAGTTTTGTATTGATTAAAAAAAAAAACATCTTTAAAATTGTCAGCATTGCTTGTTTGTGTGCATGTGTAGTTGCATCAACATTAACAAACTTATTTTGATGAAGTCCAAAACTTTTTTCCACTTTGTCATACATCTTTCCCCTAAAACTGTTCTTGATATGTAAAAATTTATACGTATAATTTTTAATGAGGCTATAATCTTGTCAGATTAGTATAAAGAAAACAAAATCACTGAGTTTTACCATAAAGTGTAATAGATTTTTTTCTGCCTATATCTTTGGAAAAATGATTTATTATTATTTATATTTGGATTAATGTCCTCATCTTTATTATTGCAACACTTTGCCCATCATGCCTGTTGAAGCCATATTGTTATTCCTCTTTATTTATTTACTACCTTAAAAGCCACACTTTGTGTGTACTTTTAAGCTAACTTCACCAGCCAAAAGCTAAGGTGACCTCCGTTTCAGCTTAGAAAACAGCAATGATAATTTCAAAGAAATAACTTTGCATTTTTCAATTCACTCCATGGAATGTTAAAACCTCACTTTAACTCTGATTCGAGCTATAAGACCAATTCTGGTCAAAAGTCTGATTTGGGCTGAAAGTTCAATTTGAGCCCAAATTCTAATTTAGGCTGAAAATTGAGATCTTCAAATCACTAACTCTGTGGAACTTCAAAACCTCACATCATGAACTCTTCTCACTTTAACTCTGATTCCTTGGCATTTTGAAGAAATAAAGTTGATTTCCTCAATTCGCAAAGTTTTGAATATATTTTAAACTGAATTTTAAACAAAAATCTTTGAATTTGGAAAGTTTTTGGGTTACTTTAAACTCAATATAAATTAAAAACTTAAAAATCACTAATTTTTTCAGTTATTTTAAAATTTGAATTTTTAACCGTTCTCTCCTCATCCAGGCTCAAATCCCAATGCTGGATGTTCATACACCATATCAAGGGCAGATTTTTAATCTTGTGATCATCCTGATTCTATAAAGGTATAATATGTCTATGGAGAGCAAGTGTGGCCCGGGTTAAAGGGGTTTCAGACACACACAGATGGATGGAGAGAATTTTCTGTTTATTTAGATTAATGGCTCCCGTGAAGAAGGCTGGAGGGCACAATGGCCGAAATGTGATAAATATGAAGATATTACTCAGAATGTAAGGAATGAAAATTATTTAATCTAATTTTTGGTGGTACAGTGTAACCTGGATATAAGAGATTTTCTCTGGTCCCAAATTAGAGCCTGTGTTAATGTATATATAATAGACCAAACCCGGATATAAGATAAACCCAGATATAAGAAACTTATTCTCCAGCACCGAAAACTCTCTTATATCCGGGTTACACTGTACTTTTGATAAGCTGAGAAACATCAAAATTAGATAGCAACCAAATAATGTTTAGCAAAACCATACAAATCATAGAAAGAAACTTTATAAAATAATTTCCATATTACTTTTATTATATGACTTGATCAGGAATTCACATGTGGGGGAGGGAAGTTATTGGCCTAATACAGTTCACAGTGTCTTATGAATTTATTTTTTTAGATATAAATTCTTTTTTGGTTGTGTCAATACGTATATAATATATATTTCAAGAACATTAAAACAAATTTTTTTTAATGGCCTTTCAATTCCTTTAGGGTTAACAGAGTTACTTCAGTTTTAGTTTGAAGGTCGAGTCAATTTTAAATTTATGTATTGATAAGGTCGGTTTGCAAACAAGTTAAAAAGATAGCCATAAGTTTGGTTTGTACTGGAATAAGTAACTTATTTTTGGGACAGAAAAATGGAATCTGAGTTAATATAATATGCCTAAATCACAATGTTCAAGATTAAATTGCAGACAAAGATTTATTGAGAAAAAAAGAAAGAGACAAAAGAAAAAAAGGAAAAAGAACAGAACAGAAGAAAAAAGAAAAAGAACAAAAGAAAAAGAACAAGAAAAAGAACAGAAGAAAAAGAAAAAAGAAAAAGAACAGAAAAAAAAGAAAAAAGAAAAAAGAAAAAGAACAGAAAAAAAAGAAAAAAGAAAAAGAACAGAAGAAAAAGAAAAAAGAAAAAGAACAGAAGAAAAAGAAAAAAGAGAAAGAAAAAGAATAAAAGAATAGAAAAAGAAAAAGATGTATAGGTTTGGAAAAAAAGGTAGTTTAACACAAAATTGTTTAATATGGCTTCATTGTGAAACAAATGTCACCAGAAGTATTAAAAAAATAAATAAATAATAAATAAATCAATTTTCTTTGGAACAATTTTACTTAGTTGTAAATGTCAAGTGGAGGTTGAAAATTCATTAGAAATAGAAAAAAAATATAGAAAATCAAAAGTCATTACTTACAGCTTCAACAATTGACTTATTTTTTAAGTTGTTCAATTTTTCTTCTAAGAATGGCACAGGATGTGGCATGCCATTGTAGTAGGGACGAAATCCAGACAGAAGAAATGACAGACAAATGGCAGAAGGACCATTGCCTGGCAGGGCGAAGAAAAAAAAAAAAGAAAAGAAAAAAGTTTATTATAAAATGTAACTTGAGCAGATATTACATTTAGATAATGATGAAACATTATAAAATGCACCCACTCCTCCACTGCTCATGACTGGACAAATCATTCAACACTGTTTCTTGTTCATATCAGTTTGCACAAAACCTGGGAAAGGCCTGTCATATGTTCACAAGGAAATGAAAAGCAAAAATATCACTAGTGAGAAAACTTGGTTGTTTATTCAGAGATTTACTTGGGGTAAGTAGGTGACACTTATGATGACACCATTACCTCTTTTCCCATCTTTCCCTACTCACCCACAGGTGACTTGAAACTACAGTCTGTACCCTGCCAATGGATGGCATTGGAACTACTATAAATTTTAATGGTGACTTTATATAAACTTTCAAGTGAAACTTTTTAACTTCCAGTCAAGTGTCACTTGTTCCCAAAAGTTTTCAGTTATTTAGTTAATTTCCTTTTGGTCAAGTGGGTGGCCACTTTGAAAATCTTACTTTGTAGATATTACTGCTGGTCATAAAAACACCAGACACTTCAGACTCAAGTTTGGTTTGGTTTGATTTATTTTGAGGCATTTCAACTTTTTCAGATAGGTTCATATGGATAGAATAGGTATTCTTTGTAAGAAATCATTTTGTAGATGTATGTTCCATTGACATATTTTTGTAAAGAGGGTTTTTGTTGAGAATCAAATGTATTGCTGGTAATTATTTTTCCTTCAAAAATTGGTTGCAAAACCAAAGTAGGTAAGCAGATTTGGTAAAGAGTATTTTTTTTTTTTAATAATTTTCCTGTAGAGCCCAATTTCTTTAATGAAATTTACAATGTTACTTGAATCAGTATTTTCAAATTGGTCCTTTAAATTATCCGATTTGTAGAGTTTGTTTCAGGATTGCTGGAAGTTATAGCAATTTAGTAGTGTGTGTTTAACAGTATAAGGTTCCTGTCATGAAATACATACTAGCAGTTACTCATTTTTTAATAGCTGTTGGTGGGTTATATATGCATGTCTCATATGGAGTCTGGCTAGTACTACCTCCTCTCTTCTTTTCTTTTCTTTTCTTTCTGTAACTTGGCTGTCTTTCACTAATGATTGGTTGCATGTTGAGTAGTTGTTTAGACAGTTGTTCCATAATTGCTGCCATTTTTCTTTAATGGTCCTGTTTCTGGTGGGCCGGAAGTCAGTATGTAGAACCTTTACATTTAATAGGGCAATGTTCAGCAATTCCTTTGCCATTTTGTTAGCTTTTCCATTTCCTTGTATGTCAATATTGCTTGGTATCCAGCATAGGACTATTACATAAACCTTTTCCTTATAGAGTCAATCCTATTTAATGATTTATTTATTAAGGAGTTCCCCATGTTTTTATTCTTCAGAGCTGTGAGTACAGATAGTGAATCTATCTGATTCACTGGATTCTATAATATCTAAAACCAAGAGTTCAGCTGAGGCTTCTGCACTGAAGATTGAAGCTTTGTCAGGCAACTGTTTCTGTATTGTTATGTTGTTAAGGATAGCAGAACATCCAACTCTGTCTAAATTTTAGAGCCATCAGTGTATATATATTTATAATTTGAGTGAGCTTGTAGAACATTATTTTCCATGTAATCAGATAAGTTAGAATTAATTTTAGGCTATTTAGTAAGGTTTAGCAGAATTGCAGGATGTTTCATTAACCAGAGTGGGGTTTTTTGAGATGGTGGTTTTAAGAATTACTGTTGGATTAATTTATGTTTTCCTGATGAGATTTTTCATGTAAAGGTCAAAAGGTTTGATAGCATTTTCTTTTTTATCAAATAGATTTTTGTATTTCGAATTAAAGGTACAGTAGGAGGCAGGGTTAGTTAGGAAGGATTTGAGTTTTAGATAATATTTTAAAGCCAGTCTTTCTCGTCTCAATTTTAACGGTGATTCATGGGCTTTAACATATAAACTTTCTATAGGTGATGTTTTGAAGGCACCCAGAGCCAGTCTTATTCCTACATGGTGGATGGGGTCAAGGGTTTTTAGGTAGGATTTCTGGGCCAACCCATATACGAAACATCCATAGTTCAAATTGATTCTTATTAGAGTTCTATATAATTTCAGGAGCAATATGCAGTCTGCTCCCCAGTCAGTGTTAGCCATGACCCGTAGTAATTGTAATGCTTTTTGAAGCATTTCTGTTTTATGTATTTTAAATGGGGGATGAAAGTAAATTTTTTTTTTTATCAAAAAATTTATGTTGGTCAGTCATTTCAATTTCTGTTCCTTCAAATCTAAGAGTTGGATCAGTGCGAATTTTTTTCAGATTGCAGAAATGGATACACTTTGTTTTGGTTGGAGAAAATTTGAAACCATTTTTGATAGTCCATCAGTTTAACTTATTTAGGCACACTTGCAGTTGTCATTCTACAGTGTGCATATTTTTTTATCTGTAGCAGATCAAAAAGTCATCTATGTATAATGAACTATCAACTCCTTGATTTAAGCAATTAAAATGCTGTTAATTTTTATGTTAAAGAAAGTGACAGACTGAATGCAACCTTGTGGAACTTCTCCTTGGATTTTTAGGTCCGAGAGAGATGATCCTACTTGAACTTTGAAACCTCTATCTGACAAAAAGTTATTTATCAAATTGGGTAATTTTCCCTTTAATCCAAGCTTGTATAGGTTTTTCATTATGCCATGTCTCTATGTTGCTTTTGCTCAGTCCATTTCTCTTGGTTCTTCAGTGATGCATTGAGTTGTGTTATTTCTTTTATGAACCTTTTGATTCCATTGTGAATATTTGGAGGGTTCTATTTCTTGAAGGATTTTTGTACTTTGGATTGCGGTTTTCAGAGTTATTTGTTTTGTACTTACCGATTCTTTTTTGTTTGAGGTTGACAGGATAGGATTTGTTTTGACTATGGGTGTTTGGTTTATGTGTACATACCAAATTTTAATAGTTGTATTAGTTTTTTTTTTTTTAATTCATTTATTAGGGTAGTAAGTCTTGGTTTCTTATTGTGTTCACTTGTAAGTCATTTTGGTGATTTGTTATTTTAGTAATATTTACATATGACGTTGAAAGTGAGTTAGTTTTGACCTGTTTTCTAGCTTCTTGGAACAAGATATTTTGTGTGTATTTTATTCTTATTATTTGCTTTTCCAAATGTTCTTTAGAATCTTCTAAGTGGTTTTGTTTGCAGTTTGGGCATAAGAGGCCTTTCACAGGGTGACTCTTTATGATCAGACTCAAATTCCCCACATCTTTGACAGACTGGTACTTTGATCTTGTAGATGGCCAAATTTGTGACACCTACAGGGATTAGGAATGTATGGCTCTACCTTGGCTATTGTGTATCTTATTTTTATTTCTTTTGGTAGGTTATGTTCGTTGAATGTCAAAATGTATGTGTTTGTGTTTATTGCTGTGCCGTTTATTTATTTTTTTATTTGTATTCTTTTGACATCTGTTACGCTTTGTTTTTTAGGTCATCATTTTTAAATTTCTTCCAGTGAGCAGAGTGACAGTTCCGGGCATTTTAGTACTCCCTTAGAGGAGTTAAGAAATTGGTGGGGATAAGTTTACTTTCATGTCATTTATTTGGTTGATTTTTAGTATATTTTCTGTGTCTTTTTTGGTTTTTACTTGAATTAGGAATGTGTTGTTTTTTTTTGTTTTTTTTAACTAATTTTGGTTCTATCATGGCTGATATAACCTTTTGTAACACAAAAGATGACACTTGTTATTTCACCCTCTAATGATTCTATGACTATGAAAATTGGAATGAGAGGCTTTGCTGCCAGATGTGTATGTTCTAATAAAAGCTGGGTCTTGGTGTGTCACAAGATAATTGATGATCCGTAAACTCAGATGTAATTTATATGTTGTAATAATATATAGTACTATGCAAGTAATAAGAATTCACATATATATAAAATGCAATACATACATATGTCTGTG
The DNA here is from genome assembly GCA_964036315.1 of Acanthosepion esculentum. Classification (NCBI taxonomy): domain Eukaryota; kingdom Metazoa; phylum Mollusca; class Cephalopoda; order Sepiida; family Sepiidae; genus Acanthosepion; species Acanthosepion esculentum. Next base: position 87,633,776 of record OZ038485.1, read on the forward strand.
TGTATAATACTTTTCTACATCACCATAAGAATCCTCAACATGTAGATGGTTGAATTGTTCATCTTGTGGTGATCTCTTTTGATAACATAACAGAAATGAAAATTTTGTTAATTTCAACATGACAAAATGTCATTACAGTGATCCCTCGCTAATTCACGGTTCTACTATCGCGGATTCACGACTTCACGGATTTGTAAAATATATATATGAAAAATATGTTGTGGATTTTCTGGAAAATTCTAGAAAAATTGTGATATATGAACTCCTAAAATTTTTCATTAAATCCATTAAAATATTAATAATAATTATTTCCTAGTTTAGGAACAACAAAACAAGCATAAAATAACAAAAAAACATATACAGGGGTATTTGAACTTGTAACTCACATGGCATAAAGAAAGAACCATCTAGAATGCGATGTGCATACAGTACCCACGTATCCTGTTGAGAAAACGCAAAGCATACCATCTCGGTGATGAAGTGTGTTGTAAGACAGGCTGTGATTAGTGCAATAGAGAGAGACGATGAATCACAGCTTTCTATTTTGTAATCTGGCCTGTGATTGGTGCTTTGACCGATGCTCAGATCCGCAGCATCTTCCCTTGTCTCTCTCTTGCGGCCATTTTGTTTCAAGCTTTCTTGCTGAGTGGTTTACTGTACTACTTTACGCTGTCCTGTGTGTGATTTTTTTTGTCTCTTTGTGTTGAACTTTGTGTTTTCATCTCCTGCAATGGCTCCCAAGTGTGCTGCTTCTTCCAAGGCTGGTACTGAGCCTAAGCGCAAACAAAGAATGATGACGATCGCTGAGAAGGCGAAAATTCTGGATATGTTGAAGGAAGGGATTTTAGCATGAACGAATCCACCGTTCGCTACATCAAGAAGGACGAGGCTAACATTAGGAAGACGGCTGCCATCACCTTTAATTAGTCGGCGAAGAGAGTGGTTGTGGCTTGTAATAAGACTATCATCCGTATGGAAGCTGCTTTGGCCGTATGGATAGCCGACTGCCGAAAGAAGAACATAGCCTTGGATACGAACATCATCCAAACAAAGGCTAGGAGCCTGTACGAGACTTTCGCCGCTAAGGAACCTGAGGACGACAGTGGCGACCACGGAGAAGAGGAAGAAGACGATGTAGAAGATCCGCAACCAGGGACATCCCGTGATTCACAACCTAAAAAAATGTCCACAAAGGGTGGTTCGCTAGGTTTCAGAAACGCTTCAGCCTAAAAAGCGTTTCCCTGCATGGCAAGGCTGCTTCTGCTGACATGATCACTGCTGAAACATACACGAATGAAACTTTCAAGAAGATTATCTCTGAAGGTGGATATAAGCCCGAACAAGTTTTTAATATGGACAAGAGGGGCTTGTTTTGGGAAAAAATGCCGTCGTGAACTTTCCTGCTCAAAGAGGAAGCAAAAACCTCTGGCTTTAAAGCATACAAAGATCATGTGACCCTCATGATGTGTGGCAATGCTGCAGGATTTTTGTTAAAGCCAGGACTTATTTTTACAAGTTTAATACCCCAAGGGCTTTAATAAACAAAAACAAGAATCTGCTACCCATACATTGGATGCACAATCCAAAGGTGTGGATAATGAAGATGCTGACCCTCGACTGGTTCCACCAGTGTTTTACCCCGCAAGTCAAGGTGTATCTACTAGAGAAGGGGTTACCATTTGAAATCTTTGTCCTTATGGATAACGTTGGTAGTCACGCTACCGATCTGTCGCATGAGGACATTCAGAATGAATTCCTGCCGCCCAACACTATGTCACTTATTCAGCCAATGGACCAGGGGTTATCAGGGTGTTCAAGGCCCTATACACGCGGAATGTCCTGGCGAACCTGGTTGCTTTTGTGGATGCCACCCAAGACGACGAAGACAAAAATTTTAACTTGAAGGCATAATGGCGGCAGTACACTATTGCTATGTGCCTCCAAAATATCCAGAAGGCATTGCAAGAAATGAAGCCTGTCACCATTAACGTGAGCTGGAAGAATTTGTGGCCCGAGGTTATTTACGACGACAAGGGATTTACACCTACCGAAATCCAACACTCCGCAGTAAAGAAAGCTTTGCAGTTGGCTATGATCATTGGGGGTGACGGCTTTGCAGACATGACCGTGGGAGACATCGATGAGTTATTAGACTGACACTCCCAGCCGCTAACTAACGCAGACCTCGAAGACTTGACGAAGATGGCCAGCGAAGAAGAAGAAACGCAGCAAGAAATGGAAGAAGTTGTCGACCAAACTGGCTTGACTTTGGAACAGCTGGCCAAGCTCTGCAACCTGGCTAAAGAATTGAAAGAGGGGTCACAGGAATGGAACGACGATATGGTTTGTTCTGTACAATTTTGCAACAAGGTCGATGAAATCATGAATGCCTATGAGATGCTCTTTGAATGGAAAAAGAAGCAGCGGCAGCAACTTCCTATCACAATGTTTTTCCAACCTCGCAAAAAAAAAAAAAAAAAAAAAAAAAAAGCCAGTTTGGAAGAGATGTCCCAGGAAGGGGCACCGCCGTCTGAAGAGACGTAAATTACAATCATCGGCTGCACAGTAGAAGTCATCATCAGCTTCATCATCATTTCTACTGTGCAGCAAATTCATCACCATCATCATTCAAATTTTACTTCAACTTTTGTGTTGAGTACAGTAACAATCTTTATTTTTTTAATCTAAAGTATTATTGCTTAACAGTTGTCCTTGTTATTAACAGAGTACTGTAATGGGTAGGTTGTTAACAGTACAGGGAGGGTTTTAAAAGTCCAGATACACGTTAAATAAATACTGTAAATATGGCGTTCCTACTTCGTGGAAATTCAGTTATCACGGCCGGTCTCGAAACCAATCTACCACGATAAACGAGGGATCACTGTAGTCTAGAGTTCTTTTTAGCTCTCTAAGATAAATAAATATGCAACCATATTATATTTTAATAGTTTCTTTTCTCACACTTCACATTTGTGGAACTCCTTCCCAATTTCATGCTTCTCTACTACCTACAATCTTCAAAAACTTGAATGCAACGCCACTTGCTATCTTGTCTTCCTGATTCCTGTTCTTTTGTCTTTTCTCCTCACTAAAGTTTTCTCATTCTCTTTCGTTCCTAGTAATCCCTTGTGTCCTAGTGGCATTATTGCCTTGCTTAGGGTGAAGGATCAATCATCTTTCATCCTTATTTTTCTAATCTGCATTTCTTACCACGTTCTCTTCATATTACACCCCTCATTCAGTATTACTATTTCTACTGTAATCTACAACTTTGAGTGGCTCTCGAGGCTTACATTGGGTGAAAGTATAATAAAAAATATTATATATGAAGAAATATAGTTTTAAGGTGTGCTATATTTATGAGATAAAGTGCTCAATATCACAGAGTGTATGTAAATATAAAAGTGAACATTAAAGTCAACACTCACAGGTGACAAGCTGTTTCATGCTAGATGTAAGTGGCCTGACAATTGCATCTAGCATGAAACAACCTGTCACCTCTGAGTGTTGACTTCAATGTTCACTTATAAGAAAAAAAAAAACCCACTTTGAAATAGCATTGGACTTATGAATGAAAATGACCCAAAACATAAATATAATTGTCATTTTTTGACAAACAAAATTAAACATGTATATAGAGTGCTTTGAGTTGTTGACATTCAAAATTGATTTTTGATAAATAAGAATCAATAAACTATTTACCTTCGAGTTTCAAATAGATAGGCAAGGACCATTATTATTTCCTGTCAACCCAGGACAACCACCCCTTTTATTAAATGTTCAAATGAAACACTTTGTCCTGAGATGCTCATTACCTAAATTAAGGAATGGAAGTAAATTTTCAATATTTAATAAAACAGGTGGATGGAATAAGGATGTCCAGGGTAGATTCTTCTCCCAAAAGAATAACTGTTCTGGCCAGTTTCTTTGAAACTAAAAGATAATTATAGTCACTCCTCACTTAATGACTTTCACATTTAATGGTTCCTCACATTTACAACCAGCTATGAAATCTCATTAAAAAAAAAAAAAAGAAAGCCAACTAGTCAATATTGTACATTGTACAAAAACTTTGATTGAATCAAAATAAATAAAATAAAGTGAAAAATAAATAAAAGTGACTTGGGCCGTATCTACACTATGCATACGAAAGTAATGTACATAATATAGAGCATATTTTCAAATTTAAAAAAAAATTTATTATATTTACTGTTCAGTACACTACTGTCATGTATAAACATTTAGAAATAAATTAGAAAGGTTACAAATGGTGCAAAAGTAACATTAAATCTATCTAAAGCTGGTTGATAAAAATCTGTTTACACATAGTATGCCTTAAACAGCAGTCAGGTTGCTGCGGGATTTTTATGTTTGGGTAAAAATAAGTCATCATTATGTTGCAGATATCACCTCTTTGGTTGTGATGTGTATAGACATTTTATATTAAATATTTATGGGCTCCTGGAACATTTGTTCCACAAACAATATTGGCAGACTCATGTGAGTCCAGGTAAAAATGAAGAACATAAAATAATGAATTTAAAACAATGATTAATGCATCGATCAACAAAAGTATCTGGATGTGCATGTTAGGTTACCTCCTCCTAATTTTCAAAACCACTACTAGGGGGCACTCTCCAGCACAATAATTACTCTGTAATAATTTTTTATCAGTCTCTTCACACTTTTTCCACTTGCATGTTAACATGTAAGTCTCATGGAAGAACGTGTTCCTTTGTGAAACACATGAATACACACACACATACACTCACTACACATACTTTGCACCCAAAATGTTTTCAAATTCATTCGTTACACACATTGTCTTTGTTGCTTGTATACCTTTGTTAATACATTATCATTTGTTTGTACATATATATATATATATATATATATTGGTTCTTGTTGTTTATTTACATTTATTTACATGGATTCACATCTTGAGTCTGCCATGTTTGTTGTGGGCATTTCGGGAAACATGCGTTTATTTATCAACCCCAACACTGATGTTACTAATGCCTGCAATAAGTTGGGAAACATACATCAGATCACAACATAAACACAAATGTAATGAAAGGAAACATGAAAATTAGCTGTAAGAATGTGCTTGTGTGTGTGTGTGTGTGTGTGTGTGTGTGAGAAATAAACATGTATGATAGACATGTATGTACAAGAGTTCAGAAATAAACATGTATGATAGACATGTATGTACGAGAGTTCAGAAGTCAATAGCAGAAGAAAAATGAACATACCTCAGTGGCAATGTTCTTTATCTACAGGGTGATTGAAAAGTAACTCCCTATTTTATGTATGATGGAATCTCTTATCTTGTTAAAATTATAGTTAGACAGGAGAGTCCATCATACGTAAAATAGGGAGTTACTTTTTCAATCACCCTGTACATCCGGCTACATCTGGAACAAGAGGAAAATGAGGAAGAGAGATATGCTTGCCTTTTTATAGACTTAAAGAACACACCCTAATGAGTGTTTTTGGCAAAGCCAAGTGGGGTAACCCACAAGGTACAATTTTTCATTAGGCAACCAAGTTGTTAGAATGGAACCCATTTGCTAAGTGAAGAGTGGCTGTATTATTTCAGATGTATCTTCCTCTTTTTTGTTTTTAATCAAAACATGTTGATTAATGAATTTTATAGATCTTACCCATATACTGTTATACAAAATGGTCACTGAATATTAAGTATTTTCAATGCCAAGCACAATTAATGTTTTTCAGCACTTTACCTGTTAAGTGGCAAATATCATTAATTACATAATATCCCCCTTTTTGAAATTTGCACTTTGTCTTCATTTTGTTCTCTGCCCCAACTAATACTTACTTTCCAGAGCCTCTGAGTAATCCATATTGTTCTATTCTTGGTCTACACACATTAGCAGAAAATGTTAGCATCCAAGGTATTAAAGTAACCAGACAGCTCTGATATATTTTGAGCAAAATTCCAGTTTTGATGTGAAAAACTTTTGAACCAACTCTTGAATCTGGTTTTCTGCATCAAAGTGTTTTGCAGTGATTGTAAAAATATAATAATCGATTGGTACAAGGTCAGGTGAATATGGCGCGTGTCGTAGAACAGACAACTTAGTTCCAGAATCCTCACTCCTGTGTTATTCTTGCTGTATGTGTTCTTGTGTTGTTATGAAGAACAAAATTTTCCTACTTATGATCTTATGGTGCTTTTCAACCTGTAAGGATACAGAAGGTGATTCTTCCCCTTTGGTGGATATAAATCACATGGGTCATGTGACAGACAGCTTAATGACATCACTTCATACAATGACTAAAGTTGCAGTCAATTTTCAAATTTGTTTACAGCAGCCACCTTGTTACATGCTTTTTTTTTAGTTTGGGACAAAGGGAATATATCTTTCCCACACATAGAATGAAACTCCAGCTCGCAAAAACCCAAGACTTGCTGTTTCCTGTTCATGGAATATGACCTCGCCTGGGACATAGATGAATCTGGAGTCCTGAACATGGCTTCTCCAGACACAGGAGTATCTCCATATTATATGTAACACCCTTCCTTTTTGTTTCTCTTTACACTCTGCTGTGTAGATACACGCGATATATTCTGCATAGGTGTGTATTATAAATGCGTCTCTGAGAATAAAGCATGTTTGTCATTCCTTTTACTTTTGGCCATTCTGTTCCGTCCATGAACTACACATTATATCATGGATATAATAATGCCTATAACAGGGGAACTACAAATGGGAGAATAAATCTTTCTTCCATAGCACTCTCCCATTACAGACCAAACTTTTATGGACACATTGCATATGAGGATGCTTGCTAAATAATGAAAGTTTTGTTACTTACCTATAATGATGACTTCCCAAGGATGAGGCTTATCTGAAAAAGTTGTTAGTTTAGGTGGAAGTGATGACATCTTTGGAGATCCAAGGCAGAAGATGAGGATAAATTTTGTGGAAATTTGAGTCCCTTTAATTATGTGTGTATATTATGGTATATATGGTAGGGTTAGTTTGTGATTGATGTAAATCTTCTACCAGTGTCTGTGGTATTGGCAATGAAATAGGTTGAAGAATTTATGGATTTGAAGAATAGCACCTTTTTTTGTTTTTATGTGGAAACAGTGTGCGTGCCAAGAAGCACTAATGGCAGCATAATCAAACTGGGCTTTCAAAGAAAATACAGTAACATTGATGGAAGGCAGCAGACACAAATAGAAAAGCAGTCATTGTTAATTGAATATAAAGTAAAAAAATAATTTAGAGAAAGCTGTTTGTATTTAGCAGCATAAGAGAAAATTTGTCATCTTTTTAAAAAAAATTATAGTAATAATAATGATGATGGCAGTGTTTGTAAATTGTAATGTATATTTGAAAGTGTAGTTTAAACAATGTAAGCAGAAGTTTGAGATTTATAACACAGCCACTTGAACTGGTAATAGTTTTTCTTTTTTTGGTGATTCTGTTTCACCTGAAAATAGAAAAGAAACAAAAAACAACTTAAAATGTAATAACAAAAAAATTGTTATATAATCAAAATAGTACTTCTTTTAGAATACAGAAAAATAATAATATAGTGAGATCATATTGATAAAAGAAAGATACAATAGAAATTTAAAAGAGAAACAAAAAAAACAGGAATTAGAAAAAGAGAGGAAGAAACAGGAATTAGAAAAAGAGAGGAAGAAACAGGAATTAGAAAAAGAGAGGAAGAAACAGGAATTAGAAAAAAAAAAAGACCAGATAAGCCAACACTTTAGTTATGCATGTATAAAAGCATTATACAAATGAGAGTCAAAAAAGGAATTAAGAGGAAAAACAAAAATTAGAAAAAAAGAGGAAAAACAAAAATTAGAAAAAAAAAAGAGGAAAAAACAAAAATTAGAAAAAAAAAAAGGAAAAAAAACAAAAATTAGAAAAAAAGAGGAAAAACAAAAAAATAGAAAAAAACAAAAAAAACAAAAAATAGAAAAAGAAAAAACAAAAAATAGAAAAAAAAAGAGGAAAAAACAAAAATTAGAAAAAAAAAGAGGAAAAAACAAAAATTAGAAAAAAAAAGAGGAAAAAACAAAAATTAGAAAAAAAACCCAGAAAAAAACAAGAATTAGGAAAATATTCTTTTTTTTCCACTGTTTCTTTTTCTAATTCTAAAAAAACAAGAATTTTATAATTCTTGGTTTTTCCTTTTTATAATTCTTATTTTTTTCCTCTTTTTCTATAAAAAGAGGAACAAACAAGAATTCTATAAAAGAAAAAACAAGAATCATAAAAGAGAGGAAAATGCAAAAATTAGAAAAAAAGTGGAAAAAACAAAAATTAGAAAAAAAAGTGGAAAAAACAAAAATTAGAAAAAAAGTGGAAAAAAAACAAAAATTAGAAAAAAGTGGAAAAAACAAAAATTAGAATAAAAA